>OX101749.1:1837345-3037345 GCA_944452665.1 Stenoptilia bipunctidactyla
ATCAAATATCTTTATTTACGAGAAATGTGGTACATAAAGTTGTTACAAAGGAAAAATATAGTTCAGTCACATTCTACCACAACAGTGGTGCGTAAACATGTCAAATTTATAATAAAATTAAAATTGAAAGAAAAATTAAAATTGTTCATTTAAAGATCAATATAAATTAAATTAAATGTGTTTTCATTTAAAAACTAAATTATATAATTAAAATTGTCATTATACATAATATGATGTCAAATTATTGGATTTTTTAGTACATTACAGCATTAATTTATGAAATGAGATCATTTTCCTTAAATGTCATATATTCTTGTAGCGAATAGAAACATTTATCTTTAAGCCAAATAGTTATTTTCTTTTTAAACATTAACAAAGGTACTTCTTTAAATCTATTTGGTAATTTATTGAATACATCAATTGCTTTAACATAAACATTTTTTTCGAATATATCTAAATGACATCTGGGACGGTACAGCTTTAATTTGTTCCTACAGTTCCTACCACTAACTACTGAGTGTTTTTGAAAGTAATGTGGATGCTGCTTAACAAAAACGCAGAGATCCCTAATGTAGATACAGGCCAGAGGCAATATATTGAATTTCTTAAAGAGTGGTTTGCAGCTATCCGTGAACCAGGCACCACAAATCGCTCTCACGCACTTTTTTTTGCACCCGAAATGCTGTACCGATCTCCACCGAGTTTCCCCACAATATTAGACCGTACGATAAAACCGAAGATACGTAACCGTGGTATGCACTAAGTGCTGTTTCCGTTGACACGGTTTGTCGTAACCGTTTTATAGCATATACAAAACTCTCGAGTCTATTGCAAACCGAAGCTACATGGTCCTTCCAATTACAAAACTTGTCAAGTATTATACCTAAAAATTTTGTCGTCTTTACTTCCTCTACTTTATTGGTATTATGATTTATATTCAAGTCTAATTGTTTTCTACCATAATTTTGAAATTGCATTAAGTTAGTCTTATTTACGTTTATTTTTAAATTATTATTAGTCAACCATCTAATTGTCTTTTTAAGCGTCATATTTATGTCATTTTCATAATTATCTTTATTTACACATTTAACAATGATCGTCGTGTCATCTGCATATAATACGGTTTTATGATGAGTAACATAAGGAAGGTCATTAATATACATTAAGAATAAAAGCGGTCCAAGCACGCTACCTTGCGGGACACCAAATCTTTAAAGTTTGATCTGATTGTTTTTTTTACATTATTTTGTATCTTGGATATCTCTACACATTGGTAACGATCTATTAAGTAACTTTTTATCAGATCATTAGCTACTCCTCTAATTCCATATTTTTCAAGCTTATACAAAAGTAAGCTATGATCTACAAAATCGAACGCTTTGCTCATATCGAGAAATAAAGATGTTACTGGTATTCTTTCGTTAATAGCCTCAGTAATATGTTTAATCAAATCAAAGCATGCTAACGACGTACTGCTATTTTTCCGGAAACCAAATTGTTCATCTTTAAGTAAATTCTGTTTCGAAACAAAATCATACAGCCGTTTTAATATAATCTTCTCAAAATTTTTTGATAGTACGGGTACTTTAGTGACGGGGCGTAAATTGGACATATCTGTAATGTCTCCTTTTTTAAACAATGGCGTAACAATAGAATATTTTAATACATTTGGAAAAACTCCTTTTTGAAGTGATATATTAATAATGTAACTTAAAGGTTGACTTATTAATTTTGCACAAAGTTTAATTATTTTTGTGCTAACTCCGTCAATACCTACTGAATTAGTATTATTAAGATTCCTTATCAAATTATATATTTCAATCGGGTCCGTAGGTTTCAAAAATATTGTATTAGAGTTATTTTTATTCATCTTCATAGTCTGGTTTATATAGTCAATTTTAAATTTAAAGTCATGAGAATTCGTTAGATTAATGTAATATTTATTAAATATATCACTAATGTCATCTGGATTTGTATAAAGTGTATTATTATGAAAAATTTTATCTATACTCTTCTGAGTCTTATCAGCTCCGACATTTTGATTTATGATTTCCCATATTGCTTTGCATTTATTTTTCTTATTGTTAATATATTTAAGGTTTTGTAACTGTTTTGATTTGTCTATACATTTTTTTAGTATTTTTGAGTACTTTTTGTAACATTCGTTATTTTGTTTTTTATCAGCGCTAAAATGTTTATAAGTTAAGTATAGAATCCTTTTTTTAATACATGATTTTTTTAAACCTTTTGTCAGCCATGCATTTTTATTCATTCTATTAGTTCTTTTAATTAAAATGATGGGAAAGCATAAGTCAAAAAACATCTTAATTAAATTATTGAATTCTTGAAAAGCTTCATTAACACAAGATTTTTCATATACTTCTGAGAATGATAGCCTAGAAATGCAATTATAAAATTTATTCACATTTTCTTTACTGAAGTCCCTTACTTTGTCATACCAGAAGTTACTTCGCTTTTTTGCATTAGTTGTAATTGTTAGTGTTTGCCCTGTTTCGTGATCTGAGAGTCCCAAGTAATGAACCTCAGCTTTAACTTTTTTGATATTGCTAGCGAGCTGGTCTATACATGTATTTTGCCTAGCAGGAGTTTTAATGTGTGTCTTTATATTAAAATTACTTAATAGGCTAATTAGTTCTAAACAGTTTTTATTTGGCTGAAGTATATCAAAAATCCAGTCGCCGCAAAGTACCATTCTCTTCGAACGCATAGATACCCTTGATAATAGGCATTCAAGTTTGTTGATAAACGAATAGGGGTTACTTTTTGGAGTCCTGTACACACATATAATAATCGTATCTAGTATTTCAATGGCACAACATTCAAATTCAAAATTGCACGCAAGGTCCGGTATTGATAGAGTTTTAAAATCATAACAATTTCTAATCAAAATACATGAACCTCCCCTTTTTGAATTACGCGAGTACGAAGAAACTAGCTAATATTCTGGTATCTGAAGTAGTTGTTCAGTACCTTTCTTTATAAAAGTCCCAGTCAAACATACTATATCAATTTTTTTACCATTTTGTGAAAGTTCAGATAACGCAATTGTTATATCTGCAGTTTTACTTATTGCTCCCGCTATATTCTGGTGAAATATCGTTATATTATTATCAAAATCATCCCTATGAACGAAAAAATTGTTTTGGACCTGTGGATTTCTTGGCTTCGCTGAAGTAATAGGGTAGAGTTCCCTTTTTAGGATTTTTTGATTTTGTATTAAAAAACTGTGACTTGGCTGAGATTGGCCCATTTGTATATTTTTTGGAATCGTACTATTTTTTAACTGAATCGAGGTGCGATTTGTGTTGACTGTTTCGCTCACGCTGCAATCACGTATTTTAGAAGTATTATGTATATTTATTTATTATATTTTCTTTATATTCAAAAACTGCTATTTCCACAAGTAACTTAATAGATAATATTTTCAATAACTTTTTAACATTAATTTTGAATGATCGTCTATAAATAGTTTCAATATATTGGCAATTTAGATATTTTTTTAACAATAGTTTAATATTATCATTTAACAATTTTTCATTTAAGAAAGGGTTATTTTGTATGTTAATAAAATACACTTTATAATATCTCAAAATATACAATGCATTACTAAGGGCACCTAATACTTCAAAAGGATTTTTATCGTTTGAGCCCATCGTTAGTATAACTATGTCCTCAGGGCATAAGGACTTTGTTAAGGTTTCACAACTTTTTAGTATTTCGTCACTTTTTGCACCAGATTTAACTAAACCAAAAAAATCATAATTATATATAAACTTATGGTTATTACGATTAAAGTCATACGTTAACTGTAAAGCTAAGTCGCGGGTTTGTTCATCACCCACAATATAGATTTTTTTTGAATTTTTTTTCCTGAAACGCTATCTAACTGTTAGTCTGTTTTGTTCATTTCTGGATGTATGGCCTTCTTTATTGGTGGCTGTGTTATTTCATCGACGCATACTGTAGCAAAGCACTTGGTCGGAGTATGTGGTTCTTGCTGCTTGAAGTAGTGATGGCTATGTAATAAGGGGGAAGGGCGTTTTGGTGTCTCCATAGAACTTACGTTTTTAGGAGTATTTATAGGTGAAGAGCGTGGTATACACATCCTAATATTTGTAAGTTTATTTAATTGTGGCGTTAAAGATGACCTTCTAGTGGTTGTATAAGCTGGACTTTTAGTAACGGTAACATTTTTCAAAAAATAAATTTGCTTATTTTTTTCACTTAATTCTTTGCGTAAAGTATTGCATTCATAATTAAGAGAAGCTATCTCCTCATGAGCGCTTGTATTTTCATTTTGTAATATTACCACTTTTTGTTGCAATTCAGACAAGTCGGTTTTTGTCAGCTCTGGCACACTTTTTGTTGATAAGTCGAAATCTTCGTAGAGAGTAGAACCTAGCAATGTTTCATCAGTATCTAATATTGAAATATCCATATCTGATTTAATTCTTCTCAATGGTTTTCTCAGAGTAATGTTTTCGGAATCCATAATTCTTTTCTTTCTATTATTGTGATTGTTTTTTTTATGTTTAAAGTGTCAGACGTATGATGTTATAAAAAAAAACTAAAAAAGATCATAAAATCATAAAATAAAATAAAAAATAAAAACTTATTATTTATGGGGATCGAACCCGGATATTTTCGATATTATAGCCAGCGCTGTTAACCACTCTTCCAGCTGTCCTCCTTAACTAATGGTGAAATAAGTTATCATTTCCAAGTTGCGTCGTTTGATAAATGCGAATGGATTTACGTGGGTAGAACTGAGAATACTTTATAACGACGGATTATAAATAATCGATGGAATTGTTTTGAACAGTACACAAAACACTTTTGCACTTCACTTTTATTGGTTCTATATTTTTGGATGAGATATTAGCTGTTTTGACAGTTTCACTAAATCAGCTGTTAGTTTGTTGACCGATATTGTTTCACTTGTTTTCATCACTTAACACTGTATTTAGGGCTGGCTAACACTGTCACTATGAAATTGGGGTTTACTTGTCAATTGGTTGATGTTTATAATAAAATCTATTGTGATAAACTATTTTTAAACAATAATATTTATGGGGGCACGGTATAGTAGACCGTACAGATTTTATATTTGAGCTTAGCCGTAAAACAATGTTGATAGTTATTCGGACGTACTTATTAATAGGGAGTACGCTGCAGAAACTATAATATAATCCTGCAGAACTTTGGAAAACAGAGTTTCAAATATGACATCCGGGCAAAAATTGTTATTCGACCGTGTCTGCCTTAGTGCTAATAATACTTTGGGAGAAGTTCTATTACTCGTAGGAATACTTAGTAGGAATAGCAGCGACATTGTTACCAGGAGGAAAAATAGCTCACACTATGTTTGAAATACATATCCATCTTGATCGCACAGGAAATTATAGGAATAGTGATAAAGCGCAGATTATCTGTGAGTATTCACATAATTAAGGCAGAAATTTTAACCGGTTTTGGTGCTGGGGAAAGTATTTTTATTCCTAGAATTCATTTGATTCCGAACAATTTCCCATTTCAGGTTAAAAGAGCACGTAAAGTTTCCAGTAGCTTTACGTCACGCTATGACAATAAATAAGGCACAGTCAGACTCTAGGCGTTGCTGGAGTCGATTTTGTTTTTCACAAATTTAGCGTGAGTAGTCCGAAGAACCTTTCCTGATAATGATAATGGCTCACTGATAATGTCGTGTTAAGCTCTCAATAATTGAAGTCTGTCTCAATTTGTCGTAACCATTATCTTTGTGAGCATTCGTTGCAATGAACGTCAGCTTCGCTATCGGTTATGCTGCTAAACAGGTAAGAGAAAAGTAGAATTCTATTACAAAAACTACCAGGACGCGAGCGATGTCGCGAGCAAAGATATTATACATATAGTTACCCTTTTAATCACTGCTAATGAGACACAATTGGCTTTCTATTCTAATTAGCAACAAAGGGCCCGCGCCGGGACACAAGTATTAATACCGGTATGCTCGATACGTAACGTTCTACACAAATAGCACTTTACACAAAAAAACTCATTGATAAGTGTCGTCGTGCATTTTGTGTATTTTGATTCGGTAGTCTGATTCGGACAAAATTATAAAAAAATATACCACTTTTAGGTTGTACAAAGCAGTTAAATTCCATTAGCACTAGAGTATGTAAGGGCCTAGTTAAAAGTAGGTACCCGTAACCGGCGATCATGTATGAAAAGATTAATGAACGTGGAGGAAGCGAAAGAGGTATGTATGGATCGAAGCAATTGGTGTTCCCTTGTCTCTGCCTACCCCAAAGGGAGACAGGCGTGAGGTTATGTATGTATGTATGTATGTATGTACACGCGTGGGCTATATATAAAAAAAATCAAATCAAAAATGTTTATTTGGAACAAAAGTTTTTACAAAAATTTGAAACAATTTAACGATGTTGTCCGCAAGATGTTATTAAACTGTGTAGCAGACAACAACGCCCAACTCCGCATTACATATAAAAAAGTTACAATTTAAACAAATTAAAATGAAATAAAGTTTAAAAAATAATAATGAAGCATTAAAAAACCCATTTAGAGTGTCATCCACGTAAACATTCTCCGAAATCATACATATTGTTTCAATATTTTTAAATTTTCAATGAAGTACTCAACCGATTTCAATGAAATTTATATGGGACGAACTATGAAGTATTGTTGATCTAAGAAATATCATATGAAATAAGAATTTTGAAATTCAATTCATAATAGTCTGAAATATCGTGTAACAAAGACACAAAAACAATATAAAGACGAATTGAGAACCTCCTCCTTTTTTGGAAGTCGGTTGAAAATCTGTGGGTGTAATTGTGTGTGTGTGCATGTGTTTTTTGTGCACGCGCGAAGGCTGTGTATTTGTAAGAATGTGTGAGAGTGCGCGCGCGTGTGTGTGTGAGTGTGTGCGTGTAGTTTTTTTTTGCTAAATTTGAGCCTCTAGCTAAGCTCCAAATGGTTGTTGCTTGCATTAACCTTGGCGTGAGTGCTCGACGCAAGGGCATGTGCTTCATATCAGGGTTTAAGGCTGCAAACTGGACGGCAGCGACAGCGAGAGCGACAGCGGCGCGGGCAGCGATTTCCGTAACACAGTATTGAGTTTGTATGAAACTGCGACAAATCGCTCTCACGCCCGCTGGTTGAATGATTGATTGTTTTATTGTATATTATATTTACTGACTTTATACCTACTTATTTTCCTATGATATTTTATTAAGAAAAAATTTCCAAAATGGACCGCAGAATGGAAGAACATTTTTAGAAGAGGTATTAAGTATATCACGACGATTTGGTTAATAGCGAAGAGGAAGAGAATATGAGAAAAGTTAAAAATATAAAAATGGCACGGTACTGTTACCAAGCAGGAAAAAGTATTAGATTATTGACGAACAAAACAGAAGTAATTGGAACGATAAATACCACTATACTCTGAACAATAATTCAATGCAGTAAACTGTTCGAAATGTCAAATAGAAAAATAATGATACCAGTTATAAACTTCGTAATGTAAGAGACTGAATGAGAGTTATTGGAATATACCTTGTGCTTTAAAACGGTCACAGTAGAAGTAAAATCGACTTGATAACGTCTTACTTTCTAAATTCGTTTTATCGTTAAAAATTAAATTTCAAGAATAGTTGCCCTTCGCATATACCTACAGCATGTGAGCTAAAATATGTTTTTCCATACATTATTATTTAAAAAATAATTAACTACATCCATTCACTTAAACCGCAACACAATTTCTTTCTTCCCAAAAGTGGGCACACTGGAACTGTCATTTTACAACATTGAGTTATTTTCCGGGGTACAGCAATCAGAATTTTCCACTAGCAGAATTAGAGTGCGGCCGTTGCGAGAATGCATTCCTGACAGCTCCTTATGTCCTCTGAATAAAGTTTATTTCCGATTCGAAAGTTAAAAAAGCTATGATTTTGACAGCAGTCAGGAACTCAAACTCCCACCGACCGCACTATAGCAACTTATAAGCAGTGGACGTCTACAGGCTTCTGATAACGATGATGATTGTAGGTACCTATTGAAATGATAAAAAGTGTAGTGATAAAAAAATCTAAATTCTAAAAGCGGACATTTTATGATCACCAGATATTGATTTGACCATCGTGCAATGAAATTTTATATATTCTTTCTAAAAATGTACCTACCAAGATTCTTTCACGTATCGACCTACATTTTTTAAAGTCTGATCGGTATCCGTGTTCGGTGTATTCCCACAAGTAATTCCTTGTCTGTTTGTATGTTTAAAATATTGTCCAGATGTGAAGGGCACGTGACTACATTCTAGGAATGTTCGTATGTCGTACTTATGTCCATGATCTAGAAATGACGGAACGACGCGAATCTAAAAGTATTTTATTTGGCTTTTTAACTGTCCTTCCTAAGCCCAGGTGCTAAATCTTCGACCTCATCTTATACGACCGGCTTCTACGCCAGAGGTCCTGGGTTCGAATCCCGGCGGCCGGCGGATATTTGTGTGATGAACACAGATATTAGCCGTCAAGTCATGGATGTTTCTATGTTTATTTAAGTTTATTCTAATAAAAAAATATGTATTTATTCAATATGTATGTTTATATATTTCTTAAGTATATCAGTTATCTAGTATCCATAACACAAGTTCTTTAAGAAACTTAATTTGAGCTAGATAATGTTGTGTGAGTGTCAGAAAATATTTATTTATTATCTTCTATCAGGTGAGATGGAGGTCAAACGTGAGTCACATACACATACATACATACTTATATAACTTCATGCTTGTATACCTTATCGGGTAGGCAAAATTTGGAAGCATTATAATATTGAAGAGAGACTATTGCAGTGACAGGAGGTCACCCTGTCACCCGTAAAAAAGCCTCCAAAACAACCTCTGTCCCTTAACTGACTTTTACAGTTTGCCCAAGAAGAGAAAAGCTTCTCTTCTCTTAATAACCTATTTAAAAATACACTATGTGAGTCTGGCGGCTGCGCCTGACTGTATAGAGCATGGAACAATATACTCTCTTACGAGAGAAGAACGATTACTTCATACTTCGTAAATGCATACATACAGCTCACTAGCGCTTCAGTTAATGCCATCCGCAACTTTTCAGTGTATTAATAGATCCACTTTACACATTAGTAATCTATGCAGTCTATTACTCTAAGATAGGAACTTAATGTATAATTATTAGTGTTGTTTATACTTACAACTTTTATGACCACCTGCAGTACCTGTCTTTGTTATGGCTTTACTGTTAAAGTTAGATAAATACTGTCTACGCCATTTTTGATCCTCGACGTAAACAGAGGGACGTTATAAGTTTGATTACCTAGCCTCTATCTATCTATACCGTCTCATGATATTTACTTAATTTACCTTAAGGTCGAATTTCAACATTGAAATTTATATATAAGTAATGAAATGAAACAAAATATTTAGATATTTTTAAGTATATTTAACTTTCTTGTTCTAACGATGAAAGGTTAAGCTTGGGGCATCCTTTGAATTTATACCACATTTGGCACACTTCACAGTCCCTTTTCCAACCATTATCTTAAAACTACTGCACAAAAGCGTCAATTTCGCAAATAAATAAACAAACAATTACAAAGTATTTAGTGTCACTATCACAATATAAAGTGTCAATTTCGCACTGAACAAATAGCACTTCCGTAAAAACACACAGCTTACAGATTTTCAAATCAAAAATTTTACAGGTTTTCAAATTAAAATTGGGTTGCTGAAATTACGCAGTTAACGCAATGAACCGTTTTTACAAATCGCGTCAGTCAGTCATTGGCGATGGATGATTGTTTGTCTTTGATTGTCACTTTTGAGAAGATTGACATATAGACTTACGTCAAAGCAAAGTACTTTAAAGCTTTCTCATTCATACGTATAGATTTGTCCCACTTTGGCTCCGGCTGCTATCGACAGCATTGACTAATAAATTAGTAAACTCCCCCTGGTATAGAGACTTTGTGTGAGGTATAAGGGAAACGTCTGGAGTAAATTAACAAATTATCTTTTAATATAATGCTTTGTTTGTTGCTAAGACATGATACAACAGATGACAAGTCAGTACACCAGAATAATATTTATAAATTTGATTATAAAAACCGTAGAGGTAACACTACCAAAACAAGGTTTTACTACACTTTGTGCCCCTATTTGATCTCACTAGGGGTTGGATTTTTTAAATAAAATTCTCATGAAATATAGTTTTAGCTGTCGGTCACTGAAAGTTTCGTTAAAATTGGTTCAGAGATTAGCATAGATGAACAATCGGAAAAACTGACAGATAAAACCAACATCGCGTTGGTGATGAATTCCGGTTTTTTTATGATGAGGTTCTTCATTCCTTAAACCGTTTGCTTTCATGTTCGACCTCATCTTCACTTACCATCAGGTGAGGTTGAAGTCAAAATAACCTTATAAAATGTCCAAAACGGATATACGTTTTATTTAGTATATTCTATTTCATAGAGTAATGGACACAAACACTGTAAAATTGTAAGTATTATGTAAAAGTCATATATTTACTTATCCTTTGCCAAGGTCATTGGCTCTGCATCGTAATTTGAATTCTAATCACGTAGTCCTAGCATACAATTTGAATCTAAAACAGATAGCTATCTTTGTATGTTGAATTTGATTTTAATCTATTTATTGTTTTTGATCATACATACATAACCTCACGCCTGTCTCCCTTTAGGGCCGGCAGAGACAAGGGAACACCAATTGCTACGATCCAGACATACCTGTTTCGCTTCCTCCACGTTCATCTTTTCATAAATGATCGCCAGTTACGGGTACTTTCAGCTAGGCCCTTTTTAAGTACTTTTTAAGGCTTTTGATCATATGTATAGGATATCACCTAATATTTATTGCCATAAGTGTTTACAATTCGTAATCAATATACAGGGTTTTTTTTTTCTGAACCCTTTGACGGATTATAATAGAGTCTTTCAAAACAAACAATTTTCACTATAAAACCAGCCCTCCAAAAATTTACCGTTTTTAAGTTATTTCACTTTTTAGGATTTTACAGTAGACACCTATTACTTACTAGATTTCGTGAGAAATAAATGAGCAGGGTTACGAATCTCTCCTCTGGGTGACTTGGAGGTTTTAGGCCGTAATACACCAAGCTGGCACAGTGCTGGTTGGTGGATGTCAGAATTTTCAAGGGGCTGAAAACGGCTTCTGTCAAACCCTAACGACTACTGTATAAAATTATATAGCACTTGTGATTAACTGCCCAACTTGCTCTCCCAAGCACGGAAGTCGCCGTGACAAATGAACGGTCGGTGGTCACCCGGCGGTTACAGAAACAGGCCCGTAAAAATCTAGATTATCTGGAAGAGAAAATCTTGATAATTATAAAATAAAATAATAAATATAATAATTTTATTATTGTAGTAATAATTATACCGCATTGTCTATCAGAATTGACTTTTTTTAAAGAATTTGGCCTACGGATACCAGATATCGGATATTCACGTTAAAGAATTTCACGTGAATAATAATATATTCAAACCCAGGCCTTTTAGCAAAATTAATAATGCGTTTTACCACTAAACCAGCAAATCGTAAGTACTATTATGTATTATCAACATCAACATCATCACAACTCTTTGTAATGAGCCTGCAGGGCTATGAGTCTCTCCTCTGGGTGGCGAGTAGGTATAGGCCGTAATCCACCAAGCTGGCCCAGTGCTGGTTGGAGGATGTCAGAATTTTCAGGGCGCCGAATGGCTTCTGACAAACCCAAACAACAAGTACACCCGGGAACTACTGCTAAACGTGCCCTCCGAAGCACGGAAGTACCTCTTCAGAGTCCACACTGCTAACGACTATCCTCCTCATAAAATCTGCCACCAAATGTTACCATTTCAGGGATGATATGTGCCGACAAAGTTTTCTTTCTAAGCGGTGTGCTTTGACCTTCGATCACCTCGTCACTATCTATCAACCTCTTCACTATACTATCAAGTAAAATAAAGGTAAAACGTGGGCTTAATCGTAGACAAAAAAAATGGACTTACACACCCACAATTATAATAAAAAAAATGTACTCAAAAGGCACTTAATTATTAAAAAAAGTCACGTCAGTTTTCAAAATGGAGCCGTGGGTACTAGCTAGTTTAGAAATATAAAAATATGTTATATACAGGGTGACTGGTGGGTCACTTTCGAAGTTCGAGGACGTGATAGTTTTAAATCATACATGAAGAAAAAAAAGTTAATTTTTTACTGAGTAATCTTAACCTAAAGTTAAAAAATTCATCACTCAGCGTATTCATACACAATTCATACACTAGCGCACACACTACTTTTGACGTTTTATGAAGTTGTGAGAGTTGCTGCGAAAAAACACTTGTAAAGGGAATTCAAGTGCAAAATTAAGTACCTACTTTTATTACATAATTATGATCAGAATCGAGTACTGAGTGCTCTCCTTCATCATCATCATCATCATCACAACTCTTTGTAATGAGCCTACTGAAGGGCATGAGTCTCTCCCCTGGGTGACGAGGAGGTATAGGCCGTAATCCACCAAGCTGGCCCAGTGCCGGGTGGTGGATGCCAGAATTTTCAGGGCGCCAAAATGGCTTCTGACAAACCCTAACGACTACTACTACAAGTATACAGCACCCGGGACCGACTGCTTAACGTGCCCTCCGAAGCACGGAAGTCGTCGAAAGAAATGAATGGTCGGCGGTCACCCATCCAAGTACCGACCCCGCCGAACGTTGCTTAACCTGTGATATCGTATGATATACACAATAACAAGGCCACGACGACTTCAATCTCTCCTTCAATAAATAAAATTTGTTGCCAGTCACCCTGTATACCTGCGTTTTAGTCCCACCCAAGTTTTGCTATAACCGTACCGACCAACACACGTTTGACTTTGCGAACACACTAAATTTTATCTGGACTGGGCGATGTTTAGAATACTAATTAACTTTTTGTCACTGGCCAGTATTAGTTTAATACAAAAAAGTAGGTTTTAAACGACCAAAGAGGTTAGATATCTCCTAATATTTGACAGTTACAAGATTATAATTCTGAACACAAATAGTTTAGAACATGTTTTTGACATAATAGTTAACTGGTTATTTGCGAGGCATACTTTGTATAAATAATCATGCTATGATTTTTATTTTAAATAATATATGTAGCTGCCATTGCTATGTGTGATGATTTGGATTTTTTCTTCAAAGGTCTTCGTATGAAATAGAGGACGGCAGAATTTCTAGTCTAAATACGAGAAAATAAAATCTTTTTCTTAAATTTTTTGGGATACATTAATCTATGTGCTATTGGTTGGTTAATTAAAGCTGGCGCCTTCACAGTACTCACACATATGCAATTTCGCTGTACAGAATGTTAAAAAATAAATGATTTTGATACAAAATGCGACTCTCATTTAAGTGTTGACTAGAGTTAGGTTTTAGTAAGATGGGCGCGTTGTAGATACTTAAATACAATTAAACATATGTGTTACTAGTTATAAATTATTATGATTATTACATTATTGCTTTAATCTTGCATTTATATTACGCAGGTCCGGTCAATTTACAAACTATTTTAGAGCGTAATTAGGCATTGTTAATATTTTTATTATTGACAAATATGGTCGATGACATATTATGCTGCCAACTACGAAATAACCATACTTCTATGATTTTTGCGTTCACTGCAAATACATAATCACATACGATCACAAGATCACGCTGTATATACAAACAGTAGAAAAAGTAAAACCATATCTGTCCCCTTCACACTCATAAGATAAACCGCGCGTGAGAGAGACGGGCAGACTTTTCATGATGCGCATAGGTACAGGTACGACGTCACGCCGCGCGCTTATTCACGGACATCACACAAGAGCAATGTGTAAATGTGTTGAAGGCGCCAGCTTTAGTTGATTTGGGTGAACTTCAGATTATACCTACCTCGATGCATAATTTCATCAGATTTCTATCGTTCTGCGGTGATTGGAGGAACAAGCATCTATCCATTCAAACTTTCGCATTTATAATACGAGCTGTTTCTAGTGAGTTTACCGGTGCAATTTCGAATCCCGCGGTAATATCGAGATAAAAAATAGCATATGTGCTATTTTGTAAGGATAGGACGTTTGTCTTCCATGCCACCTGATGGAAAGTGCGCATGAAGACTATGGTGTTACACGTCCATCCAAGAGAAACCTATTCACTCGACACTTAAAAGTTCCAGGACTGTAGTGTTCAGGAAAAACAGACGCAGGCAGATTGTTCCACTCCTTGGCAATCCGTACCAAAAAGGAACTATCGAAGCGTTTTGTTCGACTTCTTGGTAAATCCACTATATAGGGATGGAAGTTCTGTCTGCGTCTGGTAGTCCGGTGATAAAAAGGGGTGGGTTCAATTTGGTCAAAAGAGCACTCGCACACTCACCAAAATGTAGCCGATAAAATACTGTCAAACAAGCAACCTTACGACGATGCTCCAGCGTCTGTAATTTTTTATTTGTAAGATTGTTGTTATTTATGAGTTTACGGGCTCTTCGGTCAACAGAGTCTAGCGCTTCGAGCTGGTATTTGGCAGAACCATCCCAAAGGTGACTACAGTACTCCATGCACGACATCACTTGGGCTGTGTATAAGTTGAGCAGCCGTTCAGGGCTGAAGTACCGCCGGACCTTCGAGATGATACCCAATTTTTTGGAAGCCGTTTTTGCCATAGACTCAATTTATTGACCGAAGTTTAATTTGGACGTTATAGTGACGCCCAAAAGCCCTAGTTGGTCGGTGATATGAACAGATACATTCTGGAAAGTGGGCGTAAAAGTAAAGGTGCTCTTTTTTGCGGAGAATAGACACGCTTGTGTTTTGGAGGCGTTGAATTTGACCAGGTTAGATTCGCCCCAATCGGACACATTCTGCAAGGTCGAATCAACGCGCTCAATCATAGACTCTCTCAAAACCTGGATTTCATGGGCGCTCGTTCGCGCATTGGATGTATATCTCGCAATAACAGTGCTGTCATCAGCATATCCAATAATGCCTGGTGTTAGGAGGTCATTAATGTGCAGCAAGAATAAAGTTGCAATATCAGTACCTATACCAAAGAAGCTTGGCAGATTTATATACGTGCTCTGACTTACAAATAAAGAACGGCATTCATTATTGAACCTTATATTTTTATATAGAGCTAATTAAGTATATTAAAATTATCTCTGGGAACAACAAGAAACCATAGGTACTTTAAAACAACATCATTTTTAAGTTAGGTTATAAAGGAATGTCACTTTTCAAAATATTATTTATATACTAATATATAAAGTTCTAGAGCTTGTTTTTTATCGTTGTTCATTATGGGAATGGTCCATTTATCGAGAAATGGCTATATTATATCCCGGAGTACTGACGAGAACAGAGTAATTTATTTATTTATTACGAAAACCAACAGCGTTTACAAATAATAATTTACATAACGCAGTTTACTTAAAATAAAGCTAATAACAGGTTTTCCTTTCAAACAATTATAAGTAAGTGGATACAAAATGTTGACCGCCGAACATTAGAATTAAAAAAGATGAGTTAGGGTGTAACTAAGAAAAATAATGAAAAATAAGGTAGTCATTTATGATATTTTAGTAAAATAAGCAACTTTTTATTATTGATACGCTTCATAAGTATAGCTTAAAATAGTGTTGGCGATAACGATGAGTTTTCGATGTTAAGATGTTAGTATGACTTCATGGTAGCGGAAGTATGTTGGTAGTACTGTTAAAGAGGGCGCTAAATGCAATTAATGACTGACATTCGATTGCAGCGCCATAGGTTGTATCTTGAAGTAGGATGATGGCAAGTGACATAGATACGGTTAGGACGGCTAGGTGCGCGGACGTATCTCGGACTGACGGTCGATAGTAGCTCGGTATTAATTGAGTTGGCATTGTAACTGTAAAGTAACTGACGGAACGGACTCGCGAATTAAGATTTTGTTGTAACTAAGCCAGGGTTATACCCAAGCCCACAGACTCGGTACTAAGTAACTGTCCAGTGATTATTTCTATCGTGTTTAATAACCTTCATCGTTGACATCAGAAGTGGGATAAGCCTAAATCCTAATATTAATTAGTGTGTCGAATTATTTTTGCGAATAGTCTTCTCGGATCTGCCCAAGCTTAACTTTCGTTTGTGATAGATTAGAGTGAGTTGTGGTAACCTCCGACATACAATCATAGATCTGTTGAAATAAGGCAGTATATTTCCTAAGAATAAAGGTGTATAACTGAAACTTATCGGATGCTGCCTAAGTCTAAAGGAGCTATGTGACGGAAGGATCTGTGGTTGTGTGATTATCATACAATCATAGATCTGTTGAAATAAGGCAGTATATTTCCTAAGAATAAAGGTGTATAACTGAAACTTATCGGATGCTGCCTAAGTCTAAAGGAGCTATATGACGGAAGGATCTGTGGTTGTGTGATTATGGATAGAACTATAATTAATCCCTGTCTAAGTCTAAAGAAGTGATTAATTATGGAAACAGTTTTAGAGTGAGAGAGTCAGTGATTAGAGTAAATTCACCTGCCTAAGATATTTCATCATTTTTGTTAGTTTTGTATAGCTTGCACAGATGTGACAAGGTAATATTGTTTTGAAATAACGTACGGTTTGTCGAGACGTATCAAATGGTTTTTCGTAACTTTAGTTGATGAAGTTCAATTTAAGGCGAAAGATAATATTCAAAAGTTTTGATATTGCGTTTTAAGTACTTAATGATGATGAAAGTAAATTTAACGTTGAAGTTGTAGATTTTCTTTCTGATTATCGTGTATCCGTGACTCGGTAGAAATCGCTTTGTATCTTGCCAATCTTAGATTATTTTGCTGCGATTCTTAGGAGACACGTTTTCTTATGTTTTAGTAACAGTAAACTTGTTATTATTTTGGCAATTGAAACGTAATATTACGATAGTGTGTGTTTAATGAATCACGGAGATAGGTAATGACGTCGAGATTGAAAATTCAAAATGCGTTGAACTTGTTGCGATTGACAAAAGAGTTGGATTTTACTGTCGAATTGTTTGCTAATTAATTGGGTTATTCGAGTAGCTTATGCTTGCTTTGTTTATTGTTCGACCGCTGTCAGATTGTTTGATGTTACATTCAAAGTAAATTTCATTGTTTAATATGCGGTTTTCTTATCGAAAGTATTGTGGTTCGTACAATGCGTTGACGTTAGCCGATTCCTACTGAGTTTCTTGCTGGTTCTTCTCAGTAGATGGATCTTCCGAACCAGTGGTAGCTTTACGTAAATTGTTAAATCGTGGATTTAGAATTTTGATGGAAATATTAAATTGAAGCAAAATTAAAAAAAATCTGTAGCGGTTAAAGTTTTGAAGTTGCCAAAAGTACAAGTATCCATTGCAGTTGTAAAGAAAGATGTAATTTCTGGTTTTGGAAGAGATTTAATGTGTTGTGGATACAGGTTTTCCGTGGGGAAATGATGTAATTGCTGTTAACCACGAACGATATACCTTGTTGTTAATAATGAAATTAATGGATTTCAATGTTTGATTTGGAGATAATTTTTACTCAATGGTGCTTGAAACTTGGTTAACCCTATACTTGGCGATGTGCACCTGAATGCACACTTTTTTTGTAAAAATCGTGAGCCAAAACCAAGAAGGTTTTTTATTTTTTTTCGTGGCCGTCGTGTAGTGTATTAGTCATATTTTAGTAGGAAAACCATTTATGAACACTGGCAATACTAAAGCGCTCAGTAGAATGCAAGATGTCGGACCGTGCGCAGGCGTCTACAACATACAAGGTAAAAATCGATTGAAATCTTATAATTTAAAAATAAAATCAAAAAGAATTTTATGTGAAACAATACCTAAATATACAAGCTTTTGAATAAATAATATATTTTGTCTTATCAAATTGGTTTTATTAGTATTTTTTTTGTGCAATTTTGCATGTATCTAGAAATGCACATTGCCAACTCATCAACAGTATTACCTGAATTTGGTTGTGTGCATTGGAAGATACATTGCCAGCTTAGTGAATATTTACTTTTTTAAATAAATGAAATAGATTTAATGTTTTATTTTTATTATTTTGGTATATTTGGTAATGATTTATGTTTGTTTTAGCCTGCCACAAGGGCCTCGAAAATACTGGCTTTAGTGCCTAAGTCTGGTGCTGGTTCCGACATCGATGAGAGTGATTCTTCGCAAGATGAGTTACTCTACGCTAGAAATACTGTTCTAAACCGTAACTTTGAAGACTCGTATGTAAGTTCAGACCCTCCCTCACTAGGATCTTCGTTCGAAAACCTACATTTGTTGTCAGATGGTGAGGAAGAAATTATTTGTATGACAAATACCATTACTTCTTCAGCAATCGATTTGAATACTAACTCAAGTCATCGAGTATCTTCTCCTTATTCTCCTAGTCTAAATTCACCGTCTATACAAGCTTCAGTTACTGTACCAACTGTACTTAAGGACCAAGTACATCAAACTCCATTGGCTACAAACACCTTGTTACCAGTCTTTGACGTCCCGCAATTTTCACCTTTAGCAGGTACAAGTAGTCAGAGTATTGCGTCTCCATCTAGTGGAACCCGATCAAAGAAAAAAACAACAGTAGTTACCAAAAAGAAACATGTACCTGTCAAACGATTGGATACGAAATGGACTTGCAAGAAAAGGTTTTTAGGAAGAGCAGTCATTCAAGATAAAACTTTCCTACCAACTCAGCAAACAAAATCTCCCTTAGAATACTTCCGTATGTATTTTGACGAAAGCCTTATAGAGTTGATAGTCCATCAAACAAATTTGTACTACACACAAGCAAAAGGCACGTCCCTCAATGTTACAACGGATGAAATTAAAGACTTCATGGCGATTCAAATAATGATGGGTATAGTAACTATGCCAGCCTACACGGATTATTGGTCTAAGAAGCTGCGTTACAATATTATTGCAGATATAATGCCCTTGAAACGATTCCAGCAAATTAGAAGATATTTACACTTTGCTGATAATTTGCTGGACAATGGAGACCGGTATCATAAAGTGAGACCTCTTTTGGAAAGCGTACGTAATAATTGCCTAAAAGTTGAAGAGGAAACCCGATTCAGTGTAGACGAAATGATGGTGCCTTATAAAGGTACACGAGCTGGATCGCGAAAGCAATATATTAAAAATAAGCCTCGGAAATGGGGATTTAAAATCTTCGTTCGCGCAGGGGTGTCCGGAATTGTTTACGATTTTTTGGCATACGGTGGCGAAGATACTTTCCGTTACAATGACTTTACTGAAGACGAGGAGGGCATGGGATTGGGTGCAAAAGTCGTATTGTCTTTAGCCAAGACAATCAAAGAAAAACAAGGTTCAGTGCTATACTTCGACAATTTTTTCACTTCTCTAGAATTGGTAAAACACTTGAGAAATGAATATGGTATCTTTTCATTGGGCACAATCAGGCCAAACAGACTACGAGGAGCTTCAGCTAAACTGCCAACTGATAAAAATTTAAAGAAAAAAGGTCGTGGATCCTTCGCCCAAGTCATTTCTAATGAAGCCAAAATCGCGATCGTAAAGTGGTTTGATAATTGAGGATCAAACGAACTTCTAAAGTGAAGTTCGATCCTAATTATGTGAACAGCTTCTTTCGAAGCGATTGAGGTTTACTTTATGTAGTAGCGCCACCTACTGCTAGCCTTTGCACGGATTTTAGAGTCTATGATAAGGGTTCTTTTCTTTTTTTTTTTTTTTTTTAACAACTGTCACGTTTCGCTCCCTATGTCAGCATCCAGTCTACAGAACTCATTTTGTTTAAAGTCAATCTGTCTTATTCCTGTTTGTTCATTTCACTATATTGGGGTTGGGTAAAATACAAATATAAATTGAAATTACTCCATGTTGAAACATATTCATATTATGCTTATTTCAAAGCATAATAACGGGTGGGTTTATATTAAATCGCTTCGAAAGAAGCTGTTCACATAATTAGGATCGAACTTCACTTTAGAAGTTCGTTTGATCCTCAATTATATTTCACAGCTTCTTTCTTTGCGATTGAGGTTTACTTTATGTAGGATGTTTAAAGATTAGTTATAGTGAAATGAATTGGCAGAGTAGTAAGGTAAAACTCTTCAATAGTAAATAAACATACTTATTGAAAACAATTCAACAATGATTAGGCAAATTATTTTTCGTTACAAAGTTTGTTATAATTTCTAGCAAGGACTGAGGAATCAGGTTTCCTTAAATTTTCGTTTTATTTATATACCTACATCTGTAAGGTTTTTGCTGGACAAATTTCTGGACGAATATTAAAAAACGGAAACTTTACCAAGGTCTGTTTACTATTAAATTTAGAGGTTTTTATAAACCCTTTTATAAGTACCTTTTTTAGTTATTAAAATATTTTTAATCTTTGTCACGGATAAAATTTGAACACGATGTTCCGTTACAAGAGCTATTAGTGTAACAGTTTTCTTGGAAAAGAGTCTTTAAGTCAAGGTCTTCATTAGGAAATTTTGTAGGTAAGTAGCTCAATACAACTGCTGGATCCCAGGTAAGATCATACTTGATGTGGTTGGTCTTCACATAACGACTCCTTTCATGAAACTTTTTAACCTGTCATATTGGGAATTTATGTTTAATATTAATGATAATGCAGATCTATAGCTATTAATAGTACCGTACTTAGCACCTTTTTCGAAAATTTCAGTTAGAAAATGAACAATTATTGGTTTAGAAGTTTGAGTAAAACTAAAATTATTATTTTTGCAATATTCAATCCACGCCTTGATACCTCCTTCACACTGTCTCGGTAAGAATTATCCAACAAAGATGCCAACATAATTTCAACGGACTTTGAAGACAGTGATCTTTTTACTAACGCTTTCTGAACAATTTCGCGGCAACCAAGGTTAATGTTTAATGAAGGTTGAGCGCAGATCTGAAAGGAGATTTCAGCGAATTAGTATTTAGTAAATACAATCACAACACAACCTTTTAAACAATGGCAACCATAGTTGCGTGGGCCAGTATGGTACTACCACAGTACCCACAGACTTTTCACTAACAATTTTCTGAAGAGTTTTTGCATCTGGGTCATTTTTCCAGGTTACATAAATAGGACATTATAAGTTGCATCTGTTTGCAAAAAGATCAACCGATAGTATTCCAAACCTATTTGTTATATTATTAAAGGTATAGTCACTTAGATCCCATTCAGTGTCATTAAACTGTTTTCGTGACAAACTCTCAGCTTCTATATTATCTTTTGAAGTAATATAAGATGTAAAGATATTGATCTTACGCATTTCACGCTATTTCCATTGGTCTCGGGTAATATGATCCATATGTGAAAACTGAACACTACCCATTCTATTTATACAGGTAATGGTAATATCTATTCTTAACAATATATCACAATCGTAACTACCATAATTATGCGAATGTTTTAAGTCCGAAAAAACTGCTTTTAATTCCAGAGTATTAATGTGTAGCGACGACTCGCTTTCCTTCCAATGACCCGCTGCCTCTTTTCCATCACAAAACCCGCCTTAGCCAGTATATGATGCGTCAGGATAGATAGTTTTAGTGTATTGGCCTGTTCTAAGAGGAGAAAAGCCCTCTTCTAGATAATTTAACCACCAAGTAAAATCATCTTTATTATATCTGGGTAAATTCACTACCTGATCATAAGTAGGATTTTTATTTGGTGACAATATTTTAAATTGCTCGAATAACTTTGTGTATTATTTTTTCTATTTTAAGAACTTTTTTTTTTTTTTTTTTGTGGGTAGTTTTAAAATAATTTTCTCTGAATCAAAAATAAACCCAAGGAATTTACATTGTGTTCTAGGAACAAAGCAACCTTCTTTCGTATGCATTATGAAACCTAAATTTATTAAAATATGTTTTGTAATCCAAACATTCTCATTACAATCATCACAATCTTTGCCAATGTAAAATATATTATCTAGATATATTATGGATGAAAAAATTATCCCGACGTAAAAATTCCATGACTGGTTTTAATATTTTAGTAAATACTTATATAAAGAGCGGTGCATAAGTCAAACGCTTAATATTTGAATTCATATAAAACGTTGTTATATTCAAATCGAAGGTACTTTCGGAAAGACTTATCAACATTGATGAAAAAATAACATGTAGCATTGTTTTGTTAACTTATCAGCGGTTCTGTAATCTTCCATTTTGAAGTGTTTTGTAGTAAATTAATTCAAAGATATTAAATTATGTATGAAGCGATTTTCACCGTATAGCTTGAGCACAAGAAAAAATTTGTGATAAAATTTACCTGGCTCATGAGAACATACGAATATAGAATTTATTTTTAATAGTTTATCCAACGCTAAAATATAATCTTTATGGCCATGTATTGACCTTGGGTAAACACAAGAGCTACTTTGTTTAGCGGGCAGATATTTAAAAGGTCTTTAGTAACCAGCTATTCACGATAATATTAATGGATCACTCGTTATCTAAGCCCATTTTTGATGAAAATATCGTAAACGTCCATCGCACTGCACCTGGTGGTTTATTTCCGCTGGTTGCTAGTGTTCCACGACCGTTCGTGGTAGGTCCTACGTGGCGGGTACGTGTAGCTCTGCTGTGGAGCTCGAGCCGGCAGCTGTGGCTGCGGAGATGACGTCGTCGTTTTTTGCAATTTGCAGCGTTTCAGCAACATCTCCTCCCAATAGATAATCATCGCAACTTGTATTGGTCAGCGTGTCACGCAGGCATACGTTTATGGAACTCATTATTATGTTACGATGAGTTTTAGTTTCCCTATTCTGGCTATCGCGACAAGCGTAACTCAGCAGTTTTAAAAGTTTTTGCTTCAAAGTTTCATTGAAAATGATTACCATCGCTTGCGATAAAGCTGCCAAGGCGATTCCAATTTGCCCTTTTTTTTTTTTTTTTTTTTTTTGTTGATGTATAGAATCTCGTTTGGTAAGAGTTTCAGCCAATGCTGATTTTGCTTCTAAATTTAATAAAGGGAGCAAGTAAATATTTGCAAATTGCGGGTACAAGATAGTCCTCAACAGGCTTATCTTTAGATTCTTTAGATCTTCAGCCGACAACTGCTGGTTTTTAGACCTCTTCCGGGACATTAATCGTATCAAAAAAAAAAGGCTGATAATGACGGAGGTAGCTCGGGCACTTCAAATCTTGGATTCGGCGTGCAAGATCGTCTCCACCGCAAATCAGATTAATCGCCAACGGCGATATTATCTGGTAACTGACTAATCAAAAGAATTAATTATATGCATCGAAACTCGATGACTACACGCACATACCATGTGGGTAGTTTTGTGTCAACGACATTTTTTCTAATATTTATTAAAATTATATTAGAGATTCTCCACCGTACATCAGATTAATCGCCAACGGCGATATTATTATCGAGTAACGGACTAAATAGGAGAATTAATTGTATGCATCGAACCTCGATGACTACACGCACATACAATGTGGGTAGTTTTTGTGTCAACGACATTTTTTCTAATATTTACTAAAATTATATTAGAGATTCTCCACCGTACATCAGATTAATCGCCAACGACGATATTATTATCGAGTAACGGACTAAATAGGAGAATTAATTGTATGCATCGAACCTCGATGACTACACGCACATACAATGTGGGTAGTTTTTGTGTCAACGACATTTTTTCTAATATTTATTAAAATTATATTAGAGATTCTCCACCGTACATCAGATTAATCGCCAATGACGATATTATTATCGAGTAACGGACTAAATAGGAGAATTAATTGTATGCATCGAACCTCGATGACTACACGCACATACAATGTGGGTAGTTTTTGTGTCAACGACATTTTTTCTAATATTTATTAAAATTATATTAGAGATTCTCCACCGTACATCAGATTAATCGCCAATGACGATATTATTATCGAGTAACGGACTAAATAGGAGAATTAATTGTATGCATCGAACCTCGATGACTACACGCACATACAATGTGGGTAGTTTTTGTGTCAACGACATTTTTTCTAATAAGTCCCAACACCGTTGGGTTCTTCGGAATTTGTAATTTGATGTCTCAACCTCCTCGAATTATTTTCTTGAGAATTTTCTCTTCCTACGATGCACAATTTTTACCATTTAAACTTTTAAAATTTAACTAGCTAATTAATATATTTTAGTCGACGTGCGCAGGCTACAGCACGGAAACGCAGAATGAGTTCTGTAGACTGGATGCTGACATAGGGAGCGAAACGTGACAGTTGTTAAAAAAAAAAAAAAAAAGAAAAGAACCCTTATCATAGACTCTAAAATCCGTGCAAAGGCTAGCAGTAGGTGGCGCTACTACATAAAGTAAACCTCAATCGCAAAGAAAGAAGCTGTGAAATATAATAAATGTGTTACCGCAGCAAGTTCGTACACGGACTCACAACCAGTGCAAGAAGTGATGCGATACTGCAAGGAGACAAAAAGTAGAGCACCCGTGTCATGTCCTAATATTATAAAAGATTATAACGGTAGCATGGGAGGAGTCGATCTGGCCGACATGCTTGTTGCACTGTACCGAACCGAGATGCGAGCACACCGTTGGTATATACCTTTGTATTCACAGATACTAGATATATGTGTCAACAATGCTTGGCTTATATATCGCCGTGAAACTGGAGGTGCTAAGCACATGAAACTGAAAGATTTTAGATTTGCCATTAGTAATGATCTTGCCACATTCCAAAGGACAAAACCAATTGCTAGGACTTCTCGACGTGCACATTTTGTAACACCGCAAACATCTGACTATGGCCGATATGACCAAATTGGTCATTTGCCATCTTTTATTAGCAAAGGCAGATGCAAGAATTGTATAAAGGGTCAGACCAAATTTGTTTGTTGTAAATGTAATGTACGCCTCTGTTTGGTTGAGGATCGTAATTGTTTTTATAACTACCACATGAAACCCTAATTATGAGACTAAATCGAAAGTAGTTTGTAGTTGCTTTTTGTATTTTTTTACATTTGTTTGATATAAGTGGTTATATTTTTGTTTATCTCGTTATTTACCTTGATCTCAAAGATTAAGTTTCTCTTTAATACTTAAGTCTGATTGCAGATCTCATTTTTCTAATATTAATAAGTAGTCTTTAATAATATAATTATGTAAACGGTGATCAATTTAAAACATTTGCTTTGTCTTTGTTTTATTTTGTGATAGTTCAATGAATGAACAGTATATAAGTACCTACAATTATCTTTGTAAAAGATACTTTTTGATCTCTTAGATGTTAATAAGGAAAAGTACAAGGTTTTGTAGTTATTTTTTAATAAATAAAGATTAATTTTTAATAAAAGTACCATGTTTTAATTTATCCCTGCATATGGCAATGTGCATAATAATGCACACACATTTTCTTTAGTGTAACTCTACAAAGCTGGTAATGTGCACATAAAGATACATGCTATATTTCCAAAACTACATGTGTAAGATTTTTTTTTGTATTTTTTATATCATTTTGACTCGTCCTTATTCCAAAATTATTGGTGCAAATGACAAATATTTACCACAAAAAACTTTGCCAACTATAGGGTTAACTAAAACGGTATTTTTGTTGTTGAGTATTCTAAAAGATTTATAATGTAAAGAATTCAAACTTGTGTTTTTTCTTTTGAGAATTAGCTTGACTTCATTGTCAGGAGTGGCCAAGCCGCCACTTTGGTATGATTGTTTCAGATTAACACACGAGGACGTGTGTCATCGCAGGATGGCCGTGTTGGCGATAACGATGAGTTTTCGATATTAAGATGTTAGTATGACTTCATGGTAGCGGAAGTATGTTGGTAGTACTGTTAAAGAGGGCGCTAAATGCAATTAATGACTGACATTCGATTGCAGCGCCATAGGTTGTATCTTGAAGTAGGATGATGGCAAGTGACATAGATACGGTTAGGACGGCTAGGTGCGCGGACGTATCTCGGACTGACGGTCGATAGTAGCTCGGTATTAATTGAGTTGGCATTGTAACTGTAAAGTAACTGACGGAACGGACTCGCGAATTAAGATTTTGTTGTAACTAAGCCAGGGTTATACCCAAGCCCACAGACTCGGTACTAAGTAACTGTCCAGTGATTATTTCTATCGTGTTTAATAACCTTCATCGTTGACAATAGATGTCATTAAAATATTATAGATAAGTAAAGTAAATGCCTGAGGTATAAGGATAGTAGGTAGTTATTTAGATAAAGTAAGTACAATTAATATAATGTTGTTTTCATCTTTATAATTTATTATAATCTAATTATATATATAGTGGTAGTTATGCTACATTAATATATACATATAATGTTTAAGTTCTATTTTTGAACTAAAACCTTTAGTAATTCAGATTTAAATCTATTTTTGCTGCCTGAAAATAAGTCTACGTGGTTAAATTTTGTATTATATGTGTTAGTTATGCGAGAGATAACTGTGTTTTTAGAGTAGTTTGTTGTATGTGTTTGCTCTTGTAATAGTGATGTGTGTCGAGTGCGGTAGTTCGGTGTACGGTAAAAAATCTTGGAAACCAAATCAGGGCAGTCAATGTGGCTATTAACCAAGTCGAATAGTAAAGACATGTCCATAATCGTGCGTCTTTCATCCAGTGTCAGTAATCCATGCTTCCTGCAAGCATCCAAGTAAGAGGCCGGTTGAATGCGCCTGCGATAATTAAGATGTTTGATGAATTTTCTTTGTATTCTTTCTAAGCAGTCCTTATAGATAATATACTGAGGATACCATATAGGGCTAGCATACTCCAGAATACTTCTCACATATGCATAATATACGACCTTTATTGCGTCCAAACTGTTAAAAGCTTTGCATGTACGTAAGACAAACCCGAGATTTTGAAAAGCCTTTTTCGCGACATGGTCTATGTGATCAGATAGCATCATTTTTCGATCAAAGTGCACTCCCAGGTCACGAATAGTTTCAGTTCTTGTAATAGGAACTCCATTAAAACAATAGTTGTAAGCAATGGGTTGGGACTTACGCGTGAAACTTACAGTCACACATTTACGGATGTTCACGGTGATATTATTTTCATTGTAATAACCGAAGAGGCAGTCAAGATCTCTCTGTAAAAATTGGCAGTCCTGCATCGAACTTACTTTACAGAAGATCTTTTTATCATCTGCGTACATGAGATAGTTTGAGTTTGAGAAACAGGTTCCTATATCATACAGATAAGCGTTATATAACAAGGGGCCCAAATGTGACCCTTGGGGCACCCCAGTTTGTACCTTGATAAAGTCGGACCTGTATCCACCCAAAACTACTGCTTGGGAACGGTTCGATAGGTATGACTGCATCCACCGAAGCAAGTCTCCATGGATTCCTAGTTTTTGCAACTTGCGTAAAAGGATGACGTGATCCACACGATCGAATGCTTTCTCAAAATCGGTGTAGACCACGTCAACCTGCCCGCCTCGAGCCATACTAGCCAGTACGTAACTGGAGAAACATGCCAAGTTAGTTATGGTGGAACGCGCTTTCAAAAAACCATGTTGTTTCTCGGGAAGTGACCCAGCGATGAGAGGATAAATTTCGCTGTACACGACAAGCTCGAAAACCTTAGCTACTGTATTGAGCATTGAAACACCCCTATAATTCTCAATCTCCGTCCTCAAGCCCTTCTTATATATGGGAATAATGTATGCGCTTTTCCATCTATGAGGAAAGATACCTTGTCTTAAAGAATTATTAAAAATTATAGTGATGGGCACCGCTAACGTTTCACAGCATGTAGACCAAAAAATTGGAGGAATACCATCGTCCCCTACTCCTTTTTTGTGATTTAAGTTTTTAAGTAAATTCTTAACAGTATCTGGTGTGGTTTGTATTAACGAGATGTAATCGGAACACATTGTAATATCGTCTGACAGATTAACTCTGTCATGTTCAGATGGTGTACCGAAGGCATTCTTGAAAAACGAATTGAAACCATCACATATGTCCTTGCCCTCAGAGAGTGTTACGTTGCCTAGAGTTAAAGACCTGGGAAAGGCAGATTTACCCTTTAGCGCTTTGACATAGCTCCAGAACATTTTGGGGTCTTTCTTAATATTATCTTCACATTTTGAAGTAAAGTTATTAAAGCAACGTTTCTGAACGTTGCGCACCCTTGCTCGCAAAAGAGAAAATTCCTCATAGTCTAGAGGGTTTCTATACTTCTTCCAACGACGATGAACCTTGCTTTTTTCTTTAATAATGTTTATCAGTGCAGGTGTAAACCATTTAGGATATGAACGATTAGATTGTTTTTTATATAAAGAAATATGCTCATCTATCAAGGTATTTAAAATATTGTAAAGGACAACTACCGATTCATCGAACGTCTTATCTCTGAAGAGTGTGTACCAATCATGCTTAGACAAACAGTCGTTGATCATAATGTAATTACCCTTAAAAAAATTCCGCCTAGTTGAGGATTGCTCAATTAAAGGCTGTAAATTTAACTCGCACATCTCTATAATTATTGATGGATGTGCGCGATCCTCTGGAAGAAGTGGTGATGCAGGCGCTAACCACTTATAAAACTTTTTACCATTGGTTAGGCAATAACTGGTATTAAGAGGCTATAGAACAACTTTGAATTAGATTGGGAGCATAAACTGAAACAGAAATAACTTTTATGAATGGCTACTCTTTTAAAGAACCTAACATAAAATAGCAATTCAGCTTATACAAATTTGCAATTCAACTTGTATAAGTTTTGTCTATCGTTTATTACCATGGGCCTATTCAATTGATACCCTACAACTGTTCTGTTGCGTAGGTATGTTCTCTTTCTAATACTTGTTAATCTGTCAAATATAATGGCGAAAGTTGACAGAACTATGCGTTGTAAACCCAACACGCAACAGTGCAGTTGCAGAAAATTAATGGAATTGACATTGAGCTTTTTTTTCTACTAAAGCCATAAACAAACAACAATCAATACTCCAACTTAGTCTTGTGGTTTGTGAAGAATATATGATAAGAATCCATGGATTCATATGCCCTTTACCCTTTAGTTGAACACAACAATGTAAATAGTAGAAAGTACTTAAAGAAAAGAGTTTCATTTAAGAAAAACACTTAAAGTAATCATATTTTTAAATCTTTAATAAAAAAAATTATCATTTAGAAATGTTGCTGGTGCTTGAAAGATACCCTAGATATCAAGCATACCCCATATACCTACTTATATGTTCATAAAATGTGAGCAGCATCCCGCCGCCGTTCCATTTCCAGCAACACAATTACATTTATAGGCTAACACCGTTCTGCGACCCTCCACACCTCTAATATACAAAATATGTTTTGCTCTCCACATCATCATCATCATCATCACAACTCTTTGTAATGAGCCCACTGCAGGGCATGAGTCTCTCCCCTGGGTGAAGAGGAGGTATAGGCCATAATCTACCAAGCTGGCCCAGTGCTGGGTGGTGGATGCCAGAATTTTTAGGGCGCCTAGATGGCTTCTGACAAACCCTAACGACTACTATATACAAGTATACAGCACCCGGGACTGACTGCTTAACGTGCCCTCCGAAGCACGGAAGTCGTCGTGAGATATGAATGGTCGGCGGTCACCTATCCAAGTACCGACCGCGCCGAACGTTGCTTAACCTGTGATATCGTATGATTCACACAGTAACCACGGCGCCACGACGACTTCAACTACTTTCTCTAGGGAAAATTAAATCCCGGCTCTCCACATGCCGGGATTTAATTTTTCCTCTGAGTAAATATGGGTTCACGCCTACAAAAGCAGCTTTCATCTCTACAAACCAGCAACTGATACAAACCATGAGCCCTTTTTTTTTAGTTCACCTACATAAGATTCTGCTTGTCTTATCTGATAGGTACCAAAGGAAATCAGTTTCAGTTTTCTTCAGCTGGTCACGAGGAATTAGAATTTAAATAATAGCTTATTTTCGGTAAAGTCCAAATCATTTACATAAGAAACCGCAGCAAGGATTATAATATTTCACCCTCTCAAGTTAATCAAGAGACTACACGTATCATCCACTTGAAAGAAAAACCCGATATCGTTTCTAAGAATTTAAATCAAGTCTGCATCAACAGTTTAGATATAAACAGGCAGCATTTCAATGAAAATATCATCTTTATACATTCACATACCTAACAAAAAGTAGTTTGACAGGTCAGAGATTGTATGGACCGTGAATCTTTCATCCAGGTCCGTAAATGTTATTGTAAACAAACATCCATACATACCATTATTTTATTAGTGAGATTAGTATGATAAGTTTTTGAGTATCTTTTCGACTGCTTTTTGTAAAGTTCAAGCCTCTGAAAATTTTGGAGTTGGCTCAGCTAGAACTATTAATTGGATAGAAGAAATGTAACGTCAGCGTAGTTACGGCAAACCTAATCCATATAGGTAGAAATAAAGTATATTCGGGAAATTAACGAAGAACAGAGCGGATCCTTAGTGATACGTAAAATAATGAGCGTTTCAAAATTCAAAGCGCTTTATTCATTTTTTTTTTTTTTATAAAATATGGATGGGACGTTTGTCTTCCATGCCACCTGATGTTAAGTGAACATGAAGACTAAGGTGGTACACGTCCATCCACGAGAAACCTATTCACTCGACGCTTAAAAGTACTAGGACTATACTGGTCAGGGAAAATAGACGCAGGCAGTTCATTCCAAACCTTGGCGACCCGTATCAAAAAGGAACTGTCAAAGCGCTTAGTTCGACTTTTTGGAATATCAACCACATACGGATGGAAGTTCTGTCTGCGTCTAGTAGTCCGATGGTAAAAGGGTGAGAGTATTCATTATAGGTTTACAAAAAAAAACTCCTCATGAACGTCAAACGGTAGATGAGGGCTGCGCGACGTGGATAACCTTGGGGGAGGCCTCCGTCCAGCAGTGTGCGTCTCTCGGCTCACGAAGATGATCGCCCATTATCTTTCCATGTATCACTACCTACTTCTTTGGCTTTAAGGAACGAAAATAAATTAGGACCCTAGTTAAACAGAGAGGACAAAAGCCGGTGGAAAATAAACTCTCGGCACTCTTTTAGAAATGTAATCATCACTAATCTTAATAACTTATGCTTCCGCTAATTTCTAAAACATTTGTTTAAAGTGTCAAGCGTTTTTAAAATAAAAAACGTCCAATAATTGAATTGTAAGTGCCAAAGACATACAAAACATATAATATTCAAAACAAAATGCAATATCTTTTCGTGTAACGTTCGTCTGCGTGTATTTTTTGCACTGAGTAGTGAAAATGAAATTGAAAATGAAAACTTTTTATTCGTAGTAGGTAATTTTATACACTTTACGAACGTCAAACGCTGGATGAGGGCGGCGCGGGTCCGGACGACATGACGAATCCTGGGGGAGGCCTCCGTCCAGAAGTGTGCATCTCTCGGCTCGTGAAGATAATGATCGCCCATTTTCCACCAATGTCTTGGTGTTGTCTACTACTACTTCTTCTTCGGCTTTAAAAAACGAAATGAAAGTAGAACCCTAGGTAGACCGAGAGGAAAAAAGCCGGCGGAAAAAAAACTCTCGGCACTCTTTTGTAAAAAGTGCTTATTATAGAGTACAATTTGGCAGAATTGCTATGACATGAACAAACAAACAGAAGACAGCTATTCGTGCTTGCCAATATCATGGCACAGCCAAGCTGCTTACATGTTTAATATTTGGAAATAACCTGTGAAGACATCAATCCCACGCTCCTTTGTCATCTAAATAGTCTTTGCCTTTCTTATACTATATACTAGCCTTTTTTGCATAATGTTTCTTTGATGGTTCTTTTAAATTTATTAAACGTTAGGGATTGAATTGACTTTGGTATTTTATTATAAATACGTATTGACATTCCCATAAATGATTTGGTGCTTTTAGCCAGCCTTAATTTGGAAAACGCTAATTTATGGCGTTCCTTGTCATTACAGAATAATTTTTATCATGATTATCTTTCATAGTTTTAAATTTACTACTTTTCTTACAAATAAACATAATGTTTTCATATATATATTGTGTTGCAAAGGTCAAGATACCAATCTCTTTAAACTTTTCTCTTAGAGATTCTCTATTACCAAGTTTACACATTCCACGAATGAATTCCGAATAGACTAATACCTATATTTTTGTTTGTTAAACGCCACAAAATAACATGAACTAAAATAATGTGTGGTCAGCTACCACTGTTCTTCGGGACAAAAAATTGTAGAACTAAGTAAACCATATTTGATTCTCGGAAATACTTCATTCATACATCACTGGGGTAGGCCAGGTTTGTCTTAAGCTGACTATATTTCCAAACCTGTCAAAAAAATGTAATTGAATCTGAATTCTAAGCTCTCGACATTGAGTTAAAAATTGGTCGGGGAAATTCGACAGATTTGTAAAGCTTGATCTGCTGCCTTCTGTACCAAGACTATGCTGATTGATAGTCTTGGTACATATGCTCGATGACCGGCTGGTGTAGGGGTAACGTATATTGCCTTCTATGCCAGAGGTCCTGGGTTCGAATCAAGGCGGCGACGGATATTTGTGTGATGAACACAAATATTAGTCGTCAAGTCATGGACATTTATATGTTTATTTAAGTTTATTTTGTATTAAAAAATATATATTTATTCGATATGTATGTTTATATATTTCTTAAGTATATCAGTTAACTAGTATCCATAACACAAGTTCTTTAAGAAACTTAATTTGGGCTAAATAATGTTGTGTGAGTGTCAGAAATATTTATTTATTTATTATGCTAGTCAGGAAGATGAGACACATATCCATAATGTACATTTTTTCATCACCATTTGGTCACCCAGAGGAGAGACTCATAGCCCTGTAGTGGGAGAGTTACACGGAGTTGTGATGATGATGATGACATTTTTTCATATCACGGTAAATTTGCACTGTACCTATTTGTATTATAATACATACATACATAACTTCCCGCCTGTATCCCTTATGGGGTAAGCAGAACACCAGAGGTTATAAGACCATCTGATGTCACATTTGAAAAATGCGGTATTATAATGATGGAGAGAGGCTATTGCAGTGACAAGGGGTCAGCCTATCGTCCACAAAAATGCCAAATCAAACTTCTGTCCCTAAACTGACTTTTACAGTATGCCCGGGAAGAGACGCAGCAGGTACATTCTTTGTTTTTCTTTCGCTCCCACGCCAGTGGTTGCGGTTTGATAATTCTGACTGAAAAAGAGGGCCAAGAGTATTTTTCTGCCAGCTTTTTTGTCTCTTGGTGTCCTGTCATATCATAATCAACAACTATCAACAGCTAGTTAAAGCACAAGTATATTATGATGTCATCAAGTGGTTTGTAAAATTCCTAAGATGAATAAAACCTTTTTGAATTTTTTGAATACAGATGGAAGTTCTGACTGTCATCTTTTTGTGCAGACAAGATAAAAATATAAATATCGGACATGTTTTCACAGCGCCACTTAGGACCTAAAATAAGAAAGCTTGCCAACCGACTTCCAAAAAGGAAGAGGTCGTCAATTCGTCTCTATGTTTTTTTTGTCTTTGTTACACGATATTTCGGGCAATTATGAATTGATTTTGAAAATTGTTGTTTCATAATTATGATAGAGGATACTTCATAGTTGGTCCCATTTAAATTTCATCGAAATCAGTTGAGTAGGTACTTCATTGAAAATTTCAAACTTTTGAAAAAAATATGTATGATTTCGGAGAAGGTTTATGTTGATGACACCCTCAGCTCAGCTAAAGTTTTGACGTGAAGTCGGTTTTTTTAATGCTCTGCATTCTTTGATTATGTAATAAGTAGACAATGGAACGACATAATTTTATTTCGTAAAAGCATACATATTAATATACATAATACATGACATGTACACGATTGTTTGCATTGAGCGGGGAATGAACCCGTAAACACTGAAAGTGAGACTGACAATTTTAACACATCCTCACGGTAATATCATCTATACAGTATTGCAACGCGGCCGCATCTTTGAAATAAATGCCTACAGCTCCGCTGTCCGATCACATGCAATCGGGCTGCTCGCCTGCAGCAATTTAATAACATTTGCCTACTTTGTGTTTACTTCCGCTTAGTTTTGTGATTGTAAATATACTTTTTAATATAAACAAATAACATACTTTATGAATTGAATAGGAAGTGTTCAACAAAAAGCCTTTTGTGTCATCTATACTAATATATAAAGCTGAAGAGTTTGTTTGTTTGTTTGTTTGAACGCGCTTATCTCAGAAACTACAAGTGGGATTTGAAAAATTCTTTTTGCATTTGATAGCCCAACTCTTGAGGCTATATTTTATCCCGAAATTACAACGGGATCAAAAGTTACGCGGGTAAAACCGCGCGCGGTGGCTAGTTGTCTTATAAATAGCGACCAAAAAATACTTGCGAGTTGCGCCTCAGCTGAGACGTACGAAATAATTTATTATAAAATTTTAAGTATAAAAAATCCGCATTTTAATTTAAAGATCAATCAAAAATGGTTTCGGCATGCAGACAGTCGTGACTGTCGAGCAAACAAATGCCGAGATCGACCGTATAGCTCGCGTTTCATACTTTTGTATGAAGTTTATTTATTTAGTAAACGACATGCCAACAACATACATACAAAATCAATTACATAAACAATTCAAAAAATCTTTAATCTAGTAGATATGTTACGGTAAGAGTGAATAATTGAAGATTGGCTGGTTGCTGAGGCTGAGGCTTTGGACAGAACCGACATGAACCGGTTAGGTCCAAGCTCCACCTTGCTTCGCTCCATGCATTAACCTCCGTGGTTATTTTTTTATAATCGCACAAAACAGAGTTAAACAGATAATTGTTAATTATTAATAATCTTCAATTATTCACTATTACCGTAACATATACATCAATAAGCAGTACCTTTGTACCATTTACTTATATTTCTGTTTTTTTATTATTATTTGTAGTGTGTACATAAAAAGTTAAATAAATAAATAAATAAGTTGAAATACTGTATAGATAATAGTACCGTGCCATCGTCGAACTGATCGAGAAATATGCTGTATAAGACGCTGACTGTACCTTTACACAGTCGTCAATACAATGTCGTAGTCAACATATACTATTTTTTTCTATTTATTATTAATTCTGTACGTGTCCTCATATCGGATTCATTTAGGGTATTTCGTTCGAGTAGTTAACCGTTCTCTTTTATAGCTACAGTTAGGTCCAAATATTTTGGCAATGGGAAGTCGTCATGGCGCCGTGGTTATTGTGTGAATCATACGATATCGCAGGTTACGGTCCCGGGTGCCGTATACTTGTATACAGTAGTCGTTAGGGTTTGCCATCTAGGCGCCCTAAAAATTCTGGCATCCACCACTCAGCACTGGGCCAGCTTGGTTACTATACTTGATTATGGCCTATACCTCCTCTTCACCCAGGGGAGAGACTCATGCCTTGCAGTGGGCTCATTACAAAGAGTTGTGATGATGATGATGATTTTGGCAATGTGTAGTTTATTTGGCATTGTAAAGGTGAGATTTCCAAATGGAAAAATAATTAACAAAATACCTAAAGTTTAATTATTTTTCAAATGACTTCCAAATTGAGGAGGCTTTCAATTCATGTGTATGTTTTTTTGTGTCTTTGTTACACGATGTTTTAGATAATTATGAATTGATGTTGAAATTCTTGTTTCATATGATAGAGGATACTTTAAATGTCCCATATAAATTTCATCGAAATCGATTGAGTGCTTCTGGGAAAAAATTGAATATTTTAGAAAAAATTTATGAATCCGTTGATTATTTACTTATTTGCTTGGTGGTAGGACCTAAGAAAATATGTCGTCAAATATCACCACTTCGGTGGTGGTGATGTGTTCCGCTTTTGTTATCTATACCTACTAATATATAAAGCTGAAGAGTTTGTTTTTTTTGTTTGTTTGTTTGTCTGTTTGAACGCGCTAATCTCAGAAACTACAAGTAAGATTTGAAAAACTTTGAATTTGATAGCCCAACTCTTGAGGAAGGTTTAAGGCTATATTTTATGCCGAAATTTCCACGGGATCCAAAATTTACGCGGGTAAAACCGCGCGCGGTGTCTAGTTAATAATGTCTTCCGTTTGTCATGTTCGTGTTGTGCATCCATAGCTCAATGTACCAAAAGCAATTTGGTTGTGGAATTTTGACGACCGGCTGGTGTAGAGGTAACATACATTGCCTTCTATGCCAGAGGTCCTGGGTTCGAATCCCGGCGGCGGCGGATATTTGTGTGATGAACACAGATATAAGTCGTCAAGTCATAGATGTTAATATCGTCAGTGGAAAGTATAAAATGCTAAAGCGCCAATTTGGCCATATTGAGTTATATATACAGTTCGAAAGCATTTTTTTTTCTGCGTTGATCTGGCTAGGTTTCGTAGCGAACCGAGCACTTTTTTGGCGCTTTAGCAGTCCAAATTTTCGACAGGTTGCCTTAAAACATCGCCAGCAAAATGAATAAAGCGGCGTATTTTCGGCCTTTTTTTAACAAAAGTCGCTTAAGATCTTTTTCTGTTATGCTTTTCTTTGGTAACTGTGACGTTAGAATTTTTTCGTGGTTTCGTTGGTTTTAATTTTGACAGTTGAGACACTTTTTTTGGTAACGGAATGAGATAGAACCGCACAGTTATGCTGAATATTTAGGCAAAAATTCGAATTATATTTCGTCTCTTTATAACATCTTTCTAACTCTAGAAAAATCAGAGGTATATTTTTTTTTATGAAAAAAAATTTTAAACTCGTTTTTCAACAAATGTCATTTTGGCGGTTTAGCATTTTATCCTTTCCACTGACGATATGTTTATTTAAGTTTATTTATTGTAATAAAAATATGTATTAATTCAATATGTAAGTATGTTTATATATTTCTTAAGTATATCAGTTATCTAGTACCTATCCATAACATAGTTCTTTAAGAAACTTAATTTGGGCTAGATAATGTTGTCAGAATTATTTATTGTTTTATTATTTATTTATTTATGACATTGGCTCTCACAATTAGCTGTCCTGTGTTTTTTTCAACCGACTTCCAAAAAAGGAGGACTTTCTCAATTTTACAGACAGTATGTTTTTTTTTGTTTTGTTTCTTTGTTACACGATATTTAAGACAATTATGAATCGATTTTGAAAATTCATAGTTGGTCCCATATAAATTTCATTGAAATCGGTTGAGTACTTCATTGAAAATTTCAAATTTTTGAAACAATATGTACCTATGATTTCGGAGAATGTTTACGTGGAAGTCGGCCAAAGTTTTGACGTGAAGTCGGTTTTTTTAATGCTCTGCATTCGTTCATTATTTCATAATGGTCAATTTGTTACGTTCAAAAGTCGAGGCATACTTTACGCTAAGTCCGAAAAAGAAAATCATTTACACGATGTAACTAGTTTACTGGGCACTCACACATTGACACAAGTAGAGTGTGTGCAGACGCTAACATTTATTCGCTACTTAAAACATAATAGGTGGGTATTTTAACAAATCGTCGCAATCCATTGCAGTAAAAATTAATAGTGTTTGTTGTTATTGCTATTCGACCGTACCTATTTGTATTAATTCTTATAATTTCTGACTAAAAAAGAGTGCCGTGAGTTTTTTCGAGGCTTTTTTGTCTCGGTCTACTGTAATGCCGTATACAGAAAGAAAGCTGGAAACTACAGGTCACCAGCGCTTCACAGCCCGCGCAGGAAAATATATGAACGCGCGCCGATAAGCAATGAACGGTGCCGACAAGTTCCGACAAGCTTCAACACGCGCTGGTCAGCTGGAAATCATCGTCCGATGAGTCCGACATTTTGCTTGGTCTGCCTCAACCTGCTTCCTTTGTGTAGAACGGATCAGCGCTGTCATGCGCCGGTAAGCGCTTATAAGTTTCCAGCTTTCTTTCTGTATACGGCCTAATATCTTATTCAACAACTATCAACAACTAGTTAAAGCCGAAGTATACGATGACGTCATCAATTGAATCATCACCTTCAATCAGGTGAGATGGAGATTAAACGCTGACTTAATACATACATACATAACTTCACACCTGTATCCCTTATGGGGTAGGTAGAACCCCAGAGGCTATAAAACCATCTGGTGTCACGTTTGCCAAAGAGCAGTGGCAGATCTCCATACTAGGAATTGTAGAAGCATCCCGTTATAAAAAAATATGTCTAAAGGTTCGGTATTAGTACCAGAGTTAACAAGTGAGTGTGTTTTCATTCGGGAAAGCCGCAAAAGTTTGTATTTTTAGGTCATGAATGGACAGTGCAATAACATACAATAATCAAGTCACTTATGTAACAGAAACCTACCTATCACTGCCAGTCAAAGACTCAAGAAAAGCATTTAATTCGATTTTATGTAAAATCGATTCAACATTGAATCGATCCTGTGACACTTTATTAGATTTTTTTGGATTAAAAAGTTGTGTAGCTTCAAATATGTGTCAGGTAGAATAACAACATACTAGTAATACATGAAAACCAGAACCAACTATAGAAAGGTTAACTGAATCGATTGCTCATTTAAAAATCGATACAGCAGTGCTAGCACGGATCTTTTGTCGATCGTAAGTTTACGAATGCTCGTATAGTATGGAGACGGTTTTGCAAGCAATAATTGCAATAATAAAATCTATCCATTGCCGCACGGTCAGCTTAAATAAATGTGTTCCTTGTTAATTTTGAATGTTTGTTAACAGGTTCTACTCTTAAATAACTGTAAAATAAAAAATTACATTGTTACTAAAAACTTGCAACCGACTCCATACTATACGAGCATTCGTAAACTTACGATCGACAAAAGATCCGTGCTAGCACTGCAGATTATTGATCTCAGGCTGTTTGCTCCTATCACTCCATCTACGACAATAATTACGAACCTAGTTCGTAATCATTTGATATGCTTTTTATCCTCAAATCCAAAAAATCGTAGAAAAATAACTCAAATTGTTTTGTTTTTATGAAACCTAAGGACTCCAAAACAACCCAGACAAAAGTCTGCCATTATTCTTTATGTACCTATGTACAGTATGCCCGGGAAGAAAAGCAGCTGGTACATTCTATGTTTTTCCTTTGCGCCCAGTCCAGCATCGAAGAGTTGAACTATTTTGCACGATACAAAATATATCTGCAGGGCTAGCAAGCAACCATCGATAAATAGTCGAATCGACAAGATAAATATTATTTTGTTGTTTTATCCTATTATGTAAGCTAATATGCGCACCATAATAGATAGATTTACTCGATTTGATACCTTGATTAAGACCACAGAACCAAATATGTCATAATCTTAATAAATTACATACACTAAATACTATATTCTAAGAAAATATCGATAAAAGGCCCGATTTATCGCTGTCGACGGTAGCATGCTATCCCCGCTGGTTATGTCTTCCGTAGTGTAGTAGTCGACTGATCTAAGGTTCTTGGGTTTGATTCCCAATGAGAGCAGTTTAGGGAAGGAACTTTTCTAAAATGCCTCAGGTTTGGGTGGGTGTATACTAGAATACCGCTGCTATTTTCTTAACACAGGCTAAGATAAAAATCTATAGGGCCACATATTGTTGATCCAGTTAGGTTTATTATGATATTTATAAATGTGAATATTATGGATGGATGGATGTTTGTTCCTCAGTCGTTTGAATTAAATTCGGCATAGTGATAGTGTATAGTTTGGAATAGCACATAGGCTACTTTTCATCTCGATATTCCCGCGGTATTCGAAATTGGGCGGGTAAAACCGCGCGAACCACCTAGTAGTTTTATATTTTCAACCCCAGTGCTGATACCTGACGGCCTTCGTGATGTAGTGGACTGAGATGATACTACGTAAATCATGAGGTCGCTTGTAAGATTCAAAAACGGAACAAGAAACGCGTACGCGTTAAACCACCCTTTGGGAATTTCAGAATCTCCATAATACAAACAGAACCTTTATACCAAGTATCACATCCGTGCACTCAAGGAATAAGATTTTTTCATACAAAGTAAAACATCATATATTTCCCGATCCCGTGGGAATTTCGGGAATTTCACTTTTTGAAGAACCTTAAAGGAAAAAGGACTAAGATTTTTCATACAAAGCAAAAAGTCCAAAAATTCTTACGGGAAATCCTTCCTTAATGCTCCCCCACAACTTCTAAGGATTGTATATTCCAAATTTCAGCTCTCTACGGCCAGTAGTTTTGGCTGTACGTTGTCTGTCAGTCACTCAGTCAGTAACGGAACAGTTTTATATACTAAGATTCCCACGGGATTCGAAGTTGTGCGGGTAAAACTGCATGAAACAGCTAGTACACTATTGCGGTCTTCTAGGTCCTTCTGTTTTGTTTTTTAAATTGCGAACGCTAGAATGTTTTTTTTTTTAAATCGAGAACAAGACCCACATTCAGTTCGGTCTGAACCGAAAATAAGTTTTATTGGCATAGTATCACAAAAATTCGGACGACCTAATCCCAAAGTCGAGCTTGCGTTGTGAATTTTAAATTTCGAACAATTTGCGAATGTCTGAGCTTTTTTTTGGTAAGGATGGCAAAAAAATATTTGTGAAACAATTAATTCATTTAATAATATTCATTTTAATATTACAATGGAATATTAATTCGTTTGGATGTGATAAAAATTAGTTATTTATATTTATTTACTTTTAGGGATATTAATAAAGAAATGGTAACTTCAGGAATTAGTATAAGGAAAGCTTTTTTTTTTATAAGCGACTAAACCCGCGTTTGAACTCAATCTCACCTGATGGTAAGTGACGATGAGGTCGAAGATGAAAGCACTCGGGTTTAGGAAGGAACTGGCTCTTTATAAAATATTGCCGGAACACATAACCGCCGGAGCGGTAACATTTGGCGGCAGACTTTATATAAAGGGTGGTCGCTAGCCAGACGGACCCAGAAGGGATCCTACCACCAAGCAGATATAAGCTTCATTATATTTGAAATATTTTTTGGGATGGAATAAGTTATAAGCGATAGTTATTAAGTATATCCAGTCTTGATTTGGTTATATTTAAGTTTAATATGCGGCTTTAACTCAAACCTTATTGTTGGAAGTGTCCGACTACGACTTTCGAGCAAATAGATTAAATTTTGCAGATGCAAGACACTTTGTTACATAATTTTTTAACGCTCATACGCACTAGCGATTTACCTCTTTCGCTTACTCCACGTTCATTAACCGTTTCATACATGATCGCCGGTTGCGGGTGTATAAATTACTACAGAATTATTATTTAAAGTAATATACCTATATATAATATGTACGCTTTATTTTATAATAAAATTCCAAAATATTTAAGATTAACCCTTCGATAGATTTAAGGATAAGTGTTATGTGAAAAGGTTTACTATAAGATATCCGGATGCAAGAAGATGGGATTCCCTTGCTGCAAATTGTTATTGTGTATTTTGTTTTCTGTTCCGGTAGCCTAAATATAAACACTGTTTCATCGAGCTCCTATTGCAATAATTTGATTTAAGTCGTAAAAAGTACCTGGATATCGAGAAAGTGTGCATAGTTCCAAAGAGGATCCAAAGACATCTCATGCTATAGGATTCCAGCTGCTGTTGGCACAAAACAGGAGTACAAAATACCATCACGGAATCCATAAAACGGTTAGTCTTCACTTTTCTAACAATACAATCTTTCAAACACGAAATAACCAACCAATGAAAGCAGTAACAAAGTAAGACGTAATATTTCGTCATAACCTTTAGCCGCATACGCAAATCAGCTGACTTCTATTACTGTCACTCACCTGATTGACTACAGTCAGCGAGAAATTAACTGTGTTGCCAGTACGAAAATTTATTAAATCAAATAAGGCTGTCTACACACAAGCAATTAAGTGACATTTATATTCAAATTGGTATCCAGGCTCTAGGTAAGTGTTATCTGTTGAGGATTTATTAAGTGTTGCCGGAAAGCAATACTGTACTATCGTTAATCAGAAACTAAAAACCCTCTAGTCTAACCGAACGCTCAAAATTCGAAGAACTTCTAATTGTATATTACTCAGAATATATAAATATGCCACTTAACCACTCCCCACCGGCCTCAACCCCAAAGAAGCAAAGCTCATCATCTCCAATTGTACACGAAAACCACAGTAACAATGTTACTGTGCGCTCTAAGAAAAACCAAAACAATAGTGATGATAATGATTTTAACAGTAGCTCGGATCAAAGCGGGATAAAAGTTGAAATGAGGACACATTTTGATAAATTAATGCGCCAAATGGACACTAGGTTTAATGAGGTCAAAGATCAAAATATGGAATTGCAACAAAGCGTGCAATTTCTGTCCGATAAATATGACTCGCTCATCGAAAAAATGAAGGCCTTAGATAATGAAAGAGCAAACGATAAAAAGACTATAATTCTTTTAGAGGAGAAAATTGAGTTTCTGGAGCGAAAATCTAGGCTTACAAGTTTAGAAATACGTAATATACCTAAAGAAAAAAATAACAAGGAGTCTAAGACTGGTCTCATTAACATTGTACAAAACTTGGTCAAGGCCATTAACATTGATTTAAATAGATCGGAGATTAAAGATGTTAGTCGTGGGTATTCCCGAGACCAAGCTATTCCACCCCCAATAATAGTCGAATTTACTACGGTCCTTAAAAAAGATGAGATTTTCGACGCAGTAAAAAAATTCAATCAGGGTAATCAAAAAGAATCAAAATTAAATTCTGAACACTTGAATTTACCTGGGAGTAAAAGATCCATATTTGTATCAGAGGCACTAACCTTCAATGGGCAAAGACTTTTCTTTATGGCTCGAAATTTTGCCAAAATGAATGACTACAACTTTTGTTGGTCATCCAAAGGAATTATTTACTTGAGGAAGAGAGAAAAAGATCCAGCAGTCCGAGTTGATTCCGAAGCCATTCTCCAGAAACTTAAAAAAGAATGACTAGTTTCATGTGAAGTATCTATTATAGTTAAGATGATTTTTAGCCCTTTTCTTTGCTTTTGTAATTATTTTTTAATAAGTTATACTAGTTTTAGTTTTGATTCATGTGGCTCTATAAAAAATCACATTAGTATGTCTATCTGTAAGCTTGAATCTTGTGATATTTTGTATCTATATTATAATGTATTGGGAGTTATAGTGTTATGTACCTGGTTTAACCTTGGACCATGCTCGAGAGTATCAAACAGTTCACTAGACAGTTTGTATAAAAATTCGATTCTATAACTAATAATTTCATCCAACAAATCGATGATCTGAGCGTAGCAACTACCTATAATTGTGAACCAGAACTATGTAAATCACTTATATCAACACATAATAATAACTATAAAATTCTTCATCAAAATATTCGCAGTGTGTCGGCAAACATACTTGGATTTCAAACCTTGATGTATAGACTTAATATTGACATTGACATAATTGTCTTGTCAGAGTGCTGGATTGCTGTAAATCCCAACATCCCATCCATACATGGCTACGACCACTTCTTCACATCAAATAATAATAACCAAAATGATGGGGTTATAGTCTATGTACGCAAAGGAATCGCTAACTGTTCTATCACAGAACCGAAACTTGAAGATGCGTCTGGTCTAGTAATAAAGATAGGGGAAGAGTTAGGAGTCTTGGCTATTTATCGTCCACCGTCCTATAAAAATACAGCAAATTTCCTTAATTCAATAGATTCTATCCTAACCACCATTAAATCAACAAAAAATCTTGTCCTGACTGGCGATATTAACATTGATATCTCTGACAATAATACTGACTTAAACAGTGTAGACTACCTCAACTTACTGGCTAGTCATGGTTTATTACCAAGTAGTACATCACCAACACATGATAAGACTTGTCTTGATCATATGATGATAAGAGCACACCTGAAAGTAACAGCGTTGATAATTGAGCCGGTGGTAACTGACCATAGCGCAGTATTACTTCATCTAGAGAAATTTACCACTTCTTACCACAAAAAGACTATCACTAAAATTGATCACGATAAATTAGAAACACAACTACAAAATATCGACTTCGATCCCATTTACGACTGTGTTGATCCTAATCGGGCGCTTGAAGTGTTCTACAAAAACATTAGTAATGTACTTTCTGACTGCAGCACTACTAAACAGTTACCTCATAAACTAAAGACTTTCAAACCCTGGATCACTCCTGGGTTACTAAGATGTATCCGACATAGAGATAAAATGTACAAACAAACTAAATGTAATCCAGAAAATAAAATACTTAAAGCAACATTTGTTAGATATCGTAGTTTTTGCAACAACCTATTAAAAAAGATTAAAAGACAACACGAGCGAGACAGAATCACAAAGGCTGGTAACAATTCAAAAAAGTTATGGGAGGTTATCAAGGATGTTACACACACAAATACAAACAAAAACACAGCTCACGAATTACTTACAGTCGCGGATACTCCTAAAGACTCCTTGAATAAAATAAACCAATATTTTGTTAGTATTGGTAAAGATCTCGCAAGTCAAACTCATGCACCACAACTTAATGCAGAAAATTATTCTAGCAATAAAGATACTGGAGCTCAACATCCTAAGTCACTAGTGCTTCTCGATACAGATGAAGCTGAGGTTCTGCATATTATAAATTCCCTTCGTATGAACTGTGCTGTTGGAGTTGATGGTATTTCTACATCTTTTATCAAGACCTACAAGAATATTTTGGTACCTCCCTTAACATACATATTTAACTTGTGTCTGTCAACAGGTATTTTTCCTGATCAATTAAAAAAAGCTATTGTACATCCCATATTTAAAGCAGGTGATAGATTACTAATCAGTAACTATCGACCAATTTCTGTCCTACCTGTTATTTCCAAGATATTGGAGCGAATACTAAATAATCGACTCAAACAATATTTGGATCGAAATGACCTAATATCGGTTAGACAATACGGGTTTCGTACGGGAAGATCGACCTCTGACGCGGTACATGACTTGAAAAATAAGATAGTTAGTACCTTAGATTCTGGAAAAAAATGTATCGCTATATATCTTGATTTGCAAAAAGCATTTGATACCGTCTCAATTCCGATACTTGTTAACAGGTTGGAAAAATTAGGCGTTAGAGACAATCAATTACAATTATTTAAATCTTATCTGTCGGGTCGTGTACAATGCGTAAAAATTAATAACGATGTTAGCAATGAGCTAAATATTGAATACGGTGTCCCACAAGGAAGCGTCCTAGGACCTACATTATTTCTGGCCTATGTGAATGAAATGTGCGAGTTGAAAATAAGTTCCGGAGAATTGTTTGCATTTGCGGACGACACGGCATTAGTTTTTACAGCGCAAACTTGGGAGGAAACATGGAAAGCAGCCCAATCCGGATTCGATACAGTCGTCGATTGGTTGAAACATAATAAGCTTACATTAAATGTTAATAAAACAAAGTTTATGGCATACTCTATAAGAAATATTGCAAATAACATACCTCTTAACATAAAAGCCCACACAATATCCTCGAGTGACCACACAAATTGCACATGTCCAGAACTTGAAAGGGTTGATAAAATAAAGTACCTAGGGGTTATCATAGACACCAGACTAAATTTTGAATCTCATATTTCATTACTTACCGGACGTATTCGCAAACTTATTTTTATTTTCAAACACCTGCGCCATGTAGCCGAATGGGAAATAGTAAAGATGGTCTACTTTGCTTTGGGCCAGTCTTTGCTGTCCTATTGCATTGGGACATGGGGTGGCTCCTCTAAAACTAATATGTTGCGGCTTGAGCGGGCACAACGAGCAGTGTTAAAAGTTGCAACTTTTAAACCCTTCAGATTTCCTACTGAGATTCTGTACAGAGAGCTACAGTTGTTATCAGTCAGACAGCTCTTTATTTTGCAAATTATTCTTAAACAACATACCCTCATCAAAGACATGCCTTCCCTGTTTTGTTACTCATCACGTAGAGAACCCCGGATAAAATATCCTCAGAATATCAAAACATCGTTTGCCCAAAAATTTTTCCTGTTCCTCGGCCCTTTCCTGTATAAAAAACTTAGCAAAATCCAGGAACTAAGTATTAAAACATATTACGAATGTAAACGTTGTGTTATTTGTAGGTTACTTTCTTTAAATTATCAAGAAACCGAAAGTATGCTCCATCCCTTACAGTAGGTCTGCCTTACGTTTTTAAATTCAACTCTTTTCCTTTATAATTTGTTTTGTTTTCCGTTTATACTTCATATTTTTGTGATTTTTGTAATTCAACTCCTTTACTCTATAGTTTGTTTTTGTTTTCCATTTATATTGTACTTTGAGCCCACATACTCTTTACTTTTAATTTTGTTTGAAAACTATAGCACTGGATTGTGATGTGAATTAGTGTACTTAAAACCTTCAAGTCAATAGTAAGGAAGCTAATGCTTAAGCACAGGTTTCGACCTTTTTAAGCATTCGCTGACCAATTAATTTAAGATGAACTTGTGCAATACTAATATTAGACAATTATAAACCATTACATGTTTACTTATAAGATTTATATTTGTATTGTAAATTACTTACTATTTTTCAAAAAATCCATGTATGATCTTTTTTTGGCCAATAAACATTTTATTATTATTATTTATTATTTATTATTATTATTATTGTTATTTTTAAAAGATGATTGCTGTTGAGTTTCTTGCAACTTCTTCTCAACAGATCGACTTTCCGAAGTGGTGGTTAATTCAGTTAAATTTGTAAATTGTTTGACTTATTTCAAATGTATTTAAATACTTAATACGAAATAAAGAATATTTGAGTTTTAGTTTGACCTAAGTTTGTTTTGTTGACGCTACTAAATCCTATTGCAAATTCCAAATACAAAGCGTACGATACTCGGGTTTATAAAAGCCTAACTCTACATTAGAATTTTCGCATTTACTTCCATTTCGCACAAGTAACCAGGCTTTTTGGCAAATAGTCTTTCTGTGAAGTGACTTTTACTTGAAGTGATGGTGCAGTGATATTTTACCTTTTAAAATTAAATATTTCGAATTTGGTGAGTTGATATCTATTGTTTTTAATATCCTCATTAAAAAAAGTTTATTTCTTGTTTATTCAAAATCATTATTTTCTGTTTCTAGACGGGGCAGTGTGATACAGAACTTTATCGATTTCTATGTTTCCGAATGTTCGTATTGTGTAGAGCTTGCAAGATGTAAGCAGCATGTTAATTTATTTATTTAACAATATAACAATACAACTATCAAGTCGTTCACTCCTACCCGTTCCATGTGTTGGCAGAAGCTACAGACAAAATTCCTTTTTAATAAGTGCTTGTAAACTTTTAACAAAATAATTGCGAACACGACATTAATATTTTCTATACTAGTGTTCCTGGTGCGTGAAAATTTTTGAACTTGAAATTTTTTGAACTTGCATAATGTAATTTAATTTTTTTTTTTATAAGTGACTAAACCCGCGTTTGACCTCAATCTCACCAGATGGTAAGTGACGATGAGATCGAAGATGAAAGCACACGGGTTTAGGAAGGAACTGGCTCTTTATACAATATTGCCGGAACACATTACCGCCGGAGCGATAACATTTGGCGGCAGACTTTATATAAAGGGTGGTCGCTAGCCAGGCGGACCCAGAAGGGATCCTACAAAATTTTTGCTTGATGGTAGGATCTTAATCTAATTAATTAAGGATTAATTATTAATTAATTAAGGAAATTTTATAATTTTACTTTCGTTTCTAACATGTACGCCTATAATGTATTTTTTTTTATATTGTAAGGATAGGACGTTTGTCTTCCATGCCACCTGATGGAAAGTGCGCATGAAGACTATGGTGTTACACGTCCATCCACGAGAAACCTATTCACTCGACACTTAAAAGTTCCAGGACTGTAGTGGTCAGGAAAAACAGACGCAGGCAGATTGTTCATATTTTTATTTTTGTTCACTATTTGGTATATTTTGAACTATTCATTATTTAAAAGTGAAAACTTGTATAATGCCTTACCAAACTACTTTTTCTATTTATTTGTTTGTTTTAGCTGTGAGTTTTCCTAAGAGAATATAATAAAACTTTCATAATTAACAAGGCACCCATTTTTTACACCTGTCGTGCGGCAATAGGTAGTAAATAATCGAGTTACAACCAACTCGATTATTTACATTACAATCACAGACGAGATTTATTAAATATGATAGTAATATTTAAAAAAATTTTTTTTCATTTTATAATGATATTTTATAATGTTTTTCTAAATTACTAGAAACAATATTAATAGAACACTAAAAACGCAATCATTTGCTAAAGGCATATTTTATGTTTTAAAAAAGGTACGAATCGTAATCATCCTTAAAAATATGGTGCAAGCAAATTTTAGAAGTATGTATTTTTAATGCTTAGTACTTAATTTTTTTTTGTTCTTTGGTACATGAACATTATTAAAATTTCAAATAGTTATTAACATTAAGCCAATAATAGAAATACACCATTAGACAAAAAAAGTGAATGGATAAATAACAAAATCTAATTATTTTCAATTTAAATTATTGTAAACAAAAAATATATATTTTTATAAAGACAACATAAAAAAATGAGTGATCCAAAAATAATTCATAAAACATCACACAAATGGCAAATTAAATTAGAAATTATTATCATACATACATATTGGGTTAGTGGTGTGGAGTAGGTGAAAGTGTGTTTAGTGTGTGTGTGTGGGTGTGTGTGTTTTTGTGTATCTATGTCTTGGCGTAATTTTATGCACGAATTGATTTGAACACTTCGTCTTTGATGAAGATTTATTTTGTTCCAGATATAGCTGATTTCTTTTAACTAAAAGTAATCATGAAGAAATTATCGTTACTTCTGAGTTTCTGCGCAGTTATTGCCATATCGAAAGCAAGATCTGTGGATGATATTGATAGAGATGTGACCAATGTTGCCACACTCAAAGTTATGAGGGTAAGTGTAGAAGATTTGTCTAAAAATAAAAAGACGTGTGGCACTCGGAGACTGCCGCGGTAAAGCTATTGCATAGCATTTTTTATCAACTTATGCAATTATAATTATTTATTTATTTTATTAATGCAGTAATGTTTGATCTAATATGAAGTTCCACAAGTTCCTAGTAGATGGCGCAGATTGTTTATTAAAGCCCGCATGTAAAGTTGTGAAATCAAAGTATCACCGCTGTGCCGGTCGGAGTGGTAGGTGTTAGGTTTTTTTCGTTACGGAATTTCTGGATTCGGTCCCCACGCTCAAGGCCCGCGATGGAAGCTATGCAATAGCTTAATAATAATAATAAACCATTTATTTTACATATTTATATTATAAAACTTCTGTGCCGCTAATTGTGTAACTAAAATAACATTGTTGTGCTCAAAGACGAGAATCTTTACGATGTTCCTAAGGGACTCTATAAATATTTTGACGACCACTTTGGCGTTGGGGTAAACCTATCTGCCTCAGACGCCAGTGGTTGCGGGTACGATCCCCGACGGAACCAGAAAAAAAAAATGTTCCGTGTCTGGGTGTTTATCTATTTATGTATTTAAATTCTAGGTTCCCCCCTAGTTCGCTACATGGTATCCCATAACACAAGCTATGCTTACTTTGGGGCCATGTAGTTGGTGTGATTGTCTGGGGATTTTATTTATTATTATACACTATTTTAGCAGGAACCTATATAAAACCATTCTCAGTTGGTGTGGCAGTTTTGGTATCTTAATTAATTATATATTTATCTCCTTCTAGGCAATGACAAATCAAACAAAAGAAGGTAGTTTGAATCTGCCTGCCAATGCATCTTCCATCAGAGAAAATATTACAGACACGTTTAGGTAAGTTTTTGGGGTCTTAAAAATATATATTTGTGTAAGTTCTTCAATATCAATATTATAATACTGGGTGATTGGTGGGTCACTTTCGAAATTCGTGGACATGAAATGAAATGAATTTTTTTTATTCATCATAAGACCATCGAATGGCCGTTTAATGACGTCACAATTTTGTACTTCGGCTTTAACAAGGTGTTGATAGTTATTGAATAAGATATTACAGTAGACCAAGAGACAAAAAAAGCCGGCGGAAAAAAAACTCTTGGCACTCTTTTTCAGTCAGGATTATACAAATTAAAACAAATAGGTAGGTACACAGTAAAAATTGATCATGACATGAAAAAAAAACAAACACAAGGCAGTTAATTATGAGAGCCAATGTCATGCCAAAACCAAATTGCTTACATAGTAGGTGCATTAAGCTATGGATGCACAACGCGAACATGACAAACTGGGACCAGAGTATTTAAACAAGAATGGAATAAAATAGTCATTGTATCATCAGCAAAACGAACATGAAAGTTTGATATCATAGATGAACAGAAAAAAATCAAATAAAAACTAAATATTAATTATTTACTGAGTAAACTTAACCGAAAGTTAAAAAATTAATAACGCAACGCATGGTTATACTAGTACGGACGTACGCATGGCGCTATCAACACAGAACAGGTAGGTAGGTATAGACGGCTTTACGGATGTTCGTCGACTAATCTCTTTACTTATTTATAGGGAATTCTGCTGAAAAATTAAGGACCTATATTTATTATATAATTATGAACAGAATCGAGCACTGAGTGCTCTTCTTCAATATCTAAAATTTATCACCAGTATAGATCAGTATAGATATTTATTATAGATCAGCTTATTATGACGTAATTACACGGCAAAGAATGGTTTTCATATAAATTTCTACATAACTAAGTCGGATATAATGACTTAGCTTATAGTGACATATCGCTTATTGTGACCTTTTTTAATAAATTACGTTCGATTATAGTGACCGACATTATTCCTAACACCTTCGGCAGTGATCGGGAGAGTCACGTGATACCCAACGACATTGAGCGCGTGCAAGGCTTTTTTGAATTGAGTCTCAGTGCTTAGAATTACTTGAGTAAATTAAATTATTCAGTAAAATATATGTTTTAACTTTATTTTATTTATCTCTATTAAATCAAATAACACGCTAACGTCCACCCTTCCTATAAAACTTACTGCCAAATATCACCACTCCGGTTGCTCTAACAGTGCTTTTATCATCATCATCATCACAACTCCATGTAATGAGCCCATTGCAGGGCTATGAGTCTCTGCTCTGGGTGAAGAGGAGGTTTAGGCCATAACCCATCAAGCTGGCCTACAGTGCTGGTTGGTGGATGTCATAATATTCAGGGTGCCGAAATGGCTTTTGACAAACCCTAACGACTACTGTATACAAGTATACAGCACCCGGGACTGACTGCTTAACGTTCCCTCTGAAGCTTGGAAGTCAGCGTGAGAAATAAATGATCGGCGGTCACCCATCCTTTTACTGACCGCGCCGAATGTCGCTTCACCTGCGATATCGTATGATATGCATAGTAACCACGGCGCCACAACGACTTCATAACATAAACAGGAGTTTTTTTTTTTTCTACAGCATGCTTTGTATGACGTGTTTCTTATTTCTCTTCGATATCATTATAGGTAAACGGATTCCGCTGTATTTTGTTCTTCGTAAAACATTGACGTATATGACGAGTGGTTACTATAATGCGTGTGAGATAAGTCTGCGTGCGACGGATGTCACTGATGGCGGTTGTGACTGTTGAAAATGGTACAATTGAACCTTAATTGTCCCGTTCTCCATCGCAAGCACGTTTCACTTTCATAATGATGTCTTTCCCAGTGCTTTTCCAACATCAGCTCAGAACCCTCAGAACAACATGGTGGGCAGAGATTTAGTTCCACTTTTAGGCACACGCAGACTTATCTTGCGCGGACTATAGCCAGAGTACGGGTATTATGCTTACATTAACAACTGCTGCCAAATCTACAGCAGTTAAATAGTCAGAAGTTTTGCTGTTTAATGTTCAATTGTATCAATTGGTGTTCTCTAGTCTCTGCATGAGGTTATGTATGTATGTAATGGGGAGTTTTCTGACAGCTCATAAAAAATTGTTCAAAAAACCTCTGTAGATGGCACTTTTAAAAAGCCGAAGGCGTTAAGTCTGTATACTATAATGTAGGTAAGTGGTATCTACCATCTATCAATTATCATCTGTCAATTAATTTATTTTACTTTAAAAAACGCAGTGGGGAATAAATTCTTCGCCTTCGCCTTTTGTAAAGCGCCATCTATCGAAGCCTTTTGTACCAATTTTGAACAGTTTTGTTTTTTTAATGAGCTGTCAGAAAACCTCTTTTGGTCACGTGACCACGAAGTCTGGGAGACACGTTAAAACGAGTTAAAAACCTATTCTAACCATTATATAAATAATAAATAAATGTCACGTTTGACAAATTTGGAGGTACGATTATGATGGAGAGAGACTATAGAAGTGACAGGGGGTCAGCCTGTCGTCCGCAAAATCGCCAATAAATCCTCCGTCCCTTAACTGATTTTTACAGTTTGCCCGGGAAGAGAAGCAGCTGGCACATTCTATGTTTTTCTTTCTCTCCCAGTCCAGCATGGAAGCAATTTAAATTTAATAGCCCTTGAATTCCTTTTCCCAACAGCTGCGAAAACCGCACATACGGGTACTACGCCGACATTGACAACGACTGCCAAATCTTCCACGTGTGCCTGCCTTCGCAGACGACCTCAGGCCGGAACATCACCTACAAGTGGAGCTTCATCTGCCCCAACGAGACTATATTTAATCAGGTGAGATCTTTCAAATGGTTTGACCTCAATCTCACGTAGATGAGGAACAAAATTCACAAAAATTTGTTGGCGCACTGCATTAAGGAATATTTGTTTGCCCGAAAGACAGACTTATGGATAAAAAACCAAAAATATCGGTCTTCAAGACGTAGATGTCAACAATCATTGAGTTATTATTACAACGTACTCAATGTCAATAATGCTTATAATATATTCTTAAATAACTGAAACATATGCTAAATAAAATCTTCACCCGATCAGGACTAGATACTGAGACCTCTCGTTTGCCGGCCGAGTGCTCTTCCACTGAGCTACCGGGGTCTGGCGACAAGCCACGAAATTACTTAGCATACTTTTTGTTTTTACGTTATATTGCTAACGTAGCTCCACCTAATACATAATAAGAATAATTGAGCATTATATAATATAAAAATTTGAAAAATTATGCTTATATATTTCTTGAATTTACAAGTTCTATAAGAAACTTAATTTGGACTATGGAGTGAATAAGTATTTATTTGCAGTTTAATCTTGAATTCGAGCACAACTATTTTAAAAAACAGTACGTTTTTACATAGCTTCTCCCTATTCTTTTTCACTTAGTTAGATACAAATTATAGAGGTGAACCAAGTGACAAAAGAAATAACATGACATTGACAATATAAAATAAATTAAAATTCAAAAAAATAAAAAAATAATAATCTTCCATGTTGGACTGAGAGCGAAAGAAAAACATAGAATGTGCCAGCTGTTTCTCTTCCTGGGCATACTGTTAAAGTCAGTTAAGGGACAGAGGTTTTGTTAGGCTTTTTACGGGCGATAGGCTGTCACTGTAATAGTCTCTATCCATCATTATAACACCTCCAAATTCGTCAAACGTGACATCAGATGGTTTAATAGCCTCAGTTGTTCTGCCTACCCCATAAGGGATACAGGCGTGAAGTTATGTATGTATGTTAAAATTGAAAAACTATCAACTATGTCGTAATGTTAAGGATACCTTGCATGCCAGTTGCCGACAGCTAAAACGATAGAGCGCCATCCTTGACGCCTATGGTGAATTCTCGATATTTTCATCGATAATAGTGTAATTATAATTAGTTTTAGTAATTAACATAATTAGCAAGTTAACTCAGTAAAAGCATTTGTAATCGATTTCTGCAAAGTAACGCCTTATATTCATCGATAGCTGAGTTTTTTTATCAAAACGGAGAATATTTTGTTTTCATTTTGGTCTTTTCTTGTTTTTCGCACTGTTTAAACATTCAGTTTACACATTGAAAAGGTTCGAGTTACTTTCTTTTGCCATAAAATCATATCAAACCTTAAAAATAGATAAAAATATTACTACTGGTTTGCAATATCTAAGTTATCAGACTTCAAATTGAGTAGGAAGAGTAGGTACTGTTTAATTTATCCTAATACGTAATCAAAATTATGGCTTTGAAGTTATTTTGCCAAGCTAGCAAGCCTAGTACAATTAATAAGGACTTAAACCTAGTAATGTCTTAATTTTTTCACGATTCATCACCTAAAATAAAAATCTTGTTTTCGCCAAATATAATAACGTTTAAAATAATAAGCTTTATTTTACATTTTAAGTCGTTGTTTCTGTGATTTCGATTTTTTTCTTCGTTTCTTTCATACTCGATTGTATCTGGTCAACAAGTATTTAATATCAGAGTTAAATTTACTTCTACGTTGGTTGTTTATTCACAAAGGTTCTTTCATTTTTGTTTACAGGAGGTACTTGTCTGCACAAGACCAATAGATTCAATCCCATGTGAAGAATCTGAAATGTACTACGACGTGAACGATGAATTCGGCAAAATAAATAAAACTAAAGAAGATGACAAGAACAACAGTAAAGAACAAAGCAATAATAACAAAGAACAAGATAAAGAACAAATAAAACCTAACAATCCAAATAAAGAAACAGAAACTGTACCAAATTATAATAAGGAAAATAATAATAATTCTTACAAGACTCAGCGAAGAAAGCCTTCTAGAAAACAGAACATTATTAAAGAAAATGACACTAGAAAGGAAAAACTGCAAACCATGGAAAGCTATGATATAATTAATGAAAACAATGGTGATAAAGATAGCAATATACCAAAACCTGAAACAGAAGATGTCAAAGAAATGTTACCAGTGATGGTAGATGCAGTAATTGAAAGTGAACCTTCCAGTTTTGAAGATATGGCTGACATTCCAATCAAAGATATGCTAGATAGTGCGCGAATAGTAGCAGAAAGGAGTTTACGATGGAAGAAAAGAGAATCTAGGCGTAGAAGTTTATTGTAGAGTTATAACTTGTAAATATTAATAAGTACTGAATTAAGAATTACATAAAAAAATAATAAAGAATGTCATCTTCATACAACTACACCAGCTTGATTGCCACAAAAATTACTTGACGATCTCTTACGATCTGGTAACACTGTCTACCTCAGAAGCCAGTGGTCGCGGGTTCGGTTCCCGCACAATGCAAATGTTCGTGTGTATAGCATGTTTGTTTGCATGGTTATGGGTGTATTATGTATTATGTGTGTGTAGTTACGAAAAAAATAATAGTATAAGTACATATGTAAATCCATTGCCTAGTACCTATAAAACGAGCTATGTGCTTACATTAGGGATAGATGGCGCTTTGTGATTATATGTCCAACAACAATACAATACAAGGTATCCCATAACTTTGAGGTTTTGTTCGTCACTTAAAAAATAATACTTTTTGCCAAAGATTATGTGGTTCAAAAGTGCATACTTTCCAAGATATCATCAATCTTAATATAATGAGTTCATAAATTATTACCCTTGTTAAATCTCTTGAACATTCATTCAATAGACGAGTGTCACTGAAGCCATACAATAAACAACAAAAACATTTTAAACGTTGAGGAACGTTGCATACAGTGTAAACTGTGCATAACGATAAAAAAGGGATAGAAAATGCCACGTTGTCATGCTTCGCATAAAGGTCTTTTACATAAAATGTTTTGACTTAATTGAATTATTTTGTATGTAAAATAAAAAACAAAAAAATTGAAAAATTATTCACATGTTATTTGATTCCATTGCTAGTTCCATTAATAACCTAGAGTTGTGGGAAATGAATAGGAACACGTTGTATATGTCGCAGTTGAAATAGCCACTCAATTGAACGCCTAGGCCGTTTCAACTGGCTTAAGGACAATTAGTCAAGTCGTTGATTGCAACGTTTAACCAGTTGGCTAAATGTTGTTTAGACATTTAGTTGAATTGGATGTTGTTAAATTTATGATGTTTGATAATATTGTCTTAAGTTTTCGCGATTCATACTATTAAATAAAACACTTTTTAACCGGATTTATCGCGTATATTTACATTTTAAATTTTGACTCGACACCGAAACGTCAAGTCAAAATTTAAAATGTAAATATACGCGATAAATCCGGTTAAAAAGTGTTTTATTTATGATGTTTGGTTTAAATATTAAAACATTAAAACGGGACTTGTTTTATTATATTTATGATATATATATTTACGCGCGAGCCGAGCGAGCGAAGCGAGCGTGGTGCGGTAGCACCCGGCGATGCGCCACAATGGATTTTATTTCCTTGTAATTGAAATAAATAAATAAAAATCTAATAAAAAATATTTGCTTGACTGGTTTTTCCGTCATGACAAATAGTTTTACTATGACCTACTTGTTTTATTACTTTATCCAAAACTGTACCAAGTTTAAATCACTTGGCTGAATTTTGGTCAGCCATCTTCAAAGGGCTAACTTTCAACACGCCAAGTTGTTAAACGTTGAGTGTTTCATGTTCAATCAACTATCGGCCTAGGCCGTTGATTCGGCCTAGGCGTCCAATTGAGTGGCTAATTCAACCAGATGACTGCGACATATTATATACTGATACGAACCAAGCAAAGCTTGTGATATGGGATAACAATAAATACGTATTATTGTTATTGTTTGTTTAAACGAAATCTGAGAACAGTTTGTTCAGATCGGTAACAGAATCGGTAGCAAAAGTTTTTTTAAGATGCTATATTTTAACTCAATAATCTCTACAGATCTTAAATAATGTACAATGTATTACCTACCACTGTGTAGTTGTAGCACAGTACAGATATCTACAGTAATTCAACTCGCCCGCTGTCTGTATAGTCAGTGACCATACACAATAGCTCGAACTTCAGTGGACTGTAGAAGTTGTTGAGATGATGTTGAGATGAATACGCCAGAGATTCTTTATAAAGTTTATTTGAAGTTTACAATGTAGTTTTAATTATTTTTAAGTTGTTAAACGTGTAGTTAGAACGGCGTATATTGCACGACAACATATTTTAAATTATATTGAACACTGCGCTGCGTAATGTAGGTTACCGCGGTCAGCAAAATTAATAAGAACGAAAAGTCAATGTACGAGATCGTACACCCGCATGTTTTGAAATAAATGCCTACAGGCGCCACGGTCCTTTCACATGTGATAAGGCTGCCCGCCTTCAGCGTTCAAATTACATTTACCTACTTTGTGTTTACTTCCATTTAGTTTTTTAGTGTTCAACATAAATACATTTTGTGTCAAAAAACCATGTTTACGTTTGAATAACAAATCGGTCTTGCGACCGAAAAATACTTGCTCCGACTGAGACGCACGAAAAGATGTATTATTAAAATTAAAAGTATAAACAATCCGCATATTAACGTAAAGCTCAATCAACAATTGTTTCGGTATGCAGACACTCGCGACCGGGATCGAGCCGCGTAGGTGTAGCTCGCGTTTTATCCGTTTGTATGAAGTTGAATTACTGTAGATATCTGTACTGTGGTTGTAGTATCTGCAAGTAGGTATCTACGTAGTCACGTGTTAGTTGTGACTCGCACGACAAAAGCAAGACACCACAAGAGGCTTAAAACTTGCTGAGTTCTTGATACGTTATTAAAAAAAAAAACGATTTTTTTTTTTAAATTATTTGATTCGTGTACTAGGTTTCGCATAAACAAAAATTAGCGTTGTAGATAAACACCTAGACCCGAGCATTTTGTTTCTTGCTCCATGCGGGGATTGAGCCATCACGAGTTACGTAGCAGCACCACAGCGCCGCCGCAAAAATCAAAAAATAAAATTCAAAAAGTTTTATTCATCTTAGGAATTTCACAAAACACTTGATGAAGTCAGTCATCACATACTTCGGCTTTAACTAGTTGTTGATAGTTGTTGAATAGATATTACAGTAGACCAAGAGACAAAAAAAGCCGGCGGAAAAAAACTCTTGGCACTTTTTTCAGTCAGAATTATCAAATTAATAGAAATAGGTACAGTACAAATTGAACGTGACATGAAAAAACAACAAACACAAGACAGCTAATTGTGAGAGCCTATGTCATGTCACAACCAAATTGCTTACAGCCACGGAGATCGTCAAATATATGTAATTTAATAGTTGTTAAACAATAAGACAAGTTTAATTTTAGAATCGCATTTATTAAATTTAGGGATTCTAGTACAAACTAAATAAATATTTTTTTATAACATTTTGTATAATTTGTAAATAAATAAACAAAATACGAAAGTCATCGTCTTTTTATTTACATACATACCTACATAACTTCACGCCTGTATCCCGTATGGGGTAGGCAGAACACCAGAGGTAATGAAACCATCTGATGTCACGTTTGACAAATTTGGAGGCATTATAATAGTGTAGAGAGACTATTGAAGTGACATCCTATCGCCCACAAAAAAGCCTCCCATAACACCTCGGTCCCTTAACTGACTTTTACAGTATGCCCGGAAGAAAAGCAGCTGGCACATGAGCTCAGAAAGCACAGAGCATAGCACAGAAGCTCTATGCTATAGTCTTTTTATTTTTATTTTATAAAGTCACATGTTTTGGTATGGGTTGTACCTGATGTTAGGTTTCTTTGTTTTGTTAAAAACCAAGGAGAAAATTAAGTTACCTATATATTGAACAAAAGGAATTGAACTAATTAAAACTTTAAAACGTTCATAAAAGTGAGAGGCATTATATGAAACCACATATTTTGTGTACCATTATCAGGCTACACAACAAAAATCAGATCAATACGAGCAAGTACTTAGGCACAGTAATGTATTTTAGTTTTTTGTCAACCGACTTCCAAAAAGGAGGAGGTTCTCAATTGGTCTGTATGTTCTTTTTTTGTATTTTTGTTACACGATATTTCGGACAATAATTATGGATCGATTTTGAAAATTCTTGTTTCATAATATGATAGAAGATACTTCATAGTTGGTCCCATATAAATTTCATCGAAATCGGTTGAAAACGTCATTGAAAATTTTAAATTTTGAAAAAATATGTATTAGTTCGGGGAATGTTTACGTGGATGACATTATAACTCAGCCAAAGTTTTGACGTGAAGTCGGTTTTTTTAATTGCTCTGCATTCATTAATTATTTTGATCTCCCAATCATCTGATCGCGAGTACTATAGGCATAGTAGAGATTCCACTTTCGATTTCCGTGCTCCAGAGGGTACGTTGAGCAGTCAGTCACCTCTGTATATTACAAAAATTCCTTTGTTTTGGTTCTCACGACGGCTTCCGTACTTAGGAGGGCACGTTAAGCAGTCGATCCCGGGTGCTGTATACTTGTATACAGAAGACGTTAGGGTTTGTCAGAAACCATTTCGGCACCCTGAAAATTCTGAGATCCACCAACCAGTACTGGGCCAGCTTGGTGGATTACGGCCTTAACCTCCTCGTCACCCAGAGGAGCATCTCATAGCCTTGCAGTTGGCTCATTACACGGAGTTGTAACGATGATGATGATAAAAGCACTGTTAGAACAGATTACCACCGGAGTGGTGATATTTGGCAGTAGGTTTTTCAGGAAGAGTGGACGCTAGCCAGGGGAAGAAGAGGTCCTAACAGCACGCAAGGGTTTCTCGGATTAGTCACTTTTAATGACACGCTGATCGAGGGGTTACATTACACTGTAAATCGACCCTACACGGCCAAAACATGTTTCAATAAGAAAAATGCGACATCAAGGCCATTAAAAAAGACACTTGCGTGGTGGTTTTTTTATGGACATCTGAGAAATGACCTGTCTAACAAAAAGGACTTTTCTTCAGAATATGCCTCTAGCGATGGTTGCCAGTAAGCTTTGAATAATGAAGAGTCCTACCTATCTCTTATCTCTTTCGAGGCTCGGCCACATTCCGGCAAGGCAAGTGGACTTCGATCATTAAAAAAAAATCCTCAGACAATCACATCAACTACATGGCCCCTAAAAAGTTAAAGCATGTAGCGAACTAGTGGGGAGCCTAGAATATATATAGAATAATAATAATATAGAATATACAATATGGATGAACATCCAGACCCGGACCATTTCTTTTATGTTCCGTGCATTAAATTTTGAACCAATGATTTAGCATGATAAATTTTGTATGACTCTTTTTGCTGAAAATTTATTTGAAACGGTCAAACTTGTAAGGTCTATCGCGTATAATGCACTTAGGATATTTTAGATGCTGTATGAATTCTGTACTCAGTAAATGTCAGTGTCTAATGAAATGATAACAAGTTCGTCACCAACGAAACCTATCTTCAAGCGAATTTCGACCTACTAGCATTTAGACGGTTTGCCAAAATGAGCTTACGGTGTGTTAGTCTGTAAAATATGGCTCAAGAGCTGGGCTATAACAGTCCATTTCCGAAAATTCCTTCATCAATTAATTCTGCCGTTATGTTAATAGTTCGAAAATTGAACGTTTATCTTCCTTCAAATGTTTATTTTTGGATGCAGTAGACTTTTACAACAGTATTTTGTCACGATTCATTGTAATTTGTTTACTATTTAATTATTAACTGTTACATTTATTATTTCTTTATCCCGAGGTAGTATCAACTCGAACAATATTGATCGTGAAACTTAAGATAATATTTTATTAGACATTTTATCTCAATCTTTGGGTATCTTTCTAATAATATAAATGAATCGATTATTCATGTGTTTTTATATATTAAAAAAAACGGGTACTACACGCCCTTAACGGATCAAGGTCGACTTACCCAGTAACCCTGTATATTTAGGTATGAACGACCGATCGATACTAGCATGCTCATTAAGCAAACCTGTTTAGACGCGTTAAAAGCACGCCCCCTTCCATCCGCGCCACTGGTAGCATGCTCAAAAATCGCAAGCCTGTCGATTCACGAGCGTGCTCGAAATGAGCATGCTAATTTTGAGCAACATTTCGACACACATGCTCAATTGGAGCAAGTGCCTTAGAATAGCCATACCGCTCCTGGATAAGCGTGTCCTCGAAGGCGACTTATCCGAGAGGTCACCACCTCCTCATGGCTAACAACCACCCTTCATATACAATCTGTCGCCAAATATCACGTGAAGGAGGGTGAAGGAGGGTGAACGGGTGCTGCTGGCGGTAGCAGGTCGTTTTGCTGATGACTTTATGACTATGTTACTTTTTTGAATTTGACTCTGACTTCCCCATCTCTATGTCCACGTCCACGTCCTTTCTTTATCCACGACTATCCTCATCTCCATCCACATTATCTGTATTCTCTCTCACCTCTATCGCTACGTCTATCTTTGCTTCTATCTTTACCTCTATATATTTATGTCTACGTTTCTGTCTAGTACCTGATTGCCTAATGTATAAATATAATAAATGTAAACTTCAGAAGATCACCAACTCGTTCATGGGTCAATTTGTACGCTTTATTTTATAATAAAATTCCAAAATATTTAAGATGAACCCTTTGATAGATTTAAGGATAAGTGTTTTTTTTTTTTTTTATAAGTGACTAAACCCGCGTTTGACCTCAATCTCACCTGATGGTAAGTGACGATGAGGTCGAAGATGAAAGCACACGGGTTTAGGAAGGAACTGGCTCTTTATACAATATTGCCGGAACACATTACCGCCGGAGCGGTAACATTTGGCGGCAGACTTTATATAAAGGGTGGTCGCTAGCCAGGCGGACCCAGAAGGGATCCTACCACCAAGCAAAAAAGTGTTATGTGAAAAGGGCTACTATAAGATATCCGGATGCAAGAAGATGGGATTCCCTGGCTGTAAATTGTTTGTCTAATTTCAAATGTATTTAAATACTTACGAAATAAAGAATATTTGAGTTTAAGTTGAGTTTGAATAAGGTGATGTGTTCCGGAAATATTTTATAAAGAGTCAGGTGCTTCCCTAAACCGTGCGCTTTCATCTTCGACCTCATCTTCACTTACCTTCAGGTGAGGGGGGGGGTGACATGCGGGTTTAGTCACATAAAAAAAATTTTGAAACTGGTCAAGTAGTAATTGTAATAAATGACTTCGGTCCGGCGACGGTGCCAGTTAATTTCTGAAGCTGCATGTTCCACTGTCGTCCTCATCACGTCATTATCACTTCGCACTTAGCATCAGGATTATGTCTTCGAGGTCAGTGTTACACAGCTTCAGATAATGTTATTAAGATAAACCTCAATTCGATGTCCAACTACCAGTCTACTTTTGGTTTCGCTCATCTTCTCTAACCAGCCCAGCGTTTAATTTCCATAAGCTCAATAATTGATAAATGAAATAAAATAAAAGAAGTCGTGGCGCCTTGGTTACTGTGTGTATCAAACGATATCACAGGTTAAGCAACGTTTGGCGCGGTCGGTACTTGGATGGGTAACCGCCGACCATTCATTTATCACGGTAACTTCCGCACTTCGGAAGGCACGTTAAGTAGTCGGTCCCGAGTGCTGTATACTTGTATACAGAAGTCGTTAGGGTTTGTCAGAAGCCATTTCAGCGCCCTGAAAATTCTGACATCCACTACCCAGCACTGGGCCAGCTTGGTATGGCCTATACCTCCTCGTCACCCAGGGGAGAGACTCATGCCCCGCAGTGGCTCATTACAAAGAGTCGTGATGATGATGAATAGATAAATTATATTAAATGTGAGGCCATGCCACGACTGCAATCAATCCTGAGTAAGAACTCCTTAGGAGCCCGGCACTATAGATAAAAATACCACTTAAAGTCGATCCCAGCTGGAACTCGAGTCCAGACGTTCCGCATACCAGGTGGATACTTTACCAACTGAGTTACTAGGTCCTGGCCGTTGCCATCTAAATTATTAAGTAGGTATATTATAATAATAAAAAAATACATATATAACTACACACCTGTATCCCTTATGGGGTAGGCAGAACACCAAAGGCTGTAATACGATCTGATGTCACATTTCACAAATTTGGAGGTATTATAATGGTGGTGAGAGACTATTGCAGTGACAGGGGGTCAGCCTATCACCCGCAAAAAGGCCAATAAATCCTCTGTACCTTAATTGATTTTACAGTATGCCCAGGAAGAGAAGCAGCTCCCAGTCCAGCAAGGAAGAAATTCAAATATAATAATAAATAATAATAAAATCCCCAGATAATCACACCAACTATATGGCCCCAAACTAAGTAAGCTCGTGTTATGGGATACCATGTAGCGAACTAGGGGGGAACCAAGAAGACCCTGCCTTTGACCTCAACCTCACCTTTTGGTAAGAGCAGATGAGGTTTAAGATGACAACAGATAAATTTAGCGTTAGTCGCCGGAAGATGCCAAAAAATGTTATTTTCATTCCAATACCACTTTTTGGTTTGACCATTTGGCAGTCAAATCAATTTGCACTCAATTTTGTATAAATGTTTATTCACAATAAAACACAAAACACACTAAGGGGTTTAAATTTTTCTAAAACGAATATATAGATAAACACCCAGACCTGGTACATTTTCTTTCTTGTGTGGGAATCGAACCCGCGACCTCTTGCGTCTCAGGCAGACAGAGTTACCCCATCATCAAAGTGGTTGTCGGGCTTTATCGTTGTATGCTAAATTAATATTATTATTTTTATCTAAATTAATTAATTTGATTTAAATTAGTATTTTTGTCAATTAAAATTTTTCTTAAACTTTTCAAAAAGATGAGTTCGATACTAGTTGGATACCACCAATGACAATAACGTGTAACAAGCGATAATAAACAATTGTTATGACTCACCTTACATTTTGAAATGAAATATTAAAATAAATATCTGTCAAAATTCTTGAAAGATTAACACCATGGAGTCATTTTCATTCATTAAACAATCAATGAAATAGCCATGGGATTAGTAAATTTAATTATGAAAGTCTATTATTAGTCTTACGTAATTTATTAGCATAGCTAAGCGTGTGTTGCGATTGCACACATAAAAAAAAACTTGGTTTCTATAATTAAGTGCTGATAATTAAGTACTGCTTCAAATCATTATTCTCCGTTCCACCAATTGGTGGTCTGACGTTAAAGGCGATAAATATATTTTTTAAATAATGCCTTAACGGTTACAGACTTTATTGAATTATGTATATAAAGTGATTTATGAACTTGTGACGTGTTTAGATTTTGACTTTAAAGAGAATTTAAGGTACAAAGTTTATATTTCATTCATATCAAGTGAATTTCATCAAACTTTTTGTCCGAAATAATACAAAAATTAAAGAAACCTCGATAAACTTGTCTAGCTATACCAATTTTTATCTTCAACAGTGTATCGTGTTTCAAATCGATTTTCTGGTAAATCAGAATTAATTCCTTTTACGAAATAAAAGTAATTTTATGCTTAACTGAAAGATAATTGATATTTACAACGTCAAGATAATTAATTATTTGATAAACAAGCGTCAAAAACTTCGCGTGCTAAAAGAAAAATGACTTAAGATTTCCAAAATGTATATTTTTTTATTTGTATGTTTGCTTCTCTTGGCTGCGAGTCCTGCAAAAGCTGATAACAGTTTGGACGCAGATATAGAAAAACTGCCTGCAGAAGTAAAACAGCAATTGTACGAACGAATAGCACGAAGAATATTTAACGAAGTTAAAGTTAAAAAGGTCTCAAATGAGAGTGAAGTTCTTGTCACTAAAGAGCAGTTACAAGAACAAGACGCATTCATAAAAAAACTTCTTAAAGAAGAACAGAAAAAGTTAAGAAGAACATTTGATAATTTAGCAAAAAATGGCACGAAACCAGCCGAAAATAACCTTCAGAAAAATGAAACAGAAGATGATAAAAAACTGCTCAGGAATGAAAATCCTCCTATGGCATTTATTGACTTCACGAAAAGAGCCAGCCTCAGAAGGAACGCTGGATCACAAGACATAGATTCCAAAATTTACACTGTAAAACCAGACATTAAAGTAGAAACGAGCACCCAAGGAAATCAAACACGTGATGAGAGCAGTGTCCCAAATTCGGATATAAAAAATAGTAGTTCAACTGTCGATACAAATAATAGTACTCCTGGTAGTAAATTAAGCGAAAACACCCAAAACACATCATCAGTTGACACCGTTACTAGTGCTTCAAATATTACAGCACTTTCCGAAAACATCACTGATATTGGAAAAGACGAGACCATGATTCAAATTGATTCTCTGCCCGATAATCCAACATCTGAAAATATTGGGGTTACTCATGAATTTAGAGCTAAAGATGAGGATGGCGATCACGTGATTAAATATCTGAACATTAGTCTTTTAAGGCAAAGAGATGAAAATCAAAATGAAACAATTTCTAATGTTTCTGAAAAACTTGATCTAAAGTCCAAAAGTACGCAGCCCGGATTAAACTTGAGTTCTGAGCCAACAAAAACACCAGAGTTACATAAAAGTTCATTAAATTTTAGAGCTTCCGATGAGTTTATCAGCTTAAGTGTCGAAAATATAACTTCAACCAGTGACCGTAATGCAATATTTAAACTTAAAGAAGACGCAAAAAAAGATGTTTCTACAAACCTAAGTCCGATAAATGAAAAAGTTGAAGCGGGAACTACTACAATTAAAGATGAAATATCTACATTTTTAACGGAAACTACTACTGTTCCGACCAAAACTACCACAGTGCCAGTAGTAATTACCACAGTTCCAGCAATAATTACCACAGTTCAAGAGGAAACTACCGCAACTAAAAGAGAAACTATAAGCACAGCAACTCCAATAAATGATGCTGGAGAAAAAGATCTTAATCTTGGCAATACCAAAAGAACTAATAATGAAGAAATATCCATTAAAATAAATGTTGAGTCAAATCAAAAAGAGATCGAAACAACAACAGTCGTTAAAAATATGATTGAAATAACAAAATCAGATACTAATTCTGTTCCTGTTTCAAACGAACCAAAAAAAGAAATTGATGTAAATTTAAATGTCTCTTTTGGAGAAAAATCTCCAAATAAAGTTGGAAAAATAACCAAGATTGATTTAACTGGAGAAAGTGTTAAAAAAAAAGAAGTTGAACAAGATAAACCAACAACGACAGTTCAAATAGAGTTAATAGCAGATGTAAGCGAAGTTCCACAGGTTGCGCCAGTTTTTAAAGAAAACGTATATGAAGTCGTAAAACCTGAAATAGTCTTACAAACAGAAGAAAGGTCAAAAAAAAAGAATAAAAATTCAATGAGCGGCAGTTCAGAGCCTTATATAGTTTTTGAAGCACGTAAGTATTGCCGTTCTATGACAAGCTCTTGCCCGCGACCTCACACGCGCATCAACATTGTTTGTTTTAGCTATCGTTCATGTTGAAATTTCAGAACCTTTCATAATTCAATCAGACACCCATTTAAGAACCCTTTTACCAAGTTTCACATCCTTGCACTCAAGGAATAAGATTTCATACAAACTAAAAAGTCCTATATTTTCCGTTTCCGTGGAAATTTCGAGAATGCCTTCCTTAGTGCACCCCTACACCCCATAAGAAATGTATGTTCCAAATTTAAGCTCTCTACACCTTGCAGCTATGGTTGTACGTTGTCTGTCAGTCACTCAGGCAGTAACGGAACAGATAGGGTGGAATTTTTGAATGCCACCTGGAGGGAAAGTACTTTTAATAAAAAAGATATAAAATTTTATTCCAAAGAAATATTCCTTTATTTTGGAAAAGAAATACAACCACTTTCAACATTTTTCGAAAATTCACTTGCTTCACCCAGGAATCGAGCCAACTAAAATATAAAAATAAGGATTTCATGGTTTTCCTTTCATTAAATTAACCAAGTATGTTGAGAGATTTCATTCTTGTGATTCACCCTAACGATCGATGCAATAAAATTACAGGGTGTCATTTTTACATATTTTACCTGCGTGAAACAAGCGAATTTTTGAAAATCTTTGAATGCGGTTAATTTCTTTTCAAAAATTAAGGAATATTTCGTTGGAGTAAGAGTAGCTATCTTTATTATTAAAAGTACTTTCCCTCCAGGTGGCATTTAAAAATTCCACCCTATCTGTTCCGTTACTGCCTGAGTAACTGACAGACAACGTTCTTGAAGAAACCTCATACCAAGTATCACATCGATGCACTCAAGGAATAAGATTTTTTCATACAAACTAAAATATCATATATTTTTCGTTCCCGTGGGAATATCGGGAATTCCTTCCTTAGTGCTCCCCCACAACCTCTAAGTATTGTATGTTCCAAATTTCTGTCTGTACGTTTTTGGCTGTGCTTTCTCTGTCAGTCACTCAGGCAGTAACGGAAGACTACTATAAAAAGTTACTTTGCTAATTCCGCGACTTGTACTTGCACTAGTGATGCAGGATTTTCATGCGTAGAACAGTTCGGTGGTAGTCGTTGCGCCCTGAGGATGCTTCTGGTTGAATCGAAACACGTGTCAGTTATAGCTTGTGGTGTGGGTTCCAAGTGTGTGTTCATTGCATGTCTTGCTTCTTGCTTGCGGGAGGGAGGGCGGTGAACCTACGCATGAAAAACCTGCATCACTAGTGCAAGTACAAGTCACGGAATTAGCAAAGTAACTTTTTATATTAGTTGTCATGGATTTCCGCAAAGTAACGCCTGATTCAATCAATTATAGTAACGGAAGAGTTTTATTTATTAAGATTGCTTTCATGCTGGACTGGGAGCGAAAGAAAAACATAGAAAGTGCCAGCTGCTTCTCTGCCCGGGCATACTGTAAAATTCAGTTAAGAGACAGAGGTTTTCATTGAGGTTTTTTGTGGGCAATAAGCTGACCTCCTGTTACTGTAATAGTCTCTCTACGCCATTATAATACCTACCTCAAAATATGTCAAATGTGACATCAGATGGACCTTTAACAAATTTGGAGGAAATGACGGAGAGAGACTATTGCATTGACAGTCAATACAAGTGCAGTCCAGCATGGAAGTAAAGTCATGATTAAGATACACTCATTCAGGCGATCTACGGGAAGTTCGCCATTTCATACCAGTGTAACGCGAATGTTATATATATATCTATTATTCATTGCACGAGTTCATTAAAAAACATGTTAAGAATTTTAAATATACAGGGTGATTGGTGGGTCTCTTTCTAAATTAGAGGACGTGATAGATAATAAACATTAAGAGAAACATAAAATAAAAAACAAATATTCATTATATTCTGAGTAAACACGCAACACTTGGTTACAAAAGCTTAATACAATATCTACAGTAGCAGGTGGTAGTGTGCGTGTGGCGGGATCACTGCCGTGTGCGTGTTGACTGAGGCAGCGCGTCGGGAAAAGTGTAGTAATGTCTCTATCATTTATTGGGAATTCTGGCGAAAAATTATGTACCTACTTTTGTTACATCAATTATTTCAAAATCGGGTACAGAGTGCTCTCCTTCAATTTCGAAAATTTGTCACCAGTCACCTTGTATAGTTTTTTTATAAGGTAAGAATAAGACGTTTGTCATCCACGTCACCTGATGGAAAGACTAAAATATTTATTATTATAATCCTATTTGCAGCTCCAGAAGTATCAGCGTTCAAACCAGAGGTTGAAATACAGGAACCAGTAGAACCCAGCAACGTTGAAGAGCCAGAAGTAGTTCCTGTACACAACTATGCACCTGAAAATGCATATTACAATCCACATAAATATTATGCATCAGATTCTAACGAAAAACAGTCAATTAATCTTTATACTAACGGCAATAAGAACGTAAAAAATAACAATAAACAACCCAAACAACGAGTTAAACTATTTAAGTCTCCCGCGAAGAAAAATAATTTATTATTCCAAAATTTACAAGAACCACCGAGGACTGTATTTTTTGATTCATGTAAGTATTCTTTGGATTATAAAGATGTAAACTTTTTGTTACCGTTTTGACAGAAATTCGTCGAAGCTTAAAGGTCAAAACTTTGATTTTGTGGATGCATAAATAAAAAAATATAAGGGTTTGAACATGGCCGCGCCGTTGAAACGCGTAGAACAGTGCGGCCATGGAGATCTAGACTACTGTAAATTCTAGAAACCTAGTTTCTTGGTAATGGTCTGGTTGATTGACGAAAATTACGAAATTTGTAGAAAAAAGAATATTCAGTCTTGCTCCAATATTTCCCAAGATATTGATCCTCTTTGGTTTAAATTATTATCGTAGTTTAATAGTATATTATGTAACAAGTGAGCGAAGTTGCTAATTACAGTCGAGGCTGTGATTTGAGCCCGAGCCGTAGGCGAGGGCTTAATAATGAGCCGAGACTGTAATTAGCAACGCTCACGAGTTACATACGACGTTTTTCAACACACTTGTGAGTAAAAGACAGACATACGTGATCATAAAATAACAAACACACTTGATAACAAAGCTGTGAATTGTGATTGAAAAATGGCGCCGAACCTCGCGCATGCGCGTAGGTTTTTTTTTCCGTCAAATGTGTCAATGTCTGTATAGCATATACAGCCTATTTAAAGTGAAAATGTTTAATTTGGAGTGGTAAATGCAAATATTTTAATATTTTATGACAAATGATTGTAAATTGTGAATAATTTGTTTAATATACAAATTTATTTTACTAATATAAGGCGCAAACATTTAAAAATGTATATGGATTTGAAGTGGTATAAAACCTCTTTGTTGTTTCTGAAAATATTTAGTGTATAACCCGGACCAATAAAATATGCTCTGTTTTCTCGCATGTTATTTGCACAAAGGTACAATTCAACTTTGTAGGATTCATTATATTATGCACTAGGGTATAATATATTATGCACGCGTGACTTATAGCCCAGTTTATAGTTCTAAACTCAATAGAATAACGCTCACTTTACGAGCAAGTGTGTTGAAAAATACAAAACAGACGGAATTGATGTCCTAAAACTTGCTTCATTGAGAGATTTCCACCGAAAATAGTACCTCCAAAAACGTATTCATTAAACTTAAAAGATATAAAATATTTTGAAGCCAAAAAAAAATACAATTACGATACAATTGCGGTCATTTTTGAAGTTCTTTTTAGTTCAAAATTCAAAAAAGTTCAAAATTTTGTTTAAAAATCCTTTTCAACAATACATTAAGGTTAAGAAGGATTAAAGGAGGATTAATTGTAAAATAGTATTACGTGAAATTAGAATAAAATGATCAGACGGAATCGCTGTGTATCTATTATGCCTTGGTGACAAAAATTCAATTTATATCCTGCAGATATAGAACTTCAGAACAAGGGAAGTAATTATGTAGAATGTCTTAAATTTTCCCTGGGATTTGAACTAGGTACTTAATTGTATTACATATTTCTTTCAAATCAGTTCTGTGGCTTAGACGTAAAAGAATAATAGCCATACAGACAGACTTCAACGTTTATTATACGGAGCGTTAAGCTTCCATGCTGGACTGAGAGCGAAAGAAAAACTTAGAATGTACCAGCTGCTTCTCTTCCCGGGCCAACTGTAAAGGGACGGAGGTTTTATTGGGCGATAGGCTGACCTCGTGTCACTTCCAAAGTCTCTCTCCATCATTATAATACCTCCAAAATTTGACAAACGTGACATCAGATGGTTTTATAGTTTCTGTTGTTCTGCTTACCCCATTAGGGATACAGGCGTGAAGTTATGTATGTATTTATGTAGCATTTAGGCTCTCTTGTATCTTGATGTTTGATATTCAAACGCACCGCACTCCCCGCACAGATATCGCTAGCTAACTTTGCCAAAATAAAAAAATACTAATACAATGATTTTATAATCACCTGTACGGCCATGATACCTCTGACGACCACTTTCGCGATGGGGAAAAGCATCTGCCTCAGATGCCAGTGGTTGCGGGTTCGATTCCCGCACGGAACAAGAAAAAAAAATGTTCCATGTCTGGGTTTTTATCTATTTATGTAATAAGTGAACGAATGATTTTTGTTAATTAAAAATATCGCCAAATTGAGAAAAAAATATGTAATAATTTCATTTTCTCATTGCTACAATAAAAAATGAAAATGAAAAAATGAATCGTTGACTTTAAACAATGGCAAAGAACAAATTTCACTTCTACTGTAACCGCTTAAAAGCACTGGGTACGTTTAGTAATTAATTATTTTCATATTAGTTACTGTTTAGATAAGTAAAGTGCACAACTTAAATTCACGAATTTATACATTGCATTAAAATGTTAAACTAAACGAATGAAAAAATACCATTTAATTTCAATCATTCTCGTCCAGTACCTTCCACTGCGAAGATTTTAACTGATATCGTTATGAATCTTTTTGACAATTGTTACAAAAGACTGCAAGGCGAGTTATTAAAAGCAAAAAAAACTTCAAAAATAATCCATTTACTAACTTTAACCATTTCAATGTCAAAAACATACGTAACTTCACGCCTGTATCCCTTATCGGGTAGGCAGAACACCAGAGGCTATAAAATCAACTGATGTCACTTTTGACAAATTTGGAGGCATTATTATGGTGGAGATAGACAATTGCAGTGACAGGGGGTCAGCTTATCGCCCACAAAAAAAAACCTCCAATAAAACCTCGGTCCCTTAACTGACTCTTACAGTATGCCCAGGAAGAGAGGCAGCTGGCACATTCTATGTTTTTCCTTTGCTCCCGGTCCAGCGTGTAAGAAGTAAAATTTAAGTTTATTATATCGGTACAGAGAGAAGTTTACCTACTCTTAAAATATTTTTATAACATATTTGCTCGTAAAGTGGTTGTAATTACACCAATTTCAATATCGTAATGTATTTCATTACGTACTTGTGCGATAATGTAATGTAAAACGCACGTGTTTTTTTTTAAATAAAGTTTTAAGATACTCCGTCTAAAAATGAACGATACTTTTAAAAATCTTAGCAAAGAGGTTTTATGTCAAGAAAGTGGTCAATATTTTATGAATAAAATTAACTTTGGGATATAAAATATAACAAATAAATATTTAATTCTTTAATTTAATTAATTTTGACAATAAATTACAACCATTTATCTGTAACAAAAACACAAAAATATTTATTTACTTTCTTAGCAATACTGGCTGTTTGCAAAAAAAACGTTGATGCGCGTGCATCGCTTATCTGTGGACAAGTAAAAATAATTCCGCGCGCTTTTCTTTTCGCTCTATTGTTTTAATTTGAAAATGTCGTCAAGTAGTGATGAATTTATTAATTTCCTCGTAAATATGTTATAAAACGTCGTATGACATACGTGCGCTTTGAAAATTACCGCACTTATATCATAATGTACTATTACGTAATCTTAACTAATGAACACAAAACATTTTCTGAGGTTATATTTTCGGTGAAAATCTTTTAGGAAAGCAGGCTTTAGGAGTCTCTCTAAGGGTACGTCTGAAAGACCCTAAAATAACAAAGAATTAAACACTTATATGATTAAATTCCAGTCTTGTTTGATTCAGGAGATATTAGCCTTTTAAAAAAGCGGACGAGGGCGAGTTGGTCTCACCCATTAACGGCTCTGTAAGAGCACAATTAATATCTTAAAATACGAGTAATTTTTATTATTATATTTAACTCTCACGATATAATTATTTCGTTAAGAAGTCGTCGTGGTGCCGTGGTTACTGTGTGTATCATACGATATCACAGGTTAAGCAATGTTCGGCGCGGTCGGTACTTGGATAGGTGACCGCCGACCATTCATTTCTCACGACGACTTCCGTGCTTCGGAGGGCACGTTAAGCAGTCGGTCCCGGGTGCTGTATAATTGTATACAGTAGTCATAAGGATTTGTCAGAAGCCATAATGGCGCCCTGAAAATTCTGGCATCCACCACCCAACACTGGGCCAGCTTGGTGGATTATGGCCGATACCTTCTCTTCACCCAGGGGAGAGACTAATGCCCTTCGGTGAGCTCATTACAAAGAGTTGTGATGATGATGATATAATTATTTTTAATCACGTGATTTTATTCAAAAGTTAAACAATTTTTTGATCATTTTAGCTGCTGAAAATTTTGAGCTACGACCAATAGCAGACAATGTTGAGTCTATGGAGCAAATTAATGTTGAAGAACAAGAAGAGGTTCCAGTTCATAATTATGATCCATCAAACGCCTATTATAACCCTCTTAAATATTACGATCCAGCTTCTCAAGAGAAAATACGAATTTATCCTCAAAAAGTTAAATTTAACGTGAAAAAAGAAGCAGAAGAAAAACCTATACCGAAAAACATACAGAATCTTCATATTTCAACAGGTAACAATAATGATATTATATTTCAAGCTCTGGAATTATCACCAAATAAAAAAAAGTCGGATGACTTTGGCAAAAGTGATCCCGCAGAAGACAATGATAACTATATTTTAAACTTTTTAAAGAAAAAACACAGAACTTCTCAAAAGCTATTAGCGCAGGGTATTGAACCCAAACCAACGTACTTTAAACAGAACATTGAGAGTGGTTTTGTCGCTCAGTTACAAAATCTAATTGATCAGAATATGCCGTCCAAAAAACACAAACGTGAAAGTTCTGAAAGTTCAGAAATATTTATCTATGACCAAGTTTTAGATGGCAAAAAGAAAGAAGACAAAGTACCAAAAAGTCAAACGAACACCGAAAAAGAATTTGCAAAATTGAATAAGTACTTAGCTTCTTTTTTGGAAACAAAAAAACGCATAAGCAATAGTGAGCGCTTTGAAGCACAAAAAGCTAGACTTAGTCGTTCAAAATCAGCAATTATAAGTAAAAAAGAAGAATTAAAATTTCTAAATAATGCTTTAGATGAACTATTTAATTCGAAATCAAATTATGCAAAAAGTCCACCGAAGAAGCAATTACGTAAAAAGAAGAATATACTCAGAGATGATATAGCATTAGATTATTACTTTGAAAGAAATGATGGTTACAGGACCGATGATAACTATGATAACGGGTTAGTTCCAAGTAATGTCGATATACCGGTATGGGAGGATAATTCAAACGGAGCAACAAATGTACATACGTTGCAACAAATAAAAAAGAAAGAAAAAAATAAAAAAGTAACTGCGTCAAAAGTATCAAAAGTTTCAGCTATAAACTCTGCTGAAAAACAGCCAGACCCGAAAGCAAAAGCCACAGATAGTGGTGAAAGTAATGAGAAAGCTTGTGCAGCTAAGAAAGAAATTGAAGTACATGTGAATGTTCTGCAAGATATGATAGATACAGATAGTGATGCACTGGAAAACTTTGACTGGCTTGGGACGACTGTAGATATACAAGCATCGTTACAAAGATTAGAGGATTTGAGGTAAGATATTTATCTACTTCATCGTTTAGTTTGCTAAGCTGTTATAATTAAAATAATAATAATAAAAAAAAAATTACATCAAGTACATGGCCCCAAACTAAGCAGAGCTTGTAATATGGGATACCATGTAGCGAACTAGGGAACCAAGAATAAAAATACATATAGTTATACGACCAAACCCGGAACATGATTTTTTCTTGTTTCGTGCGAGAATCGAACCCGCGACCACTGGCTTCTGAGGCAGTGGTACGAGTCTACGAGACAAGATTTTTCATTTATCATATTGAATGTATTATGTGAGTTCATAGCTTTTCTAGCTAATAGTAATTTATGCGATTGTTTGGATGGATTCATGAAAGTTTTTTCTTAATCATGGAAGAACAGCTGAAAAGATTTTGAAATGAAATGATTTTATTCATGCTATCATTATAATTGGCGTAATCAGTATTTTAAATCGCGCAGTAAATGCCAGTTGAAAATATACCTTACAAGCAATATGTTCTATGGATTGTTGCATTGATCGTTGCATTGTTGCATATGACGACCGGCTGGTGTAGTGGTAACATACATAACCTTCTCTGCCAGAGGTCCTGGGTTCGAATCCGGGTGGCGGTGGATATTTGTGTGATGAACACAGATATTAGCCGTCAAGTCATGGATGTTTATATGTTTATTTAGGTTTATTCTAATAAAAAAATATGTATGTTTATATATTTCTTAAGTATATCAGGTATATATATCAGGTATCCATAACACAAGTTCTTTAAGAAACTTAATTTGGGCTAGATAATGTTGTGTGAGTGTCAGAAATATTTATTTAATTTTTTGACACATATTTATCAAATTAATGACGTGAACGAAGTTACTGGCAACAGATAGTTGTTTAAAAATTGTAGCACATTTTTGAAAGAGTCTAAAAGTGATTTTATTTAGTATTTTATTGATATAGTACATTACTGCACGAACGTGTGAATGTGGGCCGAGGCAAAGCCGAGACACACATACGTAAGTCCATCAATGCCTAGTTGCGGCCAAGGCTTGTATAGTACTTTTCTCAAATAATGCGCGGAAATTAAACCAATTAGAACTTTTATTCAAAACTTTTATTTGAAAATACAATGATTGAATGTACAATTCATAAAATTTAAAGTATTTGAAACTAATGACGAAGTTGACGAACAAGCTTTTTGCGCTCCAAAGTATTTTTTTTCAATGTGCAAGCCAGTTTGAAATATAAATTAAACCTTTGATAAGTTACCTCTTTGGTCGCCACGTTGCGGAGTAGAAGATCGTTCCATTTTTAAATTACACGACAAAAATTATTGTACATATTAGTTTATTTGGCCGCTAAACACGACGGTAATGGGTTCTCATACAACTATTGCCGGCCGCTGCTCGACCAGTACAGCAAGTTCGATTTATTTCAAAGAAGGTTGTCAAAATAGTGCTCAAATTTCCAAGCATGTTTGAGAAAAGAGACTATGAGTTATCAAATTTCAGTCATAAACACATTATCCTATTCTTAATTGGCTCTTTTTAAACTTTCTTTAGACCTTTAACTGAGGTCAAAAACTTAGCGAGATTTTACTACATTTACTGTCTTTTTTTATTTATGTCATCAGCCAAAAATACCTTCATAGCCAGAAGCTTCAACCAATGGATTATCAGCTCTTTAAATTCTTCGTATACTTACATAAATTGTCAGACGAAAGAGTCAAGGATAGGCCCAAATGCATTGAAAAGAACTCCGAAGAAATCTATCGTTATGAGCAGCATGCCAATGAAGAGTTGATTATAGCACCCCGAGATTTCACATTGAAGAGGAAGAAAGACTCCACGGGAGGAGATAACTTCAAATTATTTAATGATTACTTCTTCCACTTGTTTAAAATAAAGAGGAGGAAAGGAGATATGGTAGAAGATTTCTCAGATGTACAAAATTTTGTCGAATTTGTGAATACGTTAAGAAATGACATGTATACGGTAAGTTTTTTACTGCGAGGAAGTATTACTCTTTTTATATTTTACCTGATTGAGAAGATTCTATCACGCGCCTTGAGCGTGGGGACTGAATCCAGAAATTCCGTAACGAAAAAAACCTAACATCCCACACTCCGACCGGCACAGCGGTGATACTTTGATTTCATAACTTTACATGCGGGCTTTAATAAACAATCAGCGCCATCTACTAGGAACTTGTGGAACTTCATATTAGATCAAACATTACTACATTAATAAAATAAATAAATAATTATAATTGCATAAGTTGATAAAAATTGCTATACAATAGCTTTACCGCGGCAGTCTCCGAGTGCCACACGTCTTTTTAATTTTGACAAAGGATCTGAATTTCACAGTTTTCTAGATGTTTGTGAAGGTTTTACCCTTATATATCTTTACTGCTATGATATCAGGATAAAGAATTCACTATGAGATACGACGACCACCGGTGTTTGTGTAAAAGTCCATCCCCGAACAAAGTTACGATGAAAGGATACCTATCCTTTGCCTGTAACACGAACGATGTGCTTACCTACTGTAGGGCTATATGGCGCTGTGTTTTTTAGTCTAACATGACAGCACATGGACTTGCAACTTCATATAGTATATTTCATTACGAGTGCGGAAAGCCTGTCATTGCAAAGAGTTCAATGTCTACAAATGTCTACACGAGCCGAGGCGCAGCCGAAGGCGAGGGTTGACAGTCGGAACGAGTTGCAATGACGGTTCCGCACGTGTACTGAACGACTATTTTTAATACAGTTGCTAAAAAGTTAAGCAATTTTATAAAATATACAAAATGGCGCCAGCCGTGAAAGATTATAAACAGAGATTTTTTTTGTTTACCCATTCTGGGTAGGCAAAGGGAACTATGCCAATACAGCCAAGTCTTTAGTAGATTTTTTATATTGACATGAAATGAAAATGAATTTAATGAGATAAAATGAAATTAAACCTAACCTAACTCATTGCATCAAATCATTATATCTGATATTTAAACAAATTAATAGCTTCTTTTCAGAAATATTTGCATGAATCGTAAAAACTTCTATGAATTTTTTTTTAGTAAAAACTTCTTGGTTGATTTTTTCTTTTTAATAGACATTATTTTGACATTTGGGAAAGAGAACGCACGAGTGCGGAAAAGGTAAAGAAAAAGCACAAGTGTGTAATAGCCCACATCCCGAACGCTAAACGTCCCTGCAATGCGCCACTTTTTGAGCAACTGTATTAAAAAATATATTCCCGGAATAATACGACCGGTGCACACTGGGGTCGCCCGTACGGGAAGCATGCGAAAAACTCATATTTTAAAATGTGGATAGTTCTGACTGTCGCGTATTTCCTTCGAACTTTAAGTCTCTTGTAATGATATTGTAGTATGATTTTTATCATTATTCGTAATGTCTCGAGAGAAACAACGTTAGTACTCTTCATTACACTAAAAGTTTAGCAATTTTTGGTTCTCACACAATCGTGTCTTTTTAAATGCATTTTACTTAAAATTAGATGTGCGATATTTTTAATTTTCGCAAGGTTCTTTTACATACATACATAACCTCACGCCTGTCTCCCTTTGGGGTAAGCAGAGACAAGGGAACATCAATTGCTTCGATCCAGACATACCTCTTTCGCTTCCTCCACGTTCATTAATCTTTTCATACATGATCGCCGGTTACGGGTACTTTTAACTAGGCCCTTTTTAAGAACGTCGCCAATTTGATCGGCATACGTTCGACTAGGACGGCTCCTTCGGGCAGCACCATCCATTCTTGCTCTGTACACCTCTTTCGTAAATCTACTTTCACTCATCCTTTCTAAATGTCCAAACCACCGTAGCATACCCTTTTCAATCTTAGTCAATCTTAGTCACGCATCTCTTTCTTATTTTACTATTGCGCACCCTATCACTCAATTTCACTCCACACATGCTTCTCAACGCTCTCATCTCCACAGCATTTATCTTGCTTTCATGTCTCTTCTTTTTCAATGGTTCTTTTTTTTATTAAATATTCCATAAATAAAATTGAAGCTTATTATAAAACAAAAGCCCAAAGCAAAAGTTGCGCATTTTTTTTCTAAATTTTTTTTGTCTAACTCATATTTTTAGATTTACGCTCTAAAGTCCACGTGCTTTGAACATTTATTTTCTCATTTCAATAATAATCTACAATACATTTAACTAGCACCTATTTTATAAACCAGCAATAGTTAATTAATATTTTATATATTTGGTAGGTACATCATACTAACTAAGAGTATTTGTATTTAAAAAATCCCTGATTACAATATTTACATTCAAGTATGCTTAAATAACTTAAAATAGTTTATTGTGCTTAAATAAAAAGAATTCAAAATATTATTCAGTTTTTCGCATGCGTCTTATATAGATGGCCCTAGTGTGCGGCGGTCAGTCGCATTAGTCGCTTTTTGTGACATAGTTATACAGATGCGGTAGGCCTATTCAAAAGCGACCATATGCGACTAAAACTTTGCTATTCGTGAACTTTAGGGTAACATTTTGTTTCATTTTTAAATTACCGTTACATTATTAATGGTTTAAGATTCTTTGTGTCTAAATGTACGAGGGGCTGGTTCGAATCCCGCTTAACGATAATTGTTTTAGAAAATCTGGTTCAGATTTTTTTATCTGATTTATTTGGTGAGGAAAAATTTTCTCAAATACAATCTATTTTATAAATATAGAAAATGAGATATAAGATATGTGCACGGAAGAGCTTATAATATTAATAAAAAAATATACTTTGCGTTTCTATAAAATATGAATAAAACACAATTTAAATGGTCTTTAAACTTACAGAAACGTGGAGTTTTAGATTACGCGATAATTCCATTAAAAATGTTTTCTTTACAATAATGAATTGTGAAAGTTTAAGACACTCTATTCGGAATTAAACACTCTGATTTTAAGTATCTGTAATATCAAACTTAAAGGTTTAAAAATTGTTTTTGCTAGTAACACGCACCTTGTGTCACGCCACGTGTAGCGGGGCGCGGGGTTGCGGGGTGACTCAGCAACTTATAGAGTAATTAAATAACAGAGGGAGCAGAAACTGTTTTGTATGCAGGGCCTCACTTGACATTAGAGAGATTTAACATTAGATACTAATATCAAATACGGCCCAGTAGGTAATACAAATGACCCAAATACAATACATATTTCATTCTTGTTGCAATAATATGTTTCAGCTTCACATGGCTATCAAAAACATTGCCATGATCACTGAATATTCCTCGCAAACCTGGTACCGAGATCTGAAGAATATCTACCTGAAATCGGCCAAAAGAAAACACCTACTAGCCCTACTCCTGCATATCTCCTTCACCAGGGTTCTGGACCTTGTGGAAGTTGCCATTGATGATGGAATTGTCGATAACTACGTCAAATATATCATCAAAAATGGACCAGATTTCGAAATGATTGTGGAGAAAACGGATTTCGTGAAATCAATCATGCAAGAGATGGCCCTTTTGTAGAGGATTAAATTTAAAAGTTTACTAATATTTTTTTTAATAAAATCGGATCACCTTTTTGAGCTTAACTTATCAGTAGCGCAAGCACAGAACTTTATCGACTCGTATGTTTACAAATGTTCGTATAGTATGGAGTCGGTTGCAAATATTAATTAATTTATTTTATATTGATTTAACAATACGACATCAAAAATATTTAAAATTAGCAAGACACATATTTATTTAAACTTGTCCTGGAGCAGTGACTAGTTTTCAATTGTTGCTTACAAACCTACTCCATACTATACGAACTCTCGTGAAAACACGAATCGATATAGTTCTGTGCTCGCCCTGCTGCAGTGCTTTACACAGAACTTTATTGACTCGTTTATTTACGAATGTTCGAATAGTATAGAGACGGCTTGTCAGCAATAATTGAAATCTATCCATTGCCGCACGGCTCGCTTAAATAAATGTGTGCCTTGTTAATTTTCAACGTTTGTAAACATATTGTACTCTTAAATAACTGTAAAAAATGTAACTAAAAACTTGCAACCGACTCCATACTATACGAACATTCGTAAACATACGAATCGACAAAGTTCTGTGCTCGCACCGCTGCATTGTGAACTTTATCGACTGGTAAGTTTACGTAAGTTCACCTAGTGTGGAGCATACTATTTGCAACGGACTCCACTCACACTAGGTAAATATTCTTAAACATACGATTCGATAACGATCTGTGACCGCACCGCTGAGTCTTTTAAATGTTTAAATGTAAACGGCAAGCGTAGATACCTAATGCTACATAACAAACTCTTTCTGCCGAGCCACCGTTTGCTATCAAATCTGCCATATTTTGAAATTGAAATTTGAAACAATATTACTGTAGCCAAACCCAACTATAAAGAGTACCTTTTGTAATATTGATGTTTTAATTATACTATCATTTATCTATTATACACCAACTCTATTTTGTTTTTTACTTTATTATCGTGTAAATTAAATTCTCCCCAAATACACCTCTAGCGGGCGTAGCATGAGCCATATCTATAGTGAAAGATGATTGACACGGTCAAGTTTTCTTTCGAACAAAACTATAACATGGTAATACTATATACTTACAGTATTTCAACTTCATACAAACAGACGAAACGCGATCTATACCTACGCGGCTTGGTCTCGGCATGCGACCAGTCGCAAATGTTTGCATGCTGAAACAATTTTTGATTGGGCTTAACATTAAAATGCGGATTTTTCATACATTAAAATTTAATAATAAATCATTTCGTATGTCTCAGTCGAGGCGCAAGTACTTTTCCGATAAGACCGATTTGTTACTCGAACATAAACATGGGTTTTTGACACAAAACGCTTTTTTGTTTAAGCACTTCCTGTGTCAATTCACAATGTATTTTATTTATTTATACAGGGTGACCGGTGGGTCACTTTCGAAATTCAAGGACGTGTTAGTTTGAGATCATACATGATGAGAAAAAATAAAATGCAAAATAAATATCAATTATTTACTTAGTAAACTTAACCGAAAGTTAAAGAATTCAGTACCTACGCAACGTATGGTTTAATAAGCGAAACAAAATAGATACTAAGCGGGTGGTGGTGTACGTGTGGCGGGAACAATACTGTGTGCGTGTTGACTGAGACGGCGCGTCGGGAAAGGGTAGTAAAGTCTCTTCATTTATTTATAGGGAATTCTAGTGAAGTCCCTATTTTTATTACATAATTATGATCAGAATCGAGTACAGAGTGCTCTCCTTCTATATCTAAAATTTGTCACCAGTCACCCTGTATATAAAAAAGTATATTTAAAGTCACAAAACTAAATGAAAGTAAACACAAACTAGGCAAATGTAATTTCAATGCTGAAGGCGGGCAGCCCTATCGCATAGAGTAAACGGTCCGTTGTATTAATTAATTTCAAAGATGCGGCCCAGTTGAAATACTGTACATAATATTGCCGTGCTATAACGTAACCCCTAACATGCAGCCCACGATTATGTGCCATAGCATACAGCAATTTCAATCTTTTAATTTTAAGCCTTACCTAGTAGAACTTACGAGCTATGATTTCGTAGTCATAGGCAAGACGTAAATAATTCAAGAAATCGAGTTTGTTCAAAAATTACTTTGGAAAAAAACAACCCAGATATAGGTAGCGCGCGCGCTTCCCTTCAAATATTTAGAACCAGCCATCGCGCGCGGTTTTACCCGCGCAACTTTTGATCCCGTGGGAATTTCGGGACAAAGGATAGCCTATAACCTTCCTCAAGAGTTGGGCTATCAAATGCAAAAAGAGTTTTTCAAATCCCACTTGTAGTTTCCGAGATTAGTGCGTTCAAACAAACAAACAACAAACTCTTCAGCTTTATATATTAGTATAGATTAATGGGAAAACTTAACTAAAGTTTTTTTTGTAGTCGAATGGGGAAGATTAGCCCTGTCTGAGATATGTCAAACTACTTTTTTGATCACCCTGTATTACTAAGTGCGCTGGGGCTTTGTCATTTATACGATTCTATTCGACAAAATGTCGCAGTAGTTTGAAACCATGTGACATCAGGTCGATAGATAAAACATCCTAAAAACATTGTATCGATCTTAGCATGCTAGTCCCGCTGGACGATGGTTTAGTCACGGGTTTTTGTTTGTGATATACTTAAGGTTCAATATCTTTTTTTTTATATTGTAAGGATAGGACGTTTGACTTCCATGCCACCTGATGGAAAGTGCGCCACGAGAAACCTATTCACTCAACACTTCAATGTTCCAGGACTGTAGTGGTCAGGAAAAACAGACGCAGGCAGATTGTTCCACACCTTGGCAATCCGTATCAAAAAGGAACTATCGAAGCGTTTTGTTCGACTTCTTGGTAAATCCACTATATAGGGATGGAAGTTCTGTCTGCGTCTGGTAGTCCGGTGGTAAAAAGGAGTGGGTTCGATTTGGTCAAAAAGAGCACTCGTACACTCACCAAAAAATAGCCGATAAAAAACTGTCAATTTGAAATATTTAAAAAAAAACAAGCAACCTTACGATGATGCCCCAGCGTCTGCAATTTTCTATTTGTAAGGTTGTTGTTATTTATGAGTTTACGGGATCCTTGAGCAAACTGTGGCATTCGACTGTGCTTGAGTAACGTGACACACGGCGGGTCGCGTTGTTTTTTTTTATAAAAGTCGCATTTGAACTCAATATTACCTGATGGTAAGTGAAGATGAGATCTAGGCACACGGGCTTAGGAAAGAAGTGGCTCTTCATAAAATATTGCCGTAACACGTCACCGCCGGAGCGGTAATATTTCACGGCAGATTTTGTTTTGTGGTCGCTAGCCAATCGGACCTTGACGGGATCCTATCACCAAGCAGAGATGCTTCACTTTAACTGGGATTCACAATTTCTGTAAAGAAATTGGTCTCGAGTGGTCTTAGCTGCAAAGCTATACCATAAGATGGAGTTACGTTAGCAATATAACGTAAAATAAAAATGTGGTAAGTCATTTCGAGGCGTACCGCCAGGCCCCGGTAGCTCAGTGGAAGAGCACTCGTCCGGCAAACGAGAGGTCCCAGTTTCGAATCCTGGTCGGGTAGTTCTTATTTATCACATTTTTTATTTATTTAACAATAATTGAGCATTTTAAATGCGAAAACTTAAAAAAACGTTATTAACTGTGGTTTTCTATAGCGCTTTGGTAAAGTGCGGATACACGACGGGACAGTCCCGCTTTCAGGAAGTCCCTCTCGGTGTCCTCTTACGTCTTACGTTTAAAAACAGAACAAATAAAAGCATTTCTCCCGCTCAAAATGCGTGGCATGGTGCCCTTTACTATACTTATCCGTATATTATCCGCTTTTAACCTCAATCTCGCCTGATGGAAAGTGAAGATGAGGTTCAAGATGACAGCACACGGAATGAGCTAGCCATTCATAAAATATTGCCGAAACATATCACCAACAAAGACGGATATTTGGCGGCAGATTTAAAATGTAGGGTTGTTACTAGCCAGATGAACCCCAGGGTCCATACATAACCAAGAGCAGATGAGTCGCCTTATTTCACATGTCTTTCTAGAAGCGTAGTAGACCTAGTCTAAGCTAATCTACATGAAGTGTTCCCTAGAAACTACTGGATATGAAGACACTAGATCAAAATCTGCGCCTTATTTCCGGAAATAACCTTAAATAATAATAATAATATTCGTTTATTCAGATAATTAAAATCCAATTATAAAAATTTACACTTAACCCGGGACCGACTGCTTAACATGCCCTCCAAAGCTCGGAAGTCGTCGTGAGAAATAAATGTTCAACAGTCACCCATCCAAGTACCAACCGCACCGAACGTTGCTTAACTATGATCAAACATTTATCTATATGTGTAAAACTAAATCGAACCAAGCGCTTTGACAGTACTTTTGGTATGGGTGGCCAAGGTGTGGAATAAACCGCAGGCGCCTTTAAAAAAATAAAATCCTTAGATAATCATACCAACTTCAACCTCAAACTAAGCAGAGTCATTTTTGAACTTAGAATATAAAGTACATTTATGCGTCCAGACCCGGAACATAATTTTTTTCCTTGTTCCATGCGGGAATCGTACCCGCGACCGCACCGCACCACGCTCCCGCGACCGCTGCATCACGGAAAACCTCTCTGTTTTTCGTGATCAATATTAGCCATGGCACTTTTAAGGGTGAATAAGATTCATGTGCTGCACTACCACGATCTTCCGTTGTCAGGTGTCATGGAAGACAAATGGCCAGTCCTAATTTTATTAAAAAATACAACAACATACTAGATAGCTAGAATCTAGTGGAAAGATATAAGAGGAAAAAGGTATTCACACTGGGCACTGTATTTTCAATACTGCCATAAAAGAGGTTGAAAAATTTTGAGTGTTCATAGAGCATTTCAAGAAAATATTAACTTCATCACGTAGTTTGAAACTGCACGTGTAATTAAAACGTAATATCATTATGACGTTATTGTTTATGACAAATTTTACGACTTTTTTATAGGCAGAGATATTTTTTTATATTTCAAAAAGCAATTCTGCAAACCTGACGCTACTATCCATAGACCACGTAAACCGATTCTGTGATAACGTAATATGTTTAAATAATATACTAAAAGGTGCATTATGTTATCATGTGACATTTGGTTTCATACTTACCTGCGTGGACGCAGGCAACGTATTAATATGGACGATGCTTCTTCATCTTGGATCCAACTCAAAACTGGTGTCCCGCAGGATGGCGTGTTGTCTCCTCTTCTCTTTTCAATTTTTATAAACTCAATATCACAGAATTTAACTTCTTCCTACCACATGTATGCACAGTTCTCTCGATGGAATGACTGTTGCTGTACAGCAAATCAATGATGATTTACCTCAAATTTCACATTGGAGTACCTCTCATGGGCTTACAGTCAACCCAGCAAAATCACAATCCATCATAATTGGTAGCGCTGGCATGATTAACAAGATAACTAACAGATTTATTCCACCTATTATATTTGACGGTGTGAAAATTCCGTACAGTGAAACTGTGAAAAATTTCGGCATAACATTTGACAAGGCCTTGTCCTGGAAACCACAAATTGACACAGTGAGTAGGAAGATGTTTGCTGTCAAACACTCACTTAAACGCTTGCGCAATCTTTTGCCAAAACCTACCAAAATATCATTAGCACATACTGTCCTACTTTCCATTCTTGATTACGCCGATGCTAGCTATCTTGACCTTACAGAAGAACTTTTAAATAAACTTGAACGGCTTCAAAATCTATGTTTACGTTTCATATTTAGTTTACGTTAGTAAGTATGATCATATCTCCAAATTCCGTGCTAAACTCAAATGGCTTCCGATTCGTCTTCGCCGGGATACTCATGATCGTTCTTTACTGTACCGGGTGCTGTTCAATCCTGTAGTTCCGAGCTACCTTGGTGACCACTTCCGATTCCGACACGAGAATCACGAGAGACACCTACGCTCTACCGACAACTTGATGCTCTCCACCCCTTCACATTTAACGCATAGTTACAACCAATCTTTTGCGGTTCGAGCAGTATCACTTTGGAATCATCTTCCCATTACCATTAAATCTGCTTCAGCTTTACATTCTTTGAGTCAAATACAACCATAAAGAAGTACCTAATGTAATATTTATGTAGTATGTTAATTATAATTATTATGTTTATTACATCGTTTATTAATAAATGTATTATATTTATTATATTAGTATGCATGTATTATAATTTTATATATTTAGGTTTTATGTTTAATTAGGTATAATGCAATAATTAGCATTTTTTTTTGTTTTACTCGTTAAGTTTTTTTATGTTTGTGTGATTTGTAATTTTATTATTGAGAATTTGTTAACACATTATTTTTTATTGTTTCCACAAACAAGGTTGTCTGTAAGAAATCGTTCGTCAGCGAGTAGACCTCCTAGTACTACTCACCACACTGATTTTTTTTCTCATTTACTGTCTGTACTGTATACTGAAGTGTATATAAATAAATAAAATAAATTATTCAAGGCTTTATTGAATTATTAGCCGGCTTTATATACACGCTTATCTAGGATCGGTTGAGTTATTCTAAATCTATCCACGTCTTATTTTTCCTTATTTCTTGGACATCCTGTATAAATGATCAAAGCCATAGGTTTCATAACTGTATTTTAATCTTGAACTAATTTAAAATATAACAGTATAATTTATTCTAATCTAGATACACGAAATATAGAGGTTTTTATGAATATATTATAAACAAACATACATACTTACATTTATATAATTATTTTTCTACAATGTACTTTTTGGAATGTTTAAGCATGGTATAGCCACAGACTTTAATTTGGGACCCCACTTAAATTACAATAATGCCAAGCAAATTAGCACCTTATTATTGTAAGTTTACAAATGTCTTTAAGGAAATGGCTCCCAAATTTTAGAACGGTGACCGTACTTAACCCTACTTTATATTTGGTAAAAAAACAATTTTATACTCTAGCATATTTAAAAAAAGGCAGATGAATAAATATTTATAAATAATTATAACATCACATAGCAAGATATCATTGTTTGTGATATGCTATAAAATAAGTCGTTACATGACGACCACTTTGGTGTTGGGGTAAACCTATCTGCCTCAGACGCCAGTGGTTGCGGGTTCGATCCCCGCACGGAACAAGAAAAAAAAAATGTTCCGTGTCTGGGTGCTTATCTATTTATGTATTTATATTCTAGGTTCCCCCCTAGTTCACTACATGGTATCCCATAACACAAGCTATGCTTACTTTGGGGCCATGTAGTTGGTGTGATTGTCTGGGGATTTTATTTATTTTTATTATTATAGTAGGGTTGCCAATCATACTGTTTTTAACAGTATTAAAACATTATACTGTTGAACCAAAATAAAGTATACAAAATACTGTTTTCACTTTATATGCTAGACTTTAATTAATGATTTGTGCAAGAAGCTCTTAAAATTTGTGTTTAAAACATTAAATAAATTGAATACTGTTTATTTTTCCAAAATACTGTTTGATATTATTTTCAGACTCAAATATACTTTATTTCTAGAAAAAAAAGTTGGCAACCCTATTACATAGGTACCTACAAACCGAATCATTAATAAATGGAAATAAATAAAGAATTAGTTGTCTTAAGTTTTCGCGATTCATACTATTAAATAAAACTCAGTCGCTCGTGACCACGGGGTCTGAAAAGACACCGAAACGTCGAGTCAAAATTTAAAATGTAAATATACGCGATAAATCCGGTTAAAAAGTGTTTTATTTAAAGAATTAGTTAGCACGTTGCTTTAGTAGGTATACCATTTTTATCGATTATACATGCACGGTTAGTAAAGTATCTCATTTTAAGTAACATTTTTGCTTCCACAGTTTAACAGTGTTATGTTATAAGCGCTTCCACAATGGTAAAACACCCGAAATACCACTTTGAAGTCCCGGTATTCATAGCAATTGTTTAACCCTTTGATTATCTATATGTCTAGATAGACAGTCAAGGCTTCAAACGCGTCCCAAAAAATAGAGGTGAACTGTTAGCCTCTAAGTCCGTCGACCGCTTTCAGTTCGCTTCGAGCTGTCTGTCACTACGTTCCACGAGTGTAAAAATGTCGGTTTGTGTGTTCCAAGTGTGCAGAAATTACAAAATACGAAATAAAACAACGCATAAAGTCACTTATCACCTCTAAGTAACATTATTTATAGTGATTTCTTGCAAAAACACAAGCATTTCAAACTTGGCCCATTTTTTAAATGTCATAATACCGTGACGCTCTATCTAGACATATAGATAATCAAAGGTTTAACCATATATACCATCAATAACAATTTGTAATTGAAATTGAGTGATAGGGTGCGCAACAGTGAAATAAGAAAGATATGCGGATTGAAAGAGGATGTAGTGACTAAGGTTGAAAAGGGTATGCTACGGTGGTTTGGGCATTTGGAAAGGATGAGTGAAAGTAGATTTACGAATAAGGTGTACAGAACAAGAATGGATGGTGTTGTTGGAAGGGGCCGGCCTAGGCGAACGTATGCCGATCAAATTGGCGACATTTTGAAAAAGGGCCTAGTCAAAAGTACCCGTGACCGTGGAAGAAGCGAAAGAGGTATGTCTGGATCGCAGCAATTGGTGTTCCCTTGTCTCTGCCTACCCCAAGGGGAGGCAGGCGTGAGGTTATGTAACAATTTGTAACTTTTGTTACAATTTGTTACAAAACGGCACTCAACAAATGTTATGCAACATTCTCTTACGATAACGTTTTATAGTTGATGTGTGCATAGCACTTTTTTATTTGAAATATAGGTCATTTCAAAAGAAACTATCGCTATAAGCTCCAAAAATCTCTATTTTCCCTTCGTGAGTTTTGATGACATGTATTACATCTGTATTTTTATATAGTCTAAGGCGTTCTAAATGACCGCACACGGCGGAACGCGATACGACGCAATGTGACCAATACTTCAAGTGATTTGTGTCAACGCGACAACGTAGGAGTCCCACTATACAGGGTGAATTTAAATGCTCATCACCTCTTGCAGGCAGCCTCACTACATCAATCCCAACAGCATAAAATTTATTCTACGACCTTTTCCAAATCTTGATAAATAACACAAACAAAAACAAAACTAAAATGTTTTTGCTCCCTCTGTGATAAATAAATCAATATTTCTGACACTCACACAACATTATTTAGCCCAAATTAAGTTTCTTAAAGAACTTGTGTTATGGATACTACATAACTGATATACTTATGAAATATATTATTATTATTATTATTATTATAAACATACATATTGAATAAATACATATTTTTTATTAGAATAAACTTAAATAAACATATAAACATCCATGACTTGACGACTAATATCTGTGTTTATCACACAAATATCCGCTGCCGCCGGGATTCGAACCCAGGACCTCTGGCATAGAAGGCAATGTATGTCACCGCTACACCAGCTGGTCGTCAAATAAGATGTTGGTTGCCCGATGCATGTGACGATATTTTGCCTAGACGAGGTGCGTGGCATACCCACGCTCAAAGTAACGCCAGTTTTATTTTGGTATGAGCAAACTTACATTTTAAAAAGTCGTAGAACAAATGTAATTGGTGTTGATGTAGAGAGACTGCATGCAAGTGGTGATGCATCCTGTATACAATATAAAATGACCTTTTTATAGTGTTGCGTCTCGTCGTGTTTCGTCGTTCATCTAGGACAACGGGTAAGTTAAATACTCTATAATTTAAGCTTACAAATAAAGAACTCTATTAAGGCATCTATCTTACAAAATATACAAAAATATATCTTATATTTACATATTTGGTGTTTTTTCTATATAAATCTGCACAATATTGATGATTTGGCGACTTTTCTTAAAAACTAATCACAGAATCTATATCTATAAGCTAAAAAACTAAGGCTACAAACTGGATGGCAGCGACAGTGACAGCGACAACGACAGCAGTGCGGGCAGCGATTTCCGCGACACAATAGAAAGTATTGAGTTTGTATTGCACCGCGACAAATCGCTCTCACGCCCGCTGGCGTCGAGAACGGCCCAGCACAGCACAGAACTTTATCGACTTGTTTATTTACGAATGTTCGCATAGTATGGAGACGGCTTGTCAGCAATAATTGAAATCTATCCATTGCCGCACGGATCGCTTAAATAAATGTGTGCCTTGTTAATTTTGAACGTTTGTAAACATGTACTCTTAAATAACTTTAAAATATAAAATTACAATGTAACTTAAAACTTGCAACCGACTCCATATTATACGAACATTCGTAAACATACGAATTGACAAAGTTCTGTGCTCGCACCGCTGATTCCCCGCGTCGTGCTCTCGCCGCTTTCGCTGCCATCCAGTTTGCGGCCTGAAAGTTACACTTCTTCATGCGTTCGAATAATCAGCATTCTTCAGCCTAAGTATGTCGTTAAAATATAAGTTATTTTTATTAGGTAGCTTAACAATCTCAAATATTATGAACGTTAATTATTTAGCTACCCACAAAAAATATAAGTAAAACATAGTTGGTATTTTAATTAAATACATCGAATATATAAACGGAATAATTTTTATATCTAAATGTAAATAAATTCTAAATTAAATAATATTGTTATGCTGTCTCTACCTTAACAGTTCGAATTGACAGCTATGACGTCACAATATGGCGCTAAGCCAGTTCTATTCTCATTTGAAACGCCTAGTAATTCTTTTTTTAACCTTTTAAAGAAAGCGCAATAATAATTGACTTTTCTATTAACGATAAATATATTCAAAGACTGAACAGCTGATGCATCGTCTGCTTTTGTTAGGCTTCTGTCTCTAGGTCAGCCTCGATTTCCTCTGGTGTCCTGAGGTCAATGGCGAACCGTTTCTTGGGCTTTCTTGGCAAATCTTCAAAGTCTGAAAAAATAAAATAGCAATTACTTATTTGAATAATCAACGAATACAGAGCATTAAAAAACCGACTTCAAGTCAACACTTTGGCCGCCTAATAATGTCATCCACGTAAACATTCTCCAAAATCATACATATTGTTTCAAAAATTTGAATTTTTCAATTAAGTACCCAACCGATTTCGATGAAATGTATATGGTACCAACTATGAAGCATCCTTTATCAAATGAATTAATATTTTTTTAAATCGATTTATAATTGTCTGAAATATCGTGTAACAAAGACAAAAAAAAAGAAAAACTCGAAATTTATGTTTTCAATTTTTTCTTTCATACAAAAATTTAAAACGTCAATTTCGAGTTCATCTGTGGTATCTATTTTTTATATCTTTATTTATTTTTTATTATATTTTTTCTGTGGTAGGTACTTATATCTTATTTCTTTGTCGCTGTCATGCACACCATCATCTTCGGCCAGCAAGGTTCTCCACGTCGCTTACTTGACTATTGAAGGACTGTTTCTGTTTCGATAGAAGTATGGCCCTTAATGCTAAACTTCTATACTGAGAAGCATACATGCATACATAACTTTACGCCTGTATCCCTTATGGGGTAGGCTGAACACCAGAGGTCATAAAACCATCTAATATCACGTTTAACTTTGGAGGTATTATAATGATGGATGGAGACTATTGCAGTGACAGGCGGTCAGCCTATCGCCCACAAAACATGCCAATAAAACCTCTGTCCCTTAACTGACTTTTACATTACGGCCGGGAAGAGAAGCAGCTGGCATTCTATGTTTATCCTTCGCTCCCAGTCCAGCATGGAAGTAACAAATGGAAGAATACCCAAGTAACTCGGTGAGGTTGATATTTATGTGATGAAAACGGATACAAGTCGTCAGATTGTGCATTTTTAACGTTTACTTATACTTACCAGGTGATGTCTGCAACTCTTTTACTCTTCTAGAATAATCTTGGAAGGCCGCTGCTAGGGCGTAAGTAAGTCGCCGAGCTGCATTCCTGAAATTTTAAATAAATCAATAAATAAAACACCAATACCAACACAACAACTATGTGGCCCTTAGTTAGTTTTTAAATAAGCTTTTGTTATAGAGATCACACTGCGGAACTATAGTGGAACCGTTAAGAAAGGTTCCTTTCTTAGGGACAATGCTGCGTCACGTGAGTTTGCGCCCGTTTTCATACAAAACTTCTACGTCCGTAGGTACCGTACGCACGTACTGCGCGCCCGTACATATATGGACTGAAGTCCATGGAGATTTTCAATATAAAATTGTCTGCAAAGTATTTCACCGCCATCTAGTGTAATCCAATTGTATTTTTACCCAAACTCACCATGGGGTTTTCTTAGAAAACACAGATGGCGCTAGTATACATACATACCATAGATCTCTACATCTCACTGATACATACATACATAACTTCACACCTGTATCCCTTATGGGGTAGGCAGAACATCAGAGGTTATAAGACCAACTGATGTCACGTTTGACTAATGAGGTATTATAATGATTGCGAGAGGCTATTGCAGTGACAGGGGGTCAGCCTATCGCCCACAAAAATGCCAATAGAACCTCTGTTCCTTAACCGACTTTTACAGTATGCCCGGGAAGAGAAGCAGCTGGCACATTCTATGTTTTTCTTTCACTCCCAGTCCAGCATGGAAGTATTATTATGGCGCTAGTATTCGTTCGATTAATAATAATTACAGTGTTAAAATTTATCGATCGTTTTAATCTTGTTTTAAGTTGTATTAAATTTTGTTATTTGTTTATTGTTAGCAAGTTCATTATGCATCATAGATACAAAAGAATTGAGGGTAGTTTTGAAGTGAACATAAAATATTACATCTCTTTGTTCTATAATACGGTTCTTTGCTGTGTTTGTGTTTTTTTAAGTTTTTTTAAGTTAATTCGCAAGCTAATATCGATATGGCTACGAAAGCCCAAATTGTAGCGCTGCATAATCAAAGTCTAAATTATTCTGAAATATCTCTAGAAACTGGCTTAAACGTAAGTAACGTTATATTTCACTGTTATTATTCATTTTATAACTCACTAGCCACCGCGCGCGGTTTTACCCGAGTAACTTTTGATCCCGTGGGAATTTAGGGATTAAATATAGCCTATAACCTTCCTCAAGAGTTGGGCTATCAAATGCAAAAAGATTTTTTCAAATCCCACTTGTAGTTTCTGAGATTAGCGCGTTCAAACAAACAAACTCTTCAGCTTTATATATTAGTATAGAGTATAGATAGATGGATGATTGAAACAGATAAATAATTTAAGATTTTTTTACAGATAAAGGTTGTTATGGGTACGACGGTTTCAGGAGGAAGGTTCGCTGAAACACGTAGATCTGGCGCAAGACCCCATATTAATTGAAACCAGCGTCGAGTTATGGTGCAAGGTTATAAGGAAAATGGATTTATCCCAACAAAGTATTATGCTAGAATATTCAACTGTGTACTGCTGTGCTCTTAATAATGAAGATCTGCATTATATGCGACATGATATTAAGCCCATGCTAATAAAGATTCACGAAACACACTCACACTCACTACACACCCTACACTCAATAACACTTAGTTTTTTAATTCCTGTCAATTTTATTGAATTAATTAAATTTTCATTAAATTTTTATTAATTTCATTGCTTTTCTTTCTTAAATTTAATAATTTGTTTGAATAGTTTTTGTAATTTTTGACATTTTAAGTTTTCTGTATTAAATATCGTTAGTTAGTAATAATTCGTTTTTGTAAACCATTGACAATTATTCTGACATTAATCAACCTTTTTTTTTTAATTTTAACAATGTGGCTGTCAACAAATCCTTTTTATTATTTATCAAATCCATAATTTGTATTTAAATACTAGCTGCTGCCCGCGACGTCGTCTGCGTGAACGCTATGCAGCACCAAACGCACCTACGATTATAACACTGCTAGCGTGATAATATGTAGCCTATATGTTGACCCGACTTCTTAACTATCTTCATGCCAAATTTGAAGTAAATCCATGCAGTACTTTTTGAGTTTATCCCGGAAAGACAAACAGACAAACAGACAAACAGACAAAAATTCTAAAAACTATATTTTTTGTTTCTGTTTCGATTGTAGATCATACCCCAAGTATTCTTTTAAAAAAATATTCAATGTACAGTTTTGACTTTCCTACCATTTTATTATATGTATAGATTAAATTAATTATTACTTTATAATTGTAATGTTTTGTATATACCAAATAATTTGTTACTCGTCTAGAAGGCACACTAAAATAATGTAAGTCAATAAATGTCTATCAGAATTATTTCATATTTTTTATGTATTAATTATTAAGAGCTGTGGATTTTGTGACTGAATAAATAAATAAATGAAGGGGCACGATCGGAATGACCTTTGCAATATAGAAATTTCGACCGAGGTAACGTCATCTTCAATGATGAGAAGACAATTAAATATTCCCAACATGGCCGGGTAGCTCGGTGGCGTAGGAATAAGATGCGTTATAATAGTGATTATATTGTGCCTAATTGTAAATCTGGATAGATGACAGTGAACATATGAAAATGGATGAAAATCGCAGCCGGAGGTGAATTAACTTTAGTACAAGTTTGAGCAAATAGTGTTAATTATATTGATGTTTTTTATTTAAGTACTGTCACAAACATATATATTGTTTATCTTTTATCATTAATGTTATCTATTGGCCGATTTCAATTTGTTATCGATTTAAGGTTTCGCGTCAAACATTTAAAGAACAAAGGCTGTGATTATTATGTTTGTATTAATTTACTTGTTTTATTTTATTTTATTTATAAATACTGTGTAAATATAAAACTAGGTGTTACTGTAATTAATCCAACCTTAGATCGTGTTTATTAATAACACAGAAAGTGAGTATAATCAACGAATGCAGAGTATTAAAAAAACCGACAATGAATCAATGAATTTCTCAACCGACGGGCAAAGACTCACATGCAGATAAACTCACTAAAGAGTCCATACTCTTCCATACATAGAAGAGTGAGTGAAGAGCATAGGCGAAGAGTGACCCAGAACTTAACTGCAGCCAATCGGCAGATTACTAGCACAAACTAAGTACTAGCACATTCATCTAAGTTCCCGAACCAATATTGCATTGTACAAATATGAGAGCTACTATAACTGTAGGCAAAAATACCGTTACAAAATCAGACTACTTATCGAACAAACATTTATTTTATTCATGTTTTGTTTGTGAATAGCGCTATCTATTTTTTATTTGAGAAACATAATGATTTGCACTGGCTGAGTCTCACAGAACAATCGACCTTACGGTGTCCACGGACTTATGGCTTCGGCCGTACATCGTTTTTCGATTTTAATCGAAGTTTAAACAAATAGTAAGACGTTAAGCATAGAGAAATATTATACTTTAAGTATTCCATTGAAACTACTGTAAAGCACACTAATGAAATTTTACTAGCGAAACTGTGTCACGCGTGGCGTACGCGCGTACGATACGGACGTACGGGACGCGCGTAGACACACGTGACACAGCGTTGGCCCTTAAACGTTTTTGTTCCACTTTTTTCTACGAATTCCAAAATGAATGTCAAGAACATACGAACATACGTTCAACATTTTTGGCACATTTGTTCAGACGTTGATATAGACTAACATATACGAAAACTGGGCAATTCTGGAAATATCACACACATACATACGGGTAGAATTGATATTCTCCTTTTTTAAAGTCGGTTACCAACAAAAAAAATGAAAAACTTTATGCTTTTTCGTTGTTGCAGTCGGATATTTAACCGTTAATAACTGCATTTTATGGGTAGCTCGCGCACGTATATAACTATATGCAACACGCTACGCATTATCCTATTATCTGTCGACATACCGGCTCCCGGTGTATGAACATTTTCGCCTATATGTTGACACACCGGGAGCCGGTATAGGTAAGTGTGTCCTCACTCTTTTTCGAAAGAAATTCTTTTTATATAGTCTATCCTTTCTAACACATTACAAATGTTCAGAAGAGGAAATAGGCTAGCCAGTGACGTTTAAAACTTGCGCAGCTTAGGTGAAGTAATAAATATTATTGGCTATCAAAACTCGGCCATTTGACTGACCAGAGGTTATGGGTAAATAATACACATAAATATCATTAGTCTAAATTACCATATGCCAAATTTTTTTACGGTTATTTTTTTTGTGCAAATGGATAGTGAACCAAAATCATATGGCATAGAGTCGCTTAGCAGAGCTCTTCCGCGAAAAGTAACTCTAAATCCAAACGAGCCTCGCTTTGTTATTGAAAGACCAAAGGAGCAAAGGACCATGAAGCTCTCCTTGGCTAGCGATCATCGTTCATATAAATCTGCCGTCTAGTATCACCGCTCCGAGACGGAAGTGTTCCGGCAATATTTAATCAAGAGACATTTCCTAAACTCCTGTACTGTCTAATTGAGGTCAAAAGTGTGTTTTAAATCTTTTGAAATCCGCAGACAATCGCACCAACTACATGGCTCCAAACTAAGCAGAGCTTGTGTTATGGGATACCATGTAGCGAACTATTCCCCCCTAGTTATATAACAAATATTTAAATATAAATTGCTGGACTGGACTGGGAGCGAAAGAAAAACATAGAATGTGCCAGCTGCTTCTCTTCCCGAACAAACTGTAAAAGTCAGTTAAGGGACGGAGGATTTATTGGCGATTTTGCGGCCGACAGGCTGACCCCCTGTCATTGCTATTAGTCTCTCTTCATCATAATAATACCTCCAAATTTGTCAAACGTTTTTATAACCTCTGGTGTTCTGCCTACTCCATTAGGGATACAGTCGTGATGTTATGTATGTATGTATATAAATATATAATAAATACATACATAGATAAACACCCAGACCCGGAACCTTTTTTTTTCTTGTTCCGTGCGGGAATCGAACCTGCAACTACTGGCGTCTGAGGCAGACAGTGTTACCCCATCGCCAAAGTGGTCGTCCCGTTTAATAGTTTATGTTCACAATTCAATTGATAAACTATGAAAAATACTCATTCGATAGTTATTTGGGTCACTCTTTATCTTAGAATTCTTGAGAGAAAAGATCATCGTAGCAGGTGCCTATATCTAAACTATTTTCTCATGAATTGATAACACAATTCTCAAATGTTTACTTGGTTTTGCGATAAGATATATTATTAGATCAACATCTAGCCATTCTACTTTTTAAAGTGTGTTGTGAAATTAGAAATAATAGGTACAGAGCCAGATTTGTTAAGAGTTTAACACTTCAAAGTTGTCTAAAAAATTCTTCAAATTCAAATTTCTTTATTGCGTATCACTGTACAGAAAGGATCTTAAAATAATTGGTGGTTCTAGTGACGCCCTGCAAGGGCATTGCATATCATACAATTAATGTAGATGAGAGGACATTTTTCTTAACCTAAGTTTATCTAAATAGTTATAACACTTAATGCTAGTTTAAGTTGGTATTTATATGCAATATACGTTTATATTTCTTTATTAAATAGGTACAGTATGTGTTTATTTATTTTAATTGAATTCTCTATTTATCTTATCTATTTTATTATTTATCTTCAATTAATTGCAGGTCGTATAACCGTGTCTTGCTACTTTTTGACTTGTGATCTTTTATAGACTGCTTTATTTGAGCCCAATTTAGGTCTTAATGGATTCCTTTAACAGTTTTGTACGTGGGTCCAAGCTTGCGCAGACGAGGGATATTTGTCCGCGGACTTTTTTGTCCGCTAAAATAGATCGCATACAACTGTACCGAGTAACGCAAAAGAGGGATTAAAAGTACCGTAGTAAATGTACGAAGTTTTTATTCGCGGAGCGTACTTTTTTGGCGAACACTATTTTTACCACACATTGAACAATAATTGAATTTGAATACTACACGCTTGAGCTCAATCTCACCTTATAGTAAGTGGAGATAAGGTCGAATATGACAGCTCATAGATTTCGGAAAAATCTGGCTCTTTATAAAATACCAGCTGTTACGCGCGGTTTTGCCCGCGCAATTACATTTCCAATCCCGCAGGAATTTCAGGATAAAAAGTAGCCTATGTGCTATTCCAGACTGTACACTATCACTATGCCAAATTTTATCCAAATCTGTTGAGCCGTTCTCCCGTGATTGAGGGACAAACATCGATAGTTCCACTCTTAAATAAATGCAAAACTATAATACCATTAGATGGAGCTACGTTAGCAATATAACGTTAAACCAAAAATGTGTTAAGTAATTTCGAGGCGTACCGCCAGGCCCCGGTTGCTCAGTGGGAGAGCACTCGTCCGGCAAACGAGAGGTCCCAGTATTTAACTCATTTTTTTCATTTATTTAAGAGTAATTAAGCATGTATGTATGTATGTAAGCATTTTAAATGTTATTATATGGATCCAGACATCCAAACTTTTTTTGACGACCGGCTGGTGTAGCGGTAACATACATTGCCTTCTATGCCAGAGGTCCTGGGTTCGAATCCCGGCGGCGGCGGATATCGGTGTGATGAACACAGATATTAGTCGTCAAGTCATGGATGTTTATAAGTTTATTTAATATGTCTGTTTATATATTTCTTAAGTATATCAGTTATCTAGTATCCATAACACAAGTTCTTAAAGAAACTTAATTTGGGCTAGATAATGTTGTGTGAGTGTCACAAATATTTATTATTATTATTATTATTTATTAAACTTTCACATTTATAATATTAATAAGATAAGATAAGATTGCCAGCACACATTACTGCCGCCGCGGCGCTGATAGCGGCAGATCTTATATTAAAGGTAGCCATGCAGATCCTGAGCGAGTCCTAATAACAGGCGAGGTTCACTCGGATCAGTCGCTTCTTAGGATACGACAGTGAACGTAAAAAGCATCGAAGAGTTACTCTTCCAGTGCTCGAAAATGGCCCAACGAAAATTAAAAAAAAAAAAAATCCCCAGACAATCACACCAACTACATGGCCCCAAAGTAAGCATAGCTTGTGTTATGGGATACCATGTAGCGAACTAGGGGGGAACCTAGAATATTAATACATAAATAGATAAACACCCAGACACGGAACATTTTTTTTTTCTTGTTCCGTGCGGGAATCGAACCCGCAACCACTGGCGTCTGAGGCAGACAGGTTTACCCCATCACCAAAGTGGTCGTCACATTTGTTACAAATTATGTTTTATGTTGTTGATTCGGGTGTTTCCGTGTTTAGTTCGTATTTGGCAGCATATGTCATGGACCGTATTTGTCGATTGGAAAAATTTAAACAAAGCCCATTTGCGGTATAACATGTTTTATAAATTGATCCCACCTGCATAATAAAAATGCAAGATTAAGTTATAACGTGTATAGACCCGTAAACTACCAAATTCATACATACATACATAACGTCACGCCTGTATCCCTTATGGGGTAGGCAGAACACCAGAGGTTACAAGACCATCTGATGTCACGTTTGACAAATTTGGAGGTATTATAAAGATGGAAAGAGACTATTGTAGTGACAGGGGGTCAGCCCATCGCCCACAAAAACGTCTTTAAAACCTCTGTCCCTTAACTGACTTTTACAGTATGCCCGGGAAGAGAAGCAGCTGGCACATTCTACGTTTTTCTTTCGCTCCCAGTCCAGCATGGAAACAACTACCAAATTCAATTTTTTATAAGTAAAACTTAGGACCTTTGCTTGGGACAACTATTTCTACGGGGATGGTGCTATGCCCGATGAACTAAGTAAATTTTCGAATGTTTATAATTTGAAGTCAAACACATTTGTGCGTTGTGTTTGCAAAATTAAAAAAGGCTTATGTTTAACTTCCTGTCAAATTTAGTAAAAAGTTACGTCCACAAAAATACTTAAATTTATTTACTAAAAATTAGTACTTGTGAACCAAAATTTGTCATCCTATTTTACAATATAACGTGACCCATATACGGTAAGTAACCAAGTTAGTAGTAGGTACAAAGTTTTCTCGAAAAAATTGTACCTATTTCAGGGTGGATCAAAAATTACCTTTTTGGATGTTATCTATTTTAATTTTCTTAAATATATCAATCTGACAGTACCTATTCGTGCAAAGTTTCAATTCATTTAGTCATTGTATTTGAAAGATACATTTTTTTGCTTACTATAGTAAAAGTCAATAAAATGTGGACAAAAACGAACAACGTACGGTAATTATGTACCTACCTCTGACTGAAAAGACATTAGGGGATCTTACAAAAATCCTTACCTAGATTCACAAACAAACGCGTGACACTCAAAGGGATTGAGTCCTTTTACATCGGCATTGTCCTTCACTATGATCATTGAAAACACCCTCGTATATACCAGATCCTGAAACAGAAGAATTTAAAATTAAAATATGAATAATACTTAAATGATATAATCAACGAATGCAGAGCATTAAAAAACCGACTTCACGTCAACACTTTGGCCGACTCATAATGTCATCCACGTAAACATTCTCCGAAATCATACATATTGCAATTTTCAATAAAGTACCCAATCGATTTCGATGAAATTTATATGGGACCAACTATGAAGTATTCTCTAGGTATCATGTGAATAAAAAAAAATTAAAATCGATTCATAATTGTCTGAAATATGGTATAAGAAAGACACAAAAAAAATTGATTACTTTCAGCGTTTAACTTCACAAAGTGTACAAGCATACCTACTATATAAAAAAAAACATTTTCATTTTCAATGTTATGTAATGATGATAGGTGGAGCAATGTATGTTAAAAGATAATAAACTAACCTGTACTCCATAGGAGATGGACTCTATATTGAAGAAGACAGACATATGCTCGTACTCATCCCTCTTCGTGCCGTGGTTTATTGTCTCAAGCTGTACACCATCCACGGTGATAACCAGCCGGACTATGGGAAGGATTTGACCTGGAAATTGAAGAGGTTGGTTCCACTTTAATTTCCAATTAAAAGAACTTTTTAATTGGTTCTTTTATTTTATTAAAAACATACAAAAACGGTATAGTGTTTAAAAATAGGGCTTAAATATAAGGTTATTAGGTAGCATATTTTTCGTTCGAGATGAAAAATAAACCATCTTAACTGCAGGCATAGGCTACGCGCACTCTTTGTCGGAGCGCATCGCAGCGCAAAAATCCGCTTGTGTTACTCGTATATCTACATTTTGTATTTTTAGTATTTGTAGTTCATATAAAAAGTAAACGAGTAACTGAAATGGATTTTAGCGCTGCGATGCCGCTCGACACAGTGTGCGCGTAAATTAAGCCACTTTGAAAAGAGTTTATAATAGAGTGAGATGTGAAGCAGTAGTTACCTGGTGGAAGCGCCTTCGCTGCAGCCACCATTAGGTCCACTGGTTTTCTCGTGTGCTTGATGCCCCATAGTCCACGAGCGTCACTCTGACCCAGGTATTTCACCTGGAAAAAAATGTTCATGAGGTATAGAAACGCAATTAATCTCTGCTGGAGTGGGAGCGAAAGAAAAACATAGAATGTGCCAGCTGCTTCTCTTCCCGGGCATACTGTAAAACTCAGTTAAGGGACGGAGGTTTTTTTTGACGTTTTTGTGGGCGATAGCCTGACCCCTATCACTGCAAGTCTCTCTTCATCATTATAATACCCCCAAATTTGTCAAACGTGACATCAGATGGTTTTATAGCCTCTGTTGTTCTGCCTACCCCATTAGGGATACAGGCGTGACGTTATGTATCAACAGTGGTTTATTAGATTGCGCCAAAGAACTAGTCCCAACTGAAGTAGTTGCAAGACGGTTCGCGCAGGTGTGTTCCGTACTGTAAACCTGCGCGAAACTTCTTGCAACAACTTCAGAGAGTATATTAAGCGCGATCTATACCTGCTGTGTCTTTATGTGTATATGTTAAGAGTGAATAATTGAAGATTATTAATAAAAAGACGTGTGGCACTCGGAGACTGCCGCGGTAAAGCTATTGCATAGCATTTTTTATCAACTTATGCAATTATAATTATTTATTTATTTTATTAATGCAGTAATGATTGATCTAATATGAAGTTCCACAAGTTCCTAGTCGATGACGCTGATTGTTTATTAAAGCCCGCATGTAAAGCTATGAAATCAAAGTATCACCGCTGTGCCGGTCGGAGTGGGGGGTGTTAGGTTTTCTTCGTTACGGAATTTCTGGATTCGGTCCCCACGCTCAAGGCCCGCGATAGAAGCTATGCAATAGCTTAATTATCTATTATTATTAATAATTAGCGAAAGTCTATTACGTTAATTCGACGCACGAAATCGTGACAAAATATTGAAAATGTGATATACTCTGTTTTGTGCGGTTAAAAAAAAAATAACCACGGAGGTTAATGCTCCTAACCTAACCGGTCCATGTCGGTTCTGTGCAACCAGCCTCAGCCGCTCCAGCTCGCATGGTGCCCTCCAATTGATAAAAGTCCTATGGGATGTATATATTACGGTAAATCTCCCTGTCACTTAAATATTATCTCCATCATTATATTTTTCAAATGTGACATCCAATGGTTTAATAGCCTCTGGCTATATGACTTTAACCTCGACTTTCGGTAATTATTAATAACAATAGATAATTATTAATAATCTTCAATTACTCACTCTTACCGTAACAATACATATTTCTAATGTCGAAGGAGAGGAATTATAGTTTGTTTTAGAATGTATGCTGCGACTTAATATTGAAACGGTGTGCTTGGGTATAACTCGGTCTACAAATACCAAATACCAGCTCGAAGCGCTAGACTCTGTTGACCGAAGAGCCCGTAAAATCATAAATAACAACAACCTTACAAATAAAAAATTGCAGACGCTGGAGCATCGTCGTAAGGTTGCTTGTTTGACAGTATTTTATCGGCTACATTTTGGTGAGTGTGCGAGTGCTCTTTTTGACTAAATTGAACCCACCCCTTTTTACCACCGGATTACCAGACGCAGACAGAACTTCCATCCCTATATAGTGGATTTACCAAGAAGTCGAACAAAACGCTTCGATGGTTCCTTTTTGGTACGGATTGCCAAGGAGTGGAACAATCTGCCTGCGTCTGTTTTTCCTGACCAGTACAGTCCTGGAACTTTTAAGTGTCGAGTGAATAGGTTTCTCGTGGATGGACGTGTAACACCATAGTCTTCATGCGCACTTTCCATCAGGTGGCATGGAAGACAAACGTTCTATCCTTACAATATAAAAAAAAAACAATAAATCTTATTCGCTTATGTGATCCCACAACAGTATCATCACAACTCTTTGTGATGAGCTTTCTACAGGGCTATGAGTGTCTGCCCTGGGTGACGAGGAGGGCAGGCCATAATCCACCAAGCTGGCCCAGTGCTGGGTGGAATTATGGATTGGCTTCTGACAAACTCTAACGACTACTGTATACAGCACCCGGGACCGACTGCTTCACGTGCCGTCCGAAGCTCAGAAGTCGGCGTGAGAAATGAATGGTCGGCGGTCACCCATCCAAATACCGACCGCGGCGAACGTTGCTTAACCTGCGATATCGTAAGCGTAAGATACACACAGTAACCACGGCGCCACGATGACTAATAGTCTAGAGAAATTAAAATATAAGGTCGCCATATAATAGTCAATAATATTTTAATAGCAGATTAAGACTGATGAGTGGGTCATATTACGAAAAATAAAATATATTTTTTTGAATATTTTTCATAAATTAAAGTTTCAAAATTTTTCTAAGTGATCAAAATTTAAGTTTGATCTGTAGTTTGACTACACAACAAGTAATAAAAACGTGTCCATCTAATTGTGTATATTTATAAAATCTAGACTAATCTTGAATTTTACTCACAGAGAACAATTTTGAAATTTTAATTTAAAAACATATTGAAAAAAAAAAATTTTTTTTTCGAAATCCAGACCCACTCATTATTCCTAATCTGCTATTAAAATATAATTGACTATTATATGCGGACCCTGTATATCAATTTTAGTATTACCGAGATACTTTTATCCGTCAGTTTTTAAATTAAGATGAGGTTGAAGACCAACACTTCATAAAACACGGAATAAAACATGTATGGTGACCACATCTGGCCGAAACACTGCCACCACCGCCACCGCCGCGCCGACAGACTTCAAATGAAGAGCAAGCGCTAGCCAGGCGCAACCCGAAGAAGTCCTAACACCACCAGTGTGGGGCGGGAGGTAAGCGAGTCCCACCTATTATTCGTTTTTACCACACCCTTATCCTGGGACAGTAAAGCAGTATTCTAAGCCAACCCTAAGCCTAAATTCCAGGAACATTAGCAATTTAATAGGGTTAATCGCCAAAGCAGCGGTCGCCCTAATGTCGTAAAATAATGCAATATCTTCTTATGAATCAGTTATGAACGACTATCACCACTAAATAAATCCCTAATTAAATTAACCCCGCTTAAAAAGTTCACACATTGACTCAAGCGAGTCGCAAGTGACGTCACATCCGTTTTAATCCAATATGGCGGTGTCACGCTCCGTTTCACATAGTAATTTGTTATACGTATTCATGCATTCGGATGAATAAATGTACATAGTTGACGCTGTCCTTGAGATGGTAATGAGGAAGGGAAATAATCCGCTAAATATCTAATTTTATTATATCCAAATTGTAGTATGTCTGTTTGTATACTTCCTACTTACCGAAAATCTGAACAGTTGCAAGGCTGTATGTCAAGTTGTTAAAAAATAATACTTTTCGAATTAAATAATGTTCAGCGATATCCCCTTTCTTGAATATACTAATTTTTGACATAAAATGTTGTTCAGTTGTAAATAATCTTAATTTTCTGATTTGATTAAATATATGCTTTACATTTTCATTTTTTACTTTATTTATTTATTTATTTATTTATTTACACTTCAGTTTTTACAGGTAAAGTAAAAGAAAAAAGAACACTTACACTAAACATAAAAACTTGGCGGTCTTATCGCTGAGGAGCGATTTCTACCAGACAACCATGATATTATTATTTAATAATTTTTGCAAATAGAGAGGAGTGAGTGGGTTATTAAGGATATTAAAAAGGAGCTGTTTAATGAACGCGCTGTGAGTCTTTTTCTGGGTAGTTTGGAAGGAAAATCTCCAAGCTGGCACATAGCTGGTTGTAAGAATTTTCCGGGCGCCATAATGGCTTCTAAAAATCCGTATTTGTCACCTGGGACAAACTCCAAACCTCAGAAGTCACCGTGATATTTGATTGGTCAAATGGGGGACCATTCTTGTACTGACCCAGCCAAGAGGTCCTTTAGGGCCGCTTGTAGCGCGATGCGTACTTCCATACGTCCCGCTCAGGTATCGCTCGCGAATTTCGCCGACGTAAGAAAATACGTTTAATTGGTTTATTATTCAAAACTTAAAATTATTTAAAAATTTTGCTTTACCCATCGGTTGTGAGAAATTTACTTTATGTTTTTATGTAATTTTTACATGCATCCATCACGGCGTTTCGTAGCAATATCCGTTTGAAATGGTAAATTAGTGTTATGTTTGTAACTTTCTTTATCGAGCCAATTTTCATTAATCATGTTTCTATCTTTACACAGCGATTGGTTATATGGATAATTTTTGTGAATATTTTTTTTAGACCCAATATGTGCATATTAGTGGGTATATTATCGTTCAAAAAAGCGCAAAAACGATGCACCGTACCTTAGTATGCTATGCAATCACGAAATTATTTTGTTAATTTATACAGCCGGCTTGTGTAGTGGCGTATAAGTACACGACCTTCTTTTCCAGAAGGTTCTTGAATTGAATCCCGACGGCGGTAGACATTTGTGTGATGAACACAGATATAAGCCGTTTATTGGATCTTTATATGTTTTTTATATGTTTGTTTAACTTTAGCGATGGGGTAAATCTACCTGCCTCAGACGCCAGTGGTGGCGGGTTCTATTCCCGCAAGGAACAAGAAAAAAAAATGTTCCGTGTCTGGGTGTTTATCTATTTATGTATTTATATTCTAGGTTCCCCCTAGTTCGCTATATGGTATCCCATAACACAATACTTTGGGGCCATGTAGTTGTTGTGATTGTCTGGGGATTTTATTTATTTATATTATTATTTCTGATATTTATCTACAAGACCAGCGGGGCCAGCATGCGGCCATCGACAACAATAATTCGGGTCTTTTATCGAAATTTTCTTATAATATGGCACTTGGAGTACGTATTTTTTTAAGAATACGGCACCTTTGGTTTTGTGGGCTTAGTCATATTACCAAATCGAATAATTATATCTATTATCGTGCTTATATAAGCTAACATGATAAGATTAAATAACAAAATTATATTTACTTTGTCAATTCGAGTCTTTATGTAGGTAGCTAACCCTGCTGTACTTTTATATATTTCTCAAATTTATTTATTCCTTACTTCATCATTATCACAATTCCGTGTAATGAGTCCACCTGCAGGCTATGAGTCTCTCCTCTGGGTGACGAGGAGGTTTAGGCCGTAATCCACCAAGCTGGCCCAGTGCTGATTGGTGGATGTCTATATTTCAAGGTACGGAAATGACTTCCGACAAACCCTAACGACTACTGCATACAAGTATACAGCACCCGGGACCGACTGCTTAACGTGCCCTCCGAAGCACGGCTTCCTAACACTAGCCGCACCGAGCGCGCTTAACCTGAGATATCGTTTGATATGCACAGTAACCGCGGCGCCACGGCGACTTCGTATTGTGTGAATATTCGTTACATAGTAAGTATTATTTATTTATTACATTCTGTAATTTACAAGGAGAACTCAGTTTTAAGATATTAATTTCTCGGTAAGATTCCCACTTAAAACAACAATGCGTGACCATGCGGAGTTTAATTAAAATAGTTTTGTAATATAACATCTTTATCTAAAGCAAACTGTTTCGCTCGGCTTTATTCGAGTTAATTAAGATCTCCTAGATATATAAGTAGATAAATATCTGTCATTCACACAATATTATCTAGCCCAAATTAAGTTTCTTAAGGAACTTGTACTATGGATACTAGATAACGTATAGCAAACTTAAGAATGAATATGTAATCATACATATTGAAAACAAACACATTATTTTTATTTAGAAAAAAAATATATATAAACATAAAACGTTCATGAAATGGCGGCTGATCGTAAGGCGTGCGTGTTATCATGATAAAAGGTGAAAGGTAGCGCGCGCGCTTTTCTTGAAATGTTTAGAATTTGTTATGGAAAAACTATCTAATAAAAAAAGACGTGTGGCACTCGGAGACTGCCGCGGTAAAGCTATTGCATAGCATTTTTTATCAACTTATGCAATTATAATTATTTATTTATTTTATTAATGCTGTAATGTTTGATCTAATGTGAAGTTCCACAAGTTCCTAGTAGATGGCGCTGATTGTTTATTAAAGCCCGCATGTAAAGTTATGAAATCAAAGTATCACCGTTGTGCCGGTCGGAGTGGGGGGTGTAAGGTTTTTTTCGTTACGGAATTTCTGGATTCGGTCCCCACGCTCAATGCCCGCGATAGAAGCTATGCAATAGCTTAAAAAGTCTAAATAAAAAATGGTTTTTCGTAGTCGAATGGGGAAGACTCCCTATCTAGGATATTTTTCTCTAAGTACTTTCTTGGACACCTTGTTTTATATGCATTATATTTGATATTGATTTCCGGGTCTTTCCCGGATATTAATTCACGGTTAACTAAGACCGTGCGTTGTCATCTTCAACTTCATTGTCAAATGTCATGAAATTGAGGTCAAATGGGAAACGGTTTAATTCAAATTTCGAACTACATGATATCCTCATTTAGTTTTAAAGCCATAGATAAATATTACCATGCTGGACTGGGAGTGAAAGAAAAACATAGAATGTGCCAGCTGCTTCTCTTCCCGGGCATACTGTAAAAGTCGGTTAAGGGACAGAGGTTTTATTGGCATTTTTGTGGGCGATAGGCTGACCCCCTGTCACTGCAATAGCCTCTCGCAATCATTATAATACCTCATTAGTCAAAAGTGACATCAGTTGGTCTTATAACATCTGATGTTCTGCCTACCCCATAAGGGATAGAGGCGTGAAGTTATGTATGTATGTATGTATGTATGAATATTACCATACACTACCTGCACAGCTTATATTCCCTTCCGGTGTTTTGTAAACAAACAATAGCATATAAAATCGGTGGTCGCACTAATTTTGATGGTGACATTTGTGATTTTTTATGGGAACGTGAAAATAACTTTATCGCCATGATCGTACGTGATATGTTTGATTACACGCATGATAAGGTTGACAATAAACTCCCATGAAGTATATAAAATATTCAAAAAGTACTTGGAAGAAAAATATCCCAAACTGGGCTAGTCTTTCCCCATGCGAATACGAAAACTATTTTTTATTTGGACTTAAAGTTTTCCATAAAAAATCTAAACATTTAAAGGAAAAATAAAAGCCAAAATATGCCAAACTGGGAGCGAAAGAAAAACATTGAATGGTGCTGCTTCTCTTCCCGGGCACTCTATAACAGTCAGTGTGGGCCATGGATGACGGCGTGTCACTGCAATAGTCTCTCTCTACCATTATAATACCGCAAAATTTTGTAAAACTTAATTTTATAGCCTCTGGTGTTCTGCTTACCCCATAAAGGATACAGGTGTGAAGTTATGTATGTATGTATTAGAGGAAAGCGTGTGCGTTTAATAGTCCAATCAGCCGTATCTGGGATATTTTACTTACTGTACTGTACTTAGAGAACACTCTGTAACTTATAATCTCGTAGAAAATTCTTGATCAAAAATATTCAAATCTGTATGTTATAAGCAGATGAATGAACCAACTATTAGACATATTTGTTTATAGCAAATATACATAACTAGCCACCGCGCGCGGTTTTACGCGCGTAAATTTTGATCCCGTGGGAATTTCGGGATAAAATATAGCCAATAACCTTCCTCAAGAGTTGGGCTATCAAATGCAAAAAGAATTTTTCAAATCCCACTTGTAGTTTTTGAGATTAGCGCGTTCAAACAAACAAACAAAAAAAACAAACTCTTCAGTTTTATGTATTAGTATAGATTAGTACTGTTTAGAACGGTGACCGATAGATGGCGCTGATAGTATATAGCCGCAAGGACTTTTATAAATGACTAGCCACCGCGCGCGGTTTCACCCGGGTAACTTTGGATCCCGTGGGAATTTCGGGATAAAATATAGTTAATAACCTTCCTCAAGAGTTGGGCTATCAGATGCAAAATATTTTTTCAAATCCCACTTGTAGTTTCTAAGATTAGCACGTACAAACAAACAAACAAACAAACAAACAAACAAACAAGAAAACAAACTCTTCTTCAGCTTTATCATATTAGTATAGATTTGTATGGATTATTTAAGATGTTTATTATGTGTGTGGCTAAAGTTAGTTTTTGCGGTGAATATAGTTATATCTATACCTGTGTGTTTCATTTCTAAAAAAATTTACTTAGAACTTAGAACAATTCTATATTGTTTATTCCAATGGCTCTGGTATTTAATACAGTTACTTCTGCTCTTGAACTTCAATCGTTTTATGACATGGCGTCAAATTCGTGCTTAGAATAACTTAGTGTTATATATAAGGCAATCTATGTCAGTGTCGTAATATGGTGCACTGTTTTTTGAAATACTTTCTATTTGGAAGTAATAAACGCGTGGGTTTGACTTAGAATAACACTACCGTTTGTAAGCAACGTTCGGCGCGGTCGGTACTTGGATGGGTGACCGCCGACCCTTTATGTTTCACGGCCACTTCCGTGCTTCGGGCACGTTAAGCAGTCGGTTCCGGGTGCTGTATACTTGTACAGTAGTCGTTAGGGTTTGGCAGGAGCCATTTCGGCGCCCTGAAAATTCTGACAACCACCACCATTGGGCCAGCTTGGTGGATTACGGCCCAAGCCTCACCGTCACCCAGAGGAGACACTCATAGCCCTGCAGTGGGCTCATTACACGGAGTTGTGATGATGATGATGAACAAAAGAACCCAAAAAAATTGTGTTATGAGATACCATGTAGCGAACCTAGAATATAAATACAAAAATAGATATACATTCAAACACGGAACATTTTTTTTACTTGTTCCGGGCGGGAATTGAACCAGCAACCACTGGCTTCTGAGACAGATAGGTTTACCCCATCGCCAAAGTGGTAGTCGCAACTAGCTGTAAGTTTTCCGTAAATAAATAGGTAAATATAGTGTTTATATATGTATACGACGACGACCGGCTGGTGTAGCGGTAACATACATTGCCTTCTATGCCAGAGGTCCTGGGTTCGAATCCCGGCGGCGGCGGATATTTGTGTGATGAACACAGATACTGGTCGTCAAGTCATGGACGTTTATATGTTTATTTAAGTTTATTCTAATAAAAATATGTATTTATTCAATATGTATGTTTATATATTTCTTAAGTAGGTATATCAGTTATCTAGTATCCATAACACAAGTTCTTTAAGAAACTTAATTTGGGCTAGATAATGTTGTGTGTCAGAAATATTTATTTATTTATTTTATTTATTTATATGTATAGTGATAATTTAGTACCTGAAATGTGATGGGCAGGTCGTCTACGGTGACCGGTCCCTCGTTGTCCGCCATTTTGTTTATCACAATCTTCGTTTAATTTCTAAGAAGAGGTTTTATTCCGACGTTACGGTATTACATCATTTACCTGAAAAAGAAAGATAACACGCAATTATGAAATTGTTGCATATGCTCTATTTTAGATTAACCAAAGAAAACATTTTACATTACAATAAAATAAATAAATTATAAAATCCCCAGACAATGACACCAACTTTATAGCCACAAACTAAGCAGAGCTTGTGATATGGCATACCATGTAGCGAACTAGGGGGGAACCTAGAATATAAATACATGTGTAGATAAACCCCCAGACCCGGAACATTTTTTTTTTTCTTTTTCCGTGCGGGAAGTGAATCCGCGACCACTGGTGTCTGAGGCAGACATTGTTACCCCATCGCCATAGTGGTCGTAAATAAAAAAATATACTTATAAAATCCCCAGACAATCAAACCAACTGTAACAATAACAACATATTGATAAGAATTAAACTATAATTAGGTATAATAACACAACCACATGGGGAACAGCGCTGCCGGATTTTTTGAGTTCAAAAAACGGGATTATTTCGCCGAAAGCAGGTCCTTAAAATAAGGAGTTTATCAATATTTATCTTTTTATTTCAGTTCAAATTACGTCTGAGACTAGATAGCAAAATTTTGCTGGTGTGGGAGCAATGGGATAACATAGAATGTACCAGCTGCTTCTCATCCCGGGCGTATGTAAGTCAGATAAGGGACAGAGGTTTTATAGGTGTTTTTGGGGGCGATAGGCTGACCCTGCAATAGTCTCTGTCCGTCATTATATTACCAAAATCAATCAATCAAACGTTTTTTAGCCTCTGTTGTTATGCCTACCCCTTAAGGGATATAGGGGTGAAGTTATGTATGTATGTAGATAGCAAAAATAGTCATCAAAAATGAATTTTAATAAAATATTATATTTTATTTCAGATTTATCGTATCCTTAAATAGTTGGTACTTATTCGTCCTCGGATTAATTAATTCCGCGATCCGCCCCCGCTTTTTCAGAACTCGAGTCGAGTTATTCCTGAAAAGCGGGACTGAGTCTGTCCGGGAGTTTGTGCGGGACATTTAATTCTGAAAAATCGGGACTTCCTGCCATAGGCCTGTCCATTGATGAGGAGCGAGCTGGTGGCGGAGCGGAGAAACGGAGAAATATTTACCAAAAGGAAACCAATAGGAGCGGAGTATTTGATATGTTAATATTATAAAGATAATATTTTTCCATTTCTTCAGCTCGCTCCGCATCAATGGACAGACACCCATAATCCAGACGTCTGGAAAAGTAAGGACTTGAGTTTCAAGTAGATACTAGAAGCTACGTATAACGCCTGCTATGTATATCAGTTACCAAATTGATTTGTTTTAGTGTCTTTTAGCTAATTTCACTTACATACATACAATAATGTTATACTTAGCTATGAATCAACAATCAAATGAAACATATACACGCAGTTGTACAGCTTTGAAATATTTTTATATTGTTCTTTTATCAACCGGAGTATATTAGGAATCGCGTCATTTTGCACGATACACCAAGGTTACCTTTTATCTGGTTTTATCACTAAGACGTGAAAAACACAATAGCTCCACCTTCTTATTTTCCTGTCCTTATTATTTTTATATTACACCGTGTACTTATCGATTTCTGTTAATTTTAGGAGTTGATAAAAACATTTTTTTACTAAGAATTATCGCGTGTCTTATTTTATAAGGCGATTAATACTTTGTACAATAGTTCTTTTGTAAAATTTAATTAAATTTAATTTCCCTATGTAAACATTTTGGTGTATAATAAAGAGTTTATTATTATTATAAATACTTCCATGCTGGGAAAAAGCTAAGGAAGGGGCAAAGGAAAAACATAGAATGTGCCAGCTGCTTCCGAGGCATACTGTAAAACTCAGTTAAGGGACAGAGGTTTAATGGGAGGTTTATTTGTGGGCGATAGGCTGACCCTCTGTCACTGTAAATGTCTCTCTCCATCATTATATGCCTCGAAATTAGTCAAATGTGACATCAGATGGTTTATAACCTCCGGTGTTCTGAATACCCACTTAGGGATACAGGCGTGAAGTTATGTATGTATGTAATGGAATTATCGCGTATAATCAAAATATTCTAGATTTTCAACCGACTTTTGAAGGAGGTTCTCAATTCTTGCGATCATTTAGTATATTTTAATAGGTATATACTTCTTTTATACAGGTAGTTTCCAAGAAAAGCCAAAAAAATACCACAGTATGCCATGATCCATGGAATATTTACCGCGCAAATATCTTTCTATTTCCTTTTGACATTTAATTCCCCATTATAAGGGTGGTTTCCCCTAGCAACGCGATACACTCCAGCGATTTCTTCAAGGTGTCATTATGTCTTATGATGATTACCTTGTTAAAATACCCTACCTGATTTTTTATATCAGAATTATACACATCTTTTTGTAATAGTTAAATCTTACTAATATCTACTATTATTTAGTCGAACTAAGCGCTTTGACAGTTCCTTTTTGATACGAGTCGCCAAGGTTTGGAATGAACTGCCTGCGTCTATTTTCCCTGACCAGTATAGTCCTAGTACTTTTAAGCGTCGAGTGAATAGGCTTCTCGTGGATGGACGTGTACCACCTTAGCCTTCATGCTCATTTAACATCAGGTGTCATGGAAGGCAAACGTCCCATCCATATTTTATAAAAACAAAAATATAAATTTAAACCCACCAGGTCGCCAGGCAGGTGAATCCTGTAGGAGTCCCTACTATAAAGCGGGAGGGGGGGATCACTCGGATTTCGCCACGGCTGGTAATCTCCATAGTGTATATTAGCATCAGTCTATGGATATTGTCCATGGGCTCACATAATGATATTGACACTAGACTGCTTGAATTGGTTGAATAGTTTGATTGAATTGAAAGTTTCAATTCGAATTGAACAACTGTGTAGAGATTGACACAATAACAATCTTTGTGAATTGATGTGTAAATGAATTTAATTATAAATAAATTATAAAAATATTGTATAAGTTGTGAAAATTGTGTTACCCTTATGTGAATTTCCAAGAAAATATACCAAAGGAAGTACCTAACTACAACTCAACAATACCTGAAATATACTGACAGCGAGGACTGAAATTATATACCTATATTGGATTTGTAATTGGATTGTCAGAAAAATTTATTTAATCACACCACATTGTCTAGCCTAAATTAAGTCTCATTAAGAACTTGTGCTATGGATACTAGATAACGGATAAATAAGCTTAATAAATATATAAACACATAGATATTTTTTATTTTTTATATAGAAAAACATCCAGACCCATATTTATTTATTTGTAAATTTTATTATTTGGCAAAGGAATTACCTATAGGCATAACATACTAAGAAAGTTCTTTGCCATGTCCGTAGAAAAAAAACTACTACACCTCATTGTGTAGAATAACATTTAAAAAAAAACAAGCTGTCAAAATCAATATGTGAGCCTCGTATAGACCGACATCTATGACAAGGGAGTTGTCCGTCTGAACTTGTTCTCCTTATTAGTCTGTGGATTTCGCCTTTAAATATTTGCTTAGCCAGGGACTGTGGGGCTATTCTAACCACCTTAATGACACCTTCCGATTTGATAGCGATTTAAGAAAAAAAAACCTTAAACCCACAGACTAGCTAAATTTAGTGACAATTGAACGTCAAGATGACATGAAAAAAGGCGCGAATAATCGCGTATTCAATGAACGTCGTGACTGTATATAAAAACGCTTTGTTAAAGTTATTTTCTTTTGCTTCTAACTATTTTTCTATACAAATATTTTAGAAAGTTATATCTATTTAAGTAATACTTTTAGTAGATTTCTATATTGGTTCTAAATCTGCAGTCCGAAATTCTTGTATAACGAAAAGAAATATAGATATTTTCCGTCATGATAGAGCTAGTATTTTTAATCTAAGACCGCAATTTAATACTACAAATTAATACGGGGTTAAAAGTAAGGATTGGAAAAATATACCTACTCATCATCATCATCACAACTCTTTGTAATGAGCCCACTGCAGGGTATGAGTCTCTCCCCTGGGTGATGTGGAGGTTTATAGGCCATAATCCACCAAGCTGGCCCAGTGCTGGGTGGTGGATGTCAGAATTTTCAGGGTGCCGATACGGCTTTTGAAAAACCCTAACGACTACTGTATACAAGTATACAGCATCCAGGACCGACTGCTTAACGTGCCTTCCGAAGCACGGAAGTCGCCGTGAGAAAATGAATGGTCGGCGGTCACCCATCCAAGTACCGACCGCGCCGAACGTTGCTTAACCTGTGATATACACACAGTAACCACGGCGCCACGACGACTTCATATACCTACTAATACATTTCAAATTGATAATATTCTTACATCCTTTATTTACGAGGGCGACGGCACTGAAAGCTTTTAGAACTTTTTTTCGCTCAAGATACAATCTTTGCGCAGCTTTTAACGTAGTCGGCTTAGTTTAAACGTAAAAAAAGATCAAAAGATCAAATAAAATAAAAAAAGTATTAGTAATAATGTTAAATAAATGTGAACAGAAAAACAGTCCTGTGATGGTTTCCATAACACATATATCTTAACCTTTAGGTGAAATTGGGGTACCTTCTCAGGTTTAGGGTGAGTTGCGTAACGTAAATGTTAAAAATGCATTTTGGCAAAACACGTTTAGCTACGATAAGTAACCTCTACGGTTTGTTTGATATTTACAGTTCATTAAACTTAGGTATTTATTGGTTTGATATTTGTTATCATCAACACAACTCTTTCTTATTCAACCACTCCAGAAGCATGCTACCGTCGACAACGATAAATCAGGCCTTTTATAGATATTTTCTTAGAGTATGGTATTTAGTGTATGTAATTTATTAAGATTATGACATATTTGGTTCTGTGGTCTGAATCATGGTATCAAATCGAGTAATTCTATTTGTTAAGGTGCGCATATTAGCTTACATAATAGTAAATAAAATAATATTTATGATTCGACTATTTATCGATGGTTGCATGCTAGCCCGGCTGGGTTATAAGTCTTTCCTCTGGGCTGCTACCCACCAACCTGGTGGTACCAGTGCTGGTTGGTTGAACATATTGATTATGCAGGACGCTAGTTAATAGTTGGTTAAATGCGTTTTATAAGAGTCCTTAATTAAATTTAAGGGTCGTTGTGTAAGCCACCCTTAGTTATATCATACTAGCTGTTTTGCGCGGTTTTACCCGCAAATCCCGCGGGAATATCGAGATAAAAAAGTAGCCTATTTGCTATTCCAGACTGTAAACTATCACTATGCCAAATTTCATCCAAATCCATTAAGCCATTCTGCCGTGATAGAGGAACAAACATCCAGATATGCATACATCAATCCATCCAAACTTTCACATTTATAATATACAACATTTTAATTTGCTTTTATTCGATAGATGTCGCTGTACGTCGTTATAAATGATTTGACTATATTTACTTTGTAGTCTACCTTTATTCGTTCTCATTTTCACAATTATAATATTAGTAGGATTTGGAAAAAAACATACTATTCTGCTATTTACGGGGACAATTTTTAAACTGTTTTGTTTTTAAAAAAAGCCAATTGATTGACTTTCGACTTAAACGTCATAACAAATACCTTCTGCGAAAAAAGGCGGGAATGTCGTGTTCACGGAAAACCGTGACAGAAGTGTAACTGTTGAAGTTATTTTGCCGCTCTTTGCAAATATTTAAGAAAGTATTTTTTTGGTATTTGGAATACCTACTGGTTTACTTGAATTAGAAAAGATTGGATATATCGACATTTAATACAGTTAAAACGCCGAGTCCAATGATTTTTGACGTATTACTTATATTTTACGTCAAATTAGGAGTAAATTCGATAAAGAACGACCAAAACTTGCGTTCTTCATCGAATTTACTCCTGGCGACACACACCATCGCACACATCCACATTTTTATGAAAATCTTTTATTTATACGATCGGTGTCGTTATGAACCGAGCTACCGATTAAAATTAGCTTGGCGCGCATTTTTAAACGCATGCTTAAACCAGGTGAAACACTGTCCATCTTAACTATCCATATTTATTTATATGTGTATTTTATAGTATTTATTTATATAGTACATAAGAATTTATGTAATCGTTTATGTAATTATTCGTATGTAGTTTATTTTACGAGCCGTACACCTCGCCTACATTAATTTCCACCAATGCCCCGGGTTGCCTGGCAGAAATCGCGCCTCGGCGATAAGGCTGCCCTTTGTATGTTAATTGTGAACATTATTTTTATTTTTTAACTGTGTAACCATGTTGGTGTATAATAAAGAGTTTTTATTATTATATATGATTATTACGATTCAAACATAACATACTAGCTACGGCTTCGTTTTCGTTATCTGTAAAATTGTAAAACCATTATCTTGTAAAATGTCAATAAAGAGTTCTATTATTATTGTTACTAGGTTTTATTTTACCCGTGCAATTTTCTATACTCACGCGGAAATATCAGGGTAAAAATCAGCCTTTGTGCTATTCTTGTACACTATCACTATGACAAATTTAATCCATATCCGATGAGCCGTTTTGCCGTGATTGAGGAACAAACATCCATTCAAATTTTCACATTTATAATATTAATAAGATTCACTTTGACACCTTTTCTATATTACACGACATTATAAATACCAAAAACTATAAACTTTACTTTCGTTTCAAAACACAAAATAATCTTAAATCTAATCAAAAAATTCAAAAAGTTTTATTCATCTTAGGAATTTCACAAAACACTTGATGAAGTCAGTCATCACATACTTCGGCTTTAACTAGTTGTTGATAGTTGTTAAATAAGATATTACAGTAGACCAAGAGATAAAAAAAGCCGGCGGAAAAAAACTCTTGGCACTCTTTTTCAGTCAGAATTATCAAATTAATACAAATAGGTACAGTACAAATTGACCGTGACATGAAAAACAACAAACACAAGACAGCTAATTGTGAGAGCTAATGCCATGCCATAACCAAATTGCTTACATAGCAGGTGCAATGAGCTATGGATGCACAATACGAACATGACAGACTGGGATCAGAGTATTTGAACAAGAATGGAATAAAATAGTCATAGTCATAGTATCATTAGCAAAATAGCATCAACTGACCTAAACACCTTCCTTACCCAAAAGCACCTGCTAAAGAACCCCCTAAAAGACTAACGGTCTATCAGTTCCGGGGTTTTTTGTGTAGAAGACGCACAATCCGTTACGAAGACAGGTGCGTGACGCAAAACATGTGTTTTAGTTTTGTTCGACACGTTCTTTTGTCAATTTTTTAAATATGTGTCAAATATTAAAATCGTGTCAGAGTAACTAAAGCCATGTTTGTTTGTTTGGTTCTTTTAAAAACGGATTTGTAAATAGTCAATTATTTTTATTACATTTCAAGACATTTTATTATTACGACGGGTTAATGCAACCCGAAATAAATTGAATTATTATTGGAAATTTTAATAGCTACACCATTGATTAGGCGGATTGACCTGAGAATTAAAATAAATAAATAAGAAAATAAATAAAGGCGAATGGCGAAGTGGGTACCGCAATCATCATCATCACAACTCCGTGTAATGAGCCCACTGCAGGGCTATGAGTCTCTCCTCTGAGTGACGAGGAGGTTTAGGCCGTAATCCACCAAGCTGGCCCAGTGCTGGTTAGTGGATGTCAGATATTTTAGGCTGCTGAGATGGCTTCTGACAAACCCTAACGACCACTGTATACAAGTATACAGCACCCGTGACCGACTGCTGAACGTGCCCTCTGAAGCACGGAAGTCGTCGTGAGAAATGAATGGTCGGCGGTCACCCATCCTAATACCGGCCGCACCGAGCGCGCTTATCCTGCGATATCGTTTGATATGCACAGTAACCACGGCGCCACAACGACTTCGGTACCGCATTATATTAAAGAAAATGTAAACATATCAATTCTTGGTTTTGTCCATAAATAAGTGAAAAAATGTCCTAAATACAAAGTTTTAAATGCATTTAAAATGCTCAATTATTCTTAAATGACTATATTTTTTTTCCCGAAATTCCCACGGGATCAAAAGTTACGCGGGTAAAACCGTGCGCGGTGTCTAGTTCATAGGTATGCACAAACCACCGCGCCGTTAATGTTTTTTACTCACATTAGCAAATAAGTTTTGTATCTTTTTACTAACTCCATAATATTCTGTAATTGTCATTTTAATAATGTTATATAAATTTTCATAATTTCAATTTTAATGAATTACTTACACTTTATTTTAAATTCTTATTATGACTCTTATTTAAATTCTAATTTTATATATATATTTTTTTGTTTCAATTTAATTTCTGATTTAATGTACTTTAGTTATTGCTATTTAATTTATTCAATCCGTTTCATGATTTTGTTAATTTTTAAATTATTTTTGTACCTTCCATGCTGGACTGGCAGTGAAAGAAAAACATAGAATGTGCCAGCTGCTTCTCCTCCCGGGCATACTGTAAAAGTCAGTTAAGGGACAGAGGTTTTAAAGGCGTTTTTGTGGGCGATAGGCTGACCCCCTGTCACTACAATAGTCTCTATCCATCTTTATATAACCTCCAATTTGTCAAACGTGACATCAGATGGTCTTGTAACCTCTGGTGTTCTGCCTACCCCATAAGGGATACAGGCGTGACGTTATGTATGTATGTATTTTTTTTGTTTCAATTTAATTTCTGATTTAATGTACTTTAGTTATTGCTATTTAATTTATTAAATCCGTTTCATGATTTTGTTAATTTTTAAATTATTTTTATGGGTCTATGCAACCTGAAATAAATGAATTATATTTATTATTTGGGAATAAACCCGCGTGTAACCTCAATCTCACCCGATGATTCATTTAGATGAGGTCGTATATGACAGCACACTGGTTTGGAAGGTACTGGTTCTTCATAAAATATTTCCGGAACTCATCACCACATGTAGACTGCGCGATAGCCAGGCGGATCCTGACGGGAAACCTGGCCTTGGTCAATTTTGGTTGCCATAGTCCCTTAAGATAACCGTAAGAGTTTACACCTATTGACGACCACTTTGGCGATGGGGTTAACCTATCTGCCTCAGACGCCAGTGGTTGCGGGTTCGATTCCCGCACGGAACAAGAAAAAAAGAATGTTCCGTGTCTGGGTATTTATTTATGTATTTAAATTCTAGGTTCTCCCCTAGTTCGCTACATGGTATCCCATAACACAAGCTATACTTACTTTAGGGCCATGTAGTTGGTGCGATTGTCTGGGGATTTTATTTTTATTTTATCTATTATGTACCTCACTTATTTTTGTATCTAGTGATGTAAATGAGAAATTAAATACATACATAACTTCACGCCTGTATACCTAATGGTGTAGACAGAACGCCAGAGGCTATTAAACAAGTTGATGTCACATTTGACAAATTTGTAGGTATTATTATGATGGAGAGAGACTATTGCAGTGACAGGGGGTCAGCCTATCGCTCGCAAAAATGCCAATAAAACCTCCGTCCCTTAACTGGCTTTTACAGAATGCCCGGGAAGAGAAGCAGCTGGCGCTTTCTATGTTTTTCTTTTGCTCATAGTTTAGCATGGTAATTAAATAATAGTATATTATGTAACAAGTGAGCTAAGTTGCTAATTACAGTCGAGGCTGCAATTAGCAACGCTCACGAGTTACATACGACGTTTTTCAACACACTTGTGAGTAAAAGACAGACATACGTGGTCATAAAATTTATTTGAAGCAGTTGTTGAAGGTACAGTTAACAAACTTATATTCTACATTATGAAAGCATGCACTTAGGTTTTTTTTTTCCGCCAAATGTGTCAATGTCTGTATAGCATATACAGCCTATTTTACGTGAAAATGTTTAATTTGGAGTGGTAATTTTAATATTTTATAACAAATTATTGTAAATTGTGAATAATTTGTTTGATATACAAATTTGTTTTACTAATATATGGCGCATACATTTAAAAATGTATTGGATTTGAAGTGGTATAAAATCTCTTTGTTGTTTCTGAAAATATTTAATGTATAACCCGGATAAATAAAATATGCTCTGTTTACTCGCATGTAATTTGCACTAAGGTACAATTCAACTTTGTAGGATTCATTATATTATGCACACGTGACTTATAGCCCAGTTTATAGTTCTAAATTCAATAGAATAAGGCTCACTTTACGAGCAAGTGTGTTGAAAATAAATAAAATAAGGTCATTCGGGTTAGTCGCCTTTTATAACGCGCCTATCCAGGGATGGAAGGGCTGTTCTAAGCCAACCCTACGGGCTTTCTTTGATTCATATCTAAGGTGCTCTGAAAAACGATTTCTAAATAGGGACATACATACATACATACATAACCTCACGCCTGTCTCCCCTTGGGGTAGGCAGAGACAAGGGAACACCAATTTCTGCGATCCAAACATACCTCTTTCGCTTCTTCCACGTTCATCAATCTTTTCATAAATGATCGCCGGTTACGGGTACTTTTGACTAGGCCCTTTTTCAAAATGTCGCCAATTTGTTCGGCATACGTTCGCCTAGGCCGGCCCCTTCCAACAATACCATCCATTCTTGCTCTGTACACCTCTTTCGTAAATTTACTTTCACTCATCCTTTCCAAATGTCCAAACCACCGTAGCATACCCTTTTCAATCTTAGTCACTACATCCTCTTTCAATTTCTAAATAGGGAAAATAAGCAAATCTATACATATAATAAAATGGTAGGAAAGTCAAAACTGTACATTGAATATTTTTTTAAAAGAATACTTGGGGTATGATCTACAATCGAAACAGAAACAAAAAATATAGTTTTTAGAATTTTTGTCTGTTTGTCTGTTTGTCTGTTTGTCTTTCCGGGATAAACTCAAAAAGTACTGCATGGATTTACTTCAAATTTGGCATGAAGATAGTTAAGAAGTCGGGTCAACATATAGGCTACATATTATCACGCTAGCAGTGTTATAATCGTAGGTGCGTTTGGTGCTGCATAGCGTTCACGCAGACGACGTCGCGGGCAGCAGCTAGTTTAAAATAAACTCAATTCAGTTATTAAAATCACTCATAAAAATAAAATATATCACAAAGAACTACTCACGCATTCTTTATCTCTTATAATTTATCGCGGCGATAAAATTTCAGATAATCAACGCGAGTTCTTAATGATAAATTATATAGCACGTAATTGTTAGGATTTTCAATGCCAATGGAGATAATATACAATATTTTTGCACTTAATTATGCTTAATTAATTAGATATTAAATTTGAAAAATACTCTACACAATTAATTCTGTACTGACATTTCTTTCTTCCATGCTGGACTGGTAGTGAAAAAAAACATAAAATAGTTAAGGAACAATGGTTTTATTGGCATTTTTGCGGGCAATAGGCTGACCCCCTGTCTCTGCAATAGTGTCTCACCATCATTATAATATCTCCAAATTTGTCAAACGTGACATCAGATGATTTTATAGCCTTTGGTGTTATGCCTACCCCATAAGACATAAGGGATACAGGCGTGAAGTTATGTATGTAAGTATCTTTAACAAAGAATCGTAATCTTAAATGTACCAGGACTGTAGTGATCAGAATAAAACAGTTGCAGGCAGATCTTTCCACACACAATCTTCCCGCAACCCGAACCAATTGGAACTGTTCAATATAAGTACATATTTATTTTTCATACTACTGTACACGGTTAATTTTAATTAAGGCATCAACTCTTGCAGGCAGCTTCTCCATATCAATCCCAACAACAATCTTGATAAATAACACAAAAAATAAAAACAAAAAAAATGTTTGCTCCTTACTCTACATTTTGTACGATGTACCTATTATTATTATGAAGCGATATTTTACTAGGCAAGGTGCGTGGCATACCTACGCTCAGAGTAAATAGAGTTACGCCTCTAAACAGAGGCTATAAATATTTCATAGGAAACCTAAATTTTTTGTTAATTTTACAAAGTTGCAGAACAAATGTTGTTGGGATTGATTTGGAGAGGCGGCCTGCAAGTGGTGATGTGGTAATTAAAACTGACCCTGTCTACAATAAGTAGCGTTATGTATTTATATTGGTTACATACATACATAACTTCACGCCTGTATCCCTAATGGGGTAGGCAGAACACCAGAGGCTATAAAAACTATCTGATGTCACGTTTGACAAATTTGGAGGTATTATTATGATGTAGACTATAGCAGCGACAGGGGGTAACAATCTATGTTTTTCTTTCGCTCCCAGTCCAGCATGGATTAAATTGGTTATGTTAATTAAAATTTTAGTTTACGTATGAATTTGTCACTACACCTCTTTCATACTTTAGATTTCTGTCTCCACAACGGTTGACTGGAAACAAACGCTGCTAGGTAAGGTCGTCTTTACTTAGTTTAAAATAACTTTTTTCTTAGCTGTTGAGTATAAAGTGTTATTATTATATGGCTTGTTAAACGCTACACGTTTCTTTGACGGAAGAGACCCGAGATTCCAATCAGTAGGTCGAGGATCAGGGAAGAAGAGACAGAAACCGGCGAACGATTGGGGCAGTCTCAAAGAAAACCGTTTTTTAAATGCGTGCTGGAAGCGAACCACCGCCGAGTCCCACCCGATAACTAAATTTTAAGTCAACACAATCTGAAAGTACGGCTCGCTGCATACATATTTGTACGTTAAAGAATAAATAAAAATAAAATAAAATCCCCAGACAATTACACCAACTACATAGCACCAAAATAAGCATAGCTTGTGTTATGGGATACCATGTAGCGAACTAGGGGGGAACCTAGAATATAAATACATATATAGATAAACACCCAGACACGGAATATAATATTTTTTGTTGTTCCGTGCGGGAATCGAACCGGCAACAACTAGCGTTTGAGGCAGACAGGTTTACCTCATCGCCAAAGTGGTCGTCCAATGTGTCTAATCAGTGGAAAGTTTTCTATTTTACATACATACATTACTTCATGTCTGTCTCTCTTTGAGATAAGCAGAGACTAAGAAACGACAATTACTACGATCCAGACACCTCTTTTGCTTCCTCCGCGTTAATTTATCTTCAACCGACTTCCAAAAAAGGAGAAGGAACTCAATTCGTATGTATGTTTTTTTTTGTGTCTTTGTTACACGATATTTCGGACATTTATGAAGTGATTTTAAAAATTGTTGTTTGAGATGATAGAGGATACTTCATAGCTGGTCCCATTTAAATTTCATCGAAATCGGTTGAGTACTTCATTGAAAATTTCAAACTTTTGAAAAAATATGTATGATTTCGGAGAATGTTTACGTTGATGACATTCTCAACTCAGCCAAAGTTTTGACGTGAAGTCGGTTTTTTAATGCTCTGCATTCGTTGATTATTTCATACATGATCGCCGGTTACGGGTACTTTGTAAATAGGTATTTATAAGTCTCTATTAATCTGATTTTAAGTGATGCTTATGTTACAGATAATCAAGTGGGTTTAGGAAACATTTCTGGATACAATACTGTACAAACATATTTTACTTAAAATATTCCCTAAAGAAGAGTAAACCAATCTAGGTAGACCCTTAAGGGGACCTAATACTAAGCTGAAGTCATCACCAGAATCAACTGTCATCATCTGTCAAAGTCAGAAACGAAAGTATTTATTAACTTCCAAGCCGGAAAAAGATTAGATTCCATTAAGTTTACTAGAAGATAAGGGAATACCTACATTTATTCATTCATTTATTGCATGTTACTTTAGAAGTTATAGAAGATATTTTTTTGGATTTCAAAAGTCATCATCATCATCATCACAACTCCGTGTAATGAGCCCACTGCAGGGCTATGAGTTTCTCCTCTGGGTGACGAGGAGGTTTAGGCCGTAATCCACCAAGCTGGCCCAGTGCTGTAATGTTATAATATCATCTCGCAATACCTACCACTTGATAATTATTATCTTGAAGTTTAGTTTAAATCTAAAATATGTTAATACGCGATAAATTTCAGATAAAACATAGTTCATTAAAATAACGAAACGTGAAAACAAAGAACAAAATCGTTTCTTATTTATTACGCTTATATATCTATAAGTTTTCAGGTAGAGTACTAGCCAAAGTAATATACACTCGTAACATTTAGGTAACACCACTAATTAAATTAAAAACACTACTTACATGAAAAACATGAGCATTCCATTCGTTTTTCCAACACACAACACTAAAATATCACAAAATACAAAACACTAATATTTTAATACTCAAAAACGATGTCCAAATCAAAATCACGAAAAAAGTTGCTCACTATTCCAAAATGGCCGACCACGACTGTTAGCGACGAGCGCGCGAAACTGAATACGAATTTTAAGTTTTGAAAATCATTTTGTATCGTATCCAAGCTAAGTTGAGCTCTTAGTTTTCATAAGTTAGAACTTCCGCTCATACTTATTAGTTCTGTAGAGACGGGCGCGGGAGCTCTATAAAAACTGGACACTCACTTTTCATTGCAAAATTAGTGATGCGTGTCATGTAGATCGTATTTTGTTAGCAATAGAGTTTATTTTCTTAAGTTCATAGTTTTACTCCTATAGTTTAGAAGTAACAGGTAGAGTTGTGATAAGAGATTTATACAGTATGATAGCGAATGTTATTTTTTATGTTACGTTACGTGTTTTGATTTAAAAAAGGCTTAGTGTGCTATTAATTTTATCTACAAGAATGGTGCGTAATTTTTATCGCTAGAAATTCGGAAAATAGCAAAAAGTTGTGTATTGCTTGGTTTTAATGATAATACAGCACCTATACGATGTTTGTCAGGTGAAGTTATGGTACCTATTTGCTTAATAATTATGTAACCAACTTGTCATTTACACACTCCATATAGGTTTTATAATACCTATGACTTACAATTGATTTATGTACATTCATACATAGATACATAACGTCACGCTTGTATCCCTTATGGGGTAGGCAGAACACCAGAGGTTACAAGACCATTTGATGTCAAGTTTGGAGGTATTATAAAGATGGAGAGAGACTATTGTAGTGACAGGGGGTCAGCCTATCGCCCACAAAAACGCCTTTAAAACCTCTGTCCCTTTACTGACTTTTACAGTATGCCCGGGAAGAGAAGCAGCTGGCACATTCTACGTTTTTCTTTCGCTCCCAGTCCAGTTTGGAAGGAATTGTTTAAGTATGTAATAAATAACTATTCGTTTATCTTTGTGCACCTAATCGTATTTATAATTTAAGTGCCAACGACTGTACAGATAGGGTTGCCAACTTTTTTTTCTAGAAATAAAGTATATTTGTGTCTGAAAAGAATATCAAACAGTATTTTGAAAAAAAATAAACAGTTTTCAATTTATTTAATGTTTTAAACACATATTTTTAGAGCTTCTTGCACAAATTATTAATTAAATTCTAGCATATAAAGTGTTTAGCTTTTTATGCTGAAAACAGTATTTTTTTATACTTTATTTTTCTTCAACAGTAAACAGTATAATACTGTTAAAAACAGTATGGTTGACAACCCTATGTACAGCACACTTATGAAATTGTACTAGCAACGCTGCATTCCGCGTTCGAACGCGTGTACCGAACGGCAATACGTACGTGTCCGCGTGATACGGACGTACGGTACGCGCGAACGCGTAACGCAGCATTGGCTCTAAGTGTTCCCCTATTTCGTTACATGGATAAATTTGTTTGAGGCCAGCCAATTAGACGGCGGGTTTTATTTACCTACTCAATTTCATTTTTTTTCAACACAAGTACCTTTACATACAGTCACCTGTATTAATATGTACACACTTCGCAACTTATTCGGTTGTGTTAAGGTTCAAATTCCAATGAAAATGTATACATATTATTAGACATGACTGTACATGCAATTTTTTCATGTTTTTCATGACTTTCTAAAATTTAATAGAATAGGCCTTAACCCTTATAATAATCTCTAATAAGCACTTCTACTATATCATATAAAATATATTTAAATAAACTTACACCCTGTAGTTTCTAAATCTACCTGTGTCAGTGTGTGTAGACACACCTGTTTACACACGTGCGTCTGTGTGCGTGTGTGTTGCACATTCGATATTGTTCGGAGGAGGCGGCGCATGACCGACGTGGTGGTACTCTACTTAGTAGAGGTTTATACTGAATACAAATCCTTTTTGTTTATTTAAGTAAAAAAAAGATTTTGTATGAGTGTTATAAGGCAACCAAAATTTGTTATTTTCTATAAAGAACATAATATTTAAAACAGAAGTCTACCAGCTGTCGTCTGAGAAGAAATAAGTGTGTATTATAAAATTATACTGATATTGCCCAAGTTTTTTATAAGTCAAATTAGGTAAAATACTTTTTTGGACGTGGAGTTTGAAAGTAATATTAAATCCGATTAAAAAAGTATTTTATTTTAAAATCAACTTCAGAAACGGGATATGTACCATGTTTTAAATTTATATTGAATTCTCGATATTTCGGCACTATTGCAAGCGGCATGATCACGACGTGACGGAACAGTTTTTAATTTTTATGAGAATAAAATATTTTCTCTCTATAATCATTTCATAATATAAAGTAGAGCATACTACAATGCGAACAACAGTAACGTCCATAAAAAAAATAGTTGTTCAACCGTCGTCTCCCATGGTTGAGAGGATCCAGACTCCATGGTTCAGTGGCCACGAGGATGCGGGTTCGATGCTCGAGTTGTAGGGGAGGGACGATATTATAGCTGTGAAGGATCTAATGTTTTAAGTAAAGGATTAAACTTAGGTTTATTTCATAGATTTTGAATACCGTCTGCCTTAGACGTAAGTGGTCGCAAGTTCGATTCTCCATACATACATAACTGCACGTTTGTATCCATTATGGGATAGGCATAACACTAGTGGCTATAAAACTATCTGATGTCACGTTTGAAAAATTTGGAGGTATAATAATGATGGAGAGAGACTATTGCAGTGACAGGAGGTCATCCTATCGCCCACAAAAACGCCAATAAAACCTCTGTCCCTTAACTGACTTTTACAGTATGCCCGGGATGAGAAGCAGCTGGTATATTCCATGTTTTTCTTTCGCTCCCAGTCTGGCGTGGATGTAAATAATGGTTTAATTAATTTCGTAGTTTTTTTTATACTTTCTGCCTTAGACGCTGGAGGTTAAAAGTTCTATCCTTAAATAACTAAAAAAATGTGATAAATAAAAAAAAAATTATCACATTTTTTCAGTTGTTTAAGAATAGTTGAGCATAATAAATTCAAAATAAAACTTAAAATATTATTAAACATTGCAATGCTTTACTTTAACTGGGATTCAAAATTTCTAAACAGAAATTGGTCTTAGCTGCAAAGCTATACCATAAGATGGAGCTACGTTAGCAATTTAACGTAAAAACAAAAAAGTGGTAAGTAATTTCGAGGCGTACCGCCAGGCCCCGGTAGCTCAGTGGAAGAGCACTCGTCCGGCAAACGATAGTTCCCAGGTTCGAGTTGTTGTCGGGTTTTTTTTATTTTTTACATTTTTTCGGTTATTAATAATAGTTGTGCATTATAAATGCAAAAAAAAACTTAAAAATATTATTAGTTCTATCCTTTTTTTATTACTGACTAAACCCGAGTGTGACCTCAACCTCACCTGATGGTAAGTGAAGATGAGGTCAAAGATGACAGCACACGGGTTTAGGAAAGACCTGGCTCTTCATAAAGTATTGCCAGAACACATCACCGCAAGAGAGGTAATATTTGGCGACAGGTTTTATACAAAGGTTTAAATAAAAAAAAAATAAAAAAAAAAAAATCCCCAGACGATCACAACAACTACATGGCCCCAAAGTAAGCATAGCTTGTGTTATGGGATACTAGAATACTAAACTAATGCGAAACTAGAATATAAATACATAAATAGATAAACACCCAGACACGGAACATTTTTTTTTCTTGTTCCGTGCGGGAATCGAACCCGCAACCACTGGTGTCTGAGGCAGACAGGTTTACCCCATCGCTAGAGTGGTCGTCAAAACCACAAAATGCTAAACACTCTATGTGCTAGACTTAAATTAATAATTTGTGCGAGAAGCTCTAAAAATATGTGTTAAAGACATTAAATAAATTGAATACTTACTGTTTTTTTCAATTATTTGAGTTAATTGAGTATTTTTTCCAAAATACTGTTTGATATTCTTTTCAGACTCAAATATACTTTATTTCTAGAAAAAAAGTTGGCAACCCTATCTGAGGGGGTGCTACCACCCCGCAATCCAAATATTCGTGTGCATGGATTTGTTTGTCTGGTTTGGTCGGGGTTAATCTCGTTATCTATACTTGATGATCCCCAAGTTCTAATTACGATCTAAATATCACAGGTGATATTAACTGGCCAATTAATAAAATCCCCAGATAATAATTCTCCCGTGATTGAGGAACGAACATCCAGACATCCATACATCTAAACTTTCACATTTATAGTATTAGTAAGATTTTTATTTATTAACAACCATTTTAAGAATTTTCCGTAGCAAATCAGATTAGTTATCACTGGATAGTACCTATTGTAAAAAGTTAATACAGTAAACTCAACTCAAACTCAAATATTCTTTATTTCGTAAATATTTAAATACATTCTAAATACGTCAAACAATTTACAAATTGAACTATATCTACCACCACTTCGGTAAGTCGATCTGTTGAGAAGAAGTGGCAAGAAACTCATCTTTTAAAAATAAGAAAAAAAAATACGCAATAACAATTTACAGCCAGGGAATCCCATCTTCTTGGATCCGGACATCTTATAGTAAACCATAACACATAACACTTATCCTTAAATCTACCGAAGCGTTAAAAGACTTTCCTAATTTTATATTAGTTTTCTTATTACATCCATAGCTTCACGCCTGTTTCCTATATGGGGTAGGTACGCAAAACACCAGAGGTTATTAAACCATCTGATGTCACATTTGACAAATTTGGAGGCATTATAATGATGGAGAAAGACTATTGCAGTGGGGTCTTCCTATCGCCCACAGAAATACCTCCAATAATACCTCTGTCCATTAACTGACTTTTACTGTATGCTCGGGAAGAGAAGCAGCCGGCACATTCTATGTTTTCCATTCTCCCAGACCAGCATGGAAGTAGTTTTTTTTTTATTCTAACGCTTTTATTCTCAAGTATCATAACATCAGTGCATATGTGAAAGGACACCTTCTAACTCTAATAAACTGCACCCAAAATAACCATCTTATTCTTTTTAAATAGTTCTCCAAAAAGATCATACTTCTTGCCTGACAAAAGTGTATAGCAATTTCACTTGACAACAGCGTTGTTTCTGGGCTGTTAAGGCGCTGTTTTAGGTTTTATGCATAACTTTGTTTTGCAAAGTAACTGATTGAAAGTGATAATGAAGACTAGGGTGCAGCACTAGGTTGCTTAGATCATCTACAGGAAACCTATTTACTCTATACTTAAAAGAACTAGGACTAAGGAAGGACCTAAGGAAGGCCAGCACTAGTTTGCATACTAAGTAGGTAGCAATATACCTACTGAGTTGCAGCCTATTTGTTGCCTTTACGATTATTTTTGTTTCTTTTGGTTCGAGGATTTTGTTCTTTTTATATATCTATTATTGTAACAAAAGTCTATATCACAAATAAACTTTTTTCTTAAAATTTAATTTCATATACCTGATTTAAAGTCTGGACAGTGGACATCTTAACCTGGTACTTCCTCTTCTACAGTCTTGTCAAGTCAGTCTAAAACTAGTAGGTACCTACTTAAACTTTAATTGTATGAAACTCTTTTATAAATGATAATAATGAGTTCGCTCTCGAAATCGTAAACACCAGTTTTGAAAGATGGTTCTTTCTGTTTATCGATAAAAACGATCACTTTGGCAATGGGGTAACACTGTTTGCCTTAGAACAAGGAACCAACACCCACGGAACAAGAAAAGAAAATGTTCCGTGTCTGGGTGTTTATCTATATGTGTATTTATATTCTAGGTGCCCAGGTTCCCCCTAGTTGGCTACATGGTATTTCATATTGCAAGTTTTGCATAGTTTGGGGCCATGTAGTTGGTGTGATTGTCTGGAAATGAAATGAAAACTTTTTGATTCGTAGTAGGCATTTTTATACACTTTGTGAACGTCAAACGCAGGATGAGGGCGGCGCGTGTCCGGGCGACATGACGAATCCTGGGGGAGGCCTCCTTCCAGAAGTGTGCGTCTCTCGACTCATGAAGATAATGATCGCCCATTAGGTATCCACCAATGTCTTCGTGTTGTCTACTACTACTTCTTCGGCTTTAAAAAAACGAAATGAAACTAGAACTCTAAAAATACCGAGAGGAAAAAAGCCGGCGGAAATAAAGCTCTCGGCACTCTTTTGTAAAAAGTCCTTATTATAGGTACAATTTGGCAGAAAAACAGCTCTGCTATGACAACTGGGCATTTTATTTTTACTATTTTTTTACTTTTCGGATGACAAATGTTTGGTTCTCTTGTATGAAAAGTTTGTTGAGGCTTTGGGAACGCAAGGGCCTAAAAATATAATAAAAAAGTAATCAGGCCGCTTCGTCGATATTAGGCTTTTTTAACAGACAACCCTTACAAAAAAAAATCAGGTACTTACCTAATAAATTTAGTCTGATGAACAGTGCAGTATGATCCTAAGTTTATTACCCACTTATAATTTTTTCAGCGCACTAATTCGTACTCCCATAAGCCGGCTTAATCATATGATGTATATGGCTTATAAAATAAATAAGAATAAAAAAAAATCATACTCCCGTAAGATACCTATGTGCGCATGCGCTAATTTTCTCCTTACGATCATCTGTTTAGAATTTTCCAGTTAGAACATTACCCTAGCATGAATCGTTTTTTCTATTTTTTTCCAAAACGACAATACGCACTTATTTTTAATTTGGCGCACAATTATAGCACATAACGACCCATTTGTGCGCCCAATCACAATTCTATAGAAGCAACTTTCCAGCTGCAGTAACGGACACCCAAGGGCCAAAGCTACGGCCTCACAGTACAGAAGAAATGTACTGTTATACAACGTGTAACATAATGAAGAGATAACACTTGAGGGGATTGTATATTTAGTGGTGTAGTTTATAAGTAACAGTAACATAAACTTGTAATCCTTACGGTTCGTTCGGAAAACAATTTCAAAGTTTAGATCAAAATATCTAAGTGTCAACCCTAAAAAAAGCTGTTAGCTTTTGATGAAATCTATTCGATAACAGATGGCGTAAAATAAAGTGATGGGTAACTAAGAAAGGTGCGGGAAGGGTCATACATAAGTCACTGACTGTGGCGCAAATCTTGTTTTAGCTTATTAGGTTGACTAGGGTTGTCAAAATATAGGTAGTCTATACCAGCACTGATCATGCCAATTCTTTTACTGTAATAATAATAATAATAATAAATATTCTTTATTGCCAATGAACTTAAATAATACACATTTTAACAAAATTAGCGATGACAATGTGGGCGGCCTTATCGTTTAAAGCGATTTCTACCAGGCAACCCGGGGCAAAGGAAAAATATCACAAACTTATAATAATAGGGCAGAGCATTTGAGTTGATAGATAGAATACCTATAGACAATAATTACATATGACAAAATATATAAAAAATATGAATATAAAGGATGGTTACAAATATAATAATTTAATTATTGATTTAAATAATGAAATAAAAGTATACATATATTAAATAAGTAAAAATATATATAAAAGAAGCCAAAAGAATAATTATATATACAAATGATTATTTTTGTGTAAAAGATACAACAAGGTCTAATATAATATTATAGTGATAAATAAAAAGCCTTTAGTTGTTTTTTAAAAGAAGCGATGGACTTTGCACTGTGTATGTAAGATGGTAAGTTATTCCATAAGATTACTGCATTTACTGTGTACGATTTGTGGAAGAAATCAGAGGAATGCAGAGGAGTCGCTAAGAGCATATTATTTGTAGAGCGTAGATTTCTCTCATGACCTTCATGACGAAAATTAAAACGATTTTTTAAATACAGCGGTGTGTAAGGATTGAACAGTATCCCGTAAAGCAGAGAAAGAACGTGTGTATTCCTGCGAAGGCGAATTGGGAGCCACTTAAGCTTATTGCGGAAGTCTGATACGTGGTCATACTTACGTAAAGAAAATATAAACCTTATACATATATTTTGGAGGCGCTCAAGTTTATCTAATTGCTCCTCGGTCAAATCGAGATACGTTACATCTGCGTAATCCAGTATGGGTAATAAAAGGGACTGTGCGAGCGCAATTTTTGTCGGTATTGGCAAGAAGTTTCGTAGGCGTCTCAGAGACCTGACTGCAGCAAACATCTTTTTACTAACGGAGTCAATCTGATGTCTCCAGGATAGATTGCTGTCCATGAGCACTCCGAGGTTTTTAACGTACGGACGGTAATTTATAATTTCACCCTCAAACGTGACAGGTGGAAGTTCATTGATATCAACTCTTGCTAGCATTTTAGAACTACCGATTAAAATTAGCTGAGTTTTGGAGGCATTAACTTTTAGTCCAAAGCGTTTGCTCCATTCCGAGATGTGTTTAAGGTCGTTATTGGTGGTGTTAATGGCTACGTTGATTTCGCTGAGAGGGGCTTGGGTATAAATTTGTAAGTCATCTGCATACAGGTGGTAGGAAGAAGATATGGAAAGAGTTATAGAATTAACAAAAATTGAAAACAAAAGAGGAGATAGCACGCCACCTTGAGGGACGCCAGCAGTTGTGTTACACCAGTCTGAAAAAGTGTTCTCCACAGAAATACGCTGCTGACGGCCATGTAGATAACTACGAAACCAGTCAATCACCGTTGGAGATATGTTAAGTGTGCTTAGGACACCAAGAAGTATATCGAAATCCACTGTGTTGAATGCATTACTGAAATCGAGTAAGCTCAAAAGCGTGAGTTGTTTGTTATCCATGTTTCTACGTATGTCGTCAGTAATGTTGACGAGTGCCGTAACCGTACTATGGCCATGACGAAAACCAGATTGGAAAGGATTCATTAGGTTATTTTTGTTAAGAAACATTAGGATCTGATGATGGACAAGGCGTTCAAATACTTTAGAAAGAAAGGGAAGGATTGAAATTGGACGGTAATCGGAGTAGGAGGTAGGGTTCAATTTTTTAGGCAAAGGAATTATATTAGCTGATTTCCAGGCTTCTGGAAAAGTATTTGTGGATATGGATTTATTAAAGATTTTGGTGATGATAGGAGTAAGGATATCTAGTAAGGGTATGACCATATTACGGCTAATGCAATCACATCCTACAGCGTTAGAGGAAATTGATAAAATATTCTTCTTTACATCACAGTCGGTAAATTGACGAAAATTAAAAAAAGGTATGTCTGGGTACGGCAAAGATGAAAGATATTTTAGGGTTTGGTCTCTTGAAGAACCATCCATAGAAGTAGTGTAGGAAAAGTGCTTATTTAAAAGATTTAAATCAACTGATGAGGAGTTATTGTCATACTTTGTTTTGCCAATACCCAATGTTTTGAGAAATTTCCAAACTTTACCTGGATTTTCATTTTCCACAGACTTGTGAAAGTGGCGGCGTTGTGCATCCCTACACATCCTGTTGCAATGATTTCTTAACGCTTTGTAACGTTCCAAATTTCGATCTGTGGGTTTTTTCTTATATTTGCAGCGTGCAGAGTTCTTTTTTGCTAGGAGCAGTTTGATTTCCGGTGTTAGCCAAGGAGCAGGGAGTTGTTTTATTTTTACTGGCCGGATCGGAGCATGGCAATCGTACAAATCAGTTAAAAAGGTATTAAATATGTTGATTTGATCGTCTACATTCGTAATTTGATCTATTACAGACCAATCAATTTTTGCTGCATCTATGCGAAGTTGTTCTTGATTCATACCGGCAAAATTACGCTGCATCAGAATTTTAGGCTTTACTTTAGGGAAACGAATCTTATAAGATAAAAACAATAGATCATGATGGGAAAAAGCATCAGCACTGCATTGACCATGTTTGGCAATGCTGTTTTCTGATGAGACTATTATCAAGTCTAGAAGGGAGGGTTCACAATTTGGGCAGAAATGTGTAGCGTTAAGTTTAGCTAGATGTAAATTACTGGACTTAACAGCTGACAGCAGTTTGGCTGATCTGTGGTCATTTTTCAGCAGGCAGGTGTTAAAGTCGCCCATAATCACGGTGTGTTGATATGACGGCGCCAAGTCTTCTAGGAGTTGTTCGAATTCAGCAAAGTAATTTATTTGGAGTGATGGACAATAAATTACTCCTAAAAGAACTTTAGCATGCGACAACAGGACTTCAATAAATAAGTACTCCAACGCTGTACCGGATAATTCAGTTGATTTTCTCACGATACTATATGGGACACCAGTCCTGAGGTAAATCGCCACACCACCGCCAGTTCTAGCACATCTGTCGTTGCGTATCAACTGATACCCAGGTAAAGAATACGAGGTGGTGGGCAAACAAGGTTTGAGCCATGTCTCAGACACAAGTATAGCATGAAGGTCTTTGCTGTCAAAACTGTTAAGCATATCTACGTGATGTGCAGGAATGCTTTGGGCATTAATATGAACAATGTTGAAATTACGGGAAAAGTCAGAGAACTGAGAATGCAAAAATTCGTTAAGGGGAGGAGAGGTGCTTTGAAAACTGAGATCACTGTTCGAATCGCTTGGTGGGCAAGATTCATAGTGCAGAGAATCATCGCTGTTATAATCTGACATCTTAAATACACATTAATAGATATATAAAAATTACTAGGTGAAATAAATAAATACGTAAAATACCCAAAATATAAAAATGTTGATTAAATAAAATACTTAAACTTTTCCCAATAACCTAGTCAAGTCAAATACCCGCCTGCTTTAAAGTACATATTAAAATGTATTGAAATATATTTAAATTACAATAACAAATATTGATGTTACGTAAATTACACAATAAATGAGTTAAACCAAATAAAACGACTGTATACAGAAAATTTTGCTTAAGGCTGCATAGCATAGTTCTTTGCCAGCTAGCACGATTGAAAGTAAAGCATTAGTGAATGAATGACAGAGTGACTGACTGATTAAAACATAAATAAAAGTCTATTCTATTTATAGCTGAGTTTGTTTATGCAGGTTTTCTTTAACGGATTTTGATAAAGATTATATAATTGTTGCTTCACAAAATAAAAAAAAAAACGAAAAACAACTACGAGCATATCAACAATGGAATTAAATCTTAATTACAATCAAACGAAACTGAAAGTTATACGGTCCTAAGCCAAACTAACGCAATTGGCGAAACAAAGAGAGTGCCTATTTATTGAAAAATTACAAGATGGTTTACTTCTTAGACAAAACACGCCGAGTTTTAGTGGCAGCACCAACCTTAGTTTGCTTTACTTCAACGCCTGCTGATAATGAAGCTGGATCTGGTATATTTTTGAGATCTGTGAGCGTCACTACCCGATGACGCAATCCATCCTCTCCAGCTACCAAGATGTCTCCATCCCTAGTCCAACACTTTTTGACTCCAAAGCGTTGTCTAGCGGCCATGAAGGTTACGTGTCTAAGCTTCGTCAAGAACTCGGATAGGGTTATGCCAGTGCCCTTTAAAGCTGTCTTGGACATCCAAACTTTGTTACGGAGAGAAGCGTCGCAAAACTTGATAACAATAGGTCTTATTTTACTATCCCTTTGCATCCCAAGACGATGGCAGAAACGTATGTCAGCTTTCGAAAGTTCAGTCATTTTAAGGTGATGGCTAACTATCTTCAACACGGCAGCAGTAACATCCTCATCCTTCTCTTCAGCCACTCCATGAAGAAGCAGAATTTTGCGGCGGCGGCTCATCTCAAGTCTGTCAGTCTCACATAATAAATAATTCAACTGCTGCTGAAGGTTGGCCATTGCTGTATGAATAAAAGTTTTAAAGTCGAGGAAGTCCGAAGCCAATGATGCAGTTGTGTGTGTGGAAGTGCTTGCTTTTTCTAGGCTCTGCTGAAATTGGTCCATCCTGTCATTAAACATCTCCATCATTTTTTGCATGCTATCCTGGACTGTGTTCATTGTGGTTGTATGGATTTTCTTTGTTCTCACAGAGTGTAATTTAAATGTTCAAATAGGAGAGAATTTTATAAAGCTGGCAGGTATCTGATATTACTCACTATTATTGTACATCAATTTTATTCAAAATATACACATAAATATTTTTAATTCAATTCTATACATTCTACATAGAGTATAGAAGCTAACCCTTAAGTTTTATCTCTCCATTTTGTTACACGTTGTAGAAAAGCGGTGGAATTTTTCAGTGTTTTTATCGTAGTTTGTATGTAGGAGGGATAGATGTCGCTAGTAGCACATAAAGTAACCTATAGCAAACCTAGGATTTGAATTGTCCGCTACACATACGAAAGGAAGCTACTGTTTAACCTATTATGTGTAAAGAACCTGTGTAATTATTTACTGTTCCATAGAGACATTGAAGTATAAATGTTACTGACACAATATGAAGTTATTTAATTGGTGTTTAAAGCCGTATTTGACATCAATATCACCAAATGTTAAGTGACTACTGACAATTAGGTCAAAATCTTATATATAAATTCTCGTGTCACAGTTTTCGTTGCCATACTCCTCCGAAACGGCTTGACCGATTTTGATGAAATTTTTTGTGCTTATTCGGTATCTATGAGAATCGGCCAACATCTATTTTTTTTTATTTATATGGCAAAACAACGTTTGCCGGGTCAGCTAGTAGAATATAAGCTTATATTAGAGAATCAGTTTTTGGTAGCAATTCTTGAATTTAAAGTCCCCCCTAACTTGACATAATGGGCACCTTAAATAAAGAGTCTCATGTCGAGTTGAGCTCATTGAGTCTGCCAAAAATACACGTGAATACCATTCTATAAAAAAACAGTAGACGAGGAAATTTATAAACTTACGGTTCTTATTATTTTCCAGTAACATACAAGCGTATATTATTAAGAAATCTTATAAATATTATGAATGTGAAAGTTAGGATGGATATCTGCATATTGTTGCCTCATTCATAGCAGAATTGCCGAACGTACCTTGATCAAATTTTGTTAAAAAAATTGTTTAGAATAGCACATTTATCCAGAAAAAATAAGAGATAGATTTGTTTCAAGATTTTAATTATTTCACATTTTGACACTAGATGACGTGCAAGTTTTTTTAATCGCTCAGTAAACTTTTTTAAGTAATTCCTGTTCAAACTGTGAGTTCCCTTAAGAAAACTTCAATGCGAACGAAGGTAGTATTACAATAAAACGGAAAGGCAAACGATAAAAACTCTTTCTATTATTATAGGTATACGTTTCTATAAGAATAGAAACGTATACCTAGTTCCTATACTTTAAACGTAAGAATGTATGTGTAAAACAAAGATCGCGTAGGTAATCAATGAATGCAGAGCGTCATAAAACCAACTTCACTCACATATGCAGGTCCTTACCAAAACTTTATTTATTTATTTAACAATTTTTGTACACAGGATAAAGGACAATTGAAAATGAACATAGAATATAGTTACAAGGGTCAGCTTATTTCTAAAGAAATTTCTTCCAGCAGACCTGAGACTGGAGAGTTTGGTTAAAATGCAATAATAGTGTGTACGTATAAATATAAATCGAATAAATTACTTATACTATTAAAATATAACAAATTTTAAATACAAATACATACATAACATATATAATATATACCTACATATTATATCATACATAAAAATACACACAAATACATACTTTTAGCAACTTTGCTAAAAGTACTGAAACATCATCTAAGTGACTTTTTCGTTTTCATACATTTTTATTTTGAAAATGTGCAGTGAAATATTGCTAATTTTTTAAATCTATATCCTAGGATCACCTCTGAAACAAGAAATATCAAAATCAATGTATAATTCACCAAATAATCGCGAAGGAAACAAACAAAAAAATACACACGAATTAAGAACCTCCTACTTTTGAAAGTCGGTTGAAAATAAAGACATGTTCTTTTTTAAATATATTAGGTTCCAATATCAACCAAAAGATGGCGCTGTCACAATTTTTTACAACTTTACCTCAACTATGATTAAATCGGAAAACCATACACGTGTGACAAACAAACAAACAGATAAAAACAATCAATGGATTGCAGTAATCTATTGTGATCTGTTACTGTCGAGTTTTTATATATCTACTTGTAACCTAGAGCTTAGCCAGTGTGTGATCAAAGCTGAGGTTTTTGGGGTTCCGTACCCAAATAATAAAATATTCATCGCTCTCGCAGCGAATACGAAAGCGAGAGCATCGCGAGGTCTTACAACTTTGAACGAAAGAAAGAAAGAAAGAAAAAGTATTTATTTCACAAACACCGAAACTGTTTACAAAGTTGAAATAGAAAAAAAAAACTTAAATTAAATCAAAATATTCAAAGTATAAATAATAAATAAAAGTAAAAAGGACTTAATAATAAAACTGTGAAAGTGAAAACGGCAAACCGCCTCAGCATTATGTCTAGGTCGCAGCTAGGCTACGACGCTGATTTTCAGGCAGCGCCTCCGTCCCACTGAGGTGGAAGGGGACATATTATTGGCTGAGGGATCTGCTTTAGTGTTACTGTTCAAGATCACTAAAATTTAATAACAATAACAAGTAAAATTGAAAATAAAAAAAAGATAACAAAACCAATATATCCAAGCAACTAATGAAAACGAAAAATTACATACATACATACATAACTTCACGCCTGTATCCCGTATGGGGTAGACAGAACACCAGAGGTAATAAAACCATCTGATGTCACGTTTGACAAATTTGGAGGCATTACAATAGTGGAGAGAGACTATACAGGGGGTCAGCCTATCGCCCACAAAACAACCTTCCATAACACCTCTGTCCCTTAACTGACTTTTACAGTATGCCCGGGAAGAGAAGCAGCTGGCACATTCTGTGTTTTTATTTCGCTCCCAGTCCAGCATAGAAACGAAAAATTCAGTCGAAGAAATCCGATTTTCAATCGTAGATCGGATCAAACGTACCGATATGGTGTCCGAATCCGCATTTGTGTTATTTGGTCACTCTACACGATGGTTGCGTTGCTTTTTCGCGCGGTATTCGCGTAGTTCTGTAAGAACGATGCCAACGGCTATATCGGACCGTGATTTCTCAGATTCGTATCGGATAAAGTGTTACCCCGCTGTATCTCTTGACTACCGGCTGGTGTAGCGGGAACATACATTGCCTTCTATGCACGAGGTCCTGTGTTCGAATACCAGCGGCGGCGGATATTTGTGTGATGAGCACAGATATAATCAAGTCATGGACGTATAGATGTTTATTTAAGTTTATTCTAATAAAAGTTTATAGATAATGTTGTGTGAGTGACAAGATATAATATATTTTTTACAGTTTTGTTTTTTTTTTTCCGCCACAGAAAGCTTTACTACCGACTTGACGCCCCGAAGGGAGCCACAGAAGGAGAGGAGGTGAATGCTTGATGCACGAAGAGGGGACCTTTGGGGGACTACCCCGCCAGCCAATCCCTAACAGTGCGGGACTCACCGAACCCAGTGTTACCCGCTAAACACCCACTTTGCTGAGTTGTCCCGAGTTGGGTTAATCTCATCATCTGAACCAATTGGAGTCAGAGGCTGCGTACGCAGTTTTGTTTATTTATGTTGCCTTTATAATACAGAAACTTAAAAACAGATCAAAACCAATCAATTTTAGAGGGCTCCGATACACTGACAAACAGTACGTGTTCGGGTTATACTTTCGTACCGCGGGTCCTATATGGAACTATTTGCGTATTGAGTCACGCAAATGTTGATTTAAATCAAGGACTGTATACCGGTATGAATTTCTGTACATTTTTTTATCTGTATGACGTCACATCAAATTAGGTGTATTTAAAAATAACAGTACAGGAATTCATAGTGAAATAATTCTTGTACCTTTTTTATTATTGTAGCATAACTAATTTTTTTTCAGTTAACTGAAATTTTCTGGTATTAATATTAATATTGATATTAAAATTTTATTTTTAAATAGCTGTAGAATGTTCGATAGTTTAGTTGCAGCCTATGAAGCGTAGGTACATATTGTAATACCTTTTTTCTTTACCTTGTGTTGGTTCAATGGACTGTCACCTTTTGTCAATCAAAAAGAAAATTAACAAGCTTAATACACAAAAAGCTGCTGGTCCAGATAACATACCACCTCTTTTCATTAAACGGTGTGGAACAGTTTTAACCCTGCCCTTAAGCTTAATACTAAACTTATCCATAAAAACTGGCATTTTCCCAGAAGAATGGAAAAAAACTCGTATCGCACCTGTCTTCAAAAAGGGCGATCAAGCCGACATTAAAAATTACAGACCTATAGCTATATTATCCTGTTTAGCTAAGCTATTTGAATCCTTAGTATATCCATTTTTGTATCAACATGTCAATATATCACTATGCGACTTCCAACATGGATTTAGAACTGGCCGCTCTGTAGAGAGTAATCTTGTTCCTTTTGTGTCTGAAATTGCTGCTGAACTTGATAGAGGGGGCCAGGTGGATGCTATCTACACTGATATGTCAAGTGCATTCGACAAAGTCAACCATAGCATCTTACTGTCCAAACTAAAATCATACGGTGTAAGGGGCGTTCTATTGAATTGGTTTAGAACGTATCTTAATGATAGACCACAAGCTGTTGTAGTTAATGGATGTGAATCTACTACGTACTATGCAAAGAGCGGCGTCCCACAGGGTTCCCACTTAGGCCCTATCTTATTCTTGGTGTTCATAAATGACATTGTCTCACAGGTAGAACATAGCCAAATTTCACTTTTCGCCGATGATTTCAAGATTTACAGAACCATTAATAGCCCACATGACGTGCACTTGCTACAATCGGATTTAAATAAAGTAAGCAACTGGTGCTTTTCTAATTCAATGGTCTTAAACTATTCTAAATTTTTTCATATATCATTTACGAGAAAAATTAAACACGTCGAGACATCATATCAGTTGGATGGTAGGTTACTAGCCAAGGTTAGTGAGGTTCGTGATCTTGGAGTTCTCATCGACAGCAAACTTAAATTTGATTCTCACGTTAGCTACATTACAAGCAAAGCCTCTCGTATTCTAGGCTTTATTAAAAGGAACACTCGCAACTTCAAAGCTTCTAGTAAACTAATTTTATACAATAGCCTTGTTCGTTCACATCTTGAATTTGCTTGTGTCGCATGGAACCCTGTGTACAATGCCAATTCTCAACGTCTCGAAAGCATTCAACGGGCCTTTACAAGAAGTCTTGCGTTTTTTTCTCCATACATATCGCATCGACGTCCATATGAGCAAAGAATGCAGCACTTCAACATGTGCTCTTTGCGAAATCGTCGTTCTGTTGCTGACTTAACTTTTCTGCATAAAGTACTAAATGGCAAAATTTCCTGTGCTCTCATTCTCAATAAAATAAATTTATCGGTACCATATAATTACCCGAGACACCGTATTACCAAAATCTTCAGCATTCCTAAGTGTCGTTCAAACATGGGCTTTCATCACCCAATCTCCAGAATGCTATCTCAATACAATTTCATTTCTGCTGAACTACCTGAGCTGGATATCTTTAATGATAATTTGTATGAATTTAAAAATAGACTTTTTGTTCAATTTATATCCTAAATCTATAAGTTTTCAGTATAAATGTAAAATGTTTGACTTTTTCTATTTATTATTATTATTCACATTGTAATAATTTTTATTAATTTTTAATTTTAATCTTATTATTGAAATTGTTGTATTCATAAATCTTTAATCTTTAATCTTTAATTTTTAATTTTTATTCTTAGTTTAATTTTTAATTCTTATTTTTAATTATGATTGTTATTTAATTTAATCTCATTGTATTTGGGAACTCATTACAATTGTTTACTCCTTTTCTTACCAAAGTTGTGTACGCCTATAATAGGTATACATATAAGAAAAGTACCGGAACAATTTTCCTTGTAAATTTTATTATATGTAATGCTGTTGGTGTACCTTATGAATAAATAAATAAAATAAATAAAACCGAGTGGGTTCGTTGCCTTATCTTTTTTGACGTTAACTCTCTAATAGGTGTTGTTACTCTATGCTAAAGGTTATAAAAAGCCGGGTTGACCTTAGAGAGGTCTTTTTATTTCTGCAAATTTTTGAAGAGAGAAGAGTTTCCGCCTGAGCCGGTCAGCTGCCAGATCACCGAGTCAAACATGTAGACTTATTTCACAATTGCTGTGATAACCGGTGAGCTCGGCGCTGCGTTGGCGAATTGTTTCTCTTGCTACCTCAATCCGCACATTGTCAAACCTCCCATTTGGGAGGTTTCCTGGTGGGAGTACAACCCCAGGTCCTATTAATTCAGCGGACTACAGCTCGGGATCCTGCGGTCATCCTTGAACGGGATTGGTCGGCGACCCGGGTACCCCTTTTGTTTACTTTACCGTCAACAACCGTCCTAAAGGTGGATTCTTTTAATTTTTTTTTATTTACAAATACTCTTTACCTTCGCATCCTCTCTTACCTACAACTGAAGTTACTAGCTATCAAGTAGTAGTACTGAATATAATTTTAAATTTGTATTTCAACATTAATTGTAACGGTCTTAGACTGATTTTAGTTTTAAGATTGTACTGTGTACTGGTTCGGGTGGATTAGCCTGGACCAGCCTTCAGCTTATTTATTTAATCAGACCAACACCTGAGATACCACACCCTGTAAACTTATTGAAATCTCTTTATTTTATATCTTGCTTGTTCTACAATCATTTTTTTTGTACAATAAACTTTGTAAACAGTAACGCTTAGTATTATTTGATATCCCCCAGTAAAAATAGTTACAATATGCTGACCTATACATTTCGGTACAGAAATTAAATAAGTTAAAATATATCTGTACTTAAAACATCTACAGAAATTAATCCGATATACATTATTTGGGTACTGATATAATTAATTTAGATTTTAATAACTTGTACAGTTATTTTGTTTAATGAAGCAGTACACTAATAAGGGTACTGAAATTTTTCTAGTACTATTTAAAAAATGTATACCGATATGCAGTCCCTTTTTTAAATACTGTGTCAATATAGTGAAAATTATTGAGTTTGGACCGCAGTATTTACTGTAATCTTGATAAGTAACAGTACCTAATTAAGTCAATGCACAGGACGGAACCTTTCGCACGGTAGTCCGACTCGAACTTAACCGTTTTTTTTCTATATTGAATAATAGATTATGCTTTGTACGTTTGTTACTTGAAAATAATAGATATAGTAAGTTTACTTTTTAAGAAGCTTGGCTGTGACATGACATTAAAACACAATAACAGCTGCTGTCTTTTTTTCAACCGACTTCCAGCGTTCGGACAATTATGAATCGACTTAAAATGATAGAATGTATTTCATAGTTGGTCCCATATAAATTTAATCGAAATCGGTTGATTACTTCATTGACAAATTTTTGAAAGAATATGTATGATTTCGGAGAATTAACGTTGATGACATTATAACTCAGCCAAAGTTTTGACGTGAAGTCGGTTTTTTAATGCTCTGCATTCGTTGATTATTTTACTGCTAAACCTCCCTATGACCTCAATCTCAGCTAATGGTACGTCAAGATTACGTCCAAATATCCCCTCAGGTGTCGCGCTCAAAACAAGACCGAACACCGTTGCGTGTCGAGCCCTCAAAATTGTTTATGCAGAAATCTTACCTATTGTCAGTTTTTCCATAATTTCCTGGAATCTTTTCATTAAAGCATAAACAAATTATATATTTTTGGAAACTAGATAAGATTATTTAATTGATTGTATATGATTTTTGTAAAAAAAATTAATTGAATAAAAACAAATAAAAAAAAATAAAAAAAAAGATAAAAAAAATAATTTTTTTTTTGCATACTTCTCCATTGTTAAATATTAAACTTATATATTATACTATATTGGTTATATAAATAAATCATAAAAATAAGATGCAAAAAATCAATTTTATAATGAGAATATCTATTGTTAAACCCACTAAATAGATACTCAAAAGTTAGACAGCACTACACGCCTTTCAGTGCGCGAACTTCAGACACGTTTTTCTAAACTTTTAAGTATGGCGGCTAGCTAAAACGTCAAGGCAATAAAGCTAGCCTGTTCCTTCCTGGACGATTTCTAATGCATCAAAGAGAGATAGGCTTTGTATTTCGTAAGTTAAACATAGTTTAGTAGCACAACTGACACCTTGCCGTGCCACGGCAAGAGACACTTAACGGCGGTTTTTTTTCTTGCCGTGGTACGGCATGCGACACGTGAGGGGATATATGGACTTCGGAATGGACTGGCTCTTCATAAAACTTTACTGGCAAAAATCACCCCCTAAACTTATATTTGGCGGCAACATAATTATTTTAATAGAAATGTATTGTGGTCTAATATATTTCTATAATAAATAAATATTTCTGACACTCACACAACATTAAATAGCCCAAATTAAGTTTCTTAAAGAACTTGTGTTATGGATACTAGATAACTGATATACTTAAGAAATATATAAACTTACATATTGAGCAAATACATATTTTTTAATAGAATAACCTTAAATCTATACTAATATATAAAGCTGAATAGTTTGTTTGTTTGAACGCGCTAATCTCAGAAACTACAAGTGGGATTTGAAAAATTATTTTTGCATTAGATAGCCCAACTCTTGAGAAAGGTTATAGGCTATATTTTATCCCGAAATTCCCACGGGATCAAAAGTTACGCGGGAAAACCGCGCGCGGTTGCTAGTAAACATATAAACATCCATGACTTGACGGCTTATATCTGTGTTCTTCACACAAACATCCGCCGCCGCCGGGATTCGAACCCAGGACCTCTGGCATAGAAGGCAATGTATGTTACCGATACACCAGCCGGTCGTCAATATATATTCTATGTGATCAACGTAATCCGTTTTTAAGCTTAAGGCCGTATACAGAAAGAAAGCTGGAAACTTATAAGCGCTTGCCGGCGCTTGACAGCGCTGGTCCGTTCTACACAAAGGAAGCAGGTTGAGGCAGACCAAGCAAAATGTCGGACTCATCGGACGATGATTTCCCAGCGCTGAACAGCGCGTGTTGAAGCTTGTCGGCACCGTTCAGTGCTTATCAGCGCGCGTTCATATATTTTCCTGCGTGGGTCACCAGCGCTGTCAAGCGCTGGTAAGCGCTTATAACTTTCCAGCTTTCTTTCTGTATACGGCCTTATGGTGGCAGCTGAAAATCGGAGCGATTGATTTCACTGACCTGAAACAACGCTAATGCTGAGTTGACCCAATTTGTTTCTTTTATGCAGATGTGCTAGCTTTTTACCTGTTTTTGTACACAATAATAATATAAATAATAATATAACACAATAATAAGCTTCCATGCTGGACTGGGAGTGAAGAAAAACATAGAATGTACCAGCTGCTTCTCTTCCCGGGCATACTGTAAAAGTCAGATATGGGACAGAGGTTTTATTTGCGGTTTTTTGAGGGCGATAGGCTGACCCCCTATCATTGCAATAATCTCTCTACCTACATCATTATAATGCCTCCAAATTTGTCAAACGTGAAATCAGATGGTTTTATAACCTCTGGTGTTCTGCCTACCCCATTAGGGATAAAGGCGTGAAGTTAATGTATGTTATGTAATAAATAAAATAATCAACAAATGCAGAGCTTAAAAAAAACTGCCTTCACTAAAGACCTTGCTAAAATATAAGGTCATCAATGTAAGATGCTCCATAATGACACGTATTTTCTCGAAAGTGCCAATTTCACAAAAAGTAAGTATTCAATTATTCTATGGGCCTTATAAACAAGCTTAGAGTCGATCAGCGGGCAATGTGGGATCGAATCAGGAATGACGAGATTCGCAGGCGAACCAAAGTCACCGACATAGCCAGAACGATTGCAGAGTTGAAGTGGCAATAGGCAGGGCACATAGCTCGCAGAACAGATGGCCGGTGGGGCAGAAAAGTTCTCGAGTGGCGGTGACGTACTGGGAGACGCAGCGTAGGCAGGCCCCCCGATGGACCGACGACCTGGTCAAAGTCGCCGGTAAACGCTGGATGAGGGCAGTGCGGGGCCGAGCGACGTGGAAGAACTTGGGGGAGGCCTATGTCCAGCAGTGGACGTCTACAGGCTGTGGATGATGATGATGATGATTCAATAGATTTTAATGAAATTAATATGGGGCCACCTCTGGGGTATTCTCCACCATATAAAACAAGAATATTGAAAACCGATTCATAATTGACCAAAAAATCATGTAACAAATTTTAAAAAAAACATACCCACGAATTGAGAACCCCTTTTGGAAGTCGGTTGAAAGTACTAAAAAATTAATAACAATGTAAAATTAGGCGGCCTTCTCGATATCTTCCTGGCAACCCAATTTATCGACAATTAACTTAAGGCCACAACTTTCTTTTTATGTAGGAGATCATCTATACTAATATATAAACCTGAAGAGTTTTTTTGTTTGTTTGTTTGAGCGCGCTAATCTCAGAAACTACAAGTGGGATTTGAAAAAATCTTATCCCGAAATTCCCACGGGATCAAAAGTTACGCGGGTAAAACCGCGCGCGGTGGCTAGTTAATAACAAACTACTAAACTACTAAACTAAACAAAATCAAACCTTTCACCTCTCGGCCCGGACGTCCAGTCTTTGCATACCCCATAGCTGATAATAGTGTTCAACACAATAAAATCCGAACGTGGGAATGTTTTAATAGAAAGACAGCCTAAAATTTCTGAGCCAAAAAGGTAACTGTTACAAAATAAAGAAGCCTTATTTACACCTTGACCTGTCTTCAGCGAAATAATCACATGGCTCAAACAAAAACAACTTTCTGTCCGAATTTGGCAACATTTTGTTAATCTGTTTATCTGTAATAATCTCTTCCATAAACTTAAATTACTTACTGCTTTTCTGTTCCATTTCTTAATCTACAGGGTGAGTGGCGGGACACTTTTGAAATTCAAGGACGTGATAGTTTGAGATCATACATGAAGAGAAAAAATATATTAAAAAATAAATATTAATTATTTACTGAGTAAACTTAACCGAAAGTTAAAGAATTGATTACGCAACGCATGCCCTAGCGCAACGCTAGCGTTGGCAGGGATCCCGGCGCCAAGTCACGTGCCGCGATTGACTCAGGCCTAAGTAAAGTATTTATTTATTTATTTTATTTATTTACACTTCAGTATTCAGTACAGATAGTAAATGAGAAAAAAAAAACGGTGTGTTGAGAAGTACTACTAGGCGGTCTTATCGCTGACGAGCGCTTTCTTACAGACAACCATGTACATGTATAAAGTACATAGTAACATAGTAGTTTTTAATTATAGGGAATTCTAGTGAAAAATTTCGTACCTACTTTTATTACATAATTATGATCAGAATCGAGTATAGAGTGTTCTCCTTCAGTATCTAAAACTTGTCGCCAGTCACCCTGTATAGTTGACAATAAATATTTAAGTTTTATTTGGTTTAATTAACACTATTCATTCACGCGATTGGAAACAGTTTCTGCCTCATAACTCCTGTTGTGTTCCTGTATCCTGTATCTTGTATCCATCTAGCTTGGATACTGCCATTAGTGTTGCCAGCGAAAACATCTATGCTGTCTTGCATTCCTTTTCACGTTTTTTTTTACATCAATCTAGTTTTAAGAATCGTTATAAATCGTAATAATTTTTATCTACTCTCATATCATAATATTCAAAATATAAAACTCAGAACGAATTTATATTGACATACTTTTTAAAATAGTATAACGAAATGAAATTAAAAAATTAAATTATAACACACTACCTCGAACAATACAATGTTATAATAATTTTTTTTTTCATTTCGATACAGATAACAGACCATAGATTTCATTTTTTTATCTGTGTCCTGCGAGCGCCGCGCTACGTTACATTCTGTGGCCGCGCAGCGCGTTTTGGCGCATGCGCGATAATGGCGGGAATAAATATCTTCAGTGTATGAGATTAGATAAAGTAGTGTATGAAACTGCACATAACTAGGTATTATGTGACAGTTTCATAAACTACTATTACGATACCGATGATCGTCAAAAATAACGATAACCTGAGGTTTACGATCGGTATCGTTGCATCCCTAATTTTAAACCGACCCTAAGAACAACCTACAGTTGAGTGTACCTTTCTAAGGTCAGCAGTACTTACGTCAAGTAAAGTAAAAGTTGTGCTTATTATTGGATGCGCAAGGTCGTGCGCGAGCGCAGTGCGTTCTCAGGCCAGATGATGATCGTATAGCCAGGGATAGTTGAGTTGATACTTAGACAAAAAAAGTATTTTTTTTTATAAAAAAAGGATGGGGCGTTTGTCTCCCATGACACCTAAGGTCGTACACGTCCATCCACGAGTACACAAAAAAGTTGTATTGTATGGAGTTGACTTTTGAATACTAAATTTAACATTAGCTTTTTACATTTTCAGCTTCAAAAAGTAAGTATTATTAATATTTTTAATTGTTAATAAAAAGCTCCTATGGCCTCAAAATATTTTCAACGTGAGATTAAAGCATTATGCTAAGCTTTTTTGGTGTAAAATTGACACGGGATAAAGTTTCGAGGGCAGAACCGCACGCGGCTGCTCTTTAAAAAAAGGAAGATTCTTTTTCTGTCATATGAAAAAGTAGAAGTACATACGTACGTGAATTTTTTAGACTATTTTAAAATTATATGTGTTGTTTTATTCAGGATAGTAAACAGGTGATAATTGATTTCTTAACATTAACATTAGGTGTCATGGAAGACAAACGTCACATCCATATTTTATATAAAAAAGAAAAAAAATCAAAATCAGATTTTTACAGATATCATATCAAATTTCAAATAACTATTACTTATCTAAAGAAAGTATTTTTTATGTAGTGTATATTTTGAAAAATAGGTTACTATGCCTTTAACCCACTTACATGTACTAATGTTCTACATCTATGGTTGTCTAGTAGAGATCGTTTCCCAGCGATAAGATCGCCAATTATATTTCAAAATTGTTGGTATATATTTCCTTTTTTTTATTTAAATGCATACCAAAAAGTGTAAATAAATACTTTCTAAATTGAGTGTAGATTATAAAATTAAAATGTGATATAATACTTAGGAATGTACATAATGGCTCAATATAAAAAAACTCAAGTATCAAAACCACTCTATCACCTCTAAATCCCGACAACAATCTAGTTACAATTATTACCGAAGACAAAAACATTAAGTTCCCGAGTTATTTCATCACAGACATACACACAGTGACCGGTGTTGTGAGAATCTATGAAATACACAACTTTGACTATAATTAGCTTATAATTTATTACAATATTGGCATTGAACTTTTGAAGATGAACCATTTTCAAAATTTGATTGTTATTTCTTTATGATCAAAGTTCATAATTGTACTTTTTGTGAATTATGAATTATGATAGATGATGATGATCTGTGGTAAAGTGACGAAGTATTTCTTTTATTTATTACATTTAACAGTAGTGTAATTTTATAACCATCACGGTACATTTTATTAAGCGTGATTTTTTAAGCATAGATTTGTTATCAATTCTTCATAGCGAACTGTCAAAAAATATAGGTACAGTCATGTCTAATAATATGTATACATTTTCATTGGAATTTGAACCTTATCAGAGGCAGTTTCAAATTTTCAAATTTGGAACGATCTGCCTCCTACATTGAGAAAAACTATAGGGAAACAAACTTTTAAGATTAAATATCGAGCATTACTTTTATTAAATTAATATTTCTACTTGTTATTATTATATTGTTATTATTAGGTATAAAAACACGCCTTTAGGCATTATTTAAATATTATTGCAGATATTTTTCTGTGAATATGTTTGCTTTTTGAACTGTTTTTAACTATTTTATTTTTTTGTCATATTTATTGTTGTAATTCTTTACCATTAATATAGCCATTAATTATAACAAAAAAAATTACTTGAATGTCAAAACGAATGCTGTAACCTGAACCTTCGACTACTTACCTGTGTTAATTTGCTAAGTTTATACAATATACAAGACTGGCCCTGAAAACCAGCGCTGTTAAAATATAATGTTTAAGTCTGTGGTAGGACAATTTTAGGGTCCGCCTGGCTTGCGGCCACCTTTCATACAGAGTCCGCTGCTTAATATCACTGCTACCGATGATAGTTTTTGATTTTCAACCGACTTCAAAAAAAGAAGGAGGTACTCAATACGTCTGTATGTTTTCTTATGATTGTTATCTCATAACTTTTGACTTGGTGAACCGATTTTGATGATTCTTGTTTCACATGATAGAGGATATTTGGTCCCATATAACAAAATCAATTGAGCACTTCATGAATTTTTTTATGAATTCGATATGTATGAATTCGGAGATCGTTTACCTTGACGACCTTCTAATTCGGCTAAAGTTTTGACGTAAAGTCGGTTTATTTAATGCTCTGCATTCGTTGACTATTACAGCATCAATTTATCTTTGATATCATATTTACTTACCAGCAGAACTAGCATAGGACCTTCGATAAACACTAGAATTGACAACAAGAATATGACCGAATTATTTTATCCTACCACGTTTGCCATGTTAGCAATAATAGATAGAATAACTCGATCCATACATACATAACTTCACGCCTGTATCCCTTATGGGGTAGGCAGAACGAGAACAGAAATTTTAGGCAAATATTTAAAACTTAGTGCTTAGTAGCTTATAAAAAATATTCTAATAAGAAACTAATATAGGAAAAAAATTATACCTTTTAAAGCCAATAAATTGTAATTGGCTATAATTTTGCCGCAAATTGAACAATTTTTGCTACTTAATTAAGTAATGATACAGATTTATTAAACTTAAAAAGTGTAGTTGAGATTTTTCATCGTTATATTCAATTTAAGTTATCATTTGAAGACCTTGACTATTTTTGCTCATATTAGATTATTATACAAAAAAATGTGTACCGATTACTTTTGAAAAGGTTTATGAGCATTTTTGACCCCCTGTCACTGCAATAGTCCCTCCCCATCATTATAATGCCTCCAAATTTGTAAAACGTGACATCAGATGGTTTTATAGCCTCTGGTGTTCTGAATACCCCATTAGAGATACAGGCGTGAAGTTGTGTATGTGTGATGCCGATGACACTAGTAACATAAAAAATACAACTTTCATACAATCAACGAAGGACAGAAAATTTTCATAAAGCGCTTGCAATAAAATTAAGTTAATTACTTTGAATTGAATTACTTATTATTATACTGTTTCAAAATATAGGGTTTGTTCTACAATGCAACTTATTTGAATGCCTCGGCTAAGCTGTAATTAAGTAAGTCGAGCCAAGCAATGCAACTTTAGCCGTCCAATAAAAAGATTTAGCTAAGTGTAACGCGGGTTATTTATGTGGGTTCCGCTGACAAAATATAATCAGGGAATTTTCTTCCTTAATTTTTATTTTTTTATTTTTGCTATTTTAGGCCCACGTGCAGGTTTTTCCAATTGTAATTGTTATTATTATCAACTATTCTGTGACTAAACGTGAGTTTGAGCTCTAGCTGACCTGATGGTTCGTGAAGTTGAGAAATGATGAAGTTACTATTCTTCATCATTCTCCATCATCATTGATGGAGGATAATGGGCGATCATTATCTTCATGAGCCGAGGGATGCACTCTTCTCGACGGAGGCCTCCCCCAGGATTCGTCATGTCGTCCGCATCCGCGCCGCCCTCATCCAGCGTTTGACGTTCGTAAAGTGTATAAAATTACCTACTACGAATAAAAAGTTTTCATTTTTCATTATTGGTGGCATATTTTATATACAGATTTTATTCATTACCCAGAGAACACTGAAACAGTTCTGCTAGCAAGCGAGGGCCAATAGGATTAGTTGCGTTTTACGAAACGTATATTAAAAAAATAATAATAATCATTCAATGTAGGCAACACAATATGGTTGTTAATGGAGCAGTGATTTAAAAATAGTCCCATGGTTTTGATATTTCCAAGCGGTACCCCAATAAATAAAACTTCTAACAATAATTGTTCATTGTTTATTTTTGATAATTTCTCTCACACTAACTGTGCAATTGTTTTAACATTTACGAGATACATAACAAACATTTTAGCTCTTATTGTTATACAAACAAAGTCTATTTTTATGCTCCAGTTTAGTTTAAAAATTATCTTAAGAACTAAGTATGGACATATGTAATATTTTTTAGGTTCATGCCCAAGTCACACGTAATTTAGTTGAATTACAAGGTTGTTCACATAAACACCGAGAGGTATATTAATTTAATACACGAAAAAAGATAATTATTAAAAGATTATAATAATAATTATGATCTCTAATGTGTCATATGTATTTTTTTCATGTGAACGTTATGTTATTAGGTTACGTTTTGTATTATTGACATTGTGTATAACAGTTGACCTCTGTCTTAAATCGTATTAATGTTTTCAATGCAACATTTGGTATGGATGTTTTCTTGATGGAATTTTGCATAGAACTCTTACTTATAATATGGATGTGTAAGTTTAGATGGACGTATAATAAATAAACAAATAAATTCCCCAGATAATCACACCAACTACATGGCTTCAAAGTAAGCAAGTCAGTTAAGGGACAGAGGTTTTATGAGCATTTTTGACCCCCTGTCACTGCAATAGTCCCTCCCCATCATAATAATACCTCCAAATTTGTCAAACGTGACATCAGATGGTTTCAAAGCCTCTGGTGTTCTGCCTACCCGTTCCCTTAGGGATACAAGCGTGAAGATATGTATAAACGCCCAGACCCAGAACATTTCTTTTTCATGTTCCGTGCGGGAATCGAACCTGCGACCGCTGGCGTCTGAGACAGATAAGTTTACCCCATCGCCAAAGTGGTTATTTTGTATTATTGACATAACTTTTAATGCCGAAATTCCCGTGAGATAGAAGCTAGAATGCGAAATGCGATATTATAAATGCGAAAGTCTGTCTGTCTGCCTAACAACGCACCAATTTGCATCAAATATTTAATAAAATAATTAATATCCCTGTTTTGTTTTCAAATACAAACCTTGAAAGGTTTCAAGTAGGATAAAGTTTGAGAGTATGAAAATCTAAACGGCTCAAAAGATTTAAATGGCGCTAGTCTATACTAATATTATAAAGAGGAAACCTTTGTATTTTTGTATGTGTGTATTTAATAGGCTCAAAAACTACTGGACCGATTTCAAAATTTCTTTTACCATTACTTAGAGGGATTCTTCCGAATCCGTATAGGCTACTTTTTATCCCGAAAATCCCGCGGGAATCGAAATTGCGCGTGTAAAACCGCGCGCAACAGCTAGTACAATATATAACACAGGCTGAAAACAGCTTTTTTAAATACCAGCGCCTAGGGCTCCTAAGGGATATCATCATCATCATCACAACTCTTTGTAACGAGCCTGCTGCAGGGCATGAGTCTCTTCGCTGGTTGACGGGGAGGTATATACTATTATCCACCAAGCTGGCCTAGCGCTGGGTGGTGGATGTCAGAATTTTTAGGGCGTAGAAATGGCTTCTGACAAACCATAACGACTACTGTATACAAGTATAGAGTAGTCGTTATGTATCGTATCGTTATGTATATTATCTTACTGTATTTGGGAACTCATTACAATTGTTTACTCCTTTTCTTACCAAAGTTGTGTACGCCTATAATAGGTATACATATAAGAAATGTACCGGAACAATTTTACTTGTAAATTTTATTATATGTTATGCTGTTGGTGTACCTTATGAATAAATAAATAAATAAATATATTAGTATACACCGGCTGGTGTAGGGGTAACGTACATTGCCTTCTATGCCAGAGGTCCTGGGTTCGGATATTTGTGTGATGAACACAGATATTAGTCGTCAAGTCATGGATGTTTATATGTTTATTTAAGTTTATTTTCTAATAAAAAATATGTATTTATTCAAAATGTATGTTTATATATTTCTTAAGTATATCAGTTAACTAGTATCCATAACACAAGTTCTTTAATAAACTTAATTTGGGCTAGATAATGTTATGTGAGTGTCAGAAATATTTATTTATTTAAGTATACAGCACCCGAAGCACGGGATTTGTCGTGAGAAATGAATGGTTGGCGGTCACCCATCCAAGAACCGACCGCGCCGAACGTTGCTCAGCCAGTGATATCATATGATACACACAGCTACCACGGCGGCGCCACGACGACTTCCCTTAGGAAATGCAAAAGACAAATCACTGTCATACCTATCGATGACCGATAAACAAATGGTAGGTCGCTAAAGGTCACGAAATATTTTATTATATTATTTCAATACAGTGGTTTTTTCAAGACTTTTATTATATTAGCAAATACTCTGAACGAATCCATGAGAACGGCTTTATGTTCCATCGCTGTTATAATTTTGACAAGTCACCTAAAAACAATAGATAATAAATAAATATATAAATATTTCTGACACTCACACAACATTATCTAGCCCAAATTAAGTTTCTTAAAGAACTTGTGTTATGGATACTAGATAACTGATATACTTAAGAAATACACCGGCACAATTAGCGGAACACAAAAAAAAAGCAGGATTTTAAAATCTTTTCCTTGAGGAACTGGCCAGTTATATTCTTTTTAATTTATTGTCAAATTTGAAAATAGAAAATTAGGAAGAACACTGTGTGTTCAAAAATGGAAAATTTTGAACACACAGTGACTTATGGTGGCGGCTCGATTATGGTTTGGGGAGGGATATGTTTGGGAGCTCGCACGGAGTTAGTGATAGTCACAGGAGGGGCCATGATAGCAGATCGATACATCCACTGACCTCTATATTTACCACTGGACTGGCTGTTCCGTAAGTTTGACAGCTATTTTTTTGTGCCTATTTGAAGCGCCACTAGCGAGTAGCGAGTGTCCGCAGAACTAATTTTGACGTATATTGCAAGTGGCCGCCAGAGAAGTGCTTGCTTATTGTTAAGTGATTTTATATTTTTTTAATATAAATACGAATTTTATGTTGTTATTGTTATAAGCATTATATAAAAGTTATCAAGAATGAGGACATGTGTATATTGAAAGCGACTAGTTTTAGTACCACGGACACTCGCTACGTCCGACAGCGCCAAAATGGCGATTATCAAACAGGCACAAAAGCACTTTGACAGCCACCAGTCCAGTGGTAAATATAGAGGTCAGTGGATACATCAGAGACATTTTAGAAGAACATGTTGTACCATTTGCCCCATTTATTGGTGACGACTTTATTCTAATGCAAGATAATGCTCGTGCTCATAGTGCACAATCGGTACAGGCATATCTGAGCCACGTTGGTATACCGGTGATGCAGTGGCCAACAAATTCCCCCGATATGAATCCGATAGAGCATGTATGGGACTTGCTAAAAAGAAGGGTTAAATCCAGAATGCCACCCCCCAACAATCTGAATGAACTTGGAAACGCATTACTTGAGGAGTGGGAGCGGTTTGCCTCAAGAAATCATCGATAACATAATCTGTAGCATGCCCAGACGAATGGAAACCGTAATCAGAGCAAGAGGGGGAAACACTCGTTATTAATTTTGCATTAATTTTATTGTTAAATCATTTGATGCTTACTTTTTTTTATTTTTTGTGATGGTTCATAATCATCAAAAAATTTCACTTATTTCAAATTTCTTTATTTTTCAATAAAAAATAACGAAGACTTTTCAAAAACGTTGTTAAAAGATGTTAATCAATTTGTTATTTTGTGTCTAATTACATTTTCGTCAAATATATGCGTTATTATCTCATAGTCTCACTTTTTTTTCTGTTCCGCTAATTGTGCCGGTGTGTATATATAAACATACAAATTGAATAAATACATATTTTTTATTAGAATAAACTTAAATAAACATATAAACATCCATGACTTGACTACTAATATCTGCGTTCATCACACAAATATCCGCCGCCGCCGGGATTCGAACCCAGGACCACTGGCATAGAAGGCAATTTATGTTACCTCTACACCAGCCGGTCGTCAGCAATATCGTTTGACACACACAGGCGCCTCTACACTACGACGATTCTCACTGACACATGACATATGCTGAGTTAGCCTGCATAAAATATACATATTCGACGGTTCGGGGTATAAAGGGCATAAGCGACATTCTAGGTGAAAATGAAATATGAATGCCACTTTACTAAACTTTGCTCGATCTATCCATTCCGCTCACTCCCGTGTCTCTAGCGTGAATTTTGTTGTCGCTTAGATCCAAATTCAAAGCATCCCTCTTTTTTTTTCATTAGACATAAGCGACCAAATTTTGCACCTTTTTCTGTAAGCTGGCGCTTAAAACCATGTAAAATAGACGTTATTTTTAGATCGTGGTAGCTAATGACTTTTTACTTTACTCTGACAAAAAGATAATTGTGGCTTAAGTTATATTTCCTCGTAATTTTTTTTTAGCTTTGAACCTTATGCTTCTTTTCTTATTAGGTTAAAAATAAGCTTTGTCGGTTACACCTCTTTACTGCTAAGCGGTATGGTATATGGACGTCCTTTATAACCTATTACTTTCAAACAACTCAAAGCTACTGTGTCGCTTATCCCCAATCACCTTGCATATATTTAAAGAGTGATGTGGCTTATTCCCTATAAACCATTTTTTTTTAGTATTAGCCCTGTCGTTTAAACCGTATTTACGAAGATATCATATTTATATGTTGGAGCTTATTCCGCGCAAACGGGTTTTAAAAACCTACAGTTGTGAAGTTCCGAGTCGCTTGTGACGTGTTTAGTACGCCGCGAGCCGCGACGGAGTGTGCAGGCGCACGTTGTTGACACAGGTATGTACGAATATGTGTTACGAATTACGACTGCTTACAAGTATCTGATTCTATTGTGTTTCTCGTATTATTATAATATAATATTTATTCTTAGCTATAAGTAATAAAATATCGTATAACTTGTGCTTTGTATCAATTTAATATGATTACCTATTACTTATACTTAATACTTAATCATTTATTGCTTCCATAATGTTACAAAGTTCTTAAATCTATTTTTTACAATTGAGGATCGTATGTATGAATACATAAAACATGTAACACTATAGGCCTAAAGTAGGCACTGCTAGTAAACAAAATATAAAACTTGGTAGAAAATTAATACATAAAATATACAAATACATAATCAATACATAATTTCTTGAATAAGAGCATAATTAAGGGACAAAGTCGTTCATGAATTCTTTTAATGTATAATAACTTTTTTTCAATAACAGTTCTTTAAGTTTTTTCTAAACAAATTTGATTTTTTAATGTTTTTTAAGTACATTATCAGGGAAGTGATTACAATTTTTTATAGACATACCATGAGGACTACATGAATGCATATTAAGATTAGATGTCAGTAGAAGAACTATTTTATTTTTTCTAGATGGTCTAAGAGTATATTTAAAAGCTATGTTCGAACGTTTAGTATAGTAATTAGGGTGGTTTCTAAGGAATTTTATTATTTCAAAAATATACAAGCATGTTAATGTTAGAACTTTTTGGTTTCGAAAGTTAACTTAAGTATTTAATTTATTTGGATTTTCAGATTACAATGGAAAGAAAGGGGCGAAATAGTAATATCTTAGAAATGGCGTTGAAAACCGCCGGAATAAAAAAAATTAAATGCCGTAAAAGTCTTATGCCACATTTTGAAAAGGTTTGTAATTCGACAACTACCTACCTATTAAATTTATTTATTCTAAAAACTTATAACTTAACGTAAAAGTTTATTGGAATGTACTCTGAACTTTTAGTAATTTTTCACGGTACCGATTTTTTTAGTGCACTTCAGAAGAAAAAGACAGAAAGAACCCGGAAACAGTTATACTCCAAAATGAGGTTACAGTAAAAGGGAAAACTTCAGAAGATGAAAATGTCACATTTACTAGGAACATTGAAAATAGACAAGTGAGTACGAATTTAAAAAAAACCTATTATACTTACTTCAGTTAAAGAATGATTTCCAACGTACGGTCCTGCCTTTCTCTCAGTCATTGGTGTAAATAAAAAAAATCCCCAGACACTCACACCGACTGCTCGGCGCCAAAGTAAGCAAATGCTTGTGTTATGGGTTACCGTGCAGCGAACTAGGGGGCAGCCTAGAATATATACATAAATAGATACACAGCCAAGACCCGGAATTTTTTTTCTTGTTCCGTGCGGGGGTCGAACCCGCGACCTCACGGATAAACAGCTAGCGCTTAAGCCACTGCGCCATGGAGGTCTTCGGATGTCCTGCAACCTTGACAATTTCATCGGTCCATCTTGAGAGGGCCTGCCTTCTCTCCTCGTATGGAAGGTATACGAACGAACCCCGAAAAATATACGAAATATAACTCAGACGACGTTTCACGCCACGTTGGTTGTTTGTCAGCAGCACCTATTTCTATCATCTGGCTGTTTCATTTCATAGATATTAAACCTTTGTGTATTTTAAATACCTATGAATCTTCCCCATCTGTAACATAACTATCATATATCATGTTTGCAGATATCGAGGAATATTAATTATGGCTCTCAGGTGGCAAATGCAATTCCTGATTTTGAGCCAAGCATAGTTATGACTTCAGAATCACCTTCAATTATACAAGAATCTTCAAAAAAATCTTCACAGCCACAAGCAAAACCAGCCGTCACTAGCACGTCACCTACTGTTTATGACATCGACAACACGAGTGATGTTCCACTTGCCACTGAATCTCCTCATAATACGCTAGGTGATGAAATTAACTCTGAACCCACTGACATCTCTACATCTGTACTATCCAAACCTCAAGAAGTTGCAAGCACGTCATTTGTCACTACTTATAACAACAACAGTGACTCTACTTCTGTAAAAGACCAGTCTAAAATACCCCGTGCAAGCAAGAACGTTAATTACTTAGATTATATGTCGGACGATGAAATAACTTTACTGAATGCTTTTGGTGAAGCAGATAGCTCTGACGAATGGGAACCAGCAAAAGGTGGCAAGAAGAAAAAGAAGCTTTCTAGTATGAATACAGAAGAGGAGGTCGTTGGTGAAACAGCAAAAAAGAAAACTAGAATAAATAAAAGGAAATCGACTGCTGTGGCACGTTCTAGCGGAAAAAGTTATGTGAAGGCCAATGGAAATGTAAGTGCAGAAAAAAAGGTAAAGCCGAATCCATGCATAGGCAAAAAATGTGGTAATAACTGTGAGGTTATTACTGAGGAAAGAAGACACAGTATTTTCGATTACTTTTGGAGTCTTACAGAACAGCGAAAGAAAGATTGGTTGGTTGGGTTAACAAAGAAAATTCCTGTAAAACGAAAGCGCAGCAAGGATTCTGAAAAACGCCAATTAACATTCGTTTATCATATCACTGAGGGTGAGAGTCATCGAGCTGTGTGCTTACAATTTTTATGCCAGACAATTGATGTGTCACATAAATACATATACTACACAGTTTCTAATGCTGATGAATTTGGAAGTTCTAAGGTCTCAATGAGAGGAAAAAATATTCCTCCAAACAAAACATCAGAAGATAAAATAATAGTGGTTGAAAATTTCATAAAATCCTTACCAGCTGTTCCCTCGCACTACTGCCGCAAAGATAGTACCCGTGTTTACCTACCATCAGAATTAAAAAACTTGGCTAATTTATACAGAGTGTACAAGGAACAGTCTATATCTCAAGGTACGCAGCATGTTTCGGAAACGATATTCAGAAAAATATTTACTGAGAAGTTCAACATCGCATTTCACATCCCCAAGAAAGATAAATGTCTCAAATGCTGTCAATATGAGAACAAACCTGAGCCGAGCCAGGAAGAGAAAAAAGTTTTTGAAGAGCATCTAATAGAAAAAGATCACACATATGAACGTTACAAAATGCACAAAAATATACATTTAACTGATCCGGAAACATTATGCGCTAGCTTCGATTTACAGAAAGTGCTAAACACTCCATACGGAGAAAGCATGTTACTGTTTTACTCTCGCAAACTGGCTGTTTATAACGTGGTAGTATATGAAAACGGAACACGTAACGTATATTGCTTCTATTGGGATGAAAGTCAAGGAAAACGAGGTGCAAATGAGATGGCAACAATATTAAGTAAATACATTGAAATGGTAGATCAACGGGGCAATATAAAAAGGCTTCTTTTATATTGTGATTGCTGCCCCGGACAAAACCGAAACAAAATCGTCCTAGCAGCTATTCACGATTGTTTACAGAGATGCAAAATAGTGCAATCGATACAAGTTAATTTTCTGCTTACAGGCCATACGTATATGACAGTGGATTCTGCTCATGCGACAATAGAAAATAGTGTTAAAAATATTATTATCTGGGCTCCTTCTCAGTGGTTCACCATTTTCCAGACTGCTAGAAAGCATCCCATGGGATTCAATGTTCAGAGACTGAGCTATGAGGACTTCAAAAGATGGGATATCATTGCCGAAAAATACTTCGTCGGAAACCTTGTCGGCAAGATAAGTAAGGTCCGTGTCGCGACTTTTAAAAAAAATCGCGCAGAAGCTACGTTAAAGTACTCTATGGCTCCTGAATCCCCCGTGTTTTCTGTTCACGTGACCCTTAAAACAAAGCTTGTTGAACTACCAAATTGCTACGAAAATGCACTCCCAATTCCGGAAAAAAAATATAATGATCTCATGAAGCTTTGTTCAGACAAGATCATTCCTGCACATTTTCAGTCGGAATATCAATCATTAACGTACAATAAGCACATGCAAGATATTTTAGCTGAATCTGACATTGAAGATGATACAGATTAGTCGATTGCATATCAAAAACAAAAGATGATTGTTGAATTTACTTGTGATGGTGCAGACAGTTGATTTAGCACTCTCATTGATACACTTAAGTTACATTTTTACAGTTTTTTTATTTTTATTAAAAGGCAGAACACTTCTTAACTTTGAGTTACATAAAATATTCACTGATTAGTTTAGTAAGCTCAACAATTTGTATTTTTTACTGATTATTAATATCTCTTAACTGTCAGTTACAGAATACAGAAAACGTTTCTATAAGTAAGTTATGTTCCAAATATAGGGGCATTATATCCATTATACTCACCCCTTTTATGTGTGCATCAGGATTCAGAAATATTACTGAAACCTGTCAGGTGTCATACATAGTATACCAAAGGAAATATTAATATTATATAATAATTATTCAAATAAGATAATGTTAACTAGTTGTAGAAAACCAGTTGCTGTGAATTGTGATCTCTATAGGTTTGGTAAAAAAGTACTTTTATGTAAGATATTCTCAGTACACAAGTTACATTGTATGTTTCGTTATTACGAAAGATAATTTATTGTTTATTAAATTAATAATACCGACTGATAACTATTCCCATAATTGATTGGCTATGCTCCGGTGTTTGTTTAAATCGTTCGACGTGTGAGATTTCAAAATAATTGTGCCATAAATTGAATAAATAATTATGCTTGCCACATCCAACAAGTTTCACGAATAAATCAAGGTTAAAAATGCTATATTTTTTCACAGGCTTTTTTTAGGAAATTTTAAGAAAGTTATTAGGTGTGGTAAGAAAAATCACTACTCAATATTAAAGACAAAAAGTACACATCGTATGTTAGTTTTTTAATAAATGGCATGTAATCTTATAAAAATTACAATACATAATAAAAACGTCACAAATTCAAGTTGTTTATTTCATTCTTCCTCATTTCAAAGGGACAGTTAAGTATTAGTTATTATTCTTTACGTCATTGAAGTGGTGAGCCATCATGTAGTTTGATCCATATAACCATTGTCTGAGTAATCAATACCAGGTCTCATGTCCCATATTGCTTTATCTTGAGAAAATATGTTATGTTGAATATACCTTTATAACCAAAATTTGTAGACTCTACACTGTAGCTAATGCTGTTTTTCCCAAGTTAATAGTGTAAAAGTCATGTTGTATAAGCTTTTTTTCCTCGGGGTGTAAATGTTCTCATATGTCGGTTATCCATTTTTACCTTGGAGACTTCATCTATACGAATGTCGATTATACCATACTACCTTAACAGGATACAGTCCCCAATTGCTTAAGCAACATAAAACAACAATCTTAGCAATGTTCTAGAACACCACTGAGAAGATAAACTTTTTCTTATTTTAGCAGTTTTGATTTTTTTTAAATCGTTTTATAAACAAAAAAGTTATGATCATTTTAGTAAAATTTTAAACTTTAAAAGGCTCTCCTGAACATTTTCTTTTTTGGCGCTTATGCCCTTTATACCCCGAACCGTCGATATTATATACATAACTTCACGCCTGTATCCCTTATGGGGTGGGCAGAAAACCAGAGGCTATAAAACCATCTGACGTCCGTTTTACAAATTTAGAGGTGTTGTCGCCCACAAAAGCGCCAGTAAAACCTCTGTCCCTTAACTGACTTTTACAGTATGTCCGGGAAGAGAAGCAGCTGGCACATTCTTTGTTTTTTCTTCGCTCCCAGTCCAGCATAAAATCCCAAGCAGACAAACATCATAAAATATCTAAAACTTATTACAAATGTTTCTCAGCCATTTCTATTTATGTGTGAAGAAACAAATTTAATGTCACTCGAAACACATGACCCTAATTCTAGATCGGCTAATAGTTTCTTTCATTGCAGCTTTTCGACACATTTATTTTATTAGCAAATACTCTGAGCGAATCCATGAGAACGGCTATAGGTTCCATCGCTGTTATAATTTTGACAAATTGCCTAAAAACAATTATAGGCTACGTGACCTTTTGCAAAGATGTGGTCTGCTTGCCCGAGGCTATTTGTGGGTCACGACTGTCATTATATTGGTAAAGAAGGCTTTGGAGTTGTTAAGTATGGGAAAATAACACATTTAATATTATTTCCTAAAGATTTATTCCTTTTGAGAGTTTATTTTTGACAAACTCATCGGCACCTTGGTTCGTTTACGCCGTGAAAGGTCTTGGATTTAAATCCTAGCCGGGTCCGTTTAGGATCCGGAACTTTTCCGAACTAGCTCGGGTTTAGGTATAGGGGAAACCTGTACAAAACTGTATACCTGGGTAGAACCGTATAACATAGCTAATTTCGCCAATAATCTGAATTTCGTGCGCACAAGCCGCTTAGGGGTGCCTATCAATCAATACTATTTGTAAACAAACACTTATCGCTGTAGGCTCGCGCAATTTAGAGTTATTTAATTTTATCCTTTTTCGGCAGTTTTGGTATTATTTTCGTGAATATACAAGAAGTCATTGTGAAGTGTACATACGCTACAGATAAGTCACTAATCAACGATGTCGTTGCTGATATATTTGTTATTAAATGTAGTGTTTGTACAGGCAAAATTGTTTTGACTAAGTGTGATTGAATGACGTTTTTGTTCTACATCAGTTTTGAGGCACAACCGTATGGGTTAAAACCGGTTACATACGATTTTGATTCAGATTTGACTCTGCTCGTTGACCAAACACCATCAACTTTCAATGTGTTTTCAAGACAACTTCCACTACGCAACGAGTTGATGTAGACCTGATCTTATCAATATCCACTACACAACTCGACCTCGTGAAATTCATAGGCTGTCAAGGTTGGCCCTATGAAGGTTACATCAACTGTGATGCAGAGGAGTTAGATGCTGCTTTCGCACATGATGCATTGTCTCACGGTAAATTCCGAGGCAAAATCGTATATAGTATACGGTTTTACCCATGGGTCGGGGCAAAACCGGAAAAGTATTTATTTTCTTTTTTATTGAAATTGTTGTTTAATTTGATATTTTTCTGCAATATGTTAATTGTAATGTACCTAACCTAATGAGTCTGACTGAATACATATGTTGATTTAATATGTTTGCGTTTTGAAATGGATGAACTACATGCCTAGATCCTTAGCTATTGCTTTGCTATTGGCTTTGCCCCGGTCTCCCATACACGGGGATATTAAATAAGGGGGTAGTTTCGCTGTGTGGTCTTTTTAACACAAGCTTGATAATAGCACAGTACAGATATTAACAGTAATTTAACTTCATACAAACGGACGAAACGCGAGCTATACCTACGCGGCTCGATCTCGGCATGCGCTCAGCATGCGGCTAGTAGCGAGTGTCTGCATACCAAAACAATTGTTGATTACGTTAATTATGCGGTTTGTTTATGTTTTACAAATTTATTTAATTTAATAATACATCTTTTCGCGCGTCTTAGTCGAGGCGCAAGTATTTTTCGATAGCTAATTTAGAAGATCGATTTGTTATTAAAACGTAAACATGGTTTTTAGACACAAAACGTAACTTTTTTGAACGCTTCCTATTCAATTTACAAAGTATTTTATTTGTTTATATAAAAAAGTAATGGAAAAACTAAATAGAAGTAAAACCAAAGTAGGCAAATGTAATTTAAACGCTGAAGGCGGGCAGCCTTGTCAGTTATCACATGTGAACGGACCGCGGCGCTGCGCTGTAGGCATTTATTTCAAAGATGCGGCCGAGTTGAATTATTTTAGATATCTGTACTTTGATAATAGCTTACTTTGGGGTCACTTAGTTCGCGTGTTACCTTTTATGGGTACTTTTTTTTAAATTCCTAGTAAAAAATAATAATTTAAAAAACTGTTTGTAGTAGCGTGCTCTCGAAAGGATTTACCGATTTGAGTGGGTTTTTTGTAAATCGAAAGTCGAGATGGTTCTTACTTTGTGGAGGTCAAAAATGTCATCTCCAAGATTATTTAGCTTTCATTGGAATCAGGGACAGAATTGCAGCCAAGTTGTGAATGAATAAATAAATATTCGTATTCCGTATAATTTGGTATATAAAAAATGACGTTTAAAAAGTATACTTCATAAAGTCACTTAATGATTTATTATGATTATGATTTATCATATTGATTGATTACACTTCCTTCGACTTTGCCTGTAATCACTAGATTAATTAACTTATCAATCATTAACAAAGAATTCCCTGACGAATGGAAACTGGCAAAAGTCATCCCTTTCCCAAAATCTTCGAAGATTGATTCATATAGTGATATACGTCCAATCAGCATATAGTGATATACGTCCAATCAGCATTTTACCTGCTTTGTCCAAAATAAAAAAGAGGGCTGTGTGCATACAACTCACTAGTTTCTTGGAGAGGGAGGGCATTCTGCCGCCCGTTCAGTCTGTGTTTCGGAAGGGTTTCAGTACAGCTACTGCACTTTCCAAAGCTATATGTTGTTATAATAAGGTTCTCACAAAAAATACCGTTTGATAGGTTTTTTTCAGTGGCTAAACCTGATAAGTGAAGTTGAGGTCAAAGATGACAAGATGACAGCACGCGGATTTAGAGAGGAACTGGGTCTGCATAACGACCATGACGACCATTTTAGCTATGGGGTAAACCTATCTGCCTCAGACGCCAGTGATTGCGGGTTCGATTGCCGCATGGACAAGGAAAAAATGTTCCGTGTCTGGGAGTTTATCTATTTAAGTATTTATAGCCTAGGTTCCGCCCTAGTTCGCTACATGGTATCCCATAACAAGCTATGTATAATTTGGGGCGATGTACTTGGTGTGATTGTCTGGAGAATTTTTTTAAAATATTGCTGGATCACCGTTCCGGCGGTGTTATTTGGTGGTAATCTGGATCTAGGCAGGCAGTCCCTGAAGGGGTCTGCCCACCTCCACCAGCGACCATTGCTCGTGACCAAGTTTTCTATGAAGTTGATTTGAAAAATGAAGCTTGAAAACTCATGGCAATACTTTTCATTTTACCAATTTACATAACTTCACGTCTGTATCCCTTATGGGGTAGGCAGAACACCAGAGGTTATAAAACCATCTGATGTCACGTTTCACAAATTTTGAGGCATTAAAATGATGGAGAGAGAGTATTGCGGTGACAGGGGGGGTCAGCCTATCGCCCACAAAAAAACCTCCAATAAAACCTCTGTCTCTTAACTACCTTTTACAGTATGCCCGGGAAGAGAAGCAGCTGGCACATTCTATGTTTATCCTTCGCTTCCAATTTTTATTTTAAAATTAAATAAAAAAAGCAATGACATGGTGTTTCAAAAGGTGTAATCGACAGCTAATTATCCATAGTTTGCTGCTAAATATCATCTCTGCAGAGGTTTTCACTTGCAAAAATAAAGTAACTATCAATCTGTTCATAGTCATTAAGTGAAATAGGTATTCATCATCATCACAACTCCGTGCAATGAGCCCACTGCAGGGCTATGAGTCTCCCCTCTGGGGGACGAGGTGGTTTTGACCGTAAGCCACAAAGGTGACGCAGTGCTGGGTGCTGGATGTCATAGTTTTCAAAGCTTCTGACAAACTCTAACGGCTACTGTATACAAGTATACAGTTATGCGGGACCCACTCACTGTAATCCTTAGATAGATTTAAGGATAAGAGTTATGTAAAAAGGCCTACTGTAAGATATCCGGATGCAAGAAAATGGGATTCCCTGGCTGAAAATTGTTATTGTGTATTTTTGAAAGATTGCGTTAGAGTTCTTCTCAACAGATCGACTTTCCGAAGTGGTGGTAGATTCAGTTCAATTTGTAAATGGTTTCACTATTTCAAGTGTATTAAAATACCTACAAAATAAATATATTTTTGTCTTTGACTTTTGACTGCTCAACGTGCCCTCTGAAACACGGAAATATACTAAAGTTACACACGCAAGCATGCAAGTTATTCGTATTCATCATCATCATCACGACTCTTTGTAATGAACTGCAGGGCTATGAGTCTCTCCCCTGGGTGACGAGGAGGTATAGGCCATAATCCACCAAGCTGGCCCAGTGCTGGGTGGTGGATGTCAGAATTTTCAGGGCGCCGAAATGGCTTCTGACAAACCCTAACAACTACTGTATACAAGTATACAGCACCCGGGACCAACTGCGTCGCCGTGAGAAATGAATGGTCGGCGGTCACCCATCCATGTACCGACCGCGCCGAGCGTTGGTTAACCTGTGATATCGTTTGATACACACAGTAACCACGGCGCCACGACGACTTTTTACGGCGTTATTCGTATTACCTACATAATATGCATGATTTATTTTGTGAAGATTGTATTATGGTTTTATCGTTAGCCTCATCAGCAACCGCTATCAGGTGAGATTGGGGTCAATCATTGTTAAAGTGATGAATAACATAGAACCTAAACAACGCTTTTTTCAACTGACTCTAAGGAGGAGGTTCTTTAAAAATTTACGTACGCACTAGTAAAAAAAATCACAATACTTACATAAATTTTTAAAAGAAAACATAAGTACAAAGATACAGCTTATTTCAACAGAAACCTCTTCCAGCAGACCTAACGATTGGAGAGTTGGATAAAAATACAATTTTAGTATGTACACTAACAATAAAAGAAATATAATATAAATATTTATATAAATTCAAATTCAAATTCAAATTATTTATTGCATAAAATATGGTACATTTATGTTGTTAGGTGTTTCGCTATTGACCGCATATTTTACTGTTTAACAGCATGCATATTGTGACTTATACTAGGGTTTAATAACATGATTTAATTTTAAAATATTTGTTAAGTAGGTCAATATAAAGATATCGTTTTACATTTCAAAAATTCATTTAGTGTATAAAAACATTTATCTTTCAACCACTCTACAAGTACAAGTTTTAATTTATTTATCGTCAATAATTTAAATTGTTCTGGTAATGCATTAAAAATTCTTATGCACATTGCATAGCTCTGCTTGTGATATAGTTGCAAGCGCGGTGCATTATTGTATATATCAATCTTTCACCATGTCTAGTTGCTTTGGCAACATCTTTAGCACGAGTGAAATAGTTTGGGTTAGATTTAACAAACATAGCAGCTTCAAAGATGTACATACATGGCAGTGTCATAATGTTTAATAATTTGAAAAGTAAATATATACAAATAAATATATTATACATACAAATACATAAAATACTAAAATGTAATGTTACTTTTGTTAACAATCGACTAAAAGTTGAAAAAAGAAGTGTTCTCGGACTCTTTTTCTAAAAACAGGCAATGATTTAGACTCGCGGATATCGTGGGGAAGTGCATTCCACAATCTGACTGCATGGACGGAAAAGGAGTATGACAAGTATATAGTCTTATGCGTAGGCATCTTCAGGAAAGTACGTTGATGTGCTCTGTGTCTTTTTCATACGATTTTTTGGACAATTATGAATCGATTTTAAATATTCTTGTTTTATATAAATTCAGAGGTGGTCTCATATGAATTTTATCGAAATCGATTTAGTTTTTCATAGAACATTTTAAAGGTTCTCTTTTTCTAAAAAATTCACATGTTGAGGGCAAATTACAACATGAAGTGCTCATACTGTTAATCTTAATAATCTTTTTACTTAAATTGTAAATTATACACGACAAATCAGTTTAAAAGTGTTTTATTTTAGATTACACTCTTAAATTGTAAGTCTCTCAAAAGTATAACTTAAATTTAATTTAATTTAATATTTCTGACACTCACACAACATTATCTAGCCCAAATTAAGTTTCTTAAAGAACTTGTGTTATGGATACTAGATAACTGATATACTTAAGAAATATATAAACATACATATTGAATAAATACATATTTTTTATTAGAATAAACTTAAATAAACATATAAACATCCATGACTTGACGGCTAATATCTGTTGTGTTCATCACACAAATATCCGCCGCCGCCGGGATTCGAACCCAGGACCTCTGGCATAGAAGGCAATTTATGTTACCGCTACACCAGCCGGTCGTCTATTAAGGGTTTAAAATCAATTTTTCTTAGCTACTCTTGTGTTTGAAATCCCCTAATTTATCTATACAGAGTGACTGGTGGGTCACTTTTAAAATTCGAGGATGTGATAGTTTGAGATCATACATGAAGAGAGAAAATAAATATTAATTATTTACTGAGTAAACTTAACCGAAAGTCAAAGAATTGATTACGCAACGCATGGTTACATAAGCGTAATGCAATAGATACTTAGCGGGTTGTGCGTGTGGCGGGAACACTACTGTGTGCGTGTTAACTGAGGCGGCGCGAAGGGGAAAAGCATAGTGACATCTTTTTATTTATTTATAAGGAACTCTGGTGAAAAGTTAAGTGGTACCTACTTTTATTACATAATATAAGATCAAACGAACTTTCATAAAGTGAAGTTCGATCGATATTATATGAGTCGCTTCATTTGAAGATATAATATTAACAACGTAGTTTCCTTATTCAACTAGGCAACTTCGCGTGTTTTATCTATTTATTTTTATTTTAAATAAATACTTCATTTGACTAATTTCCGCTAGACGCCACACCAGCGCCATCTATAACCTACCATACCATGCCAGCCCAGTCCGCCACGCCTGTAACTCATTCTTTAGAGATATATAAATTTTACGGCAACAAAACCTGCTATACTCGGGGTCAGGGTGGGGAGGGATCTTATATCTTCAAATGAAGCGACTCATATAATATCGATCGAACTTCACTTTATGAAAGTTCGTTTGATCTTATATTATATTTCTTCGCTTCATTTTTCAGATATAATATTAACAACGTAGATGTTTAGAGATTATCCAGCAGGTTTTGCTTTCTGAAACTGATGTTGTGATGGTTAAATCGAAACAACATAATTACAAATTAACATATATTTTAATTATATGATAAATCAGCTTTATGTATATTACATTATTTTTATTTCGTTACGTAATATAATCCCGTGATTATGTACTTGAAATAAATATTGTTACCTAACTAAATCATTGTTACTGTCTACGAAGAACGCTTCTTGCAAAAGTAGAATCGTCCAAAATTGGGCGATTATAGAATTTCGCGAAACATTGGGATGATGACGTCCAACCGGCCGCTTTTCTGATGGTGTCTATGGACACTCCTCGAGCGTGCGCCGCTGACGTTGAAGCGTGACGCGTGCTATGCGCGCCAAACACGGCAACGTCAACGCCGCTCGCTGCCAACGTCGCCTTGATCCAGCGGCTGATCGACTGTACGGTAGCCGCGCGGTATGGCCGTTTGTACGTCACAAACAATTTATTACAAGAAACGTCCTTTCTAATTTTATTTGTTATTGAAAGGTAATCCTTCAGTGTTGTAGCTGGACAAATATCTTTATTTTCGTTAAAATAAGGGATACTAATAACAGGCGCTTCGCGGCCATAAGCAGAAGTTTTGATAATTTCTGAGACTTTAATTGTGGCACCGTTAGGAACAAATCTAATATTTTCGATTCTAATTGAAGCTAATGTTTGAGCGCGGTGTCCTGAACAAAGAGCCAGTAATATGACAAGTTTCTTTGTCAACAGTTCTAATGACAAGTCGCTATGGGGAACCCACTCTGATATATGATTTAAAACGATTTGTGGGTCCCAGGTCCCAATGTATTTAGTCACACATGGTTTTAATCTATAGACACCCTTAAAAAATCTCTTGATTTTTTCATTTGATCCAATGAAATCACCAATTAGTACAGATAGGGCTGACCTATGAGAATTAAGTGATCCATAGGCAGCTCCTTTATTGAATTGATCGTTCAAAAATAATAAAACTTCTGATAACGGGCAGTCGTAAGGATTGAGGTTATTATTTTGACAGTATTCCCACCAGAGCTTATATGTGCAGTTATATTGCAATTTTGTGTTTGGGGAAAGGGATGCTAGCATCACTTCTAGCGTGGGTCCTGGCGAGCCGCGGCGCGTAAACGCGATCCGGAGAGCCTCGCTGCAGCCAGGGTAAGGCGATCGTGAAGGTGATGTGACACTCTGGAAGGACAATGTAATAAATTTACATCAGGCTTGAAATATATTATTTCAGAGGTGATCATACTTGTAAGAAGAGGGAACCAAGGCTGTGATGGCCAGTATGGGTAAACAAGTATTCCTTCTACTTGGTCATTTAAAATTTTTTGAAGGCATGTGAGGATTAGTGCGAACGGTGGGAAAGCGTAAAAGAAGAATGGATGCCAACTAAATGTAAAGGCATCTACTTTCCAAGCACTTGGATCTTGCCTCCAGGAGACATATTTTTTCACATTTAGCATTGGTACGAGATGCGAAGAGGTCTATTTCAGGAATACCATTTTTTCTTTTGATAACTTCGAATGCATTGCAATTTAGAGACCATTCAGTGTCTAGATTTACTTTTCTAGATTCCTCATCGGCTTCTTTATTGTCTTTGGTATTTATGTATGATGCTACAAGCCAGATCCCTCGTACCTCACACCAATGCCATATAGACCTACACAATTCGCTTAAATGGGGAAAACGAATACCACCCATTTTATTAATATAACTCATAGCAGTTGTGTTATCAACGCGTAATAAAATGTTGCAATTAGTCTTATTCCTCGCAAAGCACTGTATTCCGAAAAATACTGCTAAAAGCTCTAAGTAATTTATATGAAATGCACGTTCAGCCATATTCCATTCACCGCCGGTGCGGGTTTCACCACAAAATGCGCCCCAGCCACTTCTAGATGCGTCACTAAAAACCTCAATATCAATTTTTTTTATTTGAAAGTAGTTGAAAGTAGTATTAATATTACGTAACCACCAATTTAAATCGTCTAGTATTATTTCAGACGGTTGAAATTCGGCTTCGTAATCGTTGTATTTTTGCAATGCCAAAAATTTTTCCCACTCTAAACGTTTTGTATATAGCCATCCATACCTCGCGGCTGGACAAGCTGCTGTGAGAGTTCCTATTAATTTAGAAAAATCACGTATCGAACATTTTCTAAGTAACAAATATTTAGTAATTAATTTTGAAATGGTTTGTCTTTTTTCAACGGGTAAATGTAATGTTAATTCTTTAGAATTAAAAATAAAACCTAAAAATTTACATTCGGTTTTTGGTACCAGCTGGCTTTTTTCATAATTGATTACAAATCCGAGACATTGTTACAAACGTAACGTTTCTCGAACGTTGGCTATACATTCTTCGTAATTGTTACCTATACATTGTACGTCGTCGAGGTAAACAACAGATTTGAAACCGCGGCGCCTCAGACTTGTCATAACTACCTTCATCAATTTACTAAACGTTCTAGGTGCAACCGAAAGACCGTACGGCATGGCATTAAATTCATAAGTTATTGGACAAGAATTATTATTACTAGCGAATTGAAATCTGAGGTATTTTTTACAACTATTGTGTATCGGGACTAATAAATAGGATTCTTTTAAATCGATGGTGGCCATGAAACCGTGTTTTGGAATTAGTTTTGAAGATGTTCGATAGTCTTCCATCTTAAAATGTGTGTTTTTGACAAATTTGTTTAAACATTTTAAATTCAAAATAAAACGTTTGTCACCGTTCGGCTTTGGTGTTAAAAATATACTGGAAATAAAATGATTTTTACACGGTTGACAAGGCCTAATTGCTTTCAAGTCCAATAACTTATTAATAGCTAAATTCATATCATATTTTTCCGAGTCTGTCCAGGTACGAACGGGATTACACATTTGAGTAGGTTGAGTTTCGAAAGGGATTTTAAATCCATTTCGAACCCAACTGACTATTATTGGATTAGAAGTTACATTTAGCCAACAATCATCAATCAATATATATAAAACTGTTCCGTTACTGACTGAGTGACTGAGGTACTGAGTGACTGAGTGACTGACAGACAACGTACAGCCGTAACTACTGGGCGTAGAGAGCTGAAATTTGGAACATGCATTCTTTAGGGGATGTAGGGGTGCACTAAGGAAGGAATTCCCGAAATTCCCACGGGAACGGGAAATACAGGACTTTTTAGTTTGTATGAAAAATCTTATTCATTGAGTGCACCGATGTGAAACTTGGTGTAAAGGTTTTTCAATATGTGTCTGGTTGTGTTATTAAAGGAATTCCCGAAATTCCCACGGGAACGGGAAATATTTGATGTTTTAGTTTGTATGAAAAAATCCCATCCCTTGAGTGCACGGATGTGATACTTTATATAAAGGTTCCTCAATAAGTGTCTGTTTGTACTATGGAAGGAATTCCCGAAATTCCCACGGGAACGGGAAATACAGGACTTTTTAGTTTGTATGAAAAATCTTATTCATTGAGTGCACCGATGTGAAACTTGGTGTAAAGGTTTTTCAATATGTGTCTGGTTGTGTTATGAAAGGAATTCCCGAAATTCCCACGGGAACGGGAAATATTTGATGTTTTAGTTTGTATGAAAAAATCCCATCCCTTGAGTGCACGGATGTGATACTTGATATAAAGGTTCCTCAATAAGTGTCTGTTTGTACTATGGAAGGAATTCCCGAAATTCCCACGGGAAGGGGTGGGACTTTTTAGTTTGTATGAAAAATCTTATTCCTTGAGTGCACGGATGTGATACTTGGCATGAAGGTTCTTCAAAGAGTGACTGGTTGTGTTACGAAAATATTTCCCGAAATTCCCACGGGAACGAGAAATATAGGACTTTTTAGTTTGTATGAAAAATCTTATTCCTTGAGTGCACCGATGTGAAACTTGGTGTAAAGGTTTTTCAATATGTGTCTGGTTGTGTTATGAAAGGAATTCCCGAAATTCCCACGGGAACGGGAAATATATGATGTTTTAGTTTGTATGAAAAAATCCCATCCCTTGAGTGCACGGATGTGATACTTGATATAAAGGTTCCTCAATAAGTGTCTGTTTGTATTATGGAAGGAATTCCCGAAATTCCCACGGGAAGGGGTGGGACTTTTTAGTTTGTATGAAAAATCTTATTCCTTGAGTGTACGGATGTGATACTCGGCATGAAGGTTCTTCAAAAAGTGACTGGTTGTGTTACGAAAAAATTTCCCGAAATTCCCACGGGAACGAGAAATATAGGACTTTTTAGTTTGTATGAAAAATCTTATTCCTTGAGTGCATAGATGTGAAACTTGGTGTAAAGGTTTTTCAATATGTGTCTGGTTGTGTTATGAAAGGAATTCCCGAAATTCCCACGGGAACGGGAAATATATGATGTTTAAGTTTGTATGAAAAAATCCCATCCCTTGAGTGCACGCATGTGATACTTGATATAAAGGTTCCTCAATAAGTGTCTGTTTGTATTATGGTGGGAATTCCCGAAATTCTCACGGGAAGGGTTTGGACTTTTTAGTTTGTATGAAAAATCTTATTCCTTGAGTGTACGGATGTGATACTTGGCATGAAGGTTCTTCAAAGAGTGACTGGTTGTGCTACGAAAAAAATTCCCAAAATTCCCACGGGCATGGGAAATATATGATTTTTAGTTTGTGTGAAAAAAACTTATTCCTTGAGTGCATGGGTGTGATACTTGGTATAAAGGTTCTTTGCAGTGGGTGTCTGGTTGTATAGTTTCTGAAATTTTCACGAGAAAGGTAGTTAAGCGCATACGAAGTTGCGGGATAAAGCTAGTTATAATATAAAGATAATCTGCCTGCATGTACCTCTATTGCGGTGGCTGATTGGACGCACGCTGGTATTTGTTCCACGGCCTTGAATTGTTGTAAGATTGGGGATGCCCTCTGCGTGGTGTGTTGGACGGTCTGATGCCCCCCCTCGCCGCCCCCCTGATGAACGGGCGAGAGGGGGTCCTCAAGTTTCCCTGATACCGAGACTCTCTAACCGTTGAAGGTCGTGGAGCCCGTGACGTAGAAGGCTTCACCTCAGATCGCTTAATTAGCGCTCCTTGTTTTTCTATGGCCTTTGATGCCTTGATTTTGTCGCTTAACGAAGTGCCAAATATAGTTTCATCTCGTTCAGTATCTTGAATAATGTTCAAAAATTGTTTGTCTAAGCCGGTGGTAGCAATTTTTATTCTGTTTTGGGTTTCTTGATAGTGCAAATCTGATAATATTCTACATGCCTCGGAGAGTGATTTCAACACTTGAATTTTCTGATCATCACTCGTCAAAAGTAGGGACATTGCCCGATTTATGGCAGTAATGCCTAAGCCCAGTTGGTGTTGACAAAATTCAAGTTTTTTGTCTCGAACGCGTACAGTATCAGAGACGGCTGCTGCTATTTCTGGATTCATTGAGGGAGCCCTAAGTAATTTACAATTTTCAGGAATAGTTATTTCTTTTGCTAGCATTTCCCGGGCTTCCTTAGTAAGGCCTTTTCGTAAAATAGGCAACCAACGTTGTGCCAAGTCTTGGTGTATTTTTGGCCCGTATACGGGCAAATCGGGCACGGCGTCACCTAGCGCTGAGAGGATTTCGGGGTCAAGTGTAACACATGACTCATCAGGTAAATCGGTTTCTACATGTTCCGTGGCACTGGCACTGATCGGGCAATCACTACTTGTTGGTTCGGGCTCAATTTGGGCTTGTTCGTTTATCTCATTATTCGGTTTCGGAACTGTAACAATGGGAATTTTTTACTATGTTATTTTATGATTTAATTTAACTTTAAATAAAATTTCTTTTACGTGTTAACTTTCTATGAATCCATCGTGTTGGCTCTCGTCCAACCCCCAGGAAGCAATATCCATCGTGTTAGCTCAAGGCTAACCCCCAGGAAGCAATTTCCATCGTGTTAGCTCAAGGCTAACCCCCAGGAATATAAGTTCATCGTGTTAGCTCTCGGCCAACCCCCAGAACAAAACGCTGTCGAGTCTACCCACGGTTGACTCATAGCTTAATTACGTTAATATTTCAACTTTATTTAAGAATAGTCGGCTCAACATAATAGTTTTCACTATAACGAACGAAAAGGGAAAAAATACTCACGTGATCCAGTTTCACTGTCTGACGAATCCGAATAAACTATAATCCTACGTCTTTTAACGTTTTCTAATCTTTTTAACTTTTCACGGTAAAACTCAATAAGATCTTCAGCACTACTTTTCTTCGACATTTTTACACGAAATGATTAGAAATCGAACGCGTATTAACGTTGCCTCGCGTGAATAAAGAATGAGTTACAGGCGTGGCGGACTGGGCTGGCATGGTATGGTAGGTTATAGATGGCGCTGGTGTGGCGTCTAGCGGAAATTAGTCAAATGAAGTATTTATTTAAAATAAAAATAAATAGATAAAACACGCGAAGTTGCCTAGTTGAATAAGGAAACTACGTTGTTAATATTATATCTGAAAAATGAAGCGAAGAAATATAATTATGATCAGAATCCAGTACATAGTGCTCTCCTTCAATATCTAAAATTTGTCACCAATCACCCTGTATAATTATACATAGAGATCTAAAATTGAATAGTGTAATGTTGCATTAAGCTCATTACATGACTGTAGGTAGTATGAAGATAAAATGATGTATCAATATATAAAGAATCTTTTAGTGGAATAAAATGCTTCCCTAGCTTTAGCTTTATGTTTGAATCATTATCATCATTAATCCTATCATTTAAAGTTAACGATGTCCACAGGCCTAGTTGCCATTTACCATCAGGTGGGTCCAAAGATCGTTTTCTGTAAAGTAAATAAAAATAAATAGGTTGAGTTTAAAATTATCCTGAACAATTATCCTTCTTTTTTTTCCAATCTTTATTTTTTTTATTTTTTACTGGTTCGATTCCCGGGTGTTACAAGCAAATTTAAGAGAAATGAATGCAGTTTTGTTTCTTTTTAAAAATAAAGGAATGTTTCCTTAAAGTAAAATAAGCTAACTATAGGATTTAAGGCAGCTTCCCTACAGGGCCACTACTTTTTTTCACACTGTATATTTACCTATAGTACCCAACCCAAGTTTCATTAATGTTTTTTTAAGTTTTTTGCATTTAAAATGCTCAATTATTCTTAAATAAATGAAAAATGTGATAAATAAAAATTACCCGACCAGGTTCGAACCTGGGACCTCTCGTTTGCCGGACGAGTGCTCTTCCAACTGAGCCATCGGGGCCTGGCGCTAAGCCTCGAAATTACTTACCACATTTTTGTTTTCACGTTATATTGCTAACGTAGCTCCATCTAATGGTATAAGCTTTGCAGCTAAGACCACCAAGTTAAATAAACATATAAACATTTTATAACGTAAAATGTTTATATGTTTATTTAAGTTTATTCTAATAAAAAATATGTATTTATTCAATATGTATGTTTATTTATTTCTTAAGTATATCAGTCATCTAGTATCCATAACACAAGTTCTTTAAGAAACTTAATTTGGGCTAGATAATGTTGTGTAAGTGTCAGAAATATTTATTTAATATTTATCCATCGTACCCTCTAATGTACCCAACACTGTTTGTGCTGGGCATGGTTGGGTACAATAAGCTGGAGACCAGGAGGGAATTAGCGTTCGCAGCATATTTGCTGAAAGTGATACGAGGTAAGGTACACCACCCAGACCTATTACAGAAAGTAAGTTTCTGTGTGCCTGATAATTACGTCCATCGCAGGCGCCGGCCGCGCTTGTTAGTTGTACCGCGAGGTAGAACTAACTTGATGCAAAGAGCACCCCTATCCCGCGCACTGCAAACATTAAATGTTTGCATGGTTGTCTGGTAGAAATCGCTCCTCAGCGATAAGACCGCCAAGTTTTTATGTTTAGTGTAAGTGTTCTTTTTTTTTTACTTTACCTGTAAAAACTGAAGTGTAAATAAATAAATAAAATAAATAAATGTAGTCGCAAATTAGGTAGATTTATTTACATGCTCTTTGAATGAATTCACAAAAAGCGTTTTGTATACTTTGTGTTATCCGGGATGATTATGTGAATTAAGTAGTATTTTATTATATTTTGACATTTTAAGGGAAAGTTTTTGTTTTCAATGGGTTAGATTAGAGTTAAGTTATGATTTGTAGTTTTTTGGACATAATATGTGACATTTAATTGAAATTGTATTTGACGTAGTTATAATGTTAGGTTTATTTGACATTTAATTATTGTTTTGTTTTTGGATTTTATTTTTTATTTGTAAACTAGCTGCTGCCCGCGACGTCGTCTGCGTGAACGCTATGCAGCACCAAACGCACCTACGATTATAACACTGCTAGCATGATAATATGTAGCCTATATGTTGACCCGACTTCTTAACTATCTTCATGCCAAATTTGAAGTAAATCCATGCAGTACTTTTTGAGTTTATCCCGGAAAGACAAACAGACAAACAGACAAAAATTCTAAAAACTATATTTTTTGTTTCTGTTTCGATTGTAGATCATACCCCAAGTATTCTTTTAAAAAAATATTCAATGTACAGTTTTGACTTTCCTACCATTTTATTATATGTATAGATATTTTGATTTTGTTTTGTATTAAACGGAATGTAAATAAATGTAAATGTTGACAGCACCATCGCATTGGATATTCTGTAAAGGTATTGCTATGATTTTTGTAATAAATAAATAAAAGACACAAGCGGGCACAGTGTACACGTGCCCTTAATCAACAATATAAAAAGATTTCATAAGTCTAAAACGAAAAAAATACGAAACCCTTAAGAAGCCTTTAATAGCTTCATATCATCCTTATCTAACTGATCTTCTTTCAATTAAATTAATTATAATTTACCTATAAAAGCTTCATAACTTTAAAACAAACTACAATACGGCCTATAATTAAATAAAACGTATTATTATCTTAAATTAAGTAAGATACTGCTACCGTATGAAATTGAGAGTAAAGGCGCTGTGATAACTTAGTGTGGATATGCCGTTTTATCTCTTCACTTCACATTTCGGGCTTATACATTTTGAAAATGGATGGAAATCAATTAAATGTAATTGGGTGCATATTTAAGTATCGTAGTCAATAAATAAAGTAATAAAACAAGTTAAATTATTATGTAAAAGCCTGCACGGCGGAATATTTGAGTGTTCGGCTGGGGTGTAAAAAGTAGTCTGGGAAAACAAGTAATCTAAACTGACTTTGGTCTAGATGAATACTAGAAGACCCCTGATTCTACTGTGTGTTTTTCACAAGCTTACTTTTAGGAAACAAGTTAACACGTTCAAAAAATGAATTTGGTTACAGTTTATTCCACAATCTCATTTAATATGTGTAAAAAAAACTTTTCAACAAAATGTGAACCTATTCAATATACGAAAAATGTTGTTTCGTAACACGTTGAAATTAATAAATTTAAATACAAACCCCCTAATGTTATGGAAAATAAGTTCACCCAATTGATATGCGTGTCTCTTACATAATGTCACCTTATATTCTATGTATTATAAGCTTGTTTTATAGTCAAATTTCTGAGCTCGAGAAGGATATATAAAGCATTGCTATCCAACATCACTGCAGGCAAACAAACTGGGGGTCACTTGGATTAAAAGCCTTTTACGATTCCGATAATCCAGGGCTATTCTAAGCTGGGCTATGGGAGAAATTAAAGAAATATGTATAATCTGGATTTATCGCGTTCAACACTTAAGTCAAGTAGTGACTTAATATAATTAATAAATCGCGACAAAACATGATTGAATACCTATCTTATTTTTGAAATGAATCGAGCAAACTTCATGTTTTTTTTATACGTTTTACAAAGACCTAGATTTATTAAACAATTCTTATAATAATAATAATAAATAAAATCCCCAGACATTCACACCAACTACATGGCCCCAAAGTAAGCATAGCTTGAGTTATGAGATACCATGTAGCGAGCTAGGGGGAAACCTAGAATATGAATACATAAATAGATAAACACCCAGACACGGAACATTTTTTTTTCTTGTTCCGTGCAGGAATCGAATCCGCAACCACTGGCGTCTGAGGCAGATAGGTTTACCCCATCGCCAAAGTGGTCGCCAAAATTATATTAATTGCTTTTTCATTAAATCTTATATTAATTACTTTTCATTAAATCTTCGTCGTATCCATATAATACCAACGCTACCTATTTAACCCACCACACGACCATCGCACGGTTCAGTAATACACTCTATCGCAGCGCGATCGCCCGCGCAAACATTCCCTTTTATTTTATTTTGTATTTCGCGCCGTGGGAACTGGGCTTTATATTTTCGTGTGTGGACTTTTTGGTTTTTTTTTTCTATATTGCCGTTGAAGGAGATTTCGTAGGATTTACCGTGAGTTTTGACCTATTTTTTTTTTATTTTGTAGCTTAAATTAACATGATAATTATAAACTTAATCTAAAGAGCTTCTGAAATAACTCATAGTTACCTATTTACGTATCTTAAGATAAATTTAAAGATGATCGTTTGATTTTAAAACCTTTTACTTTGATGTAACTTTATTAAACTGGTCAACTTAACAATAAGATTATTAGATGTTTATTATTATTATTTCATGGAAATTAACCTAACTAATTTTTAACATACAGTTTACCTTTTCAATGTAATCTTTATATTTTGATCTTAGGTATTTTTCTATGGCCTTAGATTAAATATAAATACATAACACCGTGTAAATAGTCTGCAAAAAAAAAACAAATAAATATAAAAACATAATAGATAACATGACAAAAACATAAATAACCATAGCAAAAAGCATTCCATATTGGCGATGGGGTAAACCTGTCTGCCTTAGACGCCAGTGGATGCGTGTTCGATTCCCGCACGGAACAAGAAAATAAAAATGTTCCGTGTCTGGGTGTTTATCTATTTATGTATTTATATTGTGGGTTCCCCCCTAGTTCGCTACATGGTATCCCTTAACACAAGCTATGCTTACTTTGGGGCCGTGTAGTTGGTGTGATTGTCTGCGGAATTTATTATTATTTAATTATTTATTTATATTGCACTTTTTTCACTGTGACCCACATATCTGATGGGTCATACCTACTGAAAAAAATCTATTTTCCATTACATCAATTAATGATCGTTTTATATAACAGTAATGCGGTTTAACTAGATATATGCATTTGGTAGGCAGGGACTTCGGGTTCCATCTGGATATCAACCACCTTAACACATGGTCCGTTTTACTGTGTACGTTTTACTGTGTACGTTTTACCAGACACGTTTTTATTTCATCGATGCCGCATGGAGTTGTATGAGCGACTTCACATATGGCACAGTATTCAGTATACGTATTTACGATACAAAAAAGGTATCCAGTAAAACGGATCATGTGTGAACGGGCTGTAACTCATAATGTTCCAATACACAACCACCTACAGTTAATATTATTGACAATAACCTTTTCGCTTTCTTTTCAACCGACTTCCAAAAGGAGGAGGATCTCAATTCGTGTGTATATTTTTTTATAATAATAAAATAAATATAATCCCCAGACAATCACACCAACTATATGGCCCCAAAGTAAGCATAGCTTGTATTATGGGATACCATGTAGCGAACTAGGGGGGATCCTAGAATATAAATACATAAATAGATAACCACCCAGCCACGGAACATTTTTTTTCTTTTTCTTGTTTCGTGCGGGAATCCAACCCGCAATCAAATTGGTGGTCGAATTTATGTGTTTGCTACTCGATTTTTTGGACAATTAAGAATCGATTTTAAAGATTCTTCTTTAACATGGCAGAGTAAACTTAAGAGGGATAAATTTCGTTGAAATCGATTGAGTACTTTAAGAACATATTTAATTTAAAGTAAATATGTATGAGTACTGGGAATATTTACATTGACGACCATATATTTCAGCCACAGTTTTGGACGTGAAGTCGGTTTTTTAATGCTCTGCATTCGTTGATTATTGGTTTATAATTATAAGTAAGCAGAAAATCAGGCTTTGAAATTATGGAGATAAAGATAATATTGAAGTTAGTGAGAGATCGCGGGTTCTGTGAGGATTCTGAAACGTCTTTGTAATCCTTTTAAATACAACTCTATTTTATAGATAAAAATAATACATACATACATAATTTCACGCCTGCATGCCTTATGGGGTAGGCAGAACACCAGAGGTTATAGGATGTCATGTTTGACTATGGAGGTATTATAATGATAGAGACACTTTTGCAGTGACAGGAGGCACGCCAATAAAACCTCTGTCCTTTAACAGACTTTTACAGTATGGCAGGAAAGAGAAGCAGCTGGTACATTCTACGTTTTTCTTTCACTCCCAGTTTACAGTCCAATCACAGTAAATATTTACTAGGTTACCACCTAATTCAGCTATGTTATCTCCTTATTTATAAATATTTAGTTTACTTGTTAATCAAGACAAAGACCTACAGCCCTAGGGCGAGCGAGTTACAAAAAAAAACTAATCCAATTGACCCTTGGAGCTTGGTTTTAGGACGTCTTCACATAATGTATACCTTTAGGGTATGCAGAGATTAGGGAACGCCAATTGGAATGATAGGGAACGATCGAGATATAGCTCTTTCGCTTCCTCCAAGAGGAATAATCTTTCCAATAATCTTTTAATACAGATTTATATAATCATCACAACTCCGTGTAGTAAGCCCACTGCAGGGCTATGAGTCTCTTCTCTGGGTGACGAGGAGGTTTAGGCCGTAATCCACCAAGCTGGCACAGTGCTACCAACCAGGATGTCTGAATTCTCAGGGTGCTGAAATGGCTTCTAAAAAACCCTAACGACTACTGTATACAAGTATACAGCACCCGGGACCTACTGCTTAACGTGCCCTCTGAGCACGAAAGTCATCGTGAGAAATAAATGATCGGAGCGGTCACCCATCCTAATATCGGCCGCGCCGAACGCGCTTGACCTGCGATATCGTTTGATATGCACAGTAACCACGGCGCCACAACTACTTCATACGGTTATATCTTACGACATATCTCATATATCTCACGGTTATTTCTTATGACACGCTTATCCAGAGAAGACATCGCCATTCCAAACCATTCCTCGGCTAAAAATCTAACATTACATTCAAATATTTTACTTTTTCCATTCTCAAATTTATAAATAGGGTTGATAAGCGCAACTTAACTTCTCTACACATAGTAATGAACTTTTTATTGAACGACTGTTACGTAAGAGCGAGTGTGAATGAAATCGAATGTTGCTAGGATATCCGCATAACTTAAACGCCATTTCTCAGTTATGTTTGAGCATGGCAACACGCTTGAAGATATTTTATTTAATAAGTTAATAACACCTCTCTAGCAATAAATTCTGCAGGTTATTACGATATTGATAACGATATTGTTTTTTTTTTATATATATAAAATATGGAGCGGACGTTTGTCTTCCATGACACCTGATGTTAAGTGAACATGAATACCACCTTAGGTACACGTCCATCCACGAGAAACCTATTCACTCGACGCTTATAAGTACTAGGACTATACTGGTCAGGGAAAATAGACGCAGGCAGTTCATTCCAAACCTTGGCGACCCGTATCAAAAAGGAACTGTCAAAGCGTTTAGTTCGACTTTTCGGAATATATACCAAATATGGATGGAAGTTCTGTCTGCGTCTAGTAGTCCGATGGTAAAAGGATGAGGGTTCAATTTGTTCAAACAGAGCACTCGCGCACTCACCAAAATGTGTCCTGTAGTACACGGTTAAACAAGCAACCTTACGACGATGCTCTAGGGACTGCAGTTTTTTGGTGGTAAGGTCGACGTCGTTAATAAGTTGATATTTGGCTGAACCATTCCAAAGATGACTGCAGTACTACATGCATGATCGCACTTGAGCTGTGTATAAGTTAAGTTTCGAATCAAGCCGTACGTTCGAGATAATTCCCAACTTTTTCGAACCTACTTGAGCCATGGACACAATTTGTTGACCGGAGTTTAAACTGGATGTTACTGTTACGCCTAAAAGCCCTAGATGGTCAGTGATGGGGACAGATACATTTTGGAAAGTGGGCGTTAATGTGAAGGTGCCCTTTTTTGCGAAAAATAGACACGCCTGAGTTTTGGACGCGTTGAATTTGACCAAATTCGACTCACCCCAATCGGATACTTTCCGTAAGGTCAAATCAACGCACTCATGATTGATAGTACTGATATCTTGATTTTTCGTATCGTTCTTTTGGCAGATGATTTTTATTTTATTTTATTTTTACTTTATTTGGGAAACAAACAGCACAATTTACAATTTAAATTAATTACAATATAAAAAAAAACTTAAGCCAACAAAGTTTCCACTGATAGGTTATACATTTAATAGACATGGTATACATATTAATCTAATTAAACACATTAAAAAAAAATTGAAAAAAAAAGAACAAGTTTTCTGAAAATAAGAAGCACATTACAGCTTATTTTACAGTGTTATAAACTATGTAGTCCCTACTTTAACAATGGCTGATCTAAACTTGGAGATTGACATATCAAATAAATCTATACTGGAGAAAAACTTATTATACAATTGCATAGAGCGACAAATAAATGAGTTTAAAGCATAGTTTGTACGAGTTGTGGGTGGTTCAAATAATTTATAATGCCGAGCAGTAAGACGTGGACATCGAAATTTAATTTTACTCATTAAATATGGACTGTGATAAAGAAATTCATACCGTATATTTGAAAAATCATTAAAATACGTTTTAATGATTTTTCAAAGACCTAAATAAAAATAAATAGTCTGAAACTAAAAGAGATACAGATATCTGTTTATAGGAACCATGTCATCAATTTTAATAAAAAGGTTGTTTTAAAAATTACCGGGTTCAATTCCCAAGCTGAGAGCTTGACATGACATGGTTTCTTAGAAAAGATCTTCGTTTCTTTTTTAGTTTCAAACTTTTCCATACATACCCTATAGAATTAAAAATTCACAATCACACAGGATTATTTAGCACAATTTAAGTTCGTAAATATAAAATTAAACGATAACAGATGTATAAGAAATATATGTTAATAAATACCTAAATATTAAAATACATACATAACTTCACGCCTGAATCTCTTATGGGGTAGGCAGAACACCAGAGGCTATAAAACCATCTGATGTCACGTTTGACATATTAAAAGGTATTATAATGATGGATAGAGACTATTGCAGTGATAGGGGGTCAGCCTATCGCCCGCGAAAATGCCAGCAATGCCCCTGTCACTTGACTGACTTTTACAGTATGCCCGGGATGAGAAGCAGCTAGCATTCTATGTTTTTCTTTCGCTCCCAGTCCAGCAAAGGAAGACCTTTAAATACACATACCAATATATACTCCCACCAGGACTCGAACACAGGACCTCTTGCATGGATGGCAAAGTTTTTTCCACTGTACCAGCCGGCAGTCAATCTATTCAGCAATCTATACAGCAATCTACAGTCACAGCATGATACAAAAAATTGATGTTGTCATCATCAATCATCAGAACTCCGTGTAATGAGCCAACTGCAGGGCTGTGAGTCTGTCTTCTGGGTGACGAGGAGGTTTAGGCCATAATTCACAAAACTAGCCCTGTGCTGGTTGCTGGATGTCAAATTTTCAGGGCGTCGAAATGGATTCTGATAAACACTAACGACTACTGTATACAATTACACAGCGCCCAGGACCGACTGCTTAGCGTGCCCGTCGAAGCACGAAAGTCGGCTTCGTGAGAATTAAATGATCGGCGGTCACCCATCCTAATACCGGCCGCGCCGAACGTCGCTTAACCTAAAATATCGGTTGATATGCATAGTAACCTCGGCGGCACAACGATTTCGAGATGTTGTAGGTATTACTCACAAAAAAGCTTTAAGAAATAGGTCTTCAGGTCGCCAATTATCTAGATCCAAACCTCAAATTACACTGATTAATGTTTTGTCACACAGACAGGTTTAATTTTCTTTTGTAATAAACTAATTATAGAGAGAAATTTAATCTAGAATTACCTCAACGTAATTGTATTAAGCGTTCACGATTTTTCAACAAGAAAATTAAGTTATTTAAGTAGTTTAATAACGAATATTATTTAATGACACGTCTGCGAATCTGCAGGTAATTCACTGTTGTTAATTAAACTTAAGTTATAAAGTAACTTAAGTTTTTTTCCGATAACGTTACCATTTTGTGTCTTAAAGGTTGAACGAGAAGAATGAAAAAAAAAATGCGCGTACTTTATTATTGGGTTGTTAAAATCAAATAAGGCAAAAATATGTATTGTGCAGGGATGAATACTGGCATCTGATAGTATAATTCCAGCCCCAAAGAGGTCGTCCTTAACAAAATAAATTGATGCTTAAGCTTTGATCACATGTCAAGCATAGCTAGCAGTCTTTATTTACTCCAATTTATAAACTTACTTTAAATGAAAATTGGTAATAGTCCTTATTTTTGCTAACTCTCTAAATTTAGAACAAGCTTCGTTGTTACAAAATAATATGACAACAAAAAAAGTAGTTTATTGAACTATTTCATGGTAAAAATTACATTCAGAAAGTAATCATCAATGAATACAAAAAAAAAAAACAAAAGGAACATAATCAACGAATGCAGAGCATTAAAAAACCGACTTCACGTCAAAACTTTGGCGTTTTCGTCAATGTAAACAATCTCCGAAATCATTCATATTTATTTTTCATGAAGTATTCAATTGATTTCGATGAAATTTATATGGGACCAAATGTAAAGTATCCTCTATCCCATGAAACTCAAAGAATCATCAAAATTGGTTCACTCAGTCAAAGGTTATGAGGAAACAAACATAAAAAAAGTATACGCGACGAATTGAGAACCTCCTCCTTTTTATGAAGTTGGTTAAAAATATTAAAACTATTTAAAACCAGAAGAAAGTTCCATGTATTGACTCATCTAAATTGAGTCATACAACAATAGAATTTAATCCTGTTGCAATAGCGTTTCACAGACACACCATTTTAAGAAATCGTACGCAATGAGGTTAGTCACTAATCTTTACATATTATAAAACAGAGTTTGTCGGTCTGTCTCACGATGAAAAGCTCAAAAGAGCAATTATCGGATTTTCAACCGACTTCCAAAAAAGGGTGAGGTTCTCAATTCGTCTGTCTGTTTTTTTTTCTTTTTTTGTAACACGATATTTCGGATAATTACGAATCGATTTTAAAAATTTTTGTTTTTGAAGTCGGTGCCAAACCAAATTTTTAGGACAACAAAGCACACTGCATCAGAAGTACTAACATAGTTACATGTTTTGTATTATTATAAATTAAATAAAACTGTTAATATTGTAAGGAAATCGAAATGGGGAGGGCGCTGTTCTCTAAAATACAAACTTTCTAATTTAGGGGCCAGACATTTCACTTGGGTGCTACGCTTTTTTGGCGGAAAAAATACCGAAAGGCACACACACACTTGAGGGCCACACGTCGTCGTCGTGGCGTCGTCGTGAGTGGATGTAACTTCGTTGATACGTTCGCCTTATAATTTTGTCTGTTTGGCAGCAGTCTTACTTTTATTGGTTTGGCACCGACTTCAAAAACTATGTAAATACCTACCCAGATAAATTGTTAATGTTCTTATTACATTCATTAATATTAATTAATTTTTGGCAGAAATTTACTATACGGGGTAGTAATATGGATGGAATAGAAACAGGAATAGGATGGCGTTTATAAAAATTATTTAAACATTTTTAGTGGGTTGGTTTTTTGAATGCGGTTCACTTTTTTTTAAAAAGAAATAATTAGTTTGCTTTCGTTTTGTTTTTGGTTTTATGACTTTTTTTATTTATTTATTTTTTTAGTGTAGATATATTAAATTCATAGTTTCGCGCACTATGAGTTTGGATCCCACATAAAATAGGTAGGTAACAAAGTAAAAAACGGCTATAGTTTGAGATATTGGCTCGTCTTAACTAATAAATAATTCAGTTTTATTAAAGTACCACCAGCTTTGGGCAGTTTTATGAGCATAACTCCTGATCCTGTAATAATTTCATCACAAAGCATCATCATCATCAAACATCCAGGAGATGCACGCAAGGGCTTCCCCCAAGGTTTTCCACAACGATGGGTCCTGCACTGCCCTCATCCAGCGTTTGCCGATGACTTTGACCAGATCGTCTTTTTTTTTATTTATATTGTAAGGATAGGACGTTTGTCTTCCATGCCACCTGATGGAAAGTGCGCACGAAGACTATGGTGTTACACGTCCATCACGAGAAACCTATTCACTCGACACTTAAAAGTTCCAGGACTGTAGTGGTCAGGAAAAACAGAAGCAGGCAGATTGTTCCACTCCTTGGCAATCCGAACCAAAAAGGAACTATCGAAGCGTTTTGTTCGACTTCTTGGTTCGTCGGTCCACTTTCGGGGGTTTTCCTACACTGCATCTCCCAGTACGTAGTAGCCAAATAAGAACTTTACTGAATGATTACCTTAGCAAACTTAATAAAACATACCTTCTTGAAAAGCTACACTATCAAAATATAAAGACTGGTAGTAAGAGCGTTCAAATAAATGAAAAATATTTACAAGATGTGTGACATAACAAGATAATAACAAATCCGATGGACGTGTACGTAATATTGATTAGTGGCCAGTGCACAGGCATATAGGACCTCCAATACGCCCTCTTAATCTATAACATACACATAAAAAAATTAACAATTGCATTAAAATTACCTCTTTTACATAAAATACCTAAAAATATATAAACACACATCGCAAAACATTCATATAAATAACATCTAACTATCCGCACCTCCAATACAAATAAGCAAATAAACTCTTCATAATTTTTAGTTAAATAATTTTAGATGAAAAATCGTATCGTATTTAGAATTTTACTCTTTACTCCGCCAACCTCACTCGGTTGGGGTATTTCACTAGATTCCAAAATAATCAACGAATGCAGAGCATTAAAAAAACTGACTTGACGTCAAAACTTTGGCCGACTTCGAATGTCATCCACGTAAATCTCCGAAATCATACATATTGTTTCAAAAATTTGAAATTTTCAATGAAGTAGTCAACCGATTTCAATGAAATTTATATGGGACCAACTATGAAGAATTTTCTATCATTTGAAACAAGAATATTTTAAATCGATTCATAATTGACCGAAATATCGTGTAACAAACACACACACATACAGACGAATTGAGAATCTCCTCCCTTTTTGGAAGTCTGTTAATAAATGTAAACAAATTTGTCCGTGTAGGGTTGGTTTAAAATAACCCTACCACCCCTGGATAAGCGTATCGTGAAAAGCGACTAATCCGGGTGATGCTTGGTGGTAGGATCGCGTCAAGGTACGAATGGCTAGCGACCACCCTCCATATAAAATCCGCTGACAAATATACCTCTCCTGTGGTGTTGTGTTCCGGCAATAGCTTATGAAGATCCAGGTCCTTCCTAAACCCGACTGCTGTCGTCTTCATCCTCATTTTCACTTACCATCAGGTGAGTTTGAGGTAAAACGCGCGCTTGGTTTCCCAAAAAAAAAACTCTAAAGAATCATAAGCAAATATCAATTAAGATGGCAAATCGTTTTATTAAGGATTGGGTTTGCTAGGTACTGTTAGGTATACTGTATTTATCTATCTATACTAATATATAAAGCTGAAGAGTTTGTTTTTTTTGTTTGTTTGTTTGAACGCGCTAATCTCAGAAACTATAAGTGGGATTTGAAAAATTTCTGTTTGCATTTTATAGCCCAACTCTTGAGGAAGGTTATAGGCTATATTTTATCCCGAAATTCCCACGGGATCAAAAGTTACGCGGGTAAAACCGCGCGCGGTGGCTAGTGAAGAGATAAATAAAATACTAATTTAACTGCCGCTAAAAAACATAGTGTTACATGAAATTGCTTACTCTAAACATTCCATTACTCTTTTTATTACAAACTTTAGTCTTTACGAGCGAAGCCGAAGCGTTTCGCTAGTTTTAAAATAAATGCTAACAAAAAATATATTTAGGTAATCTTCGCACTACTTTGGAAAGTTTTCTTCAAACAGGTATTCAAACTTGTTCAATATTTGCAGTATCATCGGCAAACTACATTCATGCAATTTTACGCTTATAAGAAGATCAGGTCTTAAAAGGCAAATTATGACATTAGTATGTGTCATTAAATAGTAGTTTATGAAACTGTCACATAATACCTAGTTATGTGCAGTTTCATACACTACTTTATCTAATCTCATACACTGAAGATATTTATTCCCGCCATTATCGCGCATGCGCCAAAACGCGCCGCGCGGCCACAGAATGTAACTTAGCGCGGCGCTCGCAGGACACAGATAAAAAAATGAAATCTATGGTCTGTTATCTGCATCGAAATGAAAAAAAAAATTATTATAACATTGTATTGTTCGAGGTAGTGTGTTATAATTTAATTTTTTAATTTCATTTCGTTACACTATTTTAAAAAGTGTGTCAATATAAATTCGTTCTGAGTTTTATATTTTGAATATTATGATATGAGAGTAGATAAAAGTGTTTTATTTGAGATAATGAGTTGTGAAAACTTTAACATAATGCATACATACATAACTTCACGCCTGTATCCCTTACGGGGTAGGCAGAACACCTGAGGCTATGAAACCTTCTGAGGTCTCGTTTGACAAATTTAGAGGTATTATAATGATGGAGAGAGACTATTGCAGTGACAGGGGGTCAGCCTATCGCCCGCAAAACTGTCAATAAAACCTCTGTCTCTTAACTGACTTTTACGGCATGCCCGGGAAGAGAAGCAGCTGGCATATTCTATGTTTTTCTTTCACTCGCAGTCCAGCATGGAAGAACATAATATTTATATTTAATTTATTTAATTTAACATAATGTTTGTGATATAACTTGCAGATATTTTGCTCGTGCCTCATAAATCTGTCAAAAACAAAATAAATACATTCTACACTTTAGATAGGCCCCCCCGCAAGGTGGACTGAGTGTCGTGGATTACCTTGGGGAGGCCTTTGTCCAGCAGTGGACATCTCCTGGCTGTCGATTTTGATGATAATGCATTTATTGACGTTGACGCCCGGCAGGTGTAGCGGTAGCATACATTGCCTTCTATGCCAGAGGTCCTGGGTTCGAATCCCGGCGGCGGCGGATATTTGTGTGATGAACTCAGATATTAGTCGTCAAGTCATGGATGTTTATGTTTATTTAAGTTTATTCTAATAAAAAATATGTATTTATTCAATATGTATGTTTATATATTTCTTAAGTATATCAGTTATCTAGTATCCATAACACAAGTTCTTTAAAAAACTTAATTTGGGCTAAATAATGTTGTGTGAGTGTCAAAATTTTTTTTCTTTTGCCATACATAGGCAGCTAAAGATGGACATTGTCCATCTTTTGCGTAAAGGGTCTATTTTAGGTCACATAGGTTCATTTTAAGGAAGGCATCACTATCATTTGCATCAAACTAGATAACAATCTAAGTATGTAAATATTTCAACACTTACATCACAGTGGTGTAACAAAGTTATCATAGCACCTAGATTAATATATAAATCCTCGTACAGTCACGTTAATTAAAATGTATACATTTTTCAACCAACTTCAAAGAAAGGAGGAGGTTCTCAATTCGTCTGAAAGTTTTTTTTTAATAATTGTTACCTCATAACTTTTAACTGGGTGAACCGATTTTGATGATTCTTGTTTCATATGATAGTAGATAATTTCCATTTATACATTTATGAGTACTTCTTGAAATTTTTTTTTTTTTTCAAATATGTATGTATTCGGAGATCGTTTACCTTGACGACCTTAGGCATACTTCAGCCAAAGTTTTGACGTGAAGTCGGTTTTTTAATGCTCTGCATTCGTTAATTATATTGGAATTTAAACCTTATTACAAGCAAATATATGATGAACTGGAAGCGAAAGAAAGACATATAATGTGCTAGCTGCTTCTCTTCCCGAGCATACTGAAAAAGTCAACTAAGGGACAAAGGTTTTATTAGCGGTTTTGTGGGCGATAGGATGAACCCCTGTCACTGAAATAGTCTCTCTCCATCATTATAATACGACCAAAGTCAAACGTGACATTAAATTGTTTTATAGCCTTTGGTGTTCTGCCTACTCCATAAGGAATACAGGCGTGAAGTTATGTATTATGTATTTATAAGTTGCGAAGTGTATAAATTTCATTAGACCTGACTGTACTATCTTTCCCATGACATAGGTTTATATGAAAACATTTAGCACATCCTCTTACTAAACCGAAATTGATGTGACTATTGCGAAAGTGTAAGAAAATGAAGATATTCTGTGTTGCGCTAGTTTACGAAATTTCGTGGGACGATTTTTCCTATGGGAGTAGATATTATAATTTAAATTTATTTCGTTTTGTGTTGTTGTTTCCCATGGCTGATAAGTTTCGCTAAGTTTAGGAATTCAGGAGCTACTTTTATAGTTTAGCGTGCCTTCGGGGATTTTTAAGTTATTTCTTGTTTTCGAACATTGAATCTTTACTGTACCGGGTGCTGTTTAATTCCGCGGGACCGAGTTACCTCAGAGACATATTACAATATCGCCATGAGAACCACGACAGAATACTACGATCTGCTGATAATCTCATGCTCAGCACTCCTCTTCATAAATCACACTGCTTTAATAATTCAGTCTCTGTGAGAGCAGTGTCGTTATGGAACAAACTTGCTTATGAAATAAAATCTGCCCCTTCGCTGAACTCATTATACAAAATACAAAAATACAAAATTCTTTATTGTGCATACCTTATTCAATTAGTACAATTTGGTTTACATTATAGCTTGACAATATTTACGTGGGTACAAATAGCGATCCTTTACTTTCCGTTCTAGTAAAATACTGTGATACGGCAAAGTAATGATTCTCATCGTAAGTAGTTTAGGTACCTGTTACAAACATCGAAATTTTAAAACTAGTAACTCAAACTATTAACACAAATTAAATTGGGGGTAGGTGTCCCCGGCATTCACGGTAACTATAACTGCGCAGCGTGAACAAAACTTTGACGCAAAAAATTGCACAGTATATCCGAAGATTGCAGATAGTGTTTTCATTACAACAAGAGTAAAACTAAAGTAGAAACATGATTTATAAGAACAAAATAAAGGTCAAAGTGACAAAAATAGGGGTTGTGATTAGGTCATAATAGTATATATGTATGTATATCTACGTGCTTATGTATAGGTGTGTAAGTGAAAAAGTTTTAGATATAGGGTAGCGGGTAATAGTTAATACATAATTTTGAAGTTATTATTACTGTTATTTTAAATATTAATATTTACTTTAATAAGTACTGTATCATTTATACAAACACAAGGTAAATATTGTTTCTATAATAAATATAATTAGATCAAGTTAGTATTTAATTTATTATGTTTGTTTTTATTTGATTATTTTATAACTCTAGTTTATTTTATATTGTATATTGTCTTATTAAATAAATTATTATGATAAGTGAAATTTTAATATGTATAAATTGATTTATAACTGATAAAAAATAAAAGTATTGAATCATATAAACAAATATACACTTATTAGAATAAATTTATACTTTTTACTTTATGTTTGTGAAATTGGATATTTTATTTTAGATAATGTGTCAATTATATTTCAATATCTATGTATACAAATATATGGGTAAATATCCTTATAATAAATGAAATCATATAAATATATATAATAAATTCTCAGTCTTATCATAGTCGTTATCCATCAAGTAAGTCCGTAGTATCTTTTCGCAAATATTTTTTGTTTTATTGTATATGATTAGACATTTATTTATGCGATTGTATAAAAAAGGTCTCAAGAAATATGAAAAGCTATGTGCAAAAGCAGTCTTACATGGAGGTACTTTGTAAATTGTATTTGCCCTTCTGTCTGAAGTGTAATCACGCTTTATTGTGTGTTGTTTCAGAATAGCTACCCTAATGTATAATTGCCTAACGGTGAGGATAGGCAACTCTTTGTAGAGCGCTGATGTGGGGTGTCTCAGGCGCTTAAACAGTATTACTTTCATAATAATTCGTTGGGCCCGTTCTAGTTTTAACACTGTAGATTTATGTGCCCCTCCCCAAGCAATGATACCATAGGTAAGTAGCGACTGACAGAGGCTATAATACACAATTTTGCTTGTATGTTTACATCCTAAATGGCGAATTTTTTTGAAGACCGGTATTAATTTTCGTATGCGACTTTTTAAGTTGTCAATATGCGCCTTCCAATTGAGAGTTTTATCAATTATGATCCCAAGATATTTAATACTATCCACTGAACTAAGTGTAAAACAATTACAATTATCTTTGTTATTATCACATGTGTGTGCCTTCAAAGACATAGTAGAAATTTGTTGTGAATGGTGAGAATAAATCGAGAATGGGATATATTTGGTTTTAGTTAGGTTGAGAGATAGTAAATTATTATTTAATAAATTCATTATTTTGGTCATACCCATCTCAGCATAATATTTGATGTCATTCCATGAGGTGCCTTTAAAAAGTAACACTGTATCGTCAGCGTATGAAATAATTTGACAGTTCTGGATGTCAGCATTGCAAATATTATTAATATAGATTAAGAATAGTGTTGGGCCGAGTACAGAGCCCTGAGGAACTCCGTAATTGATTTTTTCCTTAGAACTATATGAGTTATTGATTTTGACCGATTGCATCCTGTCTGATAGATAATTCCTGATTAGATTTAAAGGTAGACCTCTTACGCCAATTTGTTCCATTTTAATGAGTAACAATGGAATCGAGACGGTATCAAAGGCCTTAGCTAGGTCTAAAAATACACCTAGGCACCTTTGTTTGCTATCAAGGCCTTTGACAATTTCCGTGACCAAAACATCAATTGCATCTGCAGTTGATTTATTTCGTCTAAAACCAAATTGGTTTTCAGATAGGAGGTTATTAGAATCTAAATAATTTATGAGTCTATTGTTTATTATTTTTTCTAGAATTTTAGCTAAAGTTGGAAGTAGTGATATAGGGCGATAATTAGAGATCTCATTTGAGTCACCTTGCTTGAAAATGGGAATTACCACCGATTCTTTCAGTACCTTTGGAAAGACACCACTGGAGATACTGAGGTTACATATATGCGTAATGGGTATAACCAAAACACTTGAAAATCTTTTTAATAGATTTGATGAAATATTATCCCAACCGGTAGAACCACTGTTTTTTAGCGAGCCAATTATTTTCAATATTTCATTATTGTTAGTTTCGAATAATACAAAAGAATCTTTTACGTTACTAAAGTTTTTGTGCTTTTTTATCAAATCTTCTTGGTTCATATTTGATTTTGTCAAAACTTGTTGGGCTAAATTATTTCCTACGTTGACAAAATAATTGTTGGCAAAATCAAGAGATTCCTGAGGAGTCTGTTTAATGTTGAGAAGATTATTTGACACATTGAGTAATTTACTTGGATTTTTCAGATAACAGACACGTTTAATAGTATTCCAAATTTTTTTGATATTAGCTTGGTTTTTTTGTAATTCCGATATATCATGGGCATTTTTAACATTGTGTAAAATGTTGTTACAATGATTTCTATAGCGCTTGTATGTGATGCCAAGGTTAAGATTATTGGGGTCTTTCTTATATTTTTGATGTAACTTATCTCTGAATTTAATACAGCGCAATAGTCCTGGAGTCATCCACGGTTTCAGATTAATTTTCCTGCATGGCACTTTCAAACTGTAAGAAGATTCATTTAAAACAGTATTTGTAATATTAATAAATGTTTCAGTCGCGACATTTACATCCGTTATACTCTGAAAATCAATCCAATTAGTTTTTGCAAATAAGTATGAAGCCTTGTCAAAGTTTATTTTACTATAGGTATTATCCTTTTTAGTTGGTTTTATTTCATCAAGATCTAAAATAGATTCTAGATGGACAGCCTCATGATCCGTAATGGAGGACTCACATACCATTGTCAATGTTTTATTGTTCGTTTTTACAAAGCAATGATCAAGACAGCTATTTCCACGGGTCGGTAACCTATGTGTTGGTTGTAGGCCATGCATTGCTAGAAAATCCATGTAATTATCAGACCTAGAATCAGTAGATGTCTTAGAAATATCTATATTAATGTCGCCAATTATGAAGATATTAGGTACATGTTTCAAGCTAAGTAGTAGTGAGTCTATAGAATTTTCAAAATTAACTGTAGAAGCAAAAGAAGGTGATCTATATACACATATTATAGAATAGTTAACACCAATTTGTAGAATCAAACAGTCAGAGTCCTCCGTCATGGGTTCGTAAACCGAAACATCGCTGGCACTTTCTCGGACATATATAACAACTCCACTGTTTTGGTTTAAATGCCTGGTAGTAGCGAAATTATTGTAGCCCTGTAGGCTAGGTATAAGTTCACTGTTTTGTAGCCAACATTCCGTTAGCACAATGACATCATAATCAATTTTAGTTCTAGCTAGAAATACTTCAAGGTTATCAAAATTTTTATTTATACTTCTCACATTCTGTGTAATGATTTTAATAGAATTTTTAGTATTAGGTCTCTGTAAACAGGTCTCTGTAAAATTATAAGAGAGTATTCGTTAATTATGTATTATTTTGTGTACCTATTTTATTATATATTATATATATGTTATCATATGTAGGTATATTATGTTTTTATATGTTACTTATTTAAATTTTTGGGTCGATACAATATACTCATATACCTAAATTTCACATGCTGACCTATTTTATAATGTTTCTCTTTTTTTATGTTTTATTGTTAATTTCTAAATACTTTTGTATAACTTTGTAAAGGTTGTCTGGTAGAGTGTAAATAAATAAATAAATCCATTGATAGTCGCTAAGGGTTGGTTTGGAATAAAAGGTGGCTAATCCGATTTTGGTAGTTAACCCCTTCTGGGTCCGCCTGTCTTGATCCGGCTTTATACAGGGTGAATTTTAATTATCACATCAGCTCTTGCAGGCAGCCTCTACATCAATCCTAACAACATTTGTTATACGACTTTTTAAAATTAATAGTTTTAAAAAAAATTGTCATCCCAAACAAAATATCCCATACAGCCTCTGTATAGAGACGCAACCACAGACATACATCTAAATAGACAATACACGTGTCACGATTTTTATTGAAACTAAGCGTGCCGACTTTTTAACACCTTTTGTGACGTCACAGCTGATATTTATTGCTAGGAAATACAAAACGATTCAAAGACACCGATGCCGAGATTGAAAGACGTCGTGGCGCCGTGGTTACTGTGTGTATCATACGATATCACAGGTTAAGCAACGTTCGGCGCGGTCGGTACTTGGATGGGTGACCGCCGACCATTCATTTCTCACGACGACTTCCGTGCTTCGGAGGGTACGTTAAGCAGTCGGTCCCGGATGCTGTATAATTGTATACAGTAGTTGTTAGGGTTTGTCGGAAGCCATCTTGGCGCCCTGAAAATTCTGGCATCCACCACCCAGCACTGGGCCAGCTTGGTGGATTATGGCCTATACCTCCGCTTCACCCAGGGGAGAGACTAATGCCCTGCAGTGGGCTCATTACAAAGAGTTGTGATGATGATGATGATCTTATGTAAAACACCTTTAAGTAAAGTATGACAACGTGGCATTTTTTATCGCTATTTATCGTACAGTTCGCAACGTTATGGCATATCAAAAAGAACACCTTGTTTATCGTATCGTATCGTTTATCGTAGTATTATACTCCGATCCGAGCCAGTTCGATTTCTGAAGTGGGATTTTCTAGAGTTGTAAAAGACTCGACTCTTGGAGTCCTATCTAAGACGACTTTAGTCTTTTTTCTTCCTTTTTTTTAATCATCATCATTTATTTATTTATTTATTTATTTATTGATTTTGGAGAAAACACAGATATATACATTGCAGTTATACATAAAAAGTGGAAATGAAGTATTATTTAACATATATATCCAAAAAAAATCTCACTAGGACTTACATTATATAAAATTAATAGAGTTTTTACTCTCCAATGAATAAGAAATGTAATGATTAACAATTTAAAACCTTTAATTAGACAACTCTCTCAGTGATTTGAAAATGTATTGTTTAAGTGTATGATGAATCATCATCATCATCATCACAACTCTTTGTAATGAGCCCACTGCAGGGCATGAGTCTCTCCCCTGGGTGAAGAGGAGGTATAGGCATAATCCACCAAGCTGGCCCAGTGCTGGGTGGTGGATGCCAGAATTTTTAGGGCGCCTAGATGGCTTCTGACAAACCCTAACAACTACTGTATACAAGTATACAGCACCCGGGACCGACTGCTTAACGTGCCCTCCGAAGCACGGAAGTCGTCGTGAGATATGAATGGTCGGCGGTCACCCATCCAAGTACTGACCGCGCCGAACGTTGCTTAACCTGTGATGTCGTATGATACACACAGTAACCACGGAGCCACGACGACTTCCACTTTTTCCACTTTTTTAATCATTTTTGTAAAATTCATGGTCTAAAAAACCGAATCAGAACTGGTATACCGCTGTATTACTACTAGAACTAATTATACATATACACACTTTTAGGACGGTATGAAACACTTATCACATATCGTGATACTAAAAACCGTAATATCCGCTTTATATTTGCATGCTACCTCCATAAAGGTAAGTCATTCAAGTAGGAACAACTATCAATTATCTAGGTATTTATAAACAATAAAAAAACACGCAAATTATAACGATCGCTATAGCCTATTACATGGTCGTTAATTTTATTTTATGTATTTAATTATGTTTATTAACTGAATTGTTAAGCTATACTTGCAGTCTTATATTAATATACTAAAGCTTGTTTGTTTGCTTAAACGCGCTATTCTCTCAAAAGACAAAAAGTTGGGTCACCGGATAGATAATGACGAAAATTAACAGCACTTGATGCTTGAAAAAAAACTCTATTACTTAACAAATATTCGACGAATGTATTTTGGTAATTAAATCGCGATTTATTTATTTGTAAACGCCATCTGGTGGCAACATGAAAACTACAAACACACACCTGTATCCGTTATGGGGAAGGCAGAACACCAGAGGTTATAAGACCCTCTGATGACACGTTTGACTTCGGAGGTATTATAATGACAGAGAGAGACTATTGCAGTGACAGGGGTCAGCCTATCGCCCACAAAAACGCCAATAAAACCTCTGTCCCTAAGCTGACTTTTACAGTATGCCCGGGAAAGAAGCAGCTGGCACATTCTATGTTTTTTCTTTCGCTCCCAGTCCAGCATGGGAGCGAAAATACCATCGAAGACACTTCCGCCCGATCAATACTAAGTTAATTTTTGCTTGCACTCAAAACATAGAATAGATAGTAAAACAGTTCGGCGCCGCAGCAATGTTTATGCGACTTTTTTTTAAAGTATCAGGCGGTAATGGCCGCAATGTTACCTATTTGATTTGCAGCGACTCAAAAATTCAATTCAATTCGTTTATTCATAATCACAGGTAAATGTAATATTACAGAGATGGATTTTATAATAATAGGTACAGCCATGATTCGCCTTAATGGCATATGAACATATTTGTCAATTCATAATAACATTAATATCAGGAAATAACAATATATTAAAAACAAAGAAAAGTAAACTGTCGGTCAAAAAATCATTCATTCAACAAGGAAGCAATTAAGTGCAGATTTAAAATGTGCGCGATTACATATGTCCCTAATAGATGCTGGAATTTTATTATAGATTGAGGGTGCCATGCTGTTTATGCTCATTCTGTACAAAAGAGTTTTGCGTGTATGTGTAACTTTTAGATTGCCCTCACGACGTGTTTCCAGGTGGATGTGCCTCAAAATAGCTTGGGTTATTTCTAACAAAATTCGGGTTTTCACTAATGTACATTGAGGGCAGTGTAAGAATTTTATACCTACGAAAGTATGGTCTGCATGATTCGTCTTGTTGTAGTCCGAACATGGACCTAATACACTTCTTCTGGGCTATAAAGATGCTATGTTTTTCAGTACTATTGCCCCAAAACATTATTCCATATCTTCAAGCCGATGCAACATACCTATGATAAGATGTGATGTTATGTTTTTTTATTTACGCGGGTAAAGTATCGTGATAATCTATGGGTAAAGGTTACTGTCTTATGCAATAAGCAAAGAAAAAAATATGAGCTGCACAAATAGACTAAACCTATTTTGAAGAAACTACATTTAATTTAAGATTAAGGATTAAGATTTATATAGGATTTTTTCATTGCCATGCTGGACTGGGAGCGAAAGAAAAACATAGTATGTACCAGCTACTTCACTTCCCGGGCTTACTCTAAAAGTCAGTTAAGGGACAGAGGTTTTATTGACTTGTTTGCGTTAGGCTGACCCTCTGTCACTGCAATAGTCTCTCTACATCATTATAATACCTCCAAACTTCAAACATGACATCAGATGGTTTTATAGCCTCTGGAGTTCTGCCTACCATATAAAAAAGGATACAGGTGTAAATTTATGAATTTTTAATGTTTGTTACCTCACAACTTTTGACTGGATGAACCGATTTTGATGATTCTTAATTCATACGATAGAAGATACTTTCCATTTAGTTCTATGTAAATTTCATCGAAATCAATTGAGTACTTCGTGTTTTTTTTAAAATATGTATGAATTCGGAGATCGTTTACCTTGACTATCTTCTAATTCAGCCAAAGTTTTGATGTGAAGTCGGTTTTTTTAATGCTCTGCATTCGTTGATTATATGAAGAGCCAGTTTGTTCCACAACCCGTCGCTTTTATTTTCGACCTCATACTAATTTACCATCAAATGAGATTGTTATCCGAAATAAACAATTTATTATTATTATTACGCATACTTATAACTACACGCCTATCGGCGGAAAAGACCCGACAATCGGACCAGTCGGTCGGGTATCAGGGCAAGAGAGAAAGAAACCGGCGAACGATTCGGGCAGTATCCAGCAATACCGTTTTCTGCATACGTGCTGGAAGCGAACCACCGCCAAATCCCAGCCTTTCAAGGTATCTGACCAGTGTGGCTGGGGTCAAATCGTTTGCGGAAATTACAACCGGGATGATTATTATTATTGAGGGGAAAAGCGGCTTTAGTCACTGTTAAAAAAGTTTTTAGATAATGAGTTTAAGGAATCTTCAGTTATCCGAGTTCAGCGTTTCTAGTTTGTACTTGGCAGAATTACCATAAAAGGGACTGCAGTACTCCATGCAAGATCGACCTTGAGCTGTGTACAAATTAAACAGTCGACCAGGGCCGAAGTACCCTTCCTGGAAATTCGAGATGATACCCAATTTTTTGTCCTATCAAATGCAACAATCAAAAATAATAACGTTTAAACTTTTCAAATAAAAAATTTAGTTAATAAATCAATTTCTTTAGTTAACATACATACATTCATAACTTCACGCCTGTATCCCATATGGGGTAGGCAGAACACCAGAGGTAATAAAACCATCTGATGTAACGTTTGACAAATACGGAGGCATCATACTAGTGGAGAGAGACTATTGTAGTGACAGGGGGTCAGCTTATCGCCCAGAAAAAAGCCTCCCATAACACCTCGGTCCCTTAACTGACTTTTACATTATGCCCGGGAAGAGAAGCAGCTGGTATATTCTATGATTTTCTTTTGCTCCCAGTCCAACATAGAAGCAATTCTTTAGTTCATTGATTTGATTTTTCATATTCTATAGTATTCTAAATTCAACTAAGTTACTTCTAAATAAAGTAGTGTGAACGTAAAATATAAGGAATTTTATGTACCTATCCTTAAAATTTCATATGTAACTAAAACGAACAAGTTACAAGCTAGTTTAAAAATATTCACTGCTTGATATTATGGCCTATATAATAACTGACATTTTCCATACACGCCACTCAAATTAAAGCAGAATTAGGAATACTAGGAAACAAACGTAGATACATATATTATGTTGCATGCATCACTTAATTAATGTTCAGTTGATTCGTATCGTTTTTTAGGAAGCATAGTAGGGGGTAAGGAAGTGAGTGACACGCAAGTGTTTCTTTCGCACTGAAATTACATTAGTAGGAGACATATAGGCTGAGGTTTTTTCGATTTGCAAACATATTTCAAAAAAATACTCTTTGGAGAAAAAAATCAAAGTGAAGGAAATAATTATTGTATTTGTATTTAGCCATACATATCAATGGTATATGGCAAGGATGATGATGCCAATGACGTTTCCCTATCTCGTACTTTCAAAGTTTTCATTGCTTACGAGCTATTTCCTCTGGGGATTTTATTCATTTATTATTTTATATTTATTATTATTTGACGACCTTTTTGGCGATGGGGTAAACCTGTCTGCCTTAGACGCCACTGGTTGCCGTTTCGATTCCCGCACGGAAAAAGAAAAAAATGTGTTTCGTGTCTGGGTGTTTATGGTATCTCATAACACAAGCTATGCTTACTTTGGGGCCATGTAGTTGGTGTGATTTACTGGGTATTTTATTTTATTTATTTTTTATTTTATTCATTGAGAATTCCTTCCATAATTCAACCCGACACCCATTGAAGAACCTTTTACCAAGTTTCACATCGGTGCACTCAAGGAATAAGATTTTTCATACAAAATATGTAGTCCTATATTTCCTGTTCTCGTGGGAATTTCGGGAATTCGTTCCCTTATACCCCCTAAGGAATGTATGTTCCAAATTTCCGCTCTCCACGCCCAGTAGTTAATGCTTTACGTTATCTGTCAGTCACTCAGTCAGTAACGGAACAGTTTTATAATATAGATATATTATACAATATATAACTTCCATGCTGGACTGGGAGCGAAGGAAAAACGTAGAATGTTCTCTGCTGCTTCTCTTCTCAGGCATACTGTAAAATTCAGTTCAGAGACAGAGGTTTTATTGACGTTTTTGTGGGCGGTAAGCTGACTCCATCATTATAATACATCCAAATTTTGTCAAACGTGACATCAGATGGTTTTATAGCCTCTGGTGTTCTGCCTACCCCATAAGGGACATAGGCGTGAAGTTATGTATGTATGTATATTCTAAGCTTCAGCCTAATTAGTTATGATCCGATTTAATTAATGTTTTTATAATGGTTGCTGTCAGCAACTGTAATTCAAGTGTGAAATATAAGACTGACCATTCGTGACCGTGTGTGTGATAGGGTTGTCAACTTTTTTTTCTACAAATAAAGTATATTTGAGTCTGAAAAGAATATCAAACAGTATTTTGGAAAAATAAACATTCTAAACAATTTTTTTAGAGTTTATAGTACAAATTATTAATTTAAGTCTAGCATATAGAGTGTTTAGCTTTTTATGCTGAAAACAGTATTTATTTTTCTTCAACAGTAAGAGGGCCGCTAGACTGTTGAAAACACGTTGAAAACCAATGCTTCCAACCAAGGTTAAGGAAGGTTAAGTTGTTGTCAACCAATTCCGAGTCATCCACACTGTTACAAACGGTGGTTTCCAACAAGGAGACAAACAAGAACACAAGCCAAGGTCACGCCAGGCCACGCCCCTTAATCGTCAGTGTGCTCTGATCTCTCGCGCTGGCAACATCTTCGCGATGGCAGTTTTGTATGCAATTGAGGATACAAAGAAGGAAAGGTTGAAACGCAGGATAAAAAGCTTCAAAACTCGAGTCATTTCTAGATATTTACATAGTAAAATATACAATAACAAGCGTACACACTGTCCTAAAAACAGACATACATCTACATAGATAACGCAAATGCATATCCTTTGCGTGTCCGAACCCCGACCAAGCGTCAAGGTTGGTTGCCTCTAGATTTAATATGTATTGTAATATGCGTTTATGTATGTCTGTTAGAAAATCGAGTCCACAATATCAATATCGTTCTTAATAATCGATTTCATCGGCGGTATCGGTGTCTCTGAATCTTTTTGTATTTTCCAGTAATAAATAACAGCTGTGACGTCACAATAGGTCTTAAAAAGTCGGCACGCTTGGTTCGAATACAAATCGTGGCACTTGCGTTGTCTATGTAGATGTATGTCTGTGATTCTAAACACCGCCGTTTCCAACCCGCCAAGGTCATGTGATTTGGTTGTCAACAGCCGCCTTCACTGTTGGAAACACGTTGTAAACTAGCAAGGTCACCTTGGTTGGATGTTTTGTTTCCAACAGTGTATTTGGGACTTAAACAGTGTAATGAAGTGAGAAACAGTATAATACTGTTAAAAACAGTATGGTTGGCAACCCTAGTGTGTGAATACACAGACATGTCGAATTTAAAATGTAATGTTGTACATTTTAAATTTTATTTAAAAAAATAAAATAAAGATGACATAAACAAAATTACAAAGTAAGTACACCACATCACATTACACAAAAATAAAATTAAAACAAATATAACAGCGGAAAATAGAAAGTAAGATAATTTGAAGATAAGTTGAAATGTTGAGCCAGTCAAAAGGCCACGACTCATCATATGTTAGGACTTGCGTCGTAACGATGCTATTCTGTCGTCGCCCTAGGATATGTATAATATACTCAATAAATTGGTAATAATTATTAACTAAATAACAGAAAAAAAAAAATATTATTACATATGATTACAGAAACAAAAAACATAAAAATTAGAAAACAAACAAATAAGGGTACTTAAAGTTATATAGGTACAATACGGTATATTATATTACTAGCCACCGCGCGCGGTTTTACCCGCGTAACTTTTGATCTCGTAGGAATTTCGGGATAAAATATAGCCTATAACCTTCCTCAAGAGTTGGGCTATCAAATGCAAATAGAAATTTTCAAATCCCACTTGTAGTTTCTGAGATTAGCGCGTTCAAACAAACAAACAAACAAAAAAACAAATTCTTCAGCTTTATATGTTACCTAGTATAGATTTTATCTTATCCAGAGGGTTATTCTAAACCAACCCTACACGGACATAAAAATATGATAAATGATAAAAAAATTATAGCAAAAAAATATGTACTGAACCTTTCTTCGCGAAACCAAATAGTTCTTGACCAATTTTGCTACAATGACTAGCTGCAAATTGGTGTTAAACATGCAAATACTTTTTATAATCAAAAGTGAAGTTTTATTTTATTACACAACAGTGTCTTAGTCGTCTTGAAGTAGAAGTTTTTGTTTTGTCCGTATCCTATTTTTACATAAAAACTTCCGCGTTTATAAAGTTTGGCAAGAACGTCATGCTCCCTCAGGCGGCATGGCTAGCGGTAGCGTCGGGTGTCGGGTCACCCTCTTCCCTTAAATATGGTTGAGGAGAGTGATGGCTGGTGCTTGCGTTATACTCGTGAACGGGTGCTGCTAGCGGTGCCAGGTCGTTTTGCTGAAGACTTTATGACTATGTTACTTTTTTGAATTTGACTCTGACTTCCCCATCTCCATCCTATTCCCCCATGGTCACGTCCGTGTTAGTGTCCAGTCTCTGTCCACGACTATCCTCATCTCCATCCACATTATCTGTAATATCTCTCACCTCCATCGCTTCATTTATCTTTACCTCTATATCTATGTCTACGTTTCTGTCTAGTACTTGATTGCCTAATGTATAAATATAATAGTAGACTCCAGAAGATCACCGACTCGTTCATGGGTCAATGTGTACGCTTTTATAATAAAATTCCAAAATATTTAAGATTAACCCTTCGATAGATTTAAGGATAAGTATAAAGTTTTATTATAAGATATCCGGATGCAATAAGATTGTAAATTGTTATTGTTATTGTGTATTTTTAAAAGATGATTGCTGTTGAGTTTCTTGCCACTTCATCTCAACAGATCGACTTTCCGAAGTGGTGGTAGATTCAGTTCAATTTGTAAATTGTGACTTATTTCAAATATATTTAAATACTTACGAAATAAAGATTCTTATGACTTTGACTTTAGCAAAGTAAAACCTAAGAACCTAAGCACGTCGTGAAGGGACTAATCCCAGTGGGCTTCCAATTCTTGTTCAAATACTCTGGTCCCAGTTTGTTATGTTCGTATTGTGCATCCATAGCTCATTGCACCTACTATGTAAGCAATTTGGTTGTGGCATGACATTCATCATCATCATCATCATCACAACTCCGTATAATGAGCCCACTGCAGGGCTATGAGTCTCTCCTCTGGGTGACGAGGAGGTTTAGGCCGTAATCCACCAAGCTGGCCCATAGCTGGTTGGTGGATGTCAGATATTTCAGGGTGCCGAAATGGCTTCTGACAAACCCTAACGACTACTGTATAAAAGTATACAGCACCCGGTACCGACTGCTTAACATGCCCTCCGAAGCACGGAAGTCGTCGTGAGAAATGAATGGTCGGCGGTCACCCATCCTAATACCGGCCGAACCGAGCGCGCTTAACCTTCGATATCGTTTGATATGCACAGTAACCACGGCGCCACGAAGTATGTGATGACTGACTTCATCAAGTGTTTTGTGAAATTCCTAATATGAATAAAACTTTTTTGATTTTGACGTTGGGCCCCACTTGGCCGTGGCGACTAACCTTCATATAAATTCATATAGCTGCAGCACATTATACAGGGTGACTGGTGACAAATTTGCAATACTGAAGGAATGCACTCTGTACTCCTTTCTGATCATAATTATGTTATAAAAGTAGATACTTAATTTTTCACCAGAAATCCCTATAAATAAATAAAGAGACCTTAATACACTTTTCCCGACGCGCTGCCTCAGTCAACAGCAACAGCAGTGTTCCCGCCACACGCACACCACCACCCGCTAAGTATTCATTGTATTACGCTAATATCACCATGCGTCAATAACACGGGGATCGAACTCGCGCCTCGCGATTTTCGTAGTAGGTAGAGTCTTGTGCCACTACGTCACGGAGATCATCACTCCCGTTGAAAAAATCTGAAAGAATACTTTTTCACAAGGAGCTTGTGAGCAAAATAGTTCCATAGTGTATTTACCAAGAAGTCGAACAAAACGCTTCGATAGTTCCTTTTTGGTACGGATTGCCAAGGAGTGGAACAATCTGCCTGCGTCTGTTTATCCTGACCACTACAGTCCTGGAACTTTTAAGTGTCGAGTGAATAGGTTTCTCGTGGATGGACGTGTACCATAAGGTTGCCAACTTTTTTTTCTAGAAATAAAGTATATTTGAGATTGAAAGGATTATCAAACAGTATATTGGAATATTAAACAGTATTCAATATATTTAATGTTTTAAACACATATTCTTAGAACATCTAGCAAAAATTATTAAGTAAAGTCTTGCATATAAAGTGTTTAACTTACAAACATACATAACTTCACGCCAGTATCCCTTATAGGGTAGGCAGAACACCAGAGGCTACAAAACCATGTGATGTCACGCTTGACAAATTTGGGGGCATTATAATGATGGTGAGAGACTATTGCAGTGACAGAGAGTCAGCCTATCACCCGCAAAAACGCCAATAAAACCTCTGTCCCTTAACTGAGTTTTACAGTATGCCCGGGAAGAGAAGCAGCTGGCACATTCTATGTTTTTCTTTCGCTCCCAGTCCAGCATGGAAGCAATGTTTAACTTTTTAAGCTGAAAACACTATTTTGTATTTTTCAACATTAAAGAGTATAATGTAGTGAAAAACAGTATAGGTAATACTGTTTAAAACTGTATGGTTGGAAACCCCAGTGTACCACCATAGTCTTCATGCGCACTTTCCATCGCGTGGCATAGAAGACAAACGTCCTATCCTTACTATATAAAAAGTAAATAGTAAAATGACACCTGTAATTACTCAATGATACTACCACTACCAGGAAGTAATGTCAACCGCATTGGAAATGGGTCTATGTGTCAGTGGGGTTGACATATCAAATGCAGTTTTGACCACAATTAGATACAGGTATATCAGATACCTGTTTGACAGATTTAGTAATGTTAAGACATTTGTATTTATTTACACTGCCTTCTTTATCATAGTAATCTCAAACGAGAATACTTTTTCGATTGCAAGGATCAGGATTTTTTTAGGCAACCCATTCCTAACATCATCAATATATATAAAACTGTTCCGTTACTGACTGAGTGACTGAGTGACTGACAGACAACGTACAGCCGCAACTACTGGGCGTAGAGAGCTGAAATTTGGAACAAACATTCTTTAGGAGATGTAGGTGTGCACTAAGGAAGGAATTCCCGAAATTCTCACGGGAACGGGAAATACAGGACTTTTTAGTTTAACAGTATGAAAAATCTTACTATATATATATATATATTTTTATGTCATAGTGTGGATCTAACATCGTAAATACCAAAATTTTCAAGTAAACTTTCCAAAAGTATGTCCAAACTCCGAATTGAAATGTTATCTACGAATATATTGTCGAGTTTCATATTTTATTTTGAGACATGTGCTTCACCGATGTTGATGAAATGTATCTGTGACCATTCCTGAAATATCTTCTACCAAACTACTGCGTCCTAATTGAACACGATCATGTGGACGTCTCCTGGCTGAATGATCAAAAATATTTATATGATATTGTCTTACTTTTCCACGATTCCTACTATTAAACAAAACACTTTTTAACCGTTTTAACCTAAACGTGGAGTTAAAATTTAAAATTTTAAGTCCACGTTTCGATGTGGTTTAGAGACTTCACGTCACACAATGGATGCATAGTTTACTTGCGAGAAAGCATTCTCCATTAAATAAATAAATATTTCTGACACTCACACAACATTATCTAGCCCAAATTAAGTTTCTTAAAGAACTTGTGTTATGGATACTAGATAAATGGTACACTTAAGAAATATATAAACATACATATTGAATAAATACATATTATTATTAGAATAAACTTAAATAAACATATAAACATCCATGACTTGACGACTAATATCTGTGTTCATCACACAAAAATCCGCCGAAGCCGGGATTCCAACCCAGGACCTCTGGCATAGAAGGCAATGTATATTACCGCTACACCAGCCGGTTGCATTACTATAGAATTAATGATCACTAACTTTAAAGTAAACATTTCCAAAATAACAGCTACCATCACACCTCAACATTTCAAACCCTGACTTCTCACGGAATGGACCAACAAAAACAATTGCCAAACGCACGCAACGTCGAAGACTGCCCATTGTATAGCACAATACTATAAACAAGGATCATGTGAACAAGAAGATAGAAATCAGAAAAAATCAGTTAAAACAATATAATTACGAAATTCAAGGCCAGTTATGGCTGACCTAAATCATATTGATGGTTGACGGCCATTTTTGTTTTTGTTTTGAGAATAATTAGGTTATGAACTTTTTGAACCTAACATTTCAATGCTATTTATATATTTGGCCTAGAAATATTCATACATAGACTAGAAAAGGCAGAATGTTTTTTTTGGAAATCTCTGCACTTAACAAAAAGGGATGTTTGCAGAAGCGAGGGTAGACTGCTTCTACACCACTATGAGGAAACGATGCGCATCCCTGGTGCGCAGAGTGCGGGGCATCGCCAACACCATCCAGTCTACGATAGCGAGCAGGCTTGACTCACGGTGTTTTCACTTAATTTCGTTAGTATCACTAAGATATAGATGGTGCTGTTTATAATTTATAAAATTAGAAAAATGCCATTGACAATGTCTCTTTCATCCTACTTTTCATTCTTCGGTTCATTCAATAAATCACCTAACCGACTCATTAAATCTATCTTTCGTTCGTTACCTGTGTTCGTTACTGCGCACCCGTTTTCGAATGTTGTTTTTATCGCTCTTTTCTTGGATTCCTTTTACCCACAACCCGGCCACCATTTGGACTCTGACGCTCCCTTTTTTAATTCTGACCCGGCAATTCTACTGGATTTCGGAAACAACGCTGCAATTCGACCTTTGCATGTTTATTGGAATTTTGATCGTGATAACGATTTTCTGATATATACATATTTCATATAATCATGATCATATACATATTTGAGGAGTCTTAAATATTCTTAAAGAAAAATACAGGGAAAGTTCCCGACTGGTTGTAGTAAAAGTTTCAGTCACTAAGTTCTAGATGGCGCTAGAGCTCCGTTTTAGCTGATATCTCTATCTCAACCTACAAAAGTTACTTTATGGCTTGACTGCCGCTATATAAACAATTGTAGCACAACATCTGCTAGATGTGTGCAAAATAAGGGCTAGATTTGTGTTAGTGTTGTATACTAACATAGAATAAGTCTTTTATAACTAACAAAATAATGAGTCATGTTACTTGAAATATATGAACAATTATTATTACTCGAATTATTATTATTATACATATAATTTAGCTGGAGAGTATTTTTTGAAAGTATACATACGTATATAACTTCACGCCTGTATCCCTTATGGGGTAGGCAAAACACCAGAGGCTATAAAACCATCTCATGTCACGTTTGACAAATTCGGAGGCTATATAATGATGGATAGGGACTATTGCAGTGATAGGCGGTTAGCCTATAGCCCACAGAAAAACCTCTGCCTCTTTACGTTTTTCATGCTCTCAGTCCAGCATGGAAGAAAGTATTTTTGCATTTAATACTCTATTTTTAGGAAGGTAGCCTATACTGTAAAAATACTATATTTTATCCAGAAATTCCCAAGGGATCAGAAGTTAAGCGGGTGAAACCGCGACAAGCTGCTAGTATCAATATGTTTATGGTTTAACGTTTGTGTATGTTAATGCAAAACATGTTTATTTACTGAAAATATATATGTTCCCTAAGGCTTTTTGTTAATATAAGCAAAAATCTCAAATCTACTTTAAATGGCAGTTTTCAATTCAAATTGCTTTTATGGAGCAATGTCACTGCGCTAGCGCACGCAAAATACCAATTAACGCGCGTCATTTAGAAGATTTGAAGTCTTTGTGGCGTAAATGTCAACGTTTTGACGTAAATTACAAAATTTTGTAATAATCAACGAATGCAGAGCAGTAAAAACCCGATCTTACCCACACTGTAAGGTCATTTTCAAAATCACCAGACATCTTCGATTTAAATTCCTATGGGACCTTATTTTTGTGATGTACACCGTGATGCTGTGGTGTAGACGCTACTGTGCCATTCGTGGGTAGCGAGGAACAAAAAAGAAAGTTCGGTGTCTGGGTTATATATATGTATTTATATTCTTGGTTCCCCCTAGTTCGTTACATGGTATCCCATTTCACAAGTTATGCTTACCTATTCTGGGGCAATGTAGTTGGTGTGATTGTCTGGGGATTTTATTTATATTTATCGTGGATTAATTTTGTTTTTCAATTTAAGTACATACATAACTTTTCGCCTGTACCCCTAAAGGGAGCAGAACACCATCTGATGTCACTATTATATTATTATGATGGAGAGAGACTATTGCAGTAACAGGGGGTCAGCCTATCACCAGCAAAAACGCCAATAAAACCTCCGTCCCTTAACTGGCTTTTACAGTATGCCCGGGAAGAGAAGCAGCTGGCACATTCTATGTTTTTCTTTCGCTCCGAGTCCAGCATGGATTAATTTTGTTTTTTTAGTCTTTAATTCATGGATTAAAATTAATTATTAAGTTTGTTTCTTAATTTAAGTTTCAATATTACTTAAGTAAACATTCTTTATTTTGTCTAGTATTGATAAAACAAGATCTTGAAAAATTCTAGACTTAATTTTAAAACTGGGTTTAAAATTTTAAAACATTACTTAACGATGTCGTCGTGGCGCCTTGGTTACTGTGTGAATCATTCGATATCACAGGTGAAGCAACGTTCGGCGCGGTCGGTTCTTGGATGGGTGACCGCCGACCATTCATTTGTCACGACGACTTCCGTGCTTCGGGCACGTTAAGCAGTCGGTCCCGGGTGCTGTATACTTGTATACAGTAGTCGCTAGGGTTTGTCAGAAGCCATTTCGGCGCCCTGAAATTTCTGACATCCACCACCCAGCACTGGGCCAGCTTGGTGGTACTATGGTATACCTCCTCGTCACCCAGGGGAGAGACTCATGTCCTGCAGTGGGCTCATTACAAAGAGTTGTGATGATGATGATGATGAAAACATTAATACTACTCCCGTCGCTGATCTTCAGATTTAATTTAGGTGAAACACAGGCTTAGTCAAGCATAGAAAAAATAATATTCCAACTTTTTGACTTTACGCATATCCGCAGCAAAGAATGCAAAATGCTAAGCAATTATTGACGGAATGTTCACATGCCGACAAACTCGACTTCAGACAAAAGGTTACTTAAGTTGGTGGAAAAAAGCGTATTAATTTACTTACAATTGTAATTCTGTGGTAAAATTATAGACCATTGTCGCTAATTTTAATTACTATGACATATTGTGACATAGATTTATGTTAGCAGAATCATGTTTAGGTGTATGGCTCGCGTTGTGCTGAGCTCTATTATAGGAGCGTGGGGTACATACAAAGTGAAATAATTAATTTTAAATATACTTATAGGTGCGTACTTAGTTTCTGTTAAAAATGTGTTTAAAGTAGTATAAACTGTAATAGTTAGCTCCTCTCGAGTGCATTTTTTTACTAATTCGTATCTTAGAGGCTATGAGGTAAAAAACTGCCAACTTATTCCACTAGAGGCACTGATTACGCTTGACCCATAATAACTGTCAAATACCATAGCATAAGATAATTTTATAATAATTTTCATCCATAAATGAGAAATGCTTCATTGCATGGTCATAAGTTTGATATAAAATAAATAATACAGTTTCTCCGATGATACAACTAGCTATGGTTGTGGATGGACTTGATTTAAAATTTTGTGGAAATTAATATATTACGGTTCACATTTTCCCATTTTGTTAAAGAAAAACAAAATACTATAAAGATTTACCAAAAAAAGAACACTGAACTAGCAATAACCATTAGCAACTTGTTCATTTGACTGTTTGTTATGGGTCAAGCGTATGAAGCAACATCTATTTAGAGCTTTTCGTTTTCTTCTCCATTATCAGGGCGCTCTTCTGTGGACACGGGGTCTGCAAAGACACCGAAACGTCGAGTTACATTATTCGCGATAAATCCGGTTAAAAAGTTATTTTATAGTATGAATCGTATAAAAACTTAAGGCAATATTAACTTAGCCGTTTGATGTATTATGTACTAGCTGTTTCTAGCTGATAAAGCCTAGCCTATATGCTATTCTAGACTCTACACTATCACTATACCAAATTTCATCGAAATCCGTTGAGCTGTTCTGCCGTGATTGAGGAACAAACATCCCTACACTGACACTCCACTTAGATTTTAAGTTCTTTATATTAATTTTTTGTTCCTTTCTGTACCATTAATTTTTTTAGTACTTTACTTAGGTGGGTGGAGAACTAGAGTCCTATAGTATAGCTCCAGCCTTCACATACTAGGTATATCCAAATAAATCTTGTTATATTTTTATGTTATGTGAAGGAAATAAATAAATTATTATCATACAGGGTGACTGGTGGGTCACTTTTGAAATTCAAGGACGTGATAGTTTGAGATCCAACATTAAGAGAAAAATTTTATAAAAAAATAAATATTAATTATTTACTGAGCAAACTGAACCGAAAGTTAAAGAATTGATTACGCAACGCATGGTTACACTAGCGTTAGCAGCGGTTCGCGTGCCATTTACTCAGTTGTATGTAAAGTAAATAGTAACATATTAGTATTTATCTATAGGGAATTCTGAAAAATTAAGTACCTACTTTTATTACATAATTATGATCAGAATCGAGAACAGAGTGCTCTCCTTCAGTATTTAAAATTTGTCACCAGTCACCTTGTACCTCCATACCTCCAACTTTCACATTTATTATATTAGTAAGATTATAATAGGGGTAAACGTCCAGTCATTGGACACTCAAGGTTCTTATGAAGGATTCATTGATTCACGAAAACAATTAAACAACTGTTAACTAAAATTCTTATTATTTTTGTAGATTAATATCTATTTTTGTATACTAAAAACTTTAAAACTATATTCGACAGAAAAATTCGCGAATAAATAACGTTATAAAAAAAGTTGCAAAATATACAGTTTTTGGACAGAATTTCAGTGGTTGGACAGCTCATACTAGTTAATGGACAGTTTTAATAAACTTATTATAAGGAAATTAATTAAATTTGATCAAAATAAATTTCCTAATAAGGTACCTATCTTTATTAGGAAATTATCAATACGATAATGCAAAAAATTATATTAGGATTTACTTTTAAAGTTTAATGTCACAACTATTATTCAGTCTTAACTATTAGCGAATATATTTTGTCATTGGGTCTTTCTGTATGATTAAGTTGATCATAAAATAAAATTAAATATTGAAAATAAAACAGTTTTTTTACCTCATCTATCGCGTATTATCATATTTATGAAATATGTACTTAGAATCTAAAAATAAAAAATCTGAAACAGCATATCTTGGCAACCGCAGCGACCCGCAGCAGAAAGGAACGCTTTGTCCGCCTTTTTGGAGCATTCAACTTTAAATTTGTTTTCTTTTTTTCCAGAATTAAGAAGACGGCGTTTCCATCTTTTCGAAAACAAAATGTCGCACACAAGAAGACTTTGTGGCATCTCTATGGGCATTGTAGGACTTACTGCCATACTGTTAAGCCTAGTAGACAGGACTTTAGCTGTGAGTATAACTCCTTCTTCTTCTTATGCCAATGGTTCCCTAAAAAAAACTTGCTTCTATGCTGGACTGGGAGCGAAAGAAACACGTAGAATGTGCCAGCTGCTTCTCTGTAAAAGTCAGGGACAGAGGTTTTAAAGGCGTCTTTGTGGGCGATAGGCTGACCCCCTGTCACTACAATAGTCTCTTTACATCTTTATAATACCTCCAAATTTGTCAAACGTGACATCAGATGGTCTTGTAACCTCTGGTGTTCTGCCTATCCCGTAAGGGATACCGGCGTGACGTTATGTATGTATTATTTATGTGAAAAAAAACTAGGTTCTCCCAAAACATTTAGTTATTTAGACACGAGTATAACTGTGAATTTAGTTGTCTCAGGTCGGCGTAGATTAGCCTTTAAACCCCTGGACCAATTTCTAAAGGGTGACTAACCCAAATGACCCTCGCTTAGTACATTCAAACATACATAACGTCACGCCTGTATTCCTTATGCAGTAGGCAGAACACCAGAAGCAATAAACCATCTGATGTCACATTTGACAAATTTGGAGGTATTATAATGATGGAGAGAGATTTGCAGTGATAGAGGGTCAGCTTATCGCCCACAAAAACGCCTTTAAAACCTCTGTCCCTTAACTGACTTTTACAGTATGCCCGGGAAGAGAAGCACATGTTTTCCTTTTGCTATTAGTCCAATATGGAAGAAAGCTGAAATATTCCCATCACCAGCAGCTCGTTTGGTGATGGAAATATTTCAGGGTATGTCTGACCAACGAACACTTTTCATTTGAATTTGCCGCCAAATATTCCCGCTCCGGTGGTGATGTGTTCCACTAATTTTTTGAACAGGGTCAGGTTAGTCCTTTACTCGTGTAAGATTGAGGATTCATTCGCCGTAAAGGTACAAATAATCAACGAATGCAGAGCATTAAAAAACCGACTTCACGTCACAACTTTGGCTGAAGTATAAGGTCGTCAAGGTAAATAATCTCCAAATTCATACATATTTAAAAATTTATGAGGTTATGAGGTAAAAAATATATAAAAAAAACATACAGACACATTGAGAACCTCCACTTTTTTTGAAGTCGGTTGATAATGTGACCAAATTAGAAACTTACAAATTAGAAAATATTGGAAAACAAGCCAGCAATGTTAAATTATTTAATTAATTGGTGTTGATACATTTCTGACTTTTCTAGAACCTGTTTTTTTTCTAGCTTGCTACAAGCAATTAAATTTAAATATAATCTGACACTTCGTTCAGTTTTCATTATAACATTTTCAGTATTCAATTTCATATATATTTAGTATTTACTTCAAATCGGACATATTCTTATTATAATCATTGCACAATTGTACAAATTTAACCAAATAATGCTTTATTTAAAGTTATAACTTAACCTCCTTAAGCTGTAGCAGAATATCAGCGTATTGCTTTTAAGCAAATACGGACGCTGAGCTATGGCTTTTTGCGCTGCTATAACACACACTAATTTAGATTAAGTATTTTTAAGAATTATTTTAATATTAAGTTTATAAGTGTGTGATTTTAGTAACAATAAACGGTTTTATCTATCTATCTATTGCCAATTTGAACAAAATAAAAAGTGTTCATAATTATTTATTATAATCAAAAAATATGCACATCATATAATTTGCCCAGCGGTGGGATAGCGCAGGCTGATGTAACCTCGGATTCGTTGATGGTTCGCTTCCAACACGCTAGAAAATAGCGGTATTGCTCGTGGCTGCCCGAATCGTTCGCCGGTTTCTGTCTCTTAGGCCCTGATCTCTGACCGACTGGTCAAATTATCGGGTCTTTTGACAAAAGGCGTGTAGGTAGTTATGAAAATACATAATTATAAATATCCTTAAACCCACAGGCTCTAGACGGCTACGTCCCCGGTCAGGACTACCCGACGTACATGGAGGTGCCTAAAGGGCTGTCCTTTACCTGCGATGACAAGATACCCGGCTACTACGCAGACCCCGAGACCCAGTGTCAGGTAAAACCCTAATTTCTTAATAATAAACGAATGCAGAGCATTAAACGACCGACTTCACGTCAAAACTTTGGCTGGGTTATAATGTCGTCAAGGTAAACATTCTCCAAAATCAACAATATTTTTTCAAAAATTTAAAATTTTCAATGAAGCACTCAATCGATTTCAAGGAAATTTGTATGAGACTAACTCTGAAGTATACTGTATCATACGAAACAAATATTTTCAAAATCGATCCATAAGTGTCCGAAATATCGTGTAACAAAGACACAAAAAAACATACAGACGAATTGGGAACCTCCTCCTTTTGGAAGTCGGTTGAAAAATACCAAAAATATGACCCATAAATAACTCTAATGCCCCAGACTAATACACCTAATATGTGTATGTGGCCCAAAGAAGGCTTTTATACACTTGGGCCACATATTAAGCTTTGGTCAAAAACTGTGTTGGATATAAACCTGGTTAACCCTTGCATTTTATGATTTTATTAACCTTGATCTTATTATCATCATCACGACTCTTTGTAATGGGCCCGATGGGTGACGAGGAGGTATAGGCTATAATCCACCAAGCTGGCCCAGTGCTGGGTGGTGGATGTTAGAATTTTCAGGGCGCCGAAAATGGCTTCTGACAAACCCTAAAGACTACTGTTTATAAGTATACAGCACCCGGGACCGACTGATTAACGTGCCCTCCGAAGCACGGAAGTCGTTGTGAGAAATGAATGGTCGGCGGTCACCCATCCTAATACAGGCCGCACCGAGCGCGCTTAATCTGCGATATCGTTTGATATGCGCAGTAACCACGGCGCCACGACGACTTCAAGCGCGGAGTACATACAAAGTGAAATTTGTGTTAAATATACTTATAGGTGCGTACTTAGTTCCTGTTAAAAAGTGTTTAAAGTAATATAAACTACTAACGACTAAACGACTAACTACTAACTAAAAACGACTGCTTAACGTACCCTCCGAAGCACGGAAGTCGTCGTGAGAAATGAATGTTCAGCGGTCACCCATCCAAGTACCGACCGCGCCGAACTTGACTTCGACTTCCACGACGACTTCCTTGATCTATTGAGACCCAATTATTTTCTGGGAACAATCATTATTAGGTTGTTATCACACCAATCGATCGGTTTTTTCTGATTGAGTCTGATTGGATTTGTCTAGTAAAAAATATCGATCTACGTCGACTTATCCATTCTACCATCGATTAATTTGGCAGGTAACACCCTCATGGGATAAAAAGTAGCCTTTGTACTATTTATTATACATTATATGTATAAAGGGTGACTGGTGGGTCACTTTCTAAATTCCAGGACGTGATAGTTCAAGATCATACATGAAGAGAAAAAATAAATTGAACAATAAATATTAATTATTTACTCAGTAAACTTCTCCGAAAGTTAAAAAAATCATTACGCAACTCATGGTTACATTAGCGTTATACAATAATACTTAGCGGGGGGTGGTGTGCGTGTAGTGGGAGCACTGCTGTGTGCGTGTTCACTGAGGCAGCGCGTCGGGAAAAGTGTAGTAAGGTCTCTTTATTTATTCACAGAGTACAGAGTGATTTCCTTCAGTATTGCAAATTTTTCACCAGTCACCTTGTATAGTATACATTTTATATCCAAAATGATCCAAAATTTAGATGCGGATCGGAATCACCGATTGTGCGGTGATCCATCCAAACTTTCGTATTTATAATATTAGTAGGATAAGTTTTCTACCATTTGCTTAAATTTTCACTATTCATCATCTAAAATAAAACCCTTTTTAACCGAATATATCGCGTATAACTCGTTGTCATGAGGGACTCACTTGTCGCCCTTAATCACATTCCCTAGATACCAACACATCGAAAAGTTGTAAAATATAAAAACACTGCCTGTTTCGCGTGTTTTTACTATCACTATTTCGAATCCCGCGGGAATATCGGGATAAAAAGAAGCCTATGTGTTATTCCAGGCAGTACTCTATCACTATGCCAAATTTCATCCAAATACGATGAGCAATCCAGCCATGATTAAGGAACAATAATAATAATAATAATCGGGTCTTTTCCGCCGAAAGGCGAGTAGTTATAAGTATGCTAAATAATAATAATAATATATTTATTTCCAAAAAAAAACTTACAAAATAGTTACATATTTTTACTTCTGCCAAACTGCAATGCAGTTTGTTGGCAGATGTAGCTCCTTTTTTAACTTAAAACACAATCCAAATTAATTCTATAAACAATTTTATAATTTTATATACATTAAAAAAAAGAAAAACTATAAAAAAATAATTATTTTTTAACTTTTTATATAAAGGTACAAATATTTTTTAAATACATTAATGGTCTTATAAAATCTTGAAAACAAATGGTAGATATATACAGGGTCAATTTATAATAGTCTGTGATATTTTAAAATTGGGTTAACAATGATGTGTTGGTTTAAATTATGAAGTAAATTTCTTTTTTATATTTTTCATAAATTAAAATTTCAAAATTATTTTTAATGAATATTTAAGTGTAATCTACACTTCATGACTAGGTACATAGCAAAAAATAAAAATATTTCCGTCTATTTCTTTTAAGAAAATCACTTCACCAAAACAATAATCTTACGCGAATAGTAGATACCTACGCATCCGAGCGAAGGTCGTTGACGCGCGCCCGTGTGTTTGCGTGACCTAGTTACCTACTTAGCGCGGAATCAGCTGTAATTACGTCATACATCAGGATAAAAGGTGATTCTAATGTCCCATCACACTACTGTTACAGGTTTTTGACTATCAATTTCACGTTAAACTAATTGTATCTAAATACTGTTTTAGTTTTGATCTTCATTAAATTAAAAATGAACTTAAAATAAAGCATTCGTGCTTGAAGTCTTTGTTAAAACAAATAAATTGATTTTATAATTAATTTAATGTTAGAATGACGTGTTTAGTAACTGGAATAACCTTATTTATAACTATGTACAGTGTAGGTATAACGTACAAAAATAACTTACATTTTTACCTTGCGTCCTGTCGCTGATGTTAAATACCGTGCTAGGTATTAGTCACTGATAACTTATCACATTCACAATAACTGCTGTACATGGAGTCCCATTAGCCCATATACTGAACACAAAACCTGTCATGTTTAGCTTATTAATTTTGACTATCCATAAAGTATCCTTATCACTTTTGATAACAGCGATAGGTGGACTCGTCAGTCCATAGAATGTGCTTCAGCAACCAAACACACGGGGAGCATAGGTAGTTGCTTCAGTTCTTGCACTTTCGTAAAGTGGTAAGGCTTGAGCCCTCTCGTCGCAGCAAGCGCCGCACCCACGAGCTGCTGACTTCGAAAACCTGAGCCGCATCGTTTGTGCTGGCTATCGGATGCTGTTCATAACACTCCAGCACGTCTTCTTCGCGTGAACCAGAAATCGAGGTCTGCCGGCGTCTGTGACTGTGGATTAAACGTGCCATAATCGCGTAATTCGACATTTTTGTTAGTTATCGATTTAGTGTTCGCGCGCGCGAATCTCTGGACAGACTGAGGAGCGGGGGGCGTGGCGTGCTTTCAATCAAACATAGTAGGCGCGGGCGCGGCGGCGGCGGCTCGAATTTGCTTTCGGCTCGTTTGCTTGTGTCGCGCAAGAACGTATAGGTATTGTTTGGTAATGTAACTAATATTTTATTGTTTAATAGAAATAGATGGAAACGTTTTCTCATCTTGCTATGTAGTCGTAAATTAGAGATTAAACTAAAATTTTATGCACTTAGAAGTATTATGAAATTTTAATTTATGAAAAATGTTGAAAAAAAAAAAATTTTTTTTTCGAAATTCAGACCCACCCTTGATCTGAATCTGCTATTAAAATATAATTGACTATTATGTGGCGACCCTATATAAGGATATTTAACGATGATTCCTATAAATATTTATTTTATTATTAAAGGTTTCCATTTTAAACATTTTTAATTTACGAGAAAATGATCTTTTAGTGTAATATTCGTCTTTGAGCCTAGGCGGTATTTCATTGAAAATCTTAGGAACTAAATATTTTCTAGTCCGCTGCCCATAATAATTATTATAGTTGGGTATTTCCAAGTCTTTAGTATAATTTTGATTTCTGAGTCTCAATGGTTTATAATTTTTGAACTCATCACTCCAAAGCTGTTCCACCGCTATCAACAGTTCCACCCTCTCATGAACCGGCAGCAATTTACATTCTACAAAAAGTTTTTCATACAAACATCCATATATCTATTTAAGACTACCTTTAAAAAGTAAATAATTAGATGTTAATCCAATTACAAATGTTATTTTTCAGGTGTGGCATTGGTGTGTCCCCGGCATCGGAGGTAACAATATGTACTCCTTCATCTGCACTCCTGGTACTGTCTTCAACCAGCGAACCAGAGTCTGTGATTGGTTCTTTAAGGTTAGTGTGTTTAATAATAACTATGGAATGTTAACAAGGTGATGCGGGTCGCCAAGGTTTGGAATGAGTTGCCTGCGTCTATTTTTCCTGACCAGTATGGTCCTGGTACTTTTAGGCATTGTTGAGTGAATGGGTTTCTCGTGGATGGACGTGTCACAGACCACCTTCACGATCACTTTAACTCAGGAGTCAAAGCAGACAAACGTGAAAAAACTTAATAGTTTATCGGACGATATACAAATTACTTAGAGTTACAAAAAAAAGTGACATTAAAAAATATGATTATGCGGAAAAGGCTTGCACGCAGCATTATGCTGAAAAATGCTAGCGCTAATTTTCAGTTTCCTCTTATACGTAGGTCACAATAAAAAGTTTCATCATCATCATTCAGCCAGGAGATGTCCACTGCTGGACATCGGCCTCCCCCAAGGTTTTCCACGTCACTCGGTCCCGCGCCACCCTCATCCAGCGTTTACAGGCGACTTTGACCAGGTCATCAGTCCATCTTGCGGGGGGCCTGCCGACACTGCGTCTCGGTACGTTGCCGCCACTCGAGAACTTTTCTCTCCACCGGCCAGCTGTTCTGCGAGCTATGTACCCTGCCCATTGCCACTTCAGCTGGGCAATCCTTCTGACTTTGGTTCGCCTGGTTCGCGTTCATTCCTGATTCGATCCTGCAGGGAAATTCCGAGCATAGCCCTTTCCATTACCCGCTGACTGGCTTTAAGATTGTTGTAAAAGTTTTGCGTAACTTAAAAAATCAACATGTTACAACCAAAATACTATGTTTGTTGCTTTTCAAAATACTCTCTTTACAATGTATACATTTTTTCATACTATGGAACCCTTATTTAAAACAGAAGGACCACAGATCTGAAGGCATGTTTTCAACTTACTGGCTGAACGCCATTATTGCCTCTTCGGAATTGTAGAAGTGAAACCTTTCATCAAATCTTTGATTTTAGGGTAAATACATAAAATCATAGGGTGATAGGTTGGGGCTATGTGCAGGGTGTTTTATGTGTAAATATTTTTTGCCAACGTTTCTCGCCTGCCTCACTTTTGTTTGCCAAACACCGGTTTTACAGGTTCAAAACAATAAATTCACGTTTCTTCTCCTGTTACAATGTGATATGCATTAGAATTTCTGTGGTTGTACTTCAATAGCATCTGTGAGCACCATTCCACGCGAGCCCGCTTCTGCTCCGCTATCAGTTCATGAGGGATCCAACGACAAAAAAGTTTCCAAACTTTTATTCTGCGTGTAATATTTTTTGTATTTGGCGCATTTCTCTAATAGTTCTCGAAGTGTCTCATAGATAATCCGCGGGTTTTCTTCTATTAGCCGCTTAACAGTAGCCACATTATTTTCGTTGAATTGCCACAGTTGAAGGCACGAAATTCATCATGTAAAGAAACCCGACCTCTCTCAAATTCAGCAAATCATCACTCTGATTTTTCCCTTTTCGTTTAATAAAGAGCCAAATTCTTCATAAACCCGTCAACAAAGTCATCTTCAATCAATTATAGTCAGGTATTGCCCCTCCAGACGTGCGCAGATATACAGCGAGCTATGTCGAAAAATCAAAAATGGTCACAGATCCCAAACACCCCATGCATCACTATTGTCCCGTGCCCCTAAGGCTAAAAAGCCAGAAAAGTTTTTACCACTCGGTCCCCCAATAAACCCTGCCGATGCCGCAAAAATGAGAACCAATTTATGGAGTAAAAAATTTGCCCAACCCCCCTTGACTCTGTCTGAACACCTCCCGCCCGGAAAAGATTTACCATGGCCAATTTGGAAGTCCCTAAACAGACTCCGGACCCAGGTTGGCCGTAGTAAAGAAAACGTTGTAAAATGGGGTTTCAGCGTTGACGGAGATGAGCATTGTTTGTGCGGCGCGACTCCACAAACAATGTTACACCTTCTCTCCTGCCCCATGTGCCCGGAAACCTGCACTACCGAGGACCTCGCACAAGCCACCGATAACGCCATAAAGGTGGCAAGTTTCTGGGCGGGCAAAATATAATAAACATATTCATCGACACGCAAAGAAGAAGAATTATAGTCAAATGAGATAAAGGTTAAACGCGACACCGATGAAAACTACTAGTGTTCAGTATAACTATTTTATTCAATTAAAATTCAATTCAATTCGATCATTTTATTTCGGATCATGTCCATATGTGTTAGTTACATAAGCCTTACTTGTTATTAAAGTATTTTATAATGTATTTTACAGGTGGATTGCCCTAGTGCTACATCTTACTATGGAATCAACGAGGACCTTTACAAAGATGCATCAGGGAGCTACATATCTGGCAAAAAGTAGTTAAATCTGCCTTAAACCAGTTCGCACCAGCATGAAGTAGCGTAGAACAGTCTATACTCCACTGTCACCTATTGTATAAACTTATTTTCGTTTAGAATAATATCATTTTCTGTAAAATCGTTTATCTAAACTTACCTTTCGTTTTGACGTTTTTGCTTGCAGTTGATGTGAACTATTTCATTTGTATACTTAACTTCTTATTATTATTAGCAGATGCTGATTTTAAACTTCGATCTTTAATATTTTTTTTTACAAATTTGATGAAAATATCTTTCTAAGGTCAGGTTTTTAGATTTAATTTAATGTATATAGTAGTATTTTTAATTAAATGAATAGTAAGTATGGCTGAGATACGTGATATTTTTTGGTCTTTAACCTATATGTTTTATGAATTGAATGCCATGAAACAAAAAGTAATATGTGATCAAAAACAGTACAAAAAATGTATAATAATATTCTGTGATAAGCAAATCATTAATAATACTCTATGTTGAACCACAATCTATATTATAAACACTTTAATAATAGTTTTGTCCTATTTTATATCTTAAATTAGTTACCATACTTATAAGTTGTATAATATAAGGTATCCTGACAATATGAAAATAATATATAATGTGCCTAAAAGTACCTAAATAGAATTGGTAATATTTTATTGTAAATAGGATGCAAATAAAAAGTTAGCTAACTGCCTATGAAATACTCAGAAAAAACAAGATTGGCAGAAATTTATTCGTCATCACAAATTACTTGAACTCACACTTTTCATAATTTAATAATTACCATCACAGAATCCAAGTTGAAATATTATCAACATCAATAACTTATTGTGACAACATTTTTTTTTATGTTAAGAACTTTTAGTTATTCTAAATTAAAAGAGCTTTATATTCAAAATATTTTATTCATCATAAAACCATTGAATGGCACCTCGAGTTTTGAAAACCTATGCACTTTATTATCAATTTTTTTTTCGTCGATTCTACTGAACTTTAGTTTCTTTATTTGCAATAATGAAAACATGCCTTGTTGTTGAATTTTTTGCATGTTTTTAATCCAGATTTTGTACAAAAATAATTCATCATATTGTATATGTATATTTTTTTGTTTATAGCAACCACTCAGTAAAGCATGTTAGTAAAACTTTACCGCTTATCTTTCTTATTTATATTGCTTTTATTCCAAATATTGTTTTAATGAAATTCAGCAAACTTAGTATATCTTCATCGCATTCTAAGGCAATAATGTATGTATCACGTAGAAAATTTTGCACGATGGAACTTGGAAAAATGGATACCTATATAAATTTACTTAAAAGCTGTTTGTTTTAAAAAACTCATCATTACAGGGGTTCAAATTCTTATAACGAGTACAGCAGAAGGCGTTTAGCTGCGAGACGAAAAAGACATGACAATATGAGAAAGGCGAAACATTAATTTATTTTTAATATTTTCGGACAATTGATGATTTGATGAAATGATCTTTAGTACAATTGAACTAAGACATGTTCAAGTTTATTTATGAAGGATTAATGGCAAAAGAGACATAATTTCATAGGAATTAAATATTTTATAATAAAAAGATACTCTTGAAATTAACAATATCAAACTTGCGTTGTATTAAATTTGCTATGAAAGAATCGGAAGGAATATTTTTCATTTTGTAAACTTCTTGGCCTAAGTTAAAGAAAGCTGTCTCATAATAATGTAAACATCTTTTTTGTCATTATTCTTTGATATTAATAATTTATTTGCGTTAAATTAAGAAGGTGCGACAATATCTAAAGCAGTAAAGAGAATTTCGAGATTTTGATATTTATATAAATCTGAGATGGTGTATTTAATTAAAACTCTAGTACAGTACTCATTAGGTACTCATAGGTTAAGTTATTTACAACATAATATTTTATCTCTATTCAAAATTCAAGAATAATTTAAAATTTAGACGAATTTGATTTGATTTTAACACATACATATTTATAATTTAAGTAGATAGGTACCTTCTAAATTAATATCATTTGCCTGAAATATTATTTCTTATAAATTTACTTTTCCTATATTCTAACAGTTACCATTTAATACTAATGTTATTAAAGAATTTACTTGAATGTGATTTGAGATATGAATTTAAATATTATGATAATTAATTACATATTTTTTACTTTTATTCTATTTTTTATACAATCTTGCCATAAGCATTGAAATTATACTAATATTTTAATAAGCTATGATAGTTTTAAACTATATTTGTAATAAAATTTAAATAATTATAAATTGTCTGATGTTTTATTTACTTACTGATTTTATCATTACTACATAACTTCCATGCTGGACTGGGAGCGAAAGAAAAACGTAGAATGTGCCAGCTGCTTCTCTTCCCGGGCATACTGTAAAACTCAGTTAAGGGACAAAGATTAAAGGCGTTTTTGTGGGTGATAGTCTCTCTCCATCTTTATAATACCTCCAAATTTGTCAACCGTGACATCAGATGGTCTTATAACCTCTGGTGTTCTGCCTACCCCATAAGGGATACAGGAGTGAAGTTATGTATGTATGTATGTAAAAACCTATATCTCATCGGTGATTTAGCCCACGTTTGACTCCAATCCCACTCCTGACCATATCACCATCATCACAACTCAATGTAATGAGCACACTGCAGGGCTATGAGTCTTTCACCTGGGTGACGAGGAGGTATAGGCCATTATCCACCAAGTACTTTTTACAAAAGAGTGCCGAGAGTTTTTTTCCGCGGGCTTTTTTCCTCTCGGTCTACCTAGGGTTCTACATTCATTTCGTTTTTATAAAGCTGAAGAAGTAGTAGTAGACAACACCAAGACATTGGTGGATAATGGGCGATCATTTTCTTCATGAGCCGAAAGACGCACATTTCTGGACGGAGGCCTCCCCCAGGATTCATCATGTCGTCAGGACCCGCGCCGCCCTCATCCAGAATTTGACATTCACAAATTGTATAATGTGAATAAAAAGTTTTTATTTTCATTTTTCATTCATTCATTTGCATTTTCAAGTTGGCTCCGTTCTGGGTGGTGGATGATGATTGTAAAAATGAAATAAGCGATCTATTTTGAGTGTCATTTGGTGGTAGGACTACTTTAAGGTCCGACTGGCTAGCGACCACCCTTAAAATAAAATATAAAATAAAATATATAAAATCTGCTGCCAAATATCTCCACACCAGCGGTGATATGTTCCGACAGTATTTAATGAAGAGCCAGCTCCGTCATAAACCTGCTTTCATCTTCGACCTCATCTTAATATACTCAAGGTGACATTGAGGTCAAATTCGTGTTAACCGTATAACCAGGTTAATGGGTAAAAAATATTAAGTGAAAAAGTACTTGAAAAACCTGAATAGCAACATTTTAATTGTAAGTTCTATTTACATGTATTGTAAGTTATATTATCCTCTCGCGTGTCGGGCTCAAAACGAGACCGAACACCGTTGCGTGCCAGCCCTCAAAATTGTTTACGCAGAAATCTTACCTATTGTCAGTTTTTCTATAATGTCCTGGAATCTTTTCATTGAAGCATAAACAAATTATATATTTTTGGAAACTAGATACGATTATTTAACTGACTATATGGTTTTTGTTAAAAAATATAACTGAATAAAAACAATCTTTGTTTAAATAAAAAGTTAAAAAAAAATCGTCTTTATTTTTGCATACTTCTCCATTGTTAAATATTTAACTCATGTAGTACACCGTACACCTACTATACTTTATTGGTGATATAAATAAATCATAAAAATAAGATGCAAAGATTCAATTTTTTAAGAAGAATATCTATTGTTAAACCCACTAAATAGACGAAGTTAGGCAGCACTATACGCCTTTCAGTGCGCGAACTTCATACACGTTTTCCTAAACTTTTAAGTATGGGGCTAACTAAAACGTCAAGGCAATATAGCTAATATAACAACTTCAAGATAATTTAGAATTGCTTGAATAAAAAAAAACAACTTATTTATGATTATTTATTTAAAAAAACTTTCAAACAATCTAGAATTTTTCGTAAAAAGTTAATTTATACTAGTGATGTCCGAGATTTAATAAATAAATAATTTCGTAAAAAGTAGTAACGTTGCGTTTTCAAAATACTTACTAGTTAAGTGATTTGGTCCTGTATAATTGTATTATTTAAGAGCGACTAATCCGACTAAGTGACGACCGCTTGGTGGTAACCCGCTTGGTGGTAACGTTCACCTGTTTACCGACCACCCTTCTATGTATAAAGGCTACCGGAAAATATCACCACTCCGGCGGTCATGTATTTCGGTAATCTAGGGTCTGTTTTTGTTTGGTTGAACGCGCTAATCTCAAGCATTACTGGTCCAATTTGAAAAATTCTTGTTGCGTTGTACAGTCAATTTATCGAGGAAGGCTATATTTTATCCCGGAGTTCCAACGGGTATGGGAGTAATACAGGTGGAACTGCGGAGACTGGCCAGTGTTTTATAAAGAGTCAGCTCTTTCCTAAGATGAGGTCAAAGATAAGAAAGAGAAGAAAAAAATATGAACGCACACGGGTTCATCTCCGACCTCATCTCCGCTTACCATCAGGTGAGATAGTATGATGATTAAAATGATATTAGTATGATATTTACAGTAACTTTTGAACTATGAAAAAATGCAGTCACCGGCACGGAAACTTGGCCACCTGTAAAATTCTTAGTAATTTCAGTTTTCTTAATTAAACCTTCCAAATTTTGGTTCATTCCGATTAGATATCTTCCAATTTGTGTTTTTAATCAGTTTTTTAAACGTTCTGGGACTTTACAATAGAATAATGAAGATAACGCAAGAAGTCACATTTTTACTTTCACACTCGAGTTCGAAGCATTGAAATTTAAAAACTGTAAAATTTTTTTTTGACTTACATTTCAATGAAGTACTCAACCGATTTCGATGAAATTTAAATGGGACCAACTATAAAGTATCCTCTATCATATGAAATACCAATTTTCAAAATTAATTCATAATTGTCCAAAATATCGTATAACAAAAAAAAAAAAACAAAAAAAAAAACACAGACTAATTGAGAACCTCCTCCTTTTTTGGAAGTCGGTTGAAAAGTACAGGGAGTTAACAAAAAATTTACAGTTTATAAATTTCAGTGCCTCAAATTCGAGTGTGATATTTTGTGAAAATGTGACTTCTTGCATTATCTTCATATTTCATTTGTAAAGTCTTAGAACTTAAAAAAACCGATTAAAAACACAAATTGTACGATGTCCAATCGGAATGAACCTGAAGTTATCAAGAGTTTTATAGGTGTTCTTAAATAAATGAAAAATGTGATAAATAAAAAATGGTCTTAAAAAATACTATAAGATGGAGCTACGTTAGCAACATAACGTAAAAAAAAACAAAAATGTGGTAAGTAATTTCGAGGCGTACCGCCAGGCCCCGGTAGCTCAGTGGAATCGTCCGGCAAACGTGAGGTCCCATGTTCGAATTCTGGTCGGGTAATTTTTATTTATCACATTAAAAATAATTGAGCATTTAAAATACAAAAACTTAAAAACATAAATTTTATAGGTGGCCTAGTTTCCGTGCTGGTCAGTATATTATATATTTATTGACATTTTGATGACTGTAAAACTCAAAATCAATAAAAACGTGTTAAATATCTCTTTTCTACAGTTAATTCAAATGTATGTTTATTAATTAAGATAACTTACTCAATGTATTATCATCGTTTTGCAAAATACTATCTAATAGGCTTATGTAAATGTTATTGTGTCCGAACGCAACGACAGAATAAGCATCTGATGCTTACATCTCCAATACGTAATACTACAATACCAAACAAAACAATAACTAGAGAATAAGGACATTGACGGATTAATGCAACGTTAAAACTTTCACTAACATTTAGTTTTCTATCAAAAAATCGTTCAAGTGTGAGCCGGACTTCCCCGAGCGGGGTTCCGTAGTTACTTATAATTTATTTTCCGTGTAGGGTCTTCTTAGAATAGCCCTACCATCCCTAAATAAGCGTGTCGTAATAGGCGACTAATCCAGGTGACTTCCGTTTGGAGGTAGGATCCCGTCAGCGTCCACCTGGCTAGCGAACAGCTAAAATCTGCCTAAAAACTGTCTAAAAAAGTTCTACATTTTTTACTCTTATACAGCGTGCACATATTGATTAGAAGGTGGTTTAAAAGAATTTACTGTAAAAATCTAACTGTGACTGTAAATCTAATGAATATAAATAATAAATATATATTTATAGTTGCGTTCGGACACAATAACATTTACATAAGCCTATTAGACAGTATTTTGTAAAACGATGATAATACATTGAGTAAGTTATCTTAATTAATAAACATACATTTGAATTTACTGTAGAAAAGAGATATTTAACAAGTTTTTATTGATTTTGAGTTTTACACTCATCAAAATGTCAATAAAATATACTGACCGGCACGGAAACTAGGCCACCTATAAAATTCTTGGTAACTTCAGTTTTTTGTATAAAATCTTGCTGCATAAAGTCTTGGTTCATTCCGATTGGATATCGTCCAATTTGTGTTTTCAATCAGTTGTTTTAAAAGTTCTAAGACTTTACAAATGAAATATGAAGATAATGCAAGAAGTCACATTTTAACAAAATTTCACACTCGAATTCAAGGCACTGAAATTTATAAACTGTAATTTTTTTGTTAACTCCCTGTAATTTTCAACCGACTTCCAAAAAAGGAGGAGGTTCTCAATTCGTCAGAGGATACTTCATGGTTGGTCCATTTAAATTTCATCGAAATCGGTTGAGTACTTCATTGAAATGTAAGTCAAAAAAAAATTTACAGTTTTTAAATTTCAATGCTTCGAACTCGAGTGTGAAAGTAAAAATGTGACTTCTTGCGTTATCTTCATTATTCTATTGTAAAGTCACAAATTGGACGATATCTAATCGGAATGAACCAAAATTTGGAAGGTTTAATTAAGAAAACTGAAATTACTAAGAATTTTACAGGTGGCCAAGTTTCCGTGCCGGTGAGTGTACATGCAGAGCTGTCTGCATTTTTTCATATTTCAAAAATTACTGTAAATATCATACTAATATCATTTTAATCATCATACTCGTATCTCACCTGATGGTAAGCGGAGATGAACCCGTGTGCGTTCATATTTTTTTCTTCTCTTTCTTATCTTTGACCTCATCTCAGGAAAGAGCTGACTCTTTATAAAACACTAGCCAGTCTCCGCAGTTCCACCTGTATTACTCCCATTCCCGTTAGAACTCCGGCATAAAATATAGCCTTCCTCGATAAATTGACTGTACAACACATAGAATTTTTTTCAAATTGGACCAGTAATACCTAAGATTAGCGCGTTCAACCAAACAAAAACAGACTCTAGATTACCGAAATACATGACCGCTGAAGTGGTGATATTTTCCAGTAGCCTTTATACATATAAGGGTGGTCGGTAAACAGGCGAACGTTGAAGGGTCACGACCAAGCGGTCGTCACTAAGTCGGATTAGTCGCTCTTTGACAATACAATTATACAGCAGCAATAAAAAAAAAGATTTTCTAAGTACCACATCACTTAAGTATTTTGAAAACGGAACGTTAACTAAGTATATTTTATGAAATTATTTATTTACTAGCTTTATCCCGCAACTTCGTATGCGCTTAACTACCCTTCTCGTGGAAATTTCAGAAACTGTACAACCAGACACCCACTGAAAGAACCTTCATACCAAGTATCACATCCGTACACTCAAGGAATAAGATTTTTCATACAAACTAAAAAGTCCAACCCCTTCCCGTGGGAATTTCGGGAATTCCTTCCATAATACAAACACACATTTGTTGAGGAACCTTTATATCAAGTATCACATCCGTGCATTCAAGGGATGGGATTTTTTCATACAAACTAAAACATCATATATTTTCCGTTCCCGTGGGAATTTTGGGAATTCCTTTCACATCACAACCAGACACACATTGTAAAACCTTTATACCAAGTTTCACATCGGTGCACTCAAGGAATAAGATTTTTCATACAAACTAAAAAGTCCTATATTTCCCGTTCCCGTGGGAATTTCGGGAATTCCTTCCTCAGTGCACCCTTGCATCCCCTAAAGAATGTATGTTCCAAATTTCAGCTGTCTACGCCCAGTAGTTACGGCTGTACGTTGTCTGTCAGTCACTCAGTACCTCAGTACCTCAGTCACTCAGTCAGTAACGGAACAGTTTTATATATATTGATTACATCTCCGACAACACTAGTATTAAATAAACTTTTTACCTCGGGAAATCGAGAAATTCTAGATTGTTTGAAAGTTTTTTAAAATAAATAATCATAAATAAGTTGATTTTTTTTTATTCAAGTAATTCTAAATTATCTTGAAGTTGTTATAGTAGCTATATTGCCTTGACGTTTTAGCTAGCCCCATACTTAAAAGTTTAGAAAAACGTGTCTGAAGTTCGCACACTGAAAGGCGTGTAGTGCTGTCTAACTTTTTAGTGTCTATTTTAGGGTTTTACTATAGATATTCTTATTAAAAAATTGAATCTTTGCATCTTATTTTTATGATTTTTTTTGTCACTAATAAAGTATAGTAGGTGTACTACATCAGTTAAATATTTAACAATGGAGAAGTATGCAAAAATAAAGAAGATTTTTTTAATTTCACATTTCTTTCCAAAATATTTCAAGTTAATTCAAATTCAAATTAATTTATTTGTGACAAAATGTGTACTTACAAATATGTCTTAATAATAGTTCTACATTTTTTACTCTTATACAGCGTGCACATATTGATTAGAAGGTGGTTTAAAAGAATTTACTGTAAAAATCTAACTGTGACTGTAAATCTAATGAATATATATAATAAATAATATGAATATTCAAACGTTTTAAAAAATATATGTTAGATTTTGATTTGATAATAAGGTACACATAGGTATTGAGAAAAAAATAATAGTTTTACAATTCAGTAACTTTAAAATATTCATCAATTGAGTAGTAGCATTTACGCATCAATAAGTCATGTATTTTACGTTTATATTCATTAAAATGTAAGTTGCAGACCTTCGATTGATTCGATTCGATGCTTCTCTTCTCGGGCATACTGTAAAAGTCAGTTAAAGGACAGAGGTTTTATTGGCATTTTTGTGGGCGATAGGCTGACAATAGCCTCTCTACATCATTATAATACCTCATTGTCAAACGTGACATCAGATGGTCTTATCACCACTGGTGTTCTGCATCCCGTTAGGGATACAGGCGTGAAGTTATGTATGTATGTATGTATGTATGTAAGTTTAAAAAAAAAATGATAGCCATACAATACACATTTCTGCTAAATAAGATTTTGGTTTTTTCTACATACAATTTTTTACTCAAAGTCTCTCTATTTCTAAATTCATAACAGTACCTAGTTCCATAAAATACTCCTTATGTTTTTTTACAAACAACAACATTTAAAATATGTGTAAACTCGGCAATGTGAGTAACTTTGAAACAGCAAAAAGAGTCCTACACGGACCCTGAAATCTGCTCTACACGTTTCATCTAACATAAAAATACTTGCTAAATATTCTGTAGATTTTCCCATAGAATTAAATCATATCGCAAGAGAGATGAAACGTAACCATGATAATCTAATTTTGCTGCTTCTTGACTTACAGTTCTTGATAATCTACCTATGACAATAACGGAACTACATATTTAGTTTTTTACATAGATAACTTAGTTGCCGATCACAATGTTTATCTAGTGTTATTCCTAAAAACTTGGCAAGTTGAGATGCTACAAGTTTCTAGAAATTCTACTTGCTCTATTTTCGTGCCTTGAGATACTTACCGAATTTTATCATCCCTACATCTGTATGTCTGGTATTAAATAAAGTTTATTTTATTCATAACATTGACTAGATTTTATTCAAATAATTAGTATTAGAAGTGAGTGCTTTATTCGATTCATGTTCTAAAGGATTTGTTTATTGATATTTCGTCAGCAAAAAGTATACAAACTTGTTCCACAACAGTATCATTCTTATCAGTATCATTCTTCAGTATCAGTATCAATACAGGATCATTTATGAATAAAATAAATAAAAACGGCCCTAACACACTACCTTGGGGAACCCCTGAGCTACGCGGGTGAATCCCCTGTGTATAGGAAGTTCATCATTACAAGATAGATGTCGCTACAGTATCAATATGTCACATCAGAGATATCATGTCATCTTACATAACACATAATGGCTGACCTTTCTGATCATTTGACCCAGAATCCTGGTAAATACATCCACTCAACATCAATTGGCATTTACTTGTTAATTTATAAGTGAATATTTTGATTCATTGACATTCAATCAGTGTAACTTTTAAAGAATTTTCGATACGTACTCAAATACTTGAGATTTGGTTTTATAGGTCGGAGATTTATTATTAGCTATATTAAGAAGTTATTTCTTGGTAAGGAAAGGTACAGAAGGCAGTAGGTCAAGCGTTACATTACCTTTCAAATTTCCCCAAGCAATTTTAACCTAATGTCGAGGGCATAGAGTTAATAATAGTAAATTTTTTGACAGATTTGTAACGTTTGATGTGCTTCTGTACAAGCTGTGGCTTTGTTGTGGCGCATTGGTTTCTATGTATATCATTCGACATTGCATGTAAAGCATTGCTCGGCGCGGTCTGTACCAGCAGCAGGGATAGCATGCAACCATCGATAAAGACTCGGATCGACAAGATAAATACATACATACATAACTTCATGCCTGTATCCCTAATGGGGTAGGCAGAACACCAGAGGTTATAAAACCATCTGATGTCACGTTTGATAAATTGCGAGTATTATGATGTATTTTATTATTATTTGATCCTATCATGTTAGCTAACATGCGCACATATAATATATAGAATTATACAGGGTGAGTGGTGGGTCACTTTTGAAATTCGAGGACGTGATAGTTTGAAATCATACATGAAGAGAAAAAATGTAATAAAAAATTAATATTTATTATTTACTGAGTAAACTTAACCGAAAGTTAAAGAATTGATTACGTAGCGCATGGTTACGCTAGCGTTGGCAGCGATCCGCGTGCCAGGTCAAGTGACGCGATTGACTAAGGCGTAAATCGTAATTAAAATCATAGTAACAAAACTTTATTTATTTATAGTAAATTCTAGTAAAAAATTAAGTACCTACTTTTATTACATAATTATGACCAGAATCTAGTACAGAGTACTCTCCTTCAGTGTCTAAAATTTGTCACCTGTGTATGACTAAGCCCACAGAACCAAAGATTCCATATTCTAAAAAATGCACACTCTTAAGTGCCAATCTAAGAAAATATCGATGTAAAGGCCCGATTTATCGTTGTTGATGGTCGCATGCTAGCCTCGCAGGATCGGTGACCGTCGACCATTATTTCTCACGAGACTTCTGTGCTTCGCAGGGCACGTTAAGCAGTCGGCCCGGTTTTTTTTGTTATATTGTAAGGATAGGACGTTTGTCTTCCATGCCACCTGATGGAAAGTGCGCATGAAGACTATGGTGTTACACGTCCATCCACGAGAAACCTATTAACTTGACACTTAAAATTTCCAGGACTGTAGTGGTCAGGAAAAACAGACGCAGGCAGATTGTTCCACACCTTGGCAATCCGTACTAAAAAGGAACTATCGAAGCGTTTTGTTCAACTTATTTTTTTTTTGTTTTTCCGCCCAGGAAAATCGTTTGGCACCGACTAAAACCCGCTTTAACCAGTAAAGCAAGCTTTAGCGGGAGGAGGATGAATCCTATTACGGACGAATGGGCACTCTACAAGCTGTTAACCCCAGTGGCTAGTGGCAAGTAGAGTGCCCAGACAGTGTGGTGACTCTCTCAGATAGGCTGAGCATACCCACTAAACATCCCCCTTTTGACTCACCTTTTGACTCACCTCAACTAGTCATCGTCGGAACGACAGCCAATTGGAGCGAGAGGCTGCGTAGTGAGCGGCATCCGGACGGCTGCCACCAAAAGGAACTGAAAGCGAGAAAATCAAAGCTAAGACTAGCAGAAATGACAAAGCTGAAACTAAGAGATTATCTAGAGTGATCAGACTCACTCTGAGATAGGAATGCTGGAAAGAAGGACTACGTTTAGAAACGTTGAGCTTGCTGGAGTTTCCTGATAAGGGGAACGAACTTGGTTAGGACCGGAAGAGCACCGTTGAAACCCTCTGGGCTGGCGTCGAGAGCGGCGCCGAAAGCCAGGATCTCGTCGATGGGAGCGAGCTGGATCCAGAACGCCATGCGGTCTTGAGACCCTTTTGCGTTCTGGCACTGGGAAGCCGATTTGGCGGCCGGTTGCGATTGAGTCGCGTCCCGGCTGCGCTGACCTGAAACGAAAGAGGTGAAGGCCTTGGGGGCCTTTGAACTGACTGGAGGAGCGTCCGAGCTAGGCTGCGGTCGCTCTCTCCAGTTCTCGATGGGCTTCACGGTAGCCCTGGCAGCACGCGGTGCCTTGGGGCAGCCGCGAAAGTTTGCTGTGTGGCCAGACTGGCCGCACAAAACGCAGGACGGAGCTGTGGGCGATTCGGGAGTGCGAGAGCACTCCTTAGTCCCATGCGGATCTAGGCACTTGACGCACCTAGGGGAAGCAAAACAGTTTGCCGCCGCATGACCATACAATTGGCAGCGGTGGCACTGACCTGGGAAACCACGCTTGTGTGGTGCTTCGACGCGGATGTTGGAGAGACCGCACACGGAGAGCTTGCCTCTGAAAATGGACTGCCCTTGCGGGCTCCTCGCTAGGATTACTAGCGATAGTGGGAACTGCTTGCCTCGGCGGCTGTGCATTTTGTGCACAGATTCGACGGGGAAGCCTTGAGAAGACAAGTCCTCTTGGATTTGCTCGTTCGAGAGCTCGAACGGCACGTTCCTGAGGACGGCACGAATCTTACGCTCCTCAGGGAGGGCATAAGTGTGGTACTCGAGCTTCTTGTCAGCAAGAAGCCTCTTAGGGTGCCGAGGCACTATGCTGGGCTGAAGTAAAGTCTATCGAAGACAAACTGCGCTGAAAGAGAAAACGACCTAGTACGGACCTATTGCCGGTGAACGGCGGACGATCAGGCTTAGTTGTCACGGTTATGTATCCACCTGATCAGCGATGCTTCTTTGTTCGACTTCTTGGTAAATCCACTATATAGGGATGGAAGTTCTGTCTGCGTCTGGTAGTCCGGTGGTAAAAAGGAGGAGCAAAAGGAGCACTCGCACACTCACCAAAATGTAGCCGATAAAATGCTGTCAAACAAGCAACCTTACGACGATGCTCCAGCGTTTGCAATTTTTGATTTGTAATGCTTTATACTTGTATATAGAGTCGTTAGGGTTTGTTATTTGACTTTTTGGTAATTCACATTAGTGTCACATATAATCTGTGGAGCTACGTGTAAAGAAAGTTTTATTTACATAAAATTTGAATTTGAAAGAACGTTTCAAAGGCTTAAGTTTATCACTAAAACGTCAATTTCAGATTCCCGCGTATATCCATTTTATTCGAATATTTAACTACTTTTGAGTGTCGAGTGAATAGGTTTCTTACGGATAGACGTGTGCCACCTTAGGCCGTATACAGAAAGAAAGCTGGAAACTTATAAGCGCTTACCGGCGCTTGACAGCGCGCTGGTCCGTTCTACACAAAGGAAGCAGGTTGAGGCAGACCAAGCGAAATGTCGAACTCATCGGACGATGATTTTCCAGCGCTCACCATCGCGTTTTAAAGCTTGTCGGAACTTGTCTGCACCGTTCAGTGCTTATCGGCGCGCGTTCATATATTTACCTGCGCGGGTTACCAGCACTGTCAAGCGCTGGTAAGCGCTCATAAGTTTCCAGCTTCCTTTCTGTATACGGCCTTATTTCTCAAATACACTTTGTAACAGTTGGCATGGATAAACAACGTCCCATCCTTTTTGTATAAAAAAGTGGGAAATACGTACTGTTTGCGTGTAGTCGTTTAATGATAAAAGGGCGTCGGTTAATTTTGTTCAAAAAGAGCACTCGCGCACTCTCCGAAATGTATTCCGCAATTTACAGGCAAACAAGTAACCTTATATCGATGCTCGAGAGTCTGTAATTTATTATTTGCATGGTTGTATAATGATTTCATGTAAATCCGCCATTAATAAAGTCTTACTACCTACTTATATGTTTTAAAATTATCTTCTTCTTGTCAACAATAATTTAAAAAAATAACGTGGTCTGTGGTCGCGTTTTCGCCTAAGATAAGATAGGTTAAGTATAGGTTTATGAGAGGTGGCTTCTAGTTTTAACGGTCCAATCAAAAAATTATATGATCATTTTTTTTCTCTTGTGTATGGATAAATTAATATAAAGGACTACTTTTTCGATGGGGTAAGCCTGTCTGCCGCAGATGCCCGTGGTTTCGGGTTAGATTCCCGCCCAAAGCAAGAAAAAAAATGGTCCGAGTCTTGGCGTTTATCTAGATATGTATTTATATTCTAGGTTCACCCCAACATCGCTACATGGTGTCTCGATACACAAGCTTCGCTTACTTTGAAGCCTAGTTGGTGTGGTTTTGTCGGGATTTTATTTATTATTATTAAATGAATAAACTTTTAGGGCCTACCCCATCATAGCATTCTTCTTAAACTTTGATGCAAAAGATGATTTTTTTCTTTATTTGGTGAAAATCTAAGTCATCATCATCACAACTCTTTGTAATGAGCCCACTGCAGGGCATGAGTCACTCCCCTGGGTGTAGAGGAGGTATAGGCCATAATCCACCAAGCTGGCCCAGTGCTGGGTGGTGGATGCCAGAATTTTTAGAGCACCTAGATGACTTCTGCTAACCCTAACGACTACTGTATACAAGTAGACAGCATCCGGGACCGACTGCTTAACGTGCCCTCCGAAGCACGGAAGTCGTCGTGAGATATGAACGGTCGGCGGTAACCCATCTAAGTACCGACCGCGCCAAACTTTGCTTAACCTGTGATATCGTACCACAGTAACCACGGCGCCACGACGACTTCGTAACGACTAAGTAGTCTATTATAATTAATATTTTGATTGTATGTTTAACATTAGTAGCATATTTAGGGTACTGTCCCGAAAAGATAAATTGGAACCCTACTACTAAGACTTCGCTGTCCATTTGTCACTATGAACCATTATCGTTAGACAGTTGAAATTACCTCAGATAATGTATTTTTATTACTGCTAGAACAACAAATACTAAAATCCAGAATAAAATAAATATTATTGGGGGCTGCCTAGGGTTGCCAATAAAATACTTTTTCTCACTTCATTACACTGTTTACTGTTAAAGAAAAATAAATACTGTTTTCAGCATAAAAAGCTAAACACTTTATATGCTAGACTTAAATTAATAATTTGTGCTAGAAACTCTAAATAATGTGTTTAAAAGATTAAATAAATTAAATACTGTTTTTTTTTTTTTTTTTTGTTTTTCCGCCACATAAAGTTTTGGCACCCCCTAAAACAAGCTTTAACCAGTAAAGCAAGCTTTAGCGGGAGGAGGATGAATCCTATTACGTACGAATGGGCATTCTATAAGCTGTTAACCCCAGTGGCTAACGGAAAATAGAATACCCAGACAGTGTGGGGACTCACTCAGTGAAGCCGAGCATACCCACTAAACATCCCCCTTTACTGACTCACCTTGATTGAGGCCATTAGTCTTCATCGGAGCGACAGCCAATTGGAGAGAGAGGCTGCGCAGTGAGCGGCATCCGGACGGCTGCCACCAAAAGGAACTGAAAGCTAGAAATTCAGAAGCTAAGACTAGCAGAAATGACAAAGCTGAAACTAAGAGATTATCTAGAGTGATCAGACTCACTCTGAGATAGGAATGCTGGAATGAAGGACTACGTTTAGAAACGTTGAGCTTGCTGGAGTTTCCTGATAAGGGGAGCGAACTTGGTTAAGACCGGAAGAGCACCGTTGAAACCCTCTGGGCTGGCGTCGAGAGCGGCGCCGAAAGCCAGGATCTCGTCGATGGGAGCGAGCTGGATCCAGAACGACATGCGGTCTTCTGGCACTGGGAAGCCGATTTGGCGGCCGGTTGCGATTGAGTCGCGACCCGGCTGCGCTGACCTGGAACGATAGAAGTCAAGGCCTTAGGGGCCTTTGAACTGACTGGAGGGGCGTCCGAGCTAGGCTGCGGTCGCTCTCTCCAGTTCTCGATGGGCTTCACGGTAGCCCTGGCAGCACGCGGTGCCTTGGGGCAGCCGCGAAAGTTTGCTGTGTGGCCTGACTGGCCGCACAAGACGCAGGACGGAGCGGTGGGCGATTCGGGAGTGCGAGAGCACTCCTTAGTCCCATGCGGATCTAGGCACTTGACGCACCTAGGGGAAGCAAAACAGTTTGCCGCCGCATGACCATACAATTGGCAGCGGTGGCACTGACCTGGGAAACCACGCTTGTGTGGAGCTTCGACGCGGATGTTGCAGAGACCGCACACGGTGGGCTTGCCTCTGAAAATGGACTGCCCTTGCGGGCTCTTCGCTAGGATTACTAGCGCAAGTGGGAACTGCTTGCCTCGGCGGCTGTGCATTTTGTGCACAGATTCGACGGGGAAGCCTTGAGAAGACAAGTCCTCTTGGGTTTGCTCGTTCGAGTGCTCGAACGGCACGTTCCTGAGGACGGCACGAATCTTACGCTCCTCAGGGAGGGCGTAAGTGTGGTACTCGAGCTTGTGATCAGCAAGAAGCCGAGTAAGATTCCTGAAATCGGAAATGGAATTGACAACGACCTTAATAGAGTCACCCACATTGGATGCCTTACTATACTGGATCTTGGGATTGTGCCTACCGCAGAGTGCTGAGACCTCGGTCCAGCAGCTCTTGTCCCGTAGAAAGACGGGGGGCGGAGACTTGACTTTCGGCGGAGCCGAAACTGATTGCGACGCAAGCTGTGTTGCTGGGATCGCTGAAACGGATAAGGGCGCGAGTGTAGGCACAGAGGCCGGTATCGCTGGGGACAACGGCGTAGCTACATCACTCGAGGCCTGGCTATCTGGAAGGGAAGGAAGCGAAGTAGAAGTTGCTGACTACTTCTTCTTTTTCGACTTAGATTTTTTTTCGACGAGAGTGAACTCCGAATCCACCGAATCTTTCACGTTAGAATCAGACCCACTATCAAGCGGTGTTGTTTTCCGCTTAGACGCAGAGGACTGGCTGGCTGGCTCGCATACCGACATAGGTTCGGGAACTGGAGACGCTGGGGACATGGACAAGAAACCCGGGGGGACTAGCAACGAAGAGGTGCTACTAGACGCAGCGGGCTGAGAAGCTGGAAGAGAAGGAAATGACAAGAGGGCTTGGGCGGCCCTCGCGGCGGCCTGAGCGATCGGGATCTGCGCGGTTGCCGGAGGTACCTGAAAATTCAAGACAGCCGGAACGGCTGGAGCTTGAAAGACGAGTGCGTAATACCTCTAGTTCTTTAAGACTAGCATCTAATTTCTGAGACTGTTCCGCTATAACCTGACGTTTAGCGGAAATATCCTGACGTTTACCTTCCAGTTTTTGATGTTAGACATCATTTTCCTGGTCTAACTCAACTAATTCCTTTTCTTTAGCAGCAATTGTTTGATCTTTATCAACCAATATTTGCTCAAGAGACTTGATACGAGACTTATAATGACGGACGATCCTAGATTTTTCGGCTTTGAACTCGGCCGAGAGTTGGGCCTTCAGGTGGGCGATATGATCTTCAGCATCCATCGTACTACCTGAAAATCCCTATCCTAAACGAACCTACGTGCCGGTGAACGGCGAAATGGCTGCAAAAATTGCGCTGTAAGAGAAAACGACCTAGTACGGACCTATTGCCGGTGAACGGCGGACGATCAGGCTTAGTTGTCACGGTTACGTATCCACCTGACCAGCGATGCTTCGGCCGGCAGCAGTCGGATGAATAGCCTCAGACGCCAGTGGTCGTGGGTTCGATTCCCGCACGGAACGAGAAAAAAAAATGTTCCGTGTCTGGGTGTTTATACATACATACATAACTTCACGCCTGTAAACCTAATGGGGTATGCAGAACACCAGAGGCTTAAAAACCATCTGATGTCACGTTTGACTAAGTTGGAGGTATTATTATGATGGACAGAGACTATAGCAGTGACAGTTAGCTTTTACAGTTTGCCTGGGAAGAGAAGCAGCTGGCACATTCTACGTTTTTCTTTCGCTACCTGTCCAGCATGGAAACAACTGGGTGTTTATCTATTAATATTCTAAGTTCCCCCCAAGTTCGCTTCATGGTATCCCATAACACAAGATATGCTTACCTACTTTGATGTCATGTAGTTGGTGTGATTGTCTGGGGATTTTAATTTTATTATACATATTTTTTCTTTTTTAATCTACTGCTAAACCCGCGTGTGACCTCGATAGCATCTGACAGTAAGTTCACATAAAGTCGAAGATAATAATATGAACCAATTCTTGCTGTCTTGTTAGTCTTTTCAAATCAATATTTTCAGCGACTGAACGCGCCGGCTTTAATAACATATCAAAAAGTTTAAGTTAGTCAAAAGTTTCATACGCTTTGGGCGACACTAATTCAAATTCAAAGAATTTATTTATAATCATAGGTAGGTACTGTAGCGACCTTTTCGGGATCGACAGGTAGAGGCGATACTTTCGAATTACTACATTTATAAAAGAAACAGCTAAAATGCGTGAGACTTAAACATTTGTTGTTATCACTTTTTTCGGACGCTCACTGGGGAAATGACAATCAAAATATCAGTCTACTTGACACCCTGAAGGTTCTTAATTTTAAATTAATTATTATGCTATCAAAATATTTCCAGCCAGTGGAATTCAACGAGTTCGAGTCCGAATTCCACAGTACATAGCAGGGATCGTACAAATATTATGGGCGCAGCTATAACTCGCCATATTGGCATATGAATTTTAATATGTAAACTAAAATGTAAATTTTTACTGTACATGTCATATAGATATTTTTTTTACATTTCTTTCATAAGTTATATAAAATAAAATAAAATCACAATTTAAATGTTATAACCTTAAAAACCATAATTATCAACTAAGTTAGGTACAGTAAAGCTCAATATGGACTGGGAGCGAAAGAAAAACATAGAATGTGCCAGCTGCTTCTCTTCCCGGGCATACTGTAAAATTAAGTTAAGGGACAGAGGTTTTAAAGGCGTTTTTGTGGGCGATAGGCTGACCCCTCATCACTACAATAGTCTCTCTACATCTTTATCTCCAAATTTGTCAAACGTGACATCAGATGGTCTTGTAACCTCTGGTGTTCTGCCTACCCCATAAGGGATACAGGCGTGACGTTATGTATGTATTTTAATAAATAATATATTCTAATAATGTTATTATTTAATTCAAAAATTATTTCAGATCATTAAATGCTTTTTCAGCTAGGAAGCCATTTAGAACCGTCTTGAATTGTTTGTCATCCTTAATCATTCTTATCGATTCGGGAATCTTATTATAAATGATTGGTGCCATAGCAATTACACTTACTCTTTGTATAAGAGTTTTTCTGATATGGGTAAATTTAAGCGTTTCTATAGTCCAAAATTCGAAATTCAAAAAGTTTTATTCATCTTAGGAATTTCACAAAACACTTGATGAAGTCAGTCATCACATAATTCGGCTTTAACTAGTTGTTGAAAGTTGTTAAATAAGATATTACAGTGGACCAAGAGACAAAAAAAGCCGGCGGAAAAAAACTCTTGGCACTCTTTTTCAGTCAGAATTATCAAATTAATACAAATAGGTACAGTATAAATTGACCGTGACATGAAAAAACAACAAACACAAGACAGCTAATTGTGAGAGCCAATGTCATGCCACAACCAAATTGCTTACATAGCAGGTGCAATGAGCTATGGATGCACAATACGAACATGACTAACTGGGACCAGTATCATTAGCAAAACGACCTGGCACCGACCTGGTCCTTCCTATTTTACCCGCCATAGTAACTACGTGACAGCGTTATTGCGTTCCGGGTAAAGGGGAGGCACAGCTAGGGAGATTACGGGAATAAAAGGCGTTAACTGTTGTAGGCTGTGGTCGCCAACGCTTCATTAATCACGACCACTTTGGCGATGGGGTAAACCTATCTGCCTCAGACACCAGTGGTTGCGCGGTCGATTCCCGCATGGAACAAGAAAAAAAAATTTCCTTGTCTGAGTGTTTATCTATTTATGTATTTAAATAAATAAATAAATAAATATTTCTGACACTCACACAACATTATCTAGCCCAAATTAGGTTTCTTAAAGAACTTGTATTATGGATACTAGATAAATGATATACTTAAGAAATATATAAACATACATATTGAATAAATACATATTTTTTATTAGAATAAACTTAAATAAACATCCATGACTTAACGACTGATATCTGTGTTCATCACACAAATATCCGTCGCCGCCGGGATTCGAACACAGGACCTCTGGCATAGAAGGCAATGTATGTTACCGCTACACCAGCCGGTCGTCGACATACTTACATCTTTCATTAATGATGGCCACGGGCTTGAATACTAGTTACCACTAAGTGTATCCAATGCTTTAAAGTTACTTTTACACATGCTCATTTCAAGCACAAAAGCATGCTTCAATTAAGCATGTGTTGGAATGTTGCTCAAAATAAGCATGCTTAATCCCTGTCGACTTGCAATTTTCGCATATCCTACCAGCTGCGCGGGTGAAAGAGGATGTGCTTTAAGCGCGACTAAAGAGGTTTGCTTATTGAGCATGCTAGTATCGATCAGTTGTTCATGCTTAAGTATATAAAAACTAAAAGCATTTTTAAAACTAGCATGCTATTGTTAGCAAATGTAAAATACTCGTAGTGAGATTTAATACTAAATAGCAAGCTTTTAAGCGTGCTTTTTAGAGAATGTGTAACAGTAGCATTATAAAGCGTTAAAAAGGTAATCTCTTCCATGCTGGACTGGGAGCGATAGAAAAACCTAGAATGTGCCAGCTGCTTCTCTTCCCGGGCATACTGTAAAAGACAGTTAAGGGTCAGAGGTTTTAAAGGCATTTTTGTGGCGATAGGCTGACTCCCTGTCACTACAATACTCTCTTTCCATCTTTATAATGCCTCCGAATTTGTCAAACGTGACATCAGATGGTCTTGTAACGTCTGGTGTTCTGCCTACCCCATAAGAGATACAGGCGTGACGTTATGTATGTATAGGTTGAACACTTTACTTAACCTAAGATTACATAGTCCTTGCCCTTTTTATTAAGTAGTGATAAACAGTATTATTATTTATTTATTTATTTTTATTTATTTATTTACACTTCAGTTTATAAAGGTACAGTAAAAGAAAAAAGAACACTTACATTAAACATAAAAACTTGGCGGTCTTATCGCTGAGTAGCGATTTCTACCAGACAACCATGAACCATTATTGTATATTTATAAATACACGCCTTTCGGCGGAAAGGACCCGATAATCGGACCTGTCCATCGGGTATCAGGGCAAGAGAGAAAGAAACCGGCGAACGATTCGGGTAGTATCAAGCAATACTGCTTTCTGCATACGTGCTGGAAGCGAACCACCGCCGAATCCCAGCCTTTCAAGGTGTCTGATCAGTGTGGCTGGGGTCAAACCGTTTGCGGTTAATTTTGGTGGACATAATTTCCCGACCGGCGGCTGGTGTAGCGGTAACATACATTGCCTTCTATGCCAGAGGTCCTGGGTTCGAATCCCCGCGGTGGCGGATATTTGTGTGATGAACACAGATATTAGTCGTCAAGTCATGGATGTTTATATGTTTATTTAAGTTTATTCTAAGAAAAAAAATATGTATTTATTCAATTTGTATGTTTATATATTTCTTAAGTATATCAGTTATCTAGTATCCATAACACAAGTTCTTTAAGAAACTTAATTTGGGCTAGATAATGTTGTGTGAATGTCAGAAATATTTATTTATTGATTTTAATGTCCCACATTTCGGTCACCTCGTGTGCAAGGTCCAAGTAGTTGCATTTTATTTTATATTATTCTTTAGCTTTTAATTTTGATAACACTGTAATAGTTGCTTTCTTTTTACTGTTTTTACTGTTCTAGATAATTTTTTTAAAATAAACTTTTTATTTTATTCAAAAGCTTTTTTAGAAGAGCTCAAGAACTAGGTACTATAAGAGTGATGCAAAACAGATCAAAATCTGTGTCCTAGTTGCGAAGATTACCCGAACATACAGACACATGACATTCCTTTTCATAAGATTTAGAGAAGAATAGAAAGTTACCTAAATTTGTATAAAACCCAAAATAATATATGTATGAAATTAAGCAAAAAAAATATGACAATTGAAAATAAACAGAGTAACATGTAAAAGACAAAATATAAAAAAGTTGTCAATAGAAATAAAATACTTTTCTTGTTTAGGGTTAAATGCAGTAGTTAATTTAATTTATTAGCTGCCATGTCCAAAAACCTGGTCATTTCTGAGATGACGTAAAGAAATAAATAATCCAATAAATTACCAGATAAGCATTAAATATATTATTAAGAAAACACTGCCTTTTATGAGATATGGCTTAAAAAATAGAAAAGTTTTTATTCCGATACAGTTTTTTTCTTGTTCTACTTCTTTGGTTTAAACAAATCAAAATTTAAATCTTCTTTATTAGATAAGAAGTAAGGTGATTGATAGGTTTTAACAAGAATAATTGAAGTTTGTGATATCATATTTATTTTTTTCGGGTTGTCTGGAAGAAATCGCTTAAAGCCATAAGGCCACCTAAATTGTCGTTTATTTTTGTTTTTTAAATACTTTGTACATAATTATTTTTTTAAAGGTTAAAGGCAATAAAGAGTATTTATTATTATTCTGCATATTTAAAACTACACGCTTTTCGGCGGAAAAGACCCGACAATCGAACCAGTCGGTCGGGTATCAAGAAAGAAAGAAACCGGCGAACGATTATTATTATTTTTTAAAACATTAAGTGTACTCGGTACTAGGTAAGCACCGGAATAAAAGTGCACACGGGCCTAAACCAAGTGTGCACCTTGGGTAACTAGGTACTAATAGGGGCATTGTTCTGTGAGAGATCTTCGGCATTGCTCAAAAATTTCGGACCAGTCTGCAAGTGTTGAGAATTACTGATTTTTGCATCTTTATTAAGGTAGAGTGGGCTGGTAAATCTAATACTTTAAGTGATCTATGTATCTGCTTTGGGATAACACCTGTTGTAGAAATAACAACTGGTATTATGACTACATTTTTTAATCGCCACATTCTAGTTATCTCATCTTTAAGTGGAACATATTTTGCTAGTTTTTCTGAAATAGTGTTTTGTAAATTATGCGTGTTCGGAATTGCTATATCTATTTATTATTATAAATTAAGTTCTACTTAGCTTAATAAAAAAAAAATTAAAGCTTATTTTTTTAATAAAAAAAACACCCATTTACAAATAATAACTTTAAAAACCCAGCAAATCAAAGTTTTCTAATCACTATAAACTCTGTCGCACACACACACGCGTCAAGTAAAGGTGTCTATGAGGCTTCATTGCACTCTTTGTACGTGTGAGTGAGGTTGCTTCTACTTCGTAAGGCAGCGTTCTGATTGGAGTTTCCTGTTACTACATTTTTAAAGCTTTTTGATTCGACCAAATATTTTATTTATTTGGAAAACAAAGAGTGATACAGTACCATACATATAACAAAAAAATAGCTATATAATATTATCAAAGTTTTCAAGATTCATAATTTAAATAAAACTACGAGTGAATAAAACACGAGTGACCACGGGGTCTGCAAAGACACCGAAACGTCGAGTTAAAATGTAAAATATAAATTACTAGCTGTTACCGCAATTTCGATTCCCGCGGGATTTTCGTGATAAAAAGTAGCCTATACGGATTCGGAAGAATCCCTCTAAGTAATGGTAAAAGAAATTTTTAAATCGGTCCAGTAGTTTTTGAGCCTATTCAATACAAACATACAAAAATACAAAGGTTTCCTCTTTATAATATAAGTATAGATACGCGATGAATCCGGTTAAAAAGTAGTTTTATTTAAAAAAAAATAGCTATATATCATGTGTTCGCCTTAAAAGGAAAAAAAAAAAATATTGACAGTTCCACATCGAGACTTCCCGTTTGCGTTCGCTCCCGAACGGTCGTGTCTGCGGCCGCTCCCGAGTGTTCGTATTGCGCTGCCCTTGTTCCCTCCCCCGCACTCGTGCGGGTCAGGTGCCAAGTTAAGCTCTTTCGGAAAGTTTTCTCTTGTGGAGGCTGTGTGGTGTCGGGGCTAATTCATCTGCCCTTTTCAGGGCGGACCCGACTGCTGCCGGCCGAAGCATCGCTGGTCAGGTGGATACGTAACCGTGCCAACGAAGCCTGATCGTCCGCCGTTCACCGGCAATAGGTCCGTACTAGGTCGTTTTCTTTTTCAGCGCAGTTTGTCTTCGATAGACTTCCTTTCAGCCCAGCATTATGCCTCGTCACCCTGAGTGTACCGAGCATCAATGTGAAATCAATCGCCGTCGTATTCGTAATCTAAAGGACGAAAACAATTACATCAAATCCAATACTGAACGCTTGAGCCGTCTCGATAACGAGGAGAAAACTCAGCTTCGGGCTCAGGTCGACTCCTTGCAGGCGGAATTATCCGCTCGTCCTTCCTCCTCGCAGGTCGCCTCGCAGATCGCCTCCCAGTTCGATAAGTTTTCCAGGGACAAACAAGAACTGGAAAAACAACACGCAGCCATTCAGGCCCAGCTCAGGTCTGACTTCGAAAGCGAGAAGGGTATCCTTATCGCTCAAATCAAGTCCTTGCGTGAGCAAGTGTCCGCTCGTCCTCAGGTCGCCTCCTTCTCTCAGGGGTTCCAAACCGATTCTCCGGCGTCTCCAGATCCCTCTGAGTTCGTCGATCCTTTTTCAGATCGCATGTCGGTAGATTCCACCGCATGCAAACGGAAAACTACCCCGCCAGGTAGTGTTTCCGACTCCGCTCCGTTAGTTTCAGAATCTCCTGCTCCGTTCACAGAGGTTCGCAAAAATTCAAAGTCAAAGAAGAAGAAGCAAGATGCTTCTTCGACTTTATCTCCATCCGTTTCAGCTGCTCCAGCCGCTGTTCTTGCTCCGCAAAATGTCGCACCGGCGTCTGCTCCTGCGCCTTTTGTTTCAGCGATCCCGGCGTCACAGCCTGCGTCGCAATCAGATTCGGCTCCGCCGAAAGTCAAGTCTCCGCCCCCCGTCTTTCTACGGGACAAGAGCCGCTGGACCGAGGTCTCAGCTCTCTGCGGTAGACACAATCCCAAGATCCAGTATAGTAAGGCATCCAACGTGGGTGACTCTATTAAGGTCGTTGTCAATTCCATTCCCGATTTCAGGAATCTCACTCGGCTTCTTGCTGATCAAAAGCTCGAGTACCACACTTACGCCCTCCCTGAGGAGCGTAAGATTCGTGCCGTCCTCAGGCTCTTCGAGCTCTCGAACGAACAAATCCAAGAGGACCTGTCTTCTCAAGGCTTCCCCGTCGAATCTGTGCACAAAATGCACAGCCGCCGAGGCAAGCAGTTCCCACTAGCGCTAGTAATCCTAGCGAGGAGCCCGCAAGGGCAGTCCATTTTCAGAGGCAAGCTCACCGTGTGCGGTCTCTCCAACATCCGCGTCGAGGTACCACACAAGCGTGGTTTTCCAGGTCAGTGCCACCGCTGCCAATTGTATGGTCATGCGGCGGCAAATTGTCATGCTTCCCCTAGGTGCGTCAAGTGCCTAGAACCGCATGGGACTAAGGAGTGCTCTCGCACTCCCGAATCGCCCACCGCTCCGTCCTGCGTCTTGTGCGGCCAGTCAGGCCACACAGCAAACTTTCGCGGCTGCCCCAAGGCACCGCGTGCTGCCAGGGCTACCATGAAGCCCATCGAGAACTGGAGAGAGCGACCGCAGCCTAGCTCGGACGCCCCTCCAGTCAGTTCAAAGGCCCCTAAGGCCTTTACTTCTATCGTTCCAGGTCAGCGCAGCCGGGTCGCGACTCAATCGCAACCGGCCGCCAAATCGGCTTCCCAGTGCCAGAATGCAAATGGTTCTCAAGACCGCATGGCGTTCTGGATCCAGCTCGCTCCCATCGACGAGATCCTGGCTTTCGGCGCCGCTCTCGACGCCAGCCCAGAGGGTTTCAACGGTGCTCTTCCGGTCCTAACCAAGTTCGCTCCCCTTATTAGGAAACTCCAGCAAGCTCAACGTTTCTAAACGTAGTCCTTCTTTCCAGCATTCCTATCTCAGAGTGAGTCTGATCACTCTAGATAATCTCTTAGTTTCAGCTTTGTCATTTCTGCTAATCTTAGCTTTGTTTTTTCTCACTTTCAGTTCCTTTTGGTGGCAGCCGTCTGGATGCCGCTCACTGCGCAGCCTCTCTCTCCAATTGGCTGTCGCTCCGATAAATGATCAAGAACCTGGATTAAGGTAGGTCGTAAAGGGGGATGTTTAGTGGGTATGCTCGGCTTCACTGAGTGAGTCTCCACACTGTCTGGGCATTCTATTTGCCGTTAGCCACTGGGGTTAACAGCTTATAGAATGCCCATTCGTCCGTAATAGGATTCATCCTCCTCCCGCTAAAGCTTGCTTTACTGGTTAAAGCTTGTTTTAGGGGGTGCCCAAAATTTTCTGTGGCGTAAAAACAAAAAAATAAAAAAAAAGACAGTTCCACGGGGTGAAAAATAAGTCGTAAACAGTATTTTTTGAATCCGTCATAATGGCGGGACCAAATCAAAGAATGTATGTGAAGTTAATACCAGCAATCTACTTCTTACTGCCTTTCATTAAATAGTTGATACCTACGTTCTTTCTATACTAATCTAAAATATAAAATTCTCGTGTCACAGTTTTCGTTGCCATACTCCTCCGAAACGGCTTGACCGATTTTGATGAAATTTTTTGTGCTTATCCGGTATCTATGAGAATCGGCCAACATCTATTTTTTTTTATTTATATGGCAAAACAACGTTTGCCGGGTCAGCTAGTAATATTATAAAGAGGAAACCTTTGTATTTTTGTATGTTTGTATTGAATAGGCTCAAAAACTACTGGACCGATTTCAAAATTTTTTTTACCATTACTTAGAGGGATTCTTCCAAATCCGTATAGGTTACTTTTTATCCCGAAAATCCCGGAGGAATCGAAATTGCGCGGGTAAAACCGCGCGCAACAGCTAGTTAAAGATATTTTCGTTATAAAGTGGTCCGCCATTCTAATGTCAGTTATAATAATTGACAGTAATTTCTATTCGTTTATTAATTTATTGAGGCTTTACAACAAAGTCATATAGTAGAATACCAACAGATTGGGGTAACACTTGATCTTAGTCATGGTGGTAGCCGTGGTATCGTAGTCATGGTAATAGCAACATAATTCCTTAGAAAATATATTTATTTTGCTTCATCTTCATCATCATCACAACTCTTTGTAATGAGCCCACTGCAGGGCATGAGTCTCTCCCCTGGGTGACGAGGAGGTATAGGCCATAATCCACCAAGCTGGCCCAATGCTGGGTGGTGGATGCCAGAATTTTCAGGGTGCTAAAATGGCTTCTGAAAAACCCTAACGACTACTGTATACAAGTATACAGCACCCGGGACTGACTGCTTAACGTGCCCTCCGAAGCACGGAAGTCGTCGTGAGAAATGAATGGTCGGCGGTCACCCATCCAAGTACCGGCCGCGCTGAACGTTGCTTAACCTGTGATATCGTATGATACACACAGTAACCACGGCGTTACGACGACGTCACTTGATTATTTTTCGACTTATTTTGCTTAGCCTCAAAGAAATGCGAACATAGTTTGAAAAATTGTATTATATTATTTCATAACAACTGGTTACTTTAGGGACTCTCATAATATTGAACAAAAATTTAGCCTTCCTTCTTTTTGATACAGTTTTTCTTATTAAAATTTTATATTATTGACAGTAGCACATAGGCACAGGGTATCCCCACATTTACCTAGGCTTTTTCCATTTTTGTTTACTCATTTGCTTTTCATATGCTGGGTTGGCTTAGAATATTTTTGGTATAGTTTTACCGGCTCTGAATAAGTGCACACCAAAGGGCGACCAATCTGAGCGAACCCTGCTCAATGGTAGGTAATACCCCTTCAGGATTAGCCTGGCGAGCGAAAACTCTTCATAATAAAGACTAACGTCATTTAGCATAGCATGTGTTCCGACCACAGTGCCAAATCTTCACTTACCACTAGTGGTGACAGGGACTCAGGCTTTAAGGGCTTTTAATAAAGACTTTTAGTCCCCAACCTTAAGTAAGACAAGCCTTATTAGTCGAAGTCTTTACAGCTTAAACAGCTTAAAGGACTTATACAGCTTGAAGGACTTAAACAGCTTAAATTACTTAAAAGGCGTGAGTTGATGCAACTAGTACTTTGCTATCGCCTCGAGAATAAAAGTACCCTACAATATAATTTTGTATTTTTCATCATTGTGTATGTTAAATTAAGTTTAAAGCATTTAAGACGTTTTAGTCAATTAGTCTTATATGTTAACTGACTAATGGCGGTTCAATATGAAAACTGTTCGTTTTGCCTACGAACAATAGAAATCACTAACAAAATGCCTTTCTATATTCAAAATCTTGACACCTAAACCACTGCTTACGAACTGTTTGACTGTAATGGGTTGCTAGGTTACATTTGACCATTTACAAAATAAGTCATTATATCTAGCCAACGACGACGTAACAAGTTATTAATTTAAACCAATGAGGTAAAGGTAGCATGGCAGTCTGCTGCGGCCAATAAGAGTTATGTTTTCATTACGTATGACCAATTAAAGAATAGGTCATTTTATCTGGCCAACGACGTAAAAATTACGAAATATCCTATCAAATATCTGTCAACATATCAATAATCCAGTTTTCTCTTTCTAACTTATCTATAACTGTTTTTGAAAAAAAGGACGAATATTATTGAATGACATAATTTTTCTTTTAAATATTTACTTTGACGTTATAAAAATGTGATTCAACCAATGGCAAAATTAGTCGAAGGATTGGCGTTTCGTTTTACGTAAGCAGTTAAACGCAATTATTGATAAAAAGCTCTAAAAACATAATATAATATATTTATCGAATACTAAAACATAGCAAACATAAATTGAATAAGTCTTTGAGAACTTACAGCCCGTAGCTAATAGATATTGTGAAACGCTACTTTTTGCCTACCAGTTTTGTACCTGTACCGGTTACGCATAGCAGTCAGTTGAATATTGAAACCCGCCATAAGTCGCATTAGCTAAAGTCATAATTTTAAAGCAAAGTCATGTAAAAAGAGGCTAGTCTTATTTTAAACGACTTAAAGGACTGAGTCTCTTTTATCACTACTTACCAGCATGTGTGCAGGGGCGGTCCGAGACAAAAATTTTGGGGGGGTTCACAACTGAATTTTGGGGGGGGGGGGATCACGACAATTTTTTTGTATCAGAAGTATCTTATTCTCCTCCTTCTCTTTTAAGGGGTTCATCTTTTCATGATTTTGGGGGGGTCATGGCCCCTGTGACCTCCCTCCTGGGATCGCGCCTGCATGTGAGGTGGTCAAACGTGGTTTGAGTCTCCAATAAAAAAATATACTTACTCATAATGAAACCTACCAATCTAACTACAGCCTAACTTTTATAACTGTTACGAAGTAAACAGTACTACAGCTCAGTGTCCGCTCGCCGTTCTATCGAAGCGCACGTCGCAAAAGCGCTTTAGCACAAAAAAGTTATCCGCGAAAAAGTTTTACGTACAAAACAGGTGACATATTTCTAGAGTGAGTGAGATTTTGGTGTCTTATCTAAGTGTCAAAATGACAGCTGTTTTTTTTTAAGAATAAGGCTGTCTGCAAACTTTATTTATGCCATCGAATTTTGCGTTACGTAACTATTTTGTAATTTTGTTGGCGATGCATTTTTTAAACTTGTTTTCGGGACAGGTCGCCTTTGTAGTTTTAATAAAGTTATGCAATTGTGTCTTTTGTAGTCTGTGGTTTACGGTTCGTTTTTTCTTTTTAAGGTATTGCGGTTAGTGATTCGTTTTAAATTAACTTCCTTTATGGTTGATTAGTATCCTGTAATCATATTGTAGGAAAAAACTTTGAATAAGTGTATACTATACCGCGTTTCTATAAATCTAGGCATCATTTAATGAATTTATATAAACCAAAGCTAAAGCTATCCTATGCAATGAAACTTTTTAAAAACAAACCAGTAGTTGAAAAGCTTTGTGCGTTCAACCAAACTCTTTAAATTAGTATTCGTTTAAAACTATATCGTGTATACGAACGGCTCTGTGTAAACCTACCATAGACTAGATAAACCTTAAACCTCGAAGCCTCAAAAATACAAAATACAAATACAAAATTCCTTTATTGCAATAAGTATGGTAAAGTAGGTACAAAGTTCTTATAATAAATGCAGTTCTACATACTTAGCTGTTTTACAGCATGCAACGTCTTAAAAGAGATCAAGTTAAAACATAATTGATAAAGTATTAATTTTTCAAATTTTAAATAGTAATGATTAGATTGGGCCCAATTAAAATTTAAGTATAAAATGCCACACTTTAATAATAAACTAAAAGAAATAAAAATTACAGAATTACATTTATGTCAATAACAATATTACATTTATGTCAATAACAATATTACATTTATGTCAATAACAATACAAATTTGTGCTATCACATGACCCATTTTTTATTAAAATATTCATTTTTATCATAAAGACATTAATTTATTGTAGGAAAAAACTTTCCTCCCTTAATCGGGCGATAGGAATATAGATTTCACCCAAAATTTGAATCTCGAATCTGTATATGTTTGTAATAGGGGCTAAAATCAATCAATTTATCAACGATGCTATGGCCTGTTAAAAAAAAACGTGTTACCCTTTTAGAGGTCACCAATAAACAAGAACCTCTTTTGGTCTGCAAGTATCCATGAACAGTTATGAATATTTTAAATCAGGTACCCATTTTTCAACGACCAAATTTGCGACATACTTGAAAAGGGCTTAGTTAAAAGTATCGGTGATCATGTATGAAAAGATTAATCAACGTGGAGAAACGAAAGAGGTATGTCTAGAAGGCTATGTAGTGGTAACATACATAGCCTTCTATGCCAGAGCTCTTGGGTTCGAATCCCGGCGGCGGCGGATATTTGTGTGATGAACACAGATATTAGTCGTCAAGTCATGGATGTTTATTAGTTTATTTAAGTTTATTCTAATAAAAATTATGTATTTATTCAATATGTATGTTTATATGTTTCTTAAGTATATCAGTTATCTAGTATCCATAACACAAGTTCTTTAAGAAACTTAATTTGGGCTAGATAATGTTGTTTGAGTGTCAGAAATATTTATTTATTTATGTCTGGATCGCAGCCCCTTGTCTCTGCCTACCCCAAAAGGGAAACAGGATTGAAGTTATGTAACCATTGGTTCTCGTTATAACTCAAGAAGTCGATCAAGAGCGAGTTAACCTCGCTTAGTTCTTGCCAAATGTTATTAGTCTAAGTCAATGAGACTTTAAGGTTTTGAATACATCGTGAACGTGAATTACCGACCACTTTGGCGATGGGGTAAACCTGTCTGCCTCAGACGCCAGTGGTTGCGGGATCGATTCCCGCACGAAACAATAAAAAAAAATCCGTATCTGGGCGTTTATCTATATATGTATTTATATTCTAGGTTCCCCCCTAGTTTGCTTCATGGTATCCCATAACACAAGCTATGCTTACTTTGGAGCCATGTAGTTGGTGTGATTTTCTGGGGATGTTATTTTATTTTTATTTATTATTTAACGTACAAATACGTATGCAGTGTGCCTTACCTTCAGATTGTGTTGACTTAAAACTTAGTTGTTTTCCTCTGCTTAGTGTGATTGTATGGTTGTGTATAGGAAGTTGATAAGGGCTTAAACATTATGAAGGTAATAGAGTGACTACCTTTATTCCCAACGATTGTTATGTCAGTTTCTTTTCCGTGACTGCAGAGATATACAATACATTTTTTTAACTCGAATCGCTTATCTATTTGCAATTTAAAATAAAACAATTTTGAACTGGATTTATCGCGTTTTACATTTTAACTTATATAAAAATAACATAAAAAATAAGATAATCAAAAAGAAAAGGATACACTACAATGGGCGGTCATATTCCAGGGCACCTTAAAATGGACAGGAATAACTGTATAGGAAATTGGTTCTGCTGCGTACAATAATAAAATATACTCTTATCTACAGAAATGCATTCATGCAATATGATATTAAAGATACAATATAATAATAAAGAAATTATAGTCATTTTGAATGCATATTTAGATAGAAATAATATTATAATATTTACAACATTATTCAAATATTCCTAGGCAGCTACATCAATAAGAAATAAATAATGCCCAATAAGAAATATTTCCACTTATACTAGAAAATATTGTTGTGATATTTAAAATTACTTTTAAAACTAATACATTACTCGACTTAGTAAGTTGTGTGTATTATTTCGAGAATGTTTACAAGCAAAACAAAATTTGTTTACATAAATAAACAAGCGTATTTTTGATACGAATAACTTCTACTGATATTGATACCAATGTTTGATAATTGTATACCCGGACGAATGAAAACACCCTGTATACGTAAGCATATTTTGATCTTCAGCAACCGATGATGCTCCTAAGCCCAGATAACACATCTTCGACCTCATCTGCTCTTACCATCAGGTAAGATTGAGGTTAAACGCGGAGTATTCACAGTTAGATAAAAAATACAGTTTATTTCTATAAAAAAATACAAAACAAGATTATTACATACCTACAATCTGCATAAGGTATCCTTTCAAATTTATTATCCTAATCTATACTAATATATAAAGCTGAAGAGTTTGTTTTTTTTGTTTGTTTGTTTGAACGCGCTAATCTCGGAAACTACAAGTGGGATTTGAAATAGTATATTTCATTACGAGTGCGGAAAGCCTGTCATTGCAAAGAGTTCCGACAAATGTCTACACGAGCCGAGGCGCAGCCGAAGGCGAGGGTTGACAGTCGGAACGAGTTGCAATGACGGTTCCGCACGTGTAGTGAACGACTATTTTTAATACAGTTGCGAAAAAATTAAGCAATTTTATAAAATATACAAAATGGCGCCAGCCGTGAAAGATTATAAACAGAGATTTTTTTTGTTTGTTTACCCATTCTGGGTAGGCAAAGGGAACTATGCCCATACAGCCAAGTCGATTTTTTGTATTGACATGAAATGAAAATGAATTTAATGAGATAAAATGAAATGAAACCTAACCTAGCTCATTGCAGCAAATCATTATATCTGATATTGAAACAAATTAGTAGCTTCTTTTCAGAAATATTTGCATGAATCGTAAAAACTTCTATGATTTTTTTTAGTAAAAACTTCGTGGTTGATTTTTTCTTTTTAATAGACATTATTTTGACATTTGGGAAAGAGAACGCACGAGTGCGGAAAAGGTAAAGAAAAAGCACAAGTGTATAATAGCCCACATCCCGAACGCTAAACGTCCCTGCAATACGCCACTTTTTGAGCAACTGTATTAAAAAAATATTTTTGCATTTGATAGCCCAACTCTTAGGAAAGGTTATAAACTATATTTTATCCCGAAATTCCCACGGGATCAAAAGTTACGCGGGTAAAACCGCGCGCGGTGGCTAGTTTTTAAAAAAAAAATTAAAAAAATTCAAAATCGAACGCGCATTGACAGTTTCTTTTTGTTACGGGTCGCCAAAGTTTGGAACGATCTGCCTGCACATGTTTTTCCTGACCACTACAGTCCTGCAGGGCTAGCATGCAACCATCGATAAATACTCGAATCGACAAGCTAAATATTATTTTGTTATTTTATCCTATTATGAAAGCTAACACGCGCACCATAATAGATAGAATTACTCGATTTGATACCATGATTAAGACCACAGAACCAAAGATGTCACATTCTTAATAAATTACATACACTCAGTACCACATTAAAAGGCCCGATTTATCGTTGTCGTCGGTCGCATGCTAGCGTCGCTGGTACTTTTAAGCGTCGAGTGAATAGGTATCTCGTGGATGGACGTGTATGTCGGCGGTACTCCGCTTTCGATGTTATCCATATCAATATTATCCATACTAATAAAAATTGAGAAATCAGTGAAACACAATTCTTCCACAGTTCATATAATATTCACACTTTAATCAATTTACAAACTTTTACAACAATAGTCTAAGAGTAGTTGCTCTCACAACGATACATTGCAAACTGAAGTCTAAAATGATAAATAAATCTACATCGAAAATCAGCCAGTGCAGCTGTCGCAATAATCTCATTAAAATAACAATAGATTAATAGGAAGAACTTATTACTTAAAACCGTAATCACAAATTAAAGAATAGAAAGGGTCAAAACAATATTCTAAAGCAATTAATGTTATTGTATTAGGATAATTGAATTTTAGTCAGAAACAAGTTATATAATAGCAAATGGAAACTTACAAAATTGGCAAAACTAATAACGTCATCAGAAAGAAATATTTCTTACTTGTAAACTTATAAAATATAACTAAATGTAATTGCCGCCCATACGGCCATTCTGATCAAGCGCGCTCTCTGCGCTACAATAAATAAAAAGTGCATAAAATTAAAAAAATACATATAAATTACATAATCGAAAATTTTGCCCCGAAACATTAAAGTAAGGCATTACCCATCCTGGGATCTAGCCACCATGAATCAGGCATCACACATAAAGGGATTTCACCAACATAACCCAGGCATCACCCATCCAGGGATCTAGCCCCAAAAACCCCACACATAAAGGGATTTCACCAACATAACCCAGGCATCACCCATCCTGGGATCTAGCCCCAAAAACCCCACACATAAAGGGATTTCACCAACATAACCCAGGCATCACCCATCCTGGGATCTAGCCCCAAAAACCCCACACATAAAGGGATTTCACCAACATAACCCAGGCATCACCCATCCTGGGATCTAGCCCCAAAAACCCCACACATAAAGGGATTTCACCAACATAACCCAGGCATCACCCATCCTGGGATCTAGCCTCCAAGACAGGGAAGGAGACGCATGGTGGCCAGCCAGCGTCGGGAGAGGGGGGCGGAAAGGGTAAAATACAAAGATTTAACACATCTTTTTAACAATTACAGTTTTCAATTCGATTGTCTCACTTTTCTTTTGCTCAATCACCCGCCCATATGGCAGTTTTATCAACATCATAAATCTGCTAACCTGTACAGATCTATAAGAGTCATGACTGGCGATTTTGCCAGAATATTCGCAAAAAATAACATGTTTTACTTAATAACGATCACTATGCAAAATTACTTAAGTTTCAGGATCCTAATATTTAGGTTCCAATTGTGTAGTGTGAAGTTCATGAATTAATACGAAATTCCAATTTGAAAATCGGACTTTATCCTTAATAGATTGCTCGTCCATCCTTTCTTTACACTTTTTTTTTACCATAACGTTGTCAACACTTTTATCATTATCAATTTCGAAGCACTTGATAACCGGTGGAGAACATATTTTTCTCAAATAATAATTCGATAGGACTTTTATTATTACTAACAGACAGATTGATAAAACACATTAAATTCCCCCTTCCAAAACCAACAACTTTTTTTTTTATAATTTAAAATTTATTTGCAATTCCGGAAAAATTACAACTTTAACTTCAACTTCAAAAACTTCACACAAACTTCGAAACTGAACACTAAAAGGGTTCATCTCAGTGTGCATACATTGCCTGGCTTTTATGCCCACCATATAAAGTTGATTCTTTTATTATTTATGGATAATATAATAAGCTGAAAAAGTAATGTCACTATTAATTTCGTGTTAAGAAACACAAGTTAGAATTATCCACCATGTAACAACAGAGCACCATGTAATCACAAAGCAGTAACAAAGGAATGAAAATTTGACAGTTTGACAGTTGGCATTGACTTGTGTCGTTGATCATGGGAAGAACGCATTCTGTTATGTTTAAAAATTATAGATAACACACATAAAAAAAACCACCTTCAAATATTTGGATTTACTACCTTTTTATACTTATGGTTTAATATTTGTACTATTTTTACTTGTTTACAACGTTTTTGTTTATTTTTAATTTCATATCAACATGATGATGTTATTTCCGAACGCAACTATTTATTTTGCTCATTTTTGGTCGCAGTGAATACCTACATAATCAATACAATATTTATTCATTTCGAATTACCAATTGCACAATTCCATTAAAAAAAATTAACATTTATGTAGGTATTTCTTTTGATTATTTTTATAGTTTGGGCTTAAAAGCCAAGACTGAAGTTATGCCTTTTAACTTTTACTTCATTGTTAAAATTTTGTTTCAATTATAATCCAAGATCTTACGTGAAGCTAACACTGGCTCGGAAGATCCATCTACCGAGAAGAACCAGCAAGAAACTCATCAGGAATCGGCTAATGTCAACGCATTTTATGAACTGTGATATTTTAATGAGTGAATAGCACAGTATTCAATGTCATTTACTTTACATCTAATAACTGGACAATGAATCTAATAAGAAATCGGTAGGAGCACACACATACAACATAATTCACAACAACTAAATATTACATAATGTCTTAAGATTGCTCAACAACTAAGAAATAGATCATAAAATCAATCCCGCTTCTTCGTTAATCGCAACATATTTACACATGTAAAATTAATACACGCTTGGTTTTAAAGCGCTGGAACTCAATTTCAATAATATAATTACGTAAGTATATACGCACTCTTAACACATAATAAAGCGATATAACGATTTAAATGTTAAAATAAGATTTTTATTATAAAAACAAAAGCAAAAGTGTCGCCTATGTAACGTAGCAAAATATTCAAAGATTGGTATGATACAAAGCGATTTCCACCGAGCCACGGATAAAAGATTATAAGAAAATAGAAATTTTTGAAACGACTATTTAAACAAACATTATGTAGCTCATCATCATCATCATCATGTAGCTCATCGAACAATACAAATAATCCAAATTACCGATCAAAAGAGATATCATCACCGAATTCTCTTAAAACAAGTCCTGTTCGTCCGTACTAAAATAATCCAAAACTCGTTAAGTTATTTTATGACGTCTATTCAAACCTTCAAATACTTTTTCATACATACATAGCTTCACGCCTGTATCCCTTATGGAGTAGGCAGAAGACCAGATGCTATAAAACCGTCTGATGTCACATTTGCCAAATTTGGAGATATAATAATGATGGACAGAGACTATTGCAGTGACAGGGCCTGTTGTCTGTCACCTGCAAAAATGCCAATAAAACCTCTGTCCCTTAACTTTTACAGTATGCCCGAGAAGAGTAGCAGTTGGCACATTCTATGTTTTTCTTTCACTCCCAGTCCAGAATGGAAGATTTTTTTTTTTTAAACTGTATTAGAAAGTATCGAACCCGAACTAAACGAACAACTTCGTCAAAACTACTTCACATAAAAAAAATGTTAAGCAAACGATTGCAATGCAATTCACCGTATTCTGATCGTAGTTTCCAAAACCACTTTACTCTACAAGGTCACATTTTTTTTTTACCAAGTCAATCAATTTCAAATGAAGGCCGATCCAGAAATCGTTTGATAAGCAACGCAATATTGTGACCATAACTCAAAAACAGTTTTACTTTACTTTAACACAGGGTTCAACAAGATAAATTGAAACTCAAAACAATTTTAAGCACGAGAGCATCCGAGAAAGCATTTGCTATTCAATAAACCTATTGGAGATTCTTATTTTAAAGTATGTTAACTTTACCATTGCAGCGCAAGCTATACAAAATTAAACGCAAAATAAAAGAAATAATAGCTTATCAAATTGAGTCCGAGTATTCGGGACCACTTTAAATTCTACTTCCACGCACAATTATTCATCAGTTTCCAATATTTACCTAAATTTATTGATTTATCTTTGACCTATACATTACGTTCCTTTCGTTGTTTGAGAAAGCAATTTCTTTATAAGTGACCATTTTTATGAGAGTTTGGTTCAGTGCTATCCTTATTAACTGTAACATTATTAGAAGATTCAGATTTAGCAAATGTCATTGATGAAGAGGAAGTATTTTCTTTGCAATCGCATAACAGATGACCTGGTTTAGAGCTACATTTAGAGCATACTCTTTACCATGTTTTCAAATACTCGCGGTCATTTTATATTATTACTATATAAGACTAGTTTGTTATTACACTCAGATTTACGCTTACGAAAAGTTTTCAAACCAGCAATAAGTAAAATGCCTAAAGCATAGAGTCGGGCGTATTACGAAGTAATTCGCACCTAATAAATCAGGATATGCCTGTGATCAAACCATCAATAACCTTAGCGTCAGAAGCTTCAGGCCACACTTTCTCGAAAAGCATCCACCGATATGAAATTTCGGTATTTATGAACGTCGTCATCAGTGCACAAAAACTCTTTTCCACATGTCCTAATCAAATCTCATTCACTTGCGACCATGTCATAGAATGTAGGCACCAGTTATCAGCCCAAGTCTTCGCTCGTCCTTTCAATTGTAATATAGACTTCATGCGTGCCTCTTATGTTTCGTCAATATTGGCGCACCAGTCTTTGATGTCATGTGATGGGATGTCTGGATCAAATGGTGGTAAATAAAAATCACTCATTTCTCGTGGTGCAGAAGTTGTAGCTAATGCGACTGTAACAGTACTTGACACTGCTTCTTTTGTCACAGTCGTTAGAAAATTCATAACTTGATCCATGGAAAAGGTTGGATCAGGCTGAAGTTCTTTCGTCTTGGAGGCTTCCAGTATAGGGGATTGTGATCCCACCGCTGCTGTCGGCGGTACTCCGCTTTCGATGTTATCCATATCAATATTATCCATACTAATAAAAATTGAGAAATCAGTGAAACACAATTCTTCCACAGTTCATATAATATTCACACTTTAATCAATTTACAAACTTTTACAACAATAGTCTAAGAGTAGTTGCTCTCACAACGATACATTGCAAACTGAAGTCTAAAATGATAAATAAATCTACATCGAAAATCAGCCAGTGCAGCTGTCGCAATAATCTCATTAAAATAACAATAGATTAATAGGAAGAACTTATTACTTAAAACCGTAATCACAAATTAAAGAATAGAAAGGGTCAAAACAATATTCTAAAGCAATTAATGTTATTGTATTAGGATAATTGAATTTTAGTCAGAAACAAGTTATATAATAGCAAATGGAAACTTACAAAATTGGCAAAACTAATAACGTCATCAGAAAGAAATATTTCTTACTTGTAAACTTATAAAATATAACTAAATGTAATTGCCGCCCATATGTACCACCTTAGTCTTCATGTTCAATTTCCACCAGGTGACATGGAGGACAAACGTGCCAACCTTATTATGTAAATAAAAGATCTTATAAAGGGCCGACTTAGGTTCTTATCTATACTAATATATAAAGCTGAAGAGTTTGTTTGTTTGTTTGTTTGAACGCGCTAATCTCAGAAACTACAAATGGGATTTGAAAAATTCTTTTTGCATTTGATAGCGTAGCTCTTGAGGAAGGTTATAGGCTATATTTAATCTCGAAATTCTCACGGGATCAAAAGTTATGCGGGTAAAACCGCGCGCGGTGGCTAGTGTTTGATAAGAGTGCCGTTAAAGGCGATCCCGTCAGTATCGATGAGGCTAGCGACCACTTTTCAAATCTGCCTACTATAAGCTTAAGCTTGATTCAGTTTCTTCACATGTCCGCTGATATCTTCATTTACAATCAGGTAAAAAAGAGATCTAATTTAGTCACTAATATAAAAAACAGGGGTAGAGGTCCCTTGTCACTATAATAGTCTATAATACATATATACATAACTTCACGCCTGTATCCCGTATGGAGTAGGCAGAACATCAGAGGTAATAAAACCATCAAATTTGGAGGCATTATAATAGTGGAGAGAGACTATTGCAGTGACAGGGGATCAGCCTATCGCCCACAAAAAAACTTCCCATAACACCTCGGTCACTTAACTGACTTTTACAGTATGCCTGGGAAGAGAAGCAGCTGGCACATTCTATGATTTTCTTTCGCTCCCAGTCCAGTATATACTATCATTATAATACCTCAAAATTTGTCAAACGTGACACCAGATGTTAATATAGCCTTTGGTGTTCTGCCTACTCTTTAAAGGTTTTAAGTGTGAAGTTATGTATGTATAAAAAACAGGGTTTATACAAGTAGTCACAGTAACAGTTATTTATAAGGCTAGTAAAATTCCAGCTGCAACAGAACGGCCTTCATCCAAGTGAAAGTTTGTTTCCTAATACCAATAGTGGCGTGCCACAATATGCTAAACCCGCGTTAATCGCATTTGTAGTTATTAATAATAAAGTGTGTTAGCAGTAATGTGCTTCAGGAAATCGAATTGTTTGTTACATCCGTATATCCTAAAAGTCTTTTTTGAATCGACTTATATAAGCATTTAAAAAAGGTTTTGTAAAGTCTGTCTGTATGATTTGAGTTATCTTTGGAATTATAAATATATAACATAAAATCCCCAGACAATCACACCAACTAAATGGCCCGAAAGTAAGCATAGCTTGTGTTATGGGATACCATGTAGCGAAATAGGGGGGAACCTAGAATATAAATACATAAATAGGTAAACACCCAGACACGGAACATTTTTTTTTCTTGTTCCGGGTGGGAATCGAACCCGCAACCACTGGCGTCTGAGGCAGACAGGTTTACCCCATCGCCAAAGTGGTCGTCGAATATATAAAACTGTTCCGTTACTGACTGAGTGACTGACAGACAACGTACAGCCGTAACTACTGGGCGTAGAGAGCTGAAATTTGGATCATACATTCTTTAGGGGATGTAGGGGTGCACTAAGGAAGGAATTTCCGAAATTCCCACGGGCACGGGAAATAAATGATTTTTAGTTTTTGTGAAACAACTTATTCCTTGAGTGCATGGGTGTGATACTTGGTATAAAGGTTCTGTGCAGTGGGTGTCTGGTTGTATAGTTTCTTAAATTTTCACGAGAAGGGTAGTTAAGCGCATACGAAGTTGTGGGATAAAGTTAGTAAATATATAAAATAAAATCCCCAGACAATCACACCAACAACATGGCCCCAATACTAAGCAGAGCTTGTGATATGGGATGCCATGTAGCAAACTAGGGGTGAACCTAGAATATAAATACATAAATAGGGTCCTCTTATAAAAGTCAATTTTATTTTAATAACAGATTAAGAACGATGAGTGGCTCTAAATTACGAAAGAAAAAAAATTTTTAGAAATATTTTTCATTAATTCAAATTTCAAAATTTTTCGAAGTGATCAAAATTTAAGTTTAATCTTTTGTTTATGACTACACAGCAAGTAATAAAACCTCTCCATCTAATTTTATGTAGTCATAAAATGTAAATTAAACTTAAATTTTAATCAATAAGAAAAATTTTTAAATTTTAATTTGTGAAAACATTCAAAAAAAATTTCCCAAATTTCGTACCCACTCATCATTCTTAATCTGTTATTAAAATATAATTGACTATTATAAATGGACCCTGTATAGAAAAATGTCCAGACCCGAACATTTTTTTTCTTGTTCCGTGCGGGAATCGTCGTCTGCGTCGGACGTCGTCTGCGTCGGCGTCTGAGGCAGACAGTGTTACCCCATCGCCAAAGTGGTCGTCTTTGGTATTATTGGAAGGATTTTTATTGGTTTTACACCAATATAAGAGTAGTTCTTGGGTCTCACAAAAAGCTATTAAACACAATCTACGAGAGGAATTACCATTTGTCAACGTAGTTGGTAGAAATATCGATTTGAAAGAAAGAAAGATAAACATTTATTTCAGCAATAACAAAATAAAAATATCAACCAAAACAAAATATCTTAAAACTATTACATAATTGCTAAAAAAAGTTACTGAAAGCACAAAACGTCGCTTCCACGACACGGATTTTCAGTAGGCGCCGTCACCCACAAAGATGTCAGGGATGGAGAAAGAGTAAATTGTGGGGACAGTTAATATTATGACGACCACTATGGCGTTGGGGTAAAAGTATCTCCTGGCCTCAGACGCCAGTGGTTGCGGGTTCGATCCCCGCACGGAACCAGAAAAAAAAATGTTCCGTGTCTGGATGTTTATCTATTTATGTATTTATATTCTAGGTTCCCCCCTAGTGCGCTATATGGTGTCCTATAACACAAGCTATGCTTACTTTGGGGCCAAGGAGTTGGTGTGATTGTCTGGGGATTTAATTTTTATTTTTTTTTATATGAACGGACCATAAAAAGTAAAAACTTATATTTAATGGACTCCAAAATAATATTAAGTAATAAGACTTAGATATTTGAATCGATAAAGTGATATAAAAAAAATCTTCAACTGGAAAAACAACAATAACTATGCTTGTATCCAATTTTAAACAGCCAAACCGCACCAGAGTTGATTCAGGTACTCTAGCTTCAAATGTTGACTATGATCTTGTCATCAGATCCAATGTAAATGAAAACTCATCATCCGTGTGGAAACTATAATACCATAGGGAGACACTCATGTGTTCAATAAATGAAAAATGTGATAAATAAAAATTACCGACCAGGATACGAATCTGGGACATCTCGTTTGCCAGACGAGTGCTCTTCCACTGAGGTACCGGGGCCTGGCGGTACGCTTCGAAATTACTTACCACATTTTTGTTTTTACGTTATATTGCTCACGTTGCTCCATCTAATGGTATAGCTTTGCAGCTAAGACCACCCGAGAAATTTTTATTTATCACATTTTTCATTTATTTAAGAATAATTGAGCATTTTAAATACAAAAACAGGTTCGAATCCTGGTCGGGTAATTTTTATTTATCACATTTTTCATTTATTTAAGAATAATTGAGCATTTTAAATGCAAAAACTTAAAAATATTTTTAACATATATGTGTTGTCTCGGTGGTTAAAAAATAATCACTAGCATTAGCCTCGTCTATTCAGTCACCTATATAGTTATTAACATCCTTCCTATTTAACCATCATTATATTCAATTATAAGCCTGGTAGTGTTCTGTTATAGTAGCAGGATCATAGTTAGGGTTGTCTGGTAGAGATCGCTCTGAAGCGATAAGGCCGCCCATTGTACCATTCTTAAGTTTGTGTTATCATTGTATTTTTTTTCCTTTTGTAATGTGTTCAATAAAGTGTTAATAAATAAATAGGATTAGCTAAAGGATTAGTAAACTGTACAAAAATTTTCTAACTTAAACCTTGGATTACCGATTCGTCATTACTTTATTTATAATTATTAACCTGCAATCCATTTTAATTACATTTCCCAAGAAAAAGTGAAAAAAGAGGTAATTACAAAATTTTCTATACGCACAGTGGGCAAAAAATTCACCTTGGTAGACAGTTTCTTAAGATAAGGTCTGTTGATTAGAGATCAGGCTGAGTATTTCACACAGCATCTCAAATTGTAGGCTTTGATGCGATTGCTTACTATTTTAATTGTCAGGAGAAATTATATCAGTTCGAGAAACTATTATTGTCTTGAGTTCTCACGATTCGTGAAATTAAATATTAAAATAAATTATTAAATATTTTTGTATACATAATCAACGGATGCAGAGCATTAAAAAAACCGACTTCACGTCAAAACTTTGGCTGAGTTATGATGACAACCACGTAAACAAACTCCGAACTCATTCATATTTTTTCAAAACTTAATAATTTTCAATGATGTGCTCAACCGATTTCGATGAAATTTTATATGGGACCAATTATTAACGTGCACCCATCCACCTCAGTTTCCTTTATTTCCTAGGTTACCTGGCAGAAATCGCTCTTGAGCGATAAGGTCGCCTTTGTACAAATGTATTTTAATGTCATCATTTAATGTAATTTTTCCTCTGTAACCATGTTGGTGTACAATAAAAAGTTTATTATTATTAAGTATCGTCTATTATGAAACAAGAATTTTCAAAATCGATCCATAATTGTCTGAAATATCGTGTAACAAAGACACAAAAAAAAACATATAGACGAATTGAGAACCTCCTTCTTTTTTGGAAGTCGTTTGAAAACTTAACAAAAAAAAATTCAAAAAGTTTTATTCATGTTAGGAATTTCACAAAACACTTGATGAAGTCAGTCGTCACATACTTCAGCTTTAACTAGTTGTTGATAGTTGTTAAATAAGATATTACAGTAGACCAAGAGACAAAAAAAGCCGGCGAAAAAAAAACATAAATATTATTATTATCTAAAGCTTTAATATAACGGCGTGCGTTTAACTCTTTTGCAAGGAAAATCTGACAGTGACTTTTGTTAACAAGGTTTTTAACTAGAAATAAAGTTATCCAAATTCTGTAAATAAATTGTTTGGTTATCTTTAAAAAGGTCAATAATACCAGAAATTTATGGTTTAAGCAAAAAAAACGTTTGATTATATTTTTGATTTTTTTTTGCAGGGCAAGAAACCTTATATAAAAATACACCCGCAAAATATTAACTTAAACTTGACCATTATTTCATAAGTAATGGTCAAGAAATAAAATGTAAAACAAAAGTTACTGAAATAAATAAAATTTTCATTATATTTATTATATATTCATTTAAGAACATACAGCCTTCATTAAAGGTATTGTAAAATAAACATTATCTTCCACATTGCACCTCCAATCTAAACCTCAGTACCTAAATCAATCATAACTCATAACAGCCAATCGCCGAGCTACCCGGGCGACTAGTTTCATCAGAACTTGTGCAACAGTTACGTAAGTTTCTGTCCGCGACGTGAAATTAGGTCTCTACCTACTTGTTGTGAAAAGTTAAGAGTTGGGGCTAAGGACGAAGAAAGTTGATTATTAAATATACTTAAGTGCTCATTTAAGCACGTAATTAACACTAGATAAAGCATTTTACATTTTAAAAAGCAAAATATAAATTTAATTTGGGATATTTACATGTTTTCTACTAACTGACTTCAAAAAAGGAGGTTATCAATTTGACCCGTATGTATTTCTTATTACCAGAACTTCCCAGTTTTCTAATATTTTAGTGTATATCAGCGTTTGAACAAATATGCCAAATTTCAAAACTGTATGTGTTTATGTTTGTCTTCGCATATCTCCGGAAGTACAAGTTCGATTTCAGTATTTTTTTTTTGATTGTCCCACTTAGGCTATTATGCAAATTTCATCAAAATTGGTTCAGTAGTTTTTGAGATAGGGAATTTCAACCAACCAAAGAAAAATATATGTCGACCTAAAATACCAATATCAGATACCTTCCTTTATGGTCTTCTCTATTTTACCCTACAACTTAAGTTAAAATAATAGGAAATAAAAATATTCTAAAAAAAAATCAAACCAACTTCAAAATTGAACTAAAAAGTAAAAATTAAAAACGATCACTTCTGTCTTAAATAAACTCACTTTAATATATCAACTAAGTATTCTTTGAAGTCGGTGCCTGCCCGAATAAAAGTAAGATTAATGAAATTAAAGCATATAAACCAATCTTTAAAAGTCGTTTATTTAAGACAGAAGTTATCGTTTATATTTTTTACTTTTTAGTTCAATTTTGAAGTCGGTTTTATTTTTTTAGAATACATACATACATAACTTCACGCCTGTGTCCCTTATGGGGTAGGGAGAACACCAGAGGCTGTAAAACCATCTGATGTCACGTTTGACAAATTAAGAGGTATTATTATGTTGAAGAGAGACTATTGCAGTGATAGGGGGTCAGTCTATCGCCCGCAAAAACATCAATAAAACTTCCGTCCCTTAACTGACTTTTACAGAATGCCCAGCAAGAGAAGCAGCTGGTACATTCTATGTTTTTCTTTCGCTCCCAGTCCAGCATGGAAGGTTTTAGATATATGTATAAACTAGCCACCGCGCGTGGTTTTACCTGCGTAACTTTTGATTCCGTGGGAATTTCAGGATAAAATATAGCCTCATATAGATAAAAACCTTCCTCAAGAGTTGAGCTATCAAATGCAAAAAGAATTTTTCAAATCGTTTCTGAGATTAGCGCGTTCAAACAAAAAAACAAAAAAAAACAAACTCTTCAGCTTTATATATTAGTACTAGCTGACCCAGCAAACGTAGTTTTGCCATATAAAAAAATAAATAGATGTTGGCCGATTCTCATTTCAAATAAATAAACACAAAAAATTTCATCAAAATCGGTCAAGCCGTTTCGGAGGAGTATGGCAACGAAAACTGTGACACGAGAATTTTATATATTAGATAGATAAAGTGTTTCTTTTTAGACAGTGGGTTAACTATGGACAGTAACGGACAGTTAAAGGTTAAAAGTCTTATGTAAGTAGCCACTATTAGTTTCCGGTTCTTTTAATCGTTTGTCCTAATGACCTTGAAGTTTTGATGACCTGAATCTGAGACACGCAACGCAATATGGAGCCAGAATAGATAAATATGCTTCTATGCTGGACTGGGAGCGAAAGAAAAACATAGAATGTGCCAGCTGCTTCTCTTCCCGGGTATACTTTAAAAGTCAGTTAAGGGACAGAGGTTTTATAGGCATTTTTGTGGGCGATAGGCTGACCCCCTGTCACTACAATAGTCTCTCTTCATCTTTATATCTCTAAATTTGTCAAACGTGACATCAGATGGTCTTGTAACCTCTGGTGTTCTGCCTACCACATAAGGGATACAGGCGTAACGTTATGTATGTGTGTATGTAATAGATAAATACTACTCATACTATATATATTTTTTTTTTCTGACACTCACACAACATTATCTAGCCCAAATTAAGTTTCTTAAAGAACTTGTGTTATAGATACTAGATAACTGATATACTTAAAAAATATATAAACATACATATTAAATAAATACATATTTTTTATTAGAATAAACTTAAATAAACATATAAACATCTATGACTTGACGACTAATATCTGTGTTCATCAAACAAATATCCGCCACCGCCGGGATTCGAACCCAGGACCTCTGGCATAGAAGGCAATTTATATTACCGCTACACCAGCCGGTCGACAAAGTTCACAGCTCTTAATAATGAATGATAACAAACATAAAAATGGTACATATATCCAATTATAGATTTACATAAAAAAATAAAAAATGATTCAATAAAAAGAATTGGGAAGAATTGTTGAAAGTAATTTCATCATACTATAAAACATGAGAAAAAAAAAAGTTGATTTAATGACAATTCAAAAAGAAGGAAATGTGATTGTCAAAATTTACAAAATACAAGTGATTAAAAAATAATAATAATAATATGTTTGTAAAACAAAGTATTATACGTCATTAAGTGGTAATGTCATTAGTTTGAACTAGAGCTGAATACCAGAGACATGTTTTTATTTTCCCCAAATATAAAATAACAACCATTTCGAGCCAAACATAAAAGGTACTTACAATATATACATACACTAGCTGATCCGGCAAACGTTGTTATGCCATATAAATAAAAAAAAATTATGTTGGCCGATTCTCATAGATACCGGATAAGCACAAAAAATTTCATCAAAATCGGTCGAGCTGTTTCGGAGGAGTATGGCAACGAAAACTGTGACACGAGAATTTTATATATTAGATAACTTCACGCCTGTATCCCATACGGGGTACCACAGAATACCAGAGGTTATGAAAGCATCTGATGTCACGTTTGACTTTGAAGGTATTATAATGATGGATAGAGACTATTGCAGTGACAGGAGGTTAGCCTGTCGCCCACTAAAACGTCAATAAAACCTCCTTCCTTTATATAATCCTTTCATAATACTTATGCAGAATATTTTAGTTTACTTAGTTATTATCAAACCTCCTGGTGTACCTCTCCCGCCATAAGTTAGGCCCACGGGACAGCCATTGGCATTACCATTACCCGTGAGCGGCCCTGGCGGATCGCACTTAGCCTGAGCCGAGCACTCCACATCAAAATATATTCCTGTCAATGAAGTAACAAAACTAACATGATGCTTTGAAAAAATAAAATCAATGGAATTGTATTTAATTTATTATTAGAGATAATCAAATTAAATTTGAATAAATCTACGGATTCAGCTGTGTCACTGAACAACAACCAGCCTTTAGAAATAAAATATGCTAAAACTATTTATCGATTCAAAAAACTGGTTAAATCATACCTTGCATAATCTATCTTATAATTTGCTCGTATATTGTATTATAAATAGATACTTTATAAAATATAAAATTTTATATCTGAAACCTGGAATCATCCTAACAAATTGTCAAAATGCATTTTTAGAAGAGAGACAGTTTGATGATTTGTGCTCTGTTTTATTTTCTGCATTTTGTACGCAATTAATTACAAACGTAGGTTTTAAATCAACCAACATATAATCTATAGGATCGCCTTATAATAGTCAATAATATTTTAATAGCAGATTAAGACTGATGAGTGGATCATAATTACGAAAAAAAAAAATATTTTTCATAAATTAAAATTTCTTCTACGTGATGAAAGCTTAAGTTTGATCTGTAGTTTATGACTACACAGCAATCTAATCTTTGTAGTCATAAAGTGTAGATCAATCTTAAATTTTACTGACAGAGAAGAATTTTGAAATTTCAATTTTTGAAAAATACTTAAAAAAATTTTTTTTTTTCGAAATTCAGTCCCACTCATCATTCCTAATCTGCTTTTAAAATATAATTGACTATTGTAAGCGCACCCTGTGTATACGTATTTTGTTCGAGGTTTTTCTCTATTTCGCTACATGGTACCTATCGCATATTATATATTCACTATCTTTGCTTAGTTTGGGACCATGTAGAGGGATAAATTTTAGTGTTGTTTCTTTTTTATAAATTAAACATGAGACGTTTGTCTTCCACGAAAACTGATGGTACGTGAACATCAAGACTAAGGTGGTACACGTTGCTTAAAAGTACCTGGACTGTATCTACTAGTCAGAAATAATAAACGCAGGCCGTTCATTCCAAACCTTGGCGACCCATATCATTTTTTGGTTGTGAGGTCGACGTTTATTTATGAGCTTATAATAAAAATCATTTTATTAGTTACGTACCTACACAATAAATTACAAATAAATATATACGACCGGCTGGTGTAGCGGTAACATACATTGCCTTCTATTCCAGAGGTCCTGGGTTCGAATCCCGGTGGTGGCGGATATTTGTGTGATGAACACAGATATTAGTCGTTTTTTTTTTTTTTTTTTTTTTTCCGCCACAGAAAATTTTGGGCACCCCCTAAAACAAGCTTTAACCAGTAAAGCAAGCTTTAGCGGGAGGAGGATGAATCCTATTACGGACGAATGGGCATTCTATAAGCTGTTAACCCCAGTGGCTAACGGCAAATAGAATGCCCAGACAGTGTGGAGACTCACTCAGTGAAGCCGAGCATACCCACTAAACATCCCCCTTTACTGACTCACCTTGATTGAGGCCATTAGTCTTCATCGGAGCGACAGGCAATTGGAGAGAGAGGCTGCGCAGTGAGCGGCATCCAGACGGCTGCCACCAAAAGGAACTGAAAAGAGAAAAAACAAAGCTAAGATTAGCAGAAATGGCAAAGCTGAAACTAAGATATTATCTAGAGTGATCAGACTCACTCTGAGATAGGAATGCTGGAAGGAAGGACTACGTTTAGAAACGTTGAGCTTGCTGGAGTTTCCTGATAAGGGGAGCGAATCTGATTGCGACGCAGGCTGGGACGCCGGGATCGCTGAAACAAAAGGCGCAGGAGCAGACGCCGGTGCGACATTTTGCGGAGCAGGAACAGCGGCTGGAGCAGCTGAAACGGATGGACATAAAGACGAAGAAGCATCTTTCTTCTTCTTCTTTGATTTTGATTTTTTGCGAACCTCGGTGAACGGAGCAGGAGATTCTGGAACTAATGGAGCGGAGTCGGAATCACTGCCCGGTGGGGTAGTTTTCCGTTTGCATGCGGAAGAATCGACCGACATGAAATCTGGCATAGTATCGACAGGCTCGACATCTGGGGACGCCGGGGAATCTGTCGGAAAACTAAGAGAAGGCGGAGTGGCCGGGAGGGTCGCAGATCTTGCCTGAGCGGATGCGAAATGTTGACTTAGTAACGTGAACATGTGAGTGAGTTGAGCGACTTGCGATTGCATCTGACTTACCACGTCCCGGAGTTCTTGCGATTCTCCGGGACTAGCCGGGGATTCGATGGGGGCCTCCATCGATTCCGGGGAACCTAATCCTACTCTGAAAAAGAGCCCTAATCCTAACTGGAGGGACCTATGTGCCGGTGAACGGCGAAGTAGCTGCACAAACTGCGCTGAAAGAAAGATCAACCTAACACGGACCTATTGCCGATGAACGGCGGACGATCAGGCTTAGTTGTCACGGTTACGTATCCACCTGACCAGCGATGCTTCGGCCGGCAGCAGTCGGGTCCGCCCTGAAAAAGGGCAGATGAATTAGCCCCGACACCACACAGCCTCCACAAGAGAAAACTTTCCGAAAGAGCTTAACTTGGCACCTGACCCGCACGAGTGCGGGGGAGGGAACAAGGGCAGCGCAATACGAACACTCGGGAGCGGCCGCAGACACGACCGTTCGGGAGCGAACGCAAACGGGAAGTGTGATATTAGTCGTCAAGACATGGATGTTTATATGTTTATTTAAGTTTATTCTAATAAAAAATATGTATTTATTCCATATGTATTTAATGTATTAAGTATATCAGTTATCTAGTATCCATATCACAAGTTTTTTAAGAAACTTAATTTGGGCTAGATAATGTTGTGTGAGTGTCAAAAATGTGTCTATTTATTATTATAGGTTTTAACTCAACTGAATCTCATAACAAGCAAATCCAAAGCCAAACAAATACACTAATTATAAGCCCAAGGAACCCAAACACACAGCATAACATAATTACATCGCGTCACCGAAAAAAAACCACCATTTTAACGTAATTCCGCACACTTTCACTCTTACGCAAAACTATAACGCGGGAATGTTAAACTACACAAAATGGCCGCGTGAATTCAAATTCAAATATAGAATCTATCAATGTTCGTCGCGTTCCGAATTTAATTTATGATACATTTCTCTTATTGGTTAGTTTATTGTGTTATCTAATTTTGTTGTTGGATTTCGCGAGTTGTGATGGCTAAATTGAATATACCGTAACTTTTAAATTATCTTAAGTTCTATGATTCAAAATATATTCATTTCTTTATAGAAATATAGAAATGTTTGTATTATCGAATATTACATTTCTGTCGTTTACCTGTTATGTATACTTAACTAATATGAATATATTAGTCACACCTTTAGTTCGATATATTATTTATACATTGAGATTTAGAATTACCTTCAATTGTCACAACGTAATATGAAGTCACTGTCTAGGCACTAATTTGACAAAACCCCACCCTTTTTAAATTCCTAAAACTTCTATAGGTACTAATTCTGAATTATGTTTTGTCTATACAAACCAAACCGCTATATTTCTTGCCAGCTTAATAAATTGAACGCAAGTCCTATAAATTGCAACACTTTATTTTGACGTCGAATTATTGTTTGTTAGAATATACGGCGAAGTGGCAAAAACGTGTCTCACTCAACAACAATAAGACAATAGTTTCGTTTGTACAATCAACGCCTTCAACCAATTTCAATCATGCTTGTTTAACCGTATACTGCAGGATACATTTTGGAGACTACGCGACCTACTTCCAAAAAAGGAGGCAGTTCTCAATTCGTCTGTATGTTATTTTTGTGTCTTTGTTACACGATATTTCGGACAATTATGAATAGATTTTGAGAATCCCTATTTAATATGATAGAGAATACTTCATATTTGGTTCCATATAAATTTAATTGAGAACTTCATTGAAAATTTAAAATTTTTGAAAAAATATGTATGATTTCGGAGAGTGTTAACGTTGATGATGACATTATAACTCAGCCAAAGTTGTGACGTGAAGTCAGTTTTTTTAATGCTCTGCATTAGTTGATTATTACATCGGACAACTAGGCGCAGACAGACTAAAAACACGCTCTTAAACGTATGAAACAAGAAAATAGTCTCCGCTGTAATATTTATGTATTTTCATACGATTTCTTCCATGCTGGACTGGGAGCGAAAGAAAAACATAGAATGTGCCAGCTGCTTCTCTTCCCGGGCATACTGTAAAAGTCGGTTAAGGGACAGAGGTTTTATTGGCATTTTTGTGGGCGATAGGCTGACCCCCTGTCACTGCAATAGCCTCTCGCAATCATCATAATACCTCATTAGTCAAACGTGACATCAGGGATACATAAGGGATACAGGCGTGAAGTTATGTATGTATTGATAGATATTTTTTGAAAGGATAGCTGTGATCGTATATGCCACTTTGATTTCATTTAATTATTATAATGAATCTGTTTTGCTGTAATACCTGGAACAGGACAAAATCATAACCCTCCTTCTTGCTTCGCCGTAGTCGAGTAAAGTCTGTTTCGAAGCTGACTGTACTATTAATAAACGACTTACACAAAAACAGATCTTTTGTCCATGTATAAATAAATTCAATTTGTTTGTCTGTATATCACGAGTTTTAGACAATGCTGATTCTATCAGTTTTTAGCTTTTGTTAACTAGTCGACGAAATGTCAGAAATTTTTGAATTAACTTAAGAAGGTATTTACCGTGTCTTTACGTAAAACTTTATGAAAAACATAAATATTTTGATTTACAAAAAGTCAGTAAATTCACATGAACCACATGGGTATCCACACGTTAATTTTATTTTATTTTATTTATTTATTTACTCTTCAGTATACAGTAAATGAGAAAAAAAACAGTGTGTTTAGTAAGTAATACTAGGGGGTCTTATCGCTGACGAGCGATTTCTTACAGACAACCATGTTTGTGGAAACAATAAAAAATAATGTGTTAACAAATTCTTAATAATAAAATTTCAAATCACACAAACATAGAAAAAAAAATTAACGAGTAAAACAAAAAAAAATGCTAATTATTGCATTATACCTAATTAAACATAAAACCTAAATATATAAAATTATAATACATACATACTAATATAATAAATTTAAACAAAGATTAATAAACGATGTAATAAACATAATAAATATAATTAACATACTACATATATATTACAATAGGTAGGTACTTCTTTATGATTGTATTTGACTCAAATAATGGCTTTTTAATTTATAACGTTATCCAATATATGAAATTCTCGTGTCACAGTTTTCGTTGCCATACTCCTCCGAAACGGCTTGACCGATTTTGATGAAATTTTTTGTGCTTATCCGGTATCTATGATAATCGGCCAACATCTATTTTTTTTTATTTATATGGCAAAACAACGTTTGCCGGGTCAGCTAGTAAATAAATAGAAATGTCTGTTTGTAGTTTCAAATTAACAACTTATCACTTAAGTAAACTTACTTGTTCACGGCACTTATATCAAAAATAAGTTAGTAAAAAAATTGTCTGTCTGTATATTTCTTTTGGCTAATTGTTGAAACGGCTGAATCAATGTGACTGGACGTTTACTTGCCGATATATTATAACAAAACCTTATAGGGTGTTTTGGGCTACTAATATTTTGGAAATTCAATCCCCACGCTAGCAAAGCCGCGGGATTCAGCTAATCAATCAATATATATAAAACTGTTCCGTTACTGACTGAGTGACTGAGGTACTGAGTGACTGACAGACAACGTACAGCCGTAACTACTGGACGTAGAGAGCTGAAATTTGAAACATACATTTTTTAGGGGATGCAGGGGTGCACTAAAGAAGGAATTCCCGAAATTCTTACGGGAACGGGAATTATAGGACTTTTTAGTTTGTATGAAAAATCTTATTCCTTGAGTGCACCAATGTGAAACTTGGTGTAAAGGTTTTTCAATGTGTGTCTGGTTGTGCTATGAAAGGTATTCCCGAAATTCCCATGGGAACAGGAAATATATGATGTTTTAGTTTGTATGAAAAAATCCCATCCCTTAAGTGCGCGGATATGATACTTGATATAAAGGTTCCTCAATAAGTGTCTGTTTGTATTATGGAAGGAATTCCCGAAATTCCCACGGGAAGGGGTTGGACTTTTTAGTTTGTATGAAAAATCTTATTCCTTGAGTGTACGGATGTGATACTTGGCATGAAGGTTCTTCAAAGAGTGACTGGTTGTACTACGAAAAAATTCTCAAAATTCCCTCGGGCACGGGAAATACATGATTTTTAGTTTGTATGAAAAAAACTTATTCCTTGAGTGCATGGGTGTGATACTTGGTATAAAGGTTCTTTCAGTGGGTGTCTGGTTGTATAGTTTCTGAAATTTCCACGAGAAGGGTAGCTAAGCGCATACGAAGTTGCGGGATAAAGCTAGTTTATAATAATAAATGTATATTTTTTTAGTTTTTGAGTATATTACGTATAGAAAAACGTAGTTAAGGACTTTATTTTATTTCTTGGTATTTCTACAGCTAAACAAACAAGGATGAACTCACCAATAAAAAATTACAAAGTATTTAACATCCAGGAAGACAGAATTCATATTATAAATGTTTAAAATAGAAAAGTTAAATGTTTAAAAAACTAGAATGTTTTTAAATATTAAGGAAGTGAAAAGTCCTGAAAGTGAAATGATTGAGTTTTTAATAACACTTGATGACTGATTTCGTAAGAATGTTATTGAATGTTTTCCTTATTTTATTATCCTCGATTGTCCTCGATTTTTTATTATTATTATAATTAAGTACTTTCCTGTATACCATGATATACAAGAAAGTGTAAATAAAACCTTCCATGCTGGACTGGGAGCGAAAGAAAAACAAAGAATATACCAGACGCTTCTCTTCTCGGGCATACTGTAAAAGTCAGTTAAGGGTTTTATTGGCATGTTTTGTGGGCGACAGGCTGACCCCCTGTCACTGCAATAGTCTCTCTACATCATTATAATACCTCCAAAGTCAAACATGACATCAGATGGTCTTATTATTTAACCTCTGGTGTTCTGCCTACCTTATAAGGGATACAGGCGTGAAGTTATGTATGTATGTAAATAAATATAAAATAGGTTATGTAATATTTAGTAAACTACATTACGAACTATAATAGCGAAATGTAAAATCATAATTGTCGTTGATAGATAAGAATATAAACTTTTTAATTGATGACTATCAAGAGTTTAAATTTAAAATATAATAAAACACGATAGAATCCAGCTAAAAGGTTACAAATTCAATAAATAAATTAAATTTTAAGATTTAAAATAGGAAAAAATTAACATATTCACATGAGATGATGCTCATTGTGTCATATTTATAAGTCTCAAGTATTATGTTAAAAATTATTTAATTAGGAGAAAATATTAATAACATGACATTGATACTTCGATCGTTCATATTCAATTGCGTTCGTAAAAGATGACTTTGACTTAAATCTTGAGCACAACGCTGTACTCCATATTCTAATTTTTTTTTTAATTCGCATCGCTCATTTGCGTGCGAACTCTTTTTAATTCGGCTAAAACAAGAATTCGAACTGGCATGAAATAAAATGTAATTTCAAATCCTTACTCTAATTCAAATACAATTTTGAAAATGAACCAATGAAATGACGTATTAGTTCTCCCGCCTTTTCTAACCAATCAGAGCGTGTCCCCGTGAAAAGAGAAAACTGAAAATTTCTATAAATCCACTCATTCATATGAGCAACCCGGTGAAGCGCAAATTATACTTAATGTTTAATACGAGAGAGTTTAGTTTTCTTTGTTCGTAAATTTTCTTTTATTCTCTGTGATGTGAATAAGTTATGTAATTCATAAATTCTGTTATAAAAGAGGATGTTTATGAATTAAAATATTATAGTTATTAAAACTTAACCTACTAAGAAAATTATGGATATGTCAATTGATAGATACTGTTTTATTAGGTGATTTCAAAGTATGTTTCAATAAGTTAAACGAGTTGTTAGACATACCTACTTTCAAAAAGGCAATTCCCGCACAGAACAAGAAAAAAATGTTCCGTATCTGGGTGTTTATCTATTTATGTATTTATATTCTAGGTTACCCCCTAGTTCGCTACATGGTATCCCATAACACAAGCTATGCTTACTTTGGGGCCATGTAGTTGGTGTGATTGTCTGTGGATTTTATTTATTATTATTATAAGGTTGAGAGTTATCAAGTGCTGCAAGTGTTATGATATAAATTATGTCAAAACCTAGCCGATTACGAAAAATATCATTATAATTGATCTGGGCCAATAAAAGTCTTTTATTACTGTAAGCAAAATCTAAACATTGCATATAGCCTACAAAAAAAAACGTGTCATGAAACAACTTTTGATATTTATTTTATTTTCGACAAAAACATTAACATTAACATTAGCTAAGGTAAGGTAAGGTGTCATTAACCTTAAACCAAGCACTCAAGCCAAACAAACCACAAACAAGTAAATAATGATGTAAAGGAAACTTAGTTCCCACAGTCCAACTGTTTGTACTTACGGATTTTTACGGGAATTTATAAAGTTAGTCATCATCTCCGTGTTAAAAGCCGGGCTATGAGTCTTTTTTATATTGTAAAGATAGGACGTTTGTCTTCCATGCCACCTGATGGAAAGTGCGCATGAAGACTATGTTACACGTCCATCCACGAGAAACCTATTCACTCGACACTGAAAAGCTCCAGGACTGTAGTGGTTAGGGAAAACAGACGCAGGCAAATTGTTCCACACCTTGGCAATCCGTACCAAAAAGGAACTATCGAAGCGTTTTGTTCGACTTCTTGGTAAATCCACTGAATGACGAGAAGGTACAGGCCGTAATACACCAAGCTGGCCCAGTGCTGGTTGATGGATGTCAGAATTTTCAGGGTGGCTAAATGACTTCTGACAAACGCTAACGACTATAGTATACAGCACTGGGGACTGATAGCTTAACGAGCCTGAAGTCGTCGTGCGAAATAAATGATCGGCGGTCACCCATCCTAATATGGGACGCACCGAGCGCCCTTAACCTGCGATATCGTTTGATATGCACAGTAACCACGGCGCCACGACGATTTCGATTAAGGCGGCAAATCGAATTGTTTTTTCTTGAAATTTTAGCACCTTAACACTTTAAAAGAGAATATAAAGTAAAATAAAAACTAATAATTGCAAAAGCAAAAAAAACTTTAAAAAATATATCAGCTTCTCGGTCAAGGTTCCAAATTGCAACCCTGTCAAAATAGAACTAAACTGCAGTTAGCAAGGCACAAGTTTGCTTATTCTCTTAAGAATCGCAAAATACCTGAAACTTGGTCCATATACCACAGCAAGATATCCCCAAAAATCTGCACAGCCTCTATTACCGATTAGTAGGTATGCTCATTTCAGCTGAGAGATTCAGCTGTCACACAGTGTCCACACGATCAGAGAATACATCAATGGCTGCTAACCTTCGGGCTAAAAGTCCTTTAGATGCCCTTTCATGAAAAAAGTGCATTCATTCTCCTCCTTATAGAGCTTACTCTATTGGGTTCAAAAGCTCTTCGAGAAACCTCCATTACAATATACTAGTAGAAATATTGATGAATATAATAATAATAAATAAATATTTTTTACACTCACACAACATTATCTAGCCCAAATTAAGTTTCTTAAAGAACTTGTGTTATGGATACTAGATAACTGATATACCTACTTAAGAAATATATAAACATACATATTGAATAAATACATATTTTTTTATTAGAATAAACTTAAATAAACATATCAACATCCATGACTTGACGACTAATATCTGTGTTCATCACACAAATATCCGCCGCCACCGGGATTCGAACCCAGGACCTCTGGCATAGAAGGCAATGTATGTTACCGCTACACCAGCCGGTCTTTTGACTGGACCCTTTTTTTGAAGATTGATTAACGTGGAGGAAGCGAAAGAGGTATGTCTGGATCGCAGTAATTGGTGTTCCCTTGCCTACCCCTAAAGGAGACAGGCGTGAGGAAATAATCGACAAGATTCGTGATCCGTGTGCTGTCCAAGTTGCTAAACTTGCTACTTCGAACGATATTCACAAGCTCCGACACCTCAAGTACATAATCTTAATCATTAAATCGGTTTGCAAAGGATGTTGCGTAATGTATACTTGTAGTATACACTGTATAAAGTAAACTAAGGCAAAATTCTTAGGTAATTACATCGAATTTTATTTAAATTGATCCTTAAGACGACTTGGCGCGGTCAGTACTAGGATGGGTAACCGCCGACCATCCTTTTATCGCGATGACATTCATGCTTCGCAGGTCCTGGATGTATGTAGTGATGACAGAGGCCACTTCAGTGCCCTGAAATTCCGTCAGCGTGCTCTTGTGACTAAATAAACATTATGTAATGTTATTTCTGAATAATGTAGCTCTCTAAGGAGAAAATAATTTTCAAAATCAATAAAGTAATTTTTAAATGATTAAGTAACGAATAAATATTAAAAATTTTCGTTTTCTTTTCTAAGAATAAAAAATCGTGAGTATCGAAAAAGATTAGGTATGCTATAACTCTATGCACAAGTATTACGAAAAATCTGCAGTTTCTATATAAATTCTGCTCTATCTAAACTTATGGGAGGTGAGGTTAAATGCTGAAAAGAATGAAGTCCCGATTGAAAGTCGAAGGCAGAATTATCAGCGTTGTTGTTGGATTGAATCCTTCAATGACATTTAGCTGAGCCTTAGCCTTTTTGTTGACTACGTATTATGTAATTATTTATGTTTAATTTTATTTTGTCTGTAACTATGTATAATATAATGTAACTATAATATATTTATATGTAACTGTCTGTATGTAAAGAAATAAAGATTTCTTATTATCATTATTATTATATAAAACTACATTAATTTTATTATATTGCAATGCCCTTGCAGGGCGTTACTAGAACCAGCAATAATTTTAAGATCCGTTCTGTACAGTGATACGCAATAAAGAAATTTGAAATGGAACGTAATGTCGGGTCGAGCCCAAACTATGTTCAAAAAGGATGATTTATAAAGAGAAAACTTACATACATACATAACTTCACGCCTGTATCCCTTATAGGGTAGGCAGAACACCAGAGGTTATAAGACCATCTGATGTCACGTTTGACAAATGAGGTATTATAATGATGGAGAGAGGCTATTGCAGTTTCAGGGGGTCAGCCTATCGCCACAAAAATGCCAATAAAACCTCTGTCCCTTAACTGACTTACAGGATGCCCGGGAAGAGAAGCAGCTGGTACATTCTATGTTTTTTAAAGAGAAAACTTTTCGTTTACATATCTATAATGCACCTTAATAAGAATACAGACTTATCCAAGAGTGTGTTAACGTACTGCGTAAGATTCGAACGTATTGTTTAACACGCAACCCGGTACTGTGACCATCAATTGTTACATAAAAAGGACTTTTATAACCGATACTATTGTGAAATAAAAAGCGGATTTTGTAATTTTGAAGGCGTGTTGGGGACTGTTATGTGAATAATCATAAGGCTTCTTGTGACTAGATAGTTCATTTAGTTCGAATATTTTAACTGTTAATTATGTTAGTAGGCTCGTAACATGTTTTATTGGATATTTACTATATTTGAAGTAGAAGTTTTATACGTTAATAGTGATTAACCCAGGTCATTATAATAATAATAATAAAATAATAAAATCCCCAGACAATCACACCAACTATATGGCCCCAAAGTAAGCATAGCTTGTGTTATGGAATACCATATAGCGAACTAGGGGGGAACCTAGAATATAAATACATAAATAGATAAACACCCAGACACGGAACATTTTCTTTTTCTTGTTCCGTGCGGGGATCGAACCCGCAACCACTGGCGTCTGAGGCAGATAGGTTTACCCCATCGCCAAAGTGGTCGTCATACATTTTGATATAAGTATCAATACTAGGAAACTTAATTAAATAATAGTTCTGTTTCTACTGCACCATTTATGTTATGAAAGATTTTATAATAGAGCCATCAGTAGTCAATTTGTTAATTTGTTACAGTCTTAAAAGGTTCAAGTTTAAATTAAAAAGACTTAAAATTCAGTGTATTCAAGTTCCGGATAAGATGAAAAAAAAAAACAAATATATTATTAGAGAATGATATTTTAATTTAAGAATTTTAAAACACCAGTCGTTTATTACTGATTACATAGATTTTATTGCAAAGAAACTTAATTTTAACACCATATAATAAACGTATGCTAAAAGTCCTTCTTAGCCAATTACCATTAAAAAACAGTTTTTCTTGGCCACCAGCTAAATCACCTACTTCTATAAGACAAAATTATAAAATCAAAGCCAAAAGTGACAATATTAAATCGAACATTCTAGAAATAATTCATAACCAAAAGAGAAACAAACAACTTATATTTTCCAAGGTCATTTACTATCACTATCACTAACTCATGGTCGCCCTACGTCCCCACTGCTCGAACTAACGAACGAAGCTCAGTACACGTACCAACTCAAGACAAGATAGTCCAATCAATGTTGGACTAAAAAAATTTTAAAAAAAAAACGTTCTAAATTTAAATTCTTCAATACAAGTCTCGAGTTTTTCGTTTTAGCGGTAAATATCACAGTGACAGTAATATTGTTCTTTTTTTTTAAATTTCGTGCTTTAAGAAAAGGCATAGATTAGTTTCTCTTGCAGCCAAGTGAAATGTGATCGTAATAATATAGTTTTGTTTAGATGTGATAGTGTAGTAATGTGATGGAGTAATAAAAGCTTGATTTATCTAGCTGTCAATTTTAGAAGAAAGGATTGATTATCTGTATTTAGTTTAAATTTATACTTTGAGTGAATAAATTAGTTTGCGTATTTTAAAGACTTTCTCAAATTAGCTTTAGTTATCGTGGCATTTAGTATTTAATTCTATTGTATTTTTTTTAGTTAATTAAAATAATGTAACGCTTCAATTTTATATCAAAATAGGTATTATACATCCGTATTTAGTATAAGTTTCATTCGGTAGGGACATTCATTTACTATCAAGGTTTAGTTAGATGAAATTTCATATTTAGTATAAACGTGATCTTAATTTATGTCAAGTAGGTAATGGACTCTTAAAATTACTTAATAATTTAACTTTCTAATAATTGGCATTTGAGGTTTATCTTTTTCCTATTCTTACAGGATAAATTCCAAACGAAAAATAAATGCAAAATCCTATAGTCCCCGAACAGAGAGGTGTAACTCAAAATTTCTTGTATTTAGTGAAAGACATTTTTCAGTTGTATTTAAAATTTGCATTTTACGCTTTTATTATTTATATTGTTTTTTACTACTACGATTATTATTTTGGCTGATTTCTCTTCAGTTCTAGAAGCAATGTGAAGTGTACGTGGAACAATTGAATAACAAAAATAGTGTTAATAGTGCAGTGCTCGATGAATTGAACGAAAACAGTTCTTAACAGGATCTACATAAAACTGATATTTGGTGAGTATTTTTTTCTTTATTCATCTTTATGATTAATAATTTGATATTGACAGTAAATTTATATTTTGAGCATCACTTTAAGCAAAAAATAATTGTCATAGATTCGAAAACGGACTCTAAGCTTTTCGGTATAGCATTCAAATTCTTATGAAAGTTCTAAGTTAACAAAAATCGAATAAATACCTACAGAATACGTTTAAACCAAACTAAATTGTAATTTTGTGCAAACTTTAAAAGAAAACGTGATTGATTACAAAAAGAAAAGTGTAAGAATCGTAAATCGCTAATAAATTTGAATTACAAATACGCTGTCTTCGCGGAAAAATACAAAAAATAACAGTCACGTCACAGTATCTACCCATCTCATATACTATGCATAGACGCGTCTTTGATACGTTAGCACAACGGGTAAAGAATATATAGTAAGAATAATAAATAAAATCCCCAGACAATCACACCAATTAATGGCCTATTCTTATGAACTTATATTCCATACTGGTCTGAATAGTAACTTTTAGTCCAGACGAGAAAAAAGAAACATTTTAAAAAGCTAATGATTCATTTATTCATTCAATCATCAATCTAAAGTTGTTTATTATGTATTTTCATTGTGTTTACCTCATTTTTAGTAGTAACGTAAAGCAACATAACCTTAAACTGGTAATTTAAATATAATGGATTGCCTAAGGTGAGGAATGAATTGGGGGGCTTCCCCTTAGCTCCCGTCAGCCCCCTTTAGGCAAAAGTCCGTATTAAATATTCATGCGATTCCGAATACAACCCATCTAGGGGGACCTTAAATATAAATACCCAGACCCGGAACATTTCTTTTATCTTGTTCCAGGCGGAAATCGATCCCGCAACCACGGGCGTCTGAGGCAGATAGGTTTAGCCCATCGCCAAAGTGGTCGTCAATATATCGTTACTCCCATGGTATTCCCGGGTAAAACCGTGCGAATCTAGTAGTTTGTATATCAGTATTTTTGGACCTTGGAGATGTCATAGATCGGACTTCTAAGATAGTCTGTATACTAGTATAAAAAATTGTTTGGATAATTTCTAGAGGTAGAATTATTGATAACCAGCTGTATCACGCGGTTTTGCCCACGTGATTTTGAATCACGCGGGAATATCGGAATAAAAACGTTCTATTTTAGACTGTACACTATCACTGTGCTAAATTTCATCCAAAGCCGTGGTTGAGAAACAAACATCCATACATCCAAGCTTTCACATTTTTAATATTAATAAGATTATTTTAATTCTAAAGCCCATTGAATGCTCTGCTTCATACAACTCCAATATAACCTATATTTTTATGAATGCTATTAAAAATCTAAGGCCTATATAAAAACAGTTATATGAAACTATCCATCCCAATCGTGTCACAAACATTCACCACAACACAAATCTATTACAGAATAAGAAACAGTGTTACCAAATCGAAGACTGACTACATTTTTTATTCAAAGTGGAACAGACCAATCGCATATTGAATACAATTATATCTGTTACGAAATAAGAAATAACAGCCACGAGGAATAAATGTCATTAAATGATAGCTCTTAGCGATTATTTTATTATACAAGGTGTTCCTTTTGACTTCCCATAACTCTAGGTTATTAATGGGGCCATGTAATAGAATCAAATAACATGTGAATAATTTTTCAATTTTTTTTTGTTTATATTTTTCCTACAAAATAATTCAATTAAGTCAAAACATAAAAGTGATAATTTAGGAATGCACTTTTGAGCCAAATATTCTTTTGCAAATAGTATTATTTTTTAGTAAGGAACAAAACCTTAAAGTTATCCCATAAAGAACACGTTTTATAGTTTAAACTTTTATATTTATAAAACAATTTTTATTCAATTTATTACTTACTACCTTTTTTCTGGGTCGACAATTTTGTGTCGTGATTTTTTAGACGAGGAAAATTTTGACTTTTTTGCTGATTCTACTCAGATAAGTGTTGTCAAACGCTAGTTGAAAAATATTAAGATGTTTTTTTAAGATTAACGTGGCAAGTCCCTAAATACAGTTATGTTTGTACTAGTTAAATTATTACCTTGTGGTCCACTAAGAATAATATTCGATATGATTTATTGAGGTGAATTCGTCATGTAAATACGATTACGTAAACACTAAAATTATACTTTTAAATGAATATATCTCATGATCATTGCATTATTGGCGTCTGTCGCAAGGAACAAGCTTTAATTTAACATAAATTATGAAGAAAAATAAATCTAAAAACATATAGATTAATTAAGTATCTCCTTTTTGGAAGTCGGTTGAAACGTTTTAAAAAGATAAATGAAAATGAAAAATTATAAGTAGTTTTAAATGTAGAGGTCGTCGTGGCGCGTGGTTACTGTGTGTATCATACGATATCACAGGTTAAGCAACGTTCGGCGCGGTCGATTCTTGGATGGGTGACCGTCGACCATCCATTTCTCACGGCAACTTCCGTGCTTCGGAGGGCACGTTAAGCAGTCGGTCCCGGGTGCTGTATACTTGTATCACGACTTTTTATAAAGAGCCCACTGCTGGGCTATGAGTCTCTCCTGGGTGACGAGGAGGTTTAGGCCATAATCCACCAAGCTGGCCCAGTAAAAATACGACCACTTTGGCGATGGGGTAACACTGTCTGCCTCAGACGCCAATGATAAAAAAATGTGCCGAGTCCGCAGTGCTAGCACGGATCTTTTGTCGATCGTAAGTTTACGAATGCTCGTATAGTATGGAGTCGGTTGCAAGTTTTTAGTAACAATGTAATTTTTTATTTTACAGTTATTTAAGAGTAGAACCTGTTAACAAACATTCAAAATTAACAAGGAACACATTTATTTAAGCTGACCGTGCGGCAATGGATAGATTTCAATTATTGCTTGCAAAACCGTCTCCATACTATACGAGCATTCGTAAACTTACGATCGACAAAAGATCCGTGCTAGCACTGCTGGGCGTTTATCTATATAATATGTATTTCTAATTTACAAGGAGCCATGTTGGTGTGATTATCTTGGGATTTTATGTTATTTTATATTAATATATTCTTATTTTAGGCTTCCATGCTGGACTGGGAGCGAAAGAAAAACATAGAATGTACCAGCTGCTTGTCTTCCCGGGCATACTGTAAAAGTCAGTTAAGGGACAGAAGTTTTAGTGGCGTTTTTGTGGGCAACTGGCTGACCCCCTGTCACTCCAATAGCCTCTCTCCATCATTATAATACCTCATTTGTCAAACGTGACATCAGATGGTTTTATAACCTCTGGTGTTCTGCCTACCCCATAAGGGATACAGGCGTGAAGTTATGTATGTATATTCTTATTTCGACTGTAGTCTATATTTAACTCCGTTGATCTCTTTACCGATCTCTGACATAATAGAAATCGCTAGTGTTAATCCGATACCATCATTTCTAATGATGTAACTGTCTATTCGATCAGTTTGTCCGATCGATCAAATTCATTCAACACGCTTAATCGATTTGTTTTGTAATCGATTATTATTTGTGTCAAACGTTTAGATTATATTTGATTACTGTGTTCGTTCTGAGTTTTTGATTTAAATAGATACCTAGTTTATTTTATAAGTAAATTATATTTTTGATTGTTTTCACCAAGCTATTTATTCAAGACAAGTCTAGATAGATCCTTAAGGGAATGTCTGAAACTAAGAGACATACGAATATCTTTTTTAAGGAAACAAGTTAACAATTTTAAAGATAAGATAAACTGCATTCACACATTTAAAAAATAAATAAAATTAACATTTCTGACACTCACACAACATTATCTAGCCCAAATTAAGTTTCTTAAAGAACTTGTGCTATGGATACTAGATAATTGATATACTTAAGAAATATATAAACATACATATTGAATAAATACATATTTTTTATTAGAATAAACTTAATAAACATATAAACATCCATGACTTGACGGCTAATATCTGTGTTCAACACACCGATATCCGCCGCCGCCGGGATTCGAACCCAGGACCTCTGGCACAGAAGGCAATGTATGTTACCATTACACCAGGCGGTCTTCAAAATTACAATCAGCTCGAAAACCGAAACCAGAACTTTTGAAAAATGAAACAAAAACTATTTCTATTAAGATATTGACTGTTTTAAATTTTTGCAAAATGCAACATCTACTTAAAGATAGACTCCGTTTAAAAAATATCGGAAATGAAATTAAATCGTCTGTATGTTTTTTTGTGTCTTTGTTACACGATATTTCAGACAATTATGAATCGATTTAAAAAATTCTTGTTTCATATGATAGAGGGTACTTTATAATTGGTCCCGTATAAATTTCATCGAAATCGGTTGGGTACTTCATTGAAAAGTATGATTTCGGAGATTGTTTACGTGGATGACACTATTAGTCGGCCAAAGTGTTGACGTGAAGTCGGTTTTTTTAATGCTCTGCATTGGCATTAAAAAATTCTCTGCTTGGTTATTTATAATTTAAATCTTACTTATACTGACCTATTCTAAATAATCAGTTTTTGTTTTTTGCCTTTATCACTTAATAGTTTATTCTTATTCCGACTGTATTTTATATTTAACTAGCTGTTGCGCGCGGTTTTACCCGCGCAATTTCGATTCCCACGGGATTTTCGGGATAAAAAGTAGCCTATACGGATTCGGTAGAATTCCTCTAAGTAATGGTAAAAGAAATTTTGAAATTGATCCAGTAGTTTTTGAGCCTATTCAATACAAACATACAAAAATACAAAGGTTTCCTCTTTATAATATTAGTATAGATTCTTTGCCCATTGATCTCTTTACCGATCTCTGACATAATAAATAATTAGGTAACCTGGTAACAAAAGTTGGGATAGTCTATAAACTAAATATAAATAACATCCCCAGATAATCACACCAACTACATGGTCCCACAATAAGCAAAGCTTGTGATATGGGATTCTCCGAACGAGGGGGGAACCTAAATATAAATACATACCTATACTATAGATAAACGTCCAGACCCGGAACATTTTTTTTCTTTTTCCGTGCGAGAATCATATCCGCAACCACTAGCGTCTGAGGCGAGTAGGTTTACCATGGGTTTACCCGATCGCCAAAGAAGTCGTCAAAAAATCCCCAAACAATTACACTAACTACATGGCCCCAAATTAGGCTTAGCTTGTGTTATGGGGCACCAAGTATCGAACTAGGGAGGAACCTAAAATAAAAAGACATATCGACAATAAAAAGCGAACCTTCTGTAACCCACCACATATCATATTTTTTTTATTTATTTCATGTTTAGAATCATTAAAAAATCCTGCGTCGAATGGTCTTACTCCCGTGGCTCTACGGTAGTTTGGTATGTTTCTTTTTAGACAACAAAACCACGGAGGTCGACAGTCTTCCGCAAAGTATACTTAGTCTAATTCAACCATTTTTTCATCCCACTTACATATTTACAGTTAAGTGTCATAAAATTTGCCAAATGTATCTTATTTAATACTAGGAAGCAGACGATGACAATAAATCAACTGATTGGACACTATCAGGACCTGTTGTCGAGACCGACTCGCAATTCTGAATTAATTATAAGAAAAATAAAACGAAAGGTTACTTGACCAAGTCCTTATTTGTACGCGTAGACTTAAGAAGTTATAGACCTGGCACAAAGCTAGTTTATAAAAAATATTACTATAAACAATATATTTTAATATTATTATCAACATATTATTAAAATTTATGTTTCAAAGCTTTATTTTATTTTTATAGATAAAAGTATCAAATAAAATCGAATTAATTTATTAAAATGGTACATAATTTCAATATCTAAGAGGAAATTAAGCTGATTGTAAACTCATAAAAAGCAAATCTTACTAATATTATAAATGTGAAAGTTTGGATATATGGATGCTTGTTCCTCAATCACGGCGAAACGGCTCGACGGATTTCAATTAAATTTGGCACAGTGATAGAATACAATCTGGAATAGCACATAGGCTACTTTTTATTTCGAAATTCCAGCGGGAATCAAAATTGCGCGGGTAAAACCGCGCGCAACAGCTAGTAAGGAATAAGCCGTACAGATTATATCTACTAAGAATAAAAACTTTACTGCTCTCAAAATATAACCAAGGGAAATCATTAGTTCCACAATTATGCAATTCAAATATACGCATAGATATAAAAAGTAATAGAAGAGGTTTGTACTCGTGCAGATGTGAGAATAGATTTCATTCAACTTTTGTTATTAAATTTCCTTCTGTTCTTGTAAAATGACAGCTTCCGTAGCGCAGTGATTCAATAACCGATTGATAATCGAGAAGATTTTGGGTTTATCTTCAGAAATATAGCCAATCTCTGCAGTTACTTGTAGTAAGTCTTCTTATTATTATTATTTTTTTTTCATTTCAGCTTCTTCTTTTAATGCTCAGTAATATAAAACAATAGTATTAAAGTGTAGAAGTATCCATTATCTGTTTCTCGCACGCTCTGTTTATTTTGAAGCTAGGTGGCGCTGTATGAAATTAATATGCAGCATTATCATTTATTACTTAATTATGCCATGTGCGTAAAACACTCACTGATTGGAATCAATCAATTAATTGATCAGTTACTCAACCACATCGCAGTTACCAAAAACTAAACCAGTTCACTACAATTAAACAAGTCAACCATCAACATAGTTTACTAAATTAAACAAAAACCGTGTTTTGTAACAACCATGACCACATTGTCGACATTAAATCGGAATACCGGTTTTAAAACCGGTATTTTTTATTAAGTGCCCCTTCTAAAGCATTTATAGGTCTATGTTTAGGAATTGTTTGCTGTCTCAAACCTGGTGACCTTCTAGGTATAAGTAGTTCTTACGACAAGGTTGGAGTGGGACAAATATTTAAACATTTTTTTTATGAAATACCCGAGAGTATGAACGTAATAATTAAGCAAAAAGAACTATGTTTATAGCTGATATTAAAACCAAAAAATTCGCAATAACTGTATGTGTGCATTCCTTAAACTGAACCCAACATACTGGAACAATAATTGCGTTGAAGTGACCCAACAAAACTTAGCTATATACATACATAACCTCACGCCTGTCTTTGCAGTAGGCAGAGACAAGGGAACACCAATTGCTACGATGCAGACATACCTCTTTCGCTTCCTCCACGTTCATTAATCTTTTCACACATGATCGCCGGTTATCGTTACTTTTACCTAGCTGTAATAAACTTTTAATATAGGAGCAAGATGATGAGGTGTAACCTAAGATGTGGGTATATTAGTACTGTTGTTAGTTGGACCCCTACAGGGCTCCGCCTGGCTGGCGGCCATCTTTCGTATAAAAACTGCCGCCAAATATGACCGAACTGTTCTGGCAATGTTTAATAAAGAACCAGTACTCTTAAACCTGTCTTATCATCTTCAACTCAAGCTTGGTATCCAAATAAAAAAAAATACATATATACATACATAACTTCACGCCTGTATCCTTTATGGGGTAGGCAGAACACCAGAGGTTATAAAACCATCTGATGTCATGTTTGACTTTGGAGGTATTATAATGACGGAGAGAGACTATTGCAGTGACAGGGTATCAGTCTGTCCCCTATAAAAGCGCCAATAAAACCTCTATCCCTTAATTAACTTATGCAGAAGGGAGGAGAAGCAGCTGGTACATTCAATGTTTTTCTTTCGCTCCCATTCCTGTCAATAAAAGAGAATATTAGAAAAAAAATTAGTCATTCTCTTTAGTAAAAATATTATCGTAAGTAAAAACTTTTCAACGTTTCTAGTTATTCTTAATTAGATATAGTAATATAAGGTAACGCAAATGCCTAACATTTTTAATTGCGAGTCGCAGTTTGAAACTAGTTTTTATACTGCTTTCGTTTTCAATCGTTAACAAATTAGCGTCGGTTTTAATTATAATTAATGATATTGCTTATTGAGTAATTCATTTAAAGAAGTCTTTAAACATATGAATTATGCTTTTTTCTATCGGCGCAGGTTCATATATTTTCCTGTGCATGTTAACGCTGGTAAGCGCTGGTAAGCGCTTATAAGTTTCCAGCTTTCTTTCTGTGTATGGCCTGATTCTAAATATCCAAGTCATTTGAAGATAAGAATGTATTTTACTATAAAATTAATTTACTATAAAATAATAATTTTATATAATTATACTTCATATAATAAAAGTAAAAGTTTATGTAGATTTATGAAAGGATGTCCTTTGTTACTCATAAACCTGATCATAGCATGCGACCGTCAATAAAGACTCGAAACGACAAGATAAATAGTTTATTATTTTATCATATCATGTTCGCGATTTAATACCATGATTAAGCCCAAAGAATCAAAGCTGCCATATTCTTAAAAAATATATAATCTAAGTAACATATTCTAAGAAAATATCGATATAAATGCTCGATTTATCGTTGTCGATGGTTGCATGCTGAACTACCGCCTTCCCGATGGGGAAACACTATCTGCCTCAAATGCCAAAACAAATATTTGCAAAACAATCGCTTTCAGTTCCTTTTGGTGGCAGCCGTCAGGATCGCTGCGCTGCGCAGCCTCTATCTACCGATTGGCTGTCGCTCCATAATGATCAGTGGCTTTCATCAAGGCGGGTCATAAAAGGGGGATGTTTAGTGGGTATACTCAGCCGGCTGAGTGAGTCTCGTGGCCGAACTTTCGGTCCCCACCTGTCTGGGCACTCTATATCTGCTAGCCACTGGGGTTAACAGATTATAGAATGCCCATTCGTCCGTAACAGTATTCATCCTCTTCCTGCTAGAGCTTGCTTTAGTGGGTGCAAAAGATTTTCCTTGGCGAAAAAAAAAATTGCGAAACAAAGCAAATATATTTTTGTTCTGGTTTTGTTGTGTAATGTATAATAAAATTTACATATTTATGTAAATAAGTAGTTAAAATATGTATATATATCCGTTGTATAGCACCTAGGTATAGCATTAGGTATGTCCTGAAAGACTAGATTACTAGATGTATGAAAAAAAACATAATTATTTAATTTTTACTATAAGTTAATAATTAAATAGTAATAATTAATAGAAGTCGTCGTGGCGCCGTGGTTACTGTGTGTATCTTACGATATCACAGGTTAAGCAACGTTCGGCGCGGTCGGTACTTGGATGGGTGACCGCCGACCGTTCGTTTCTCACGGCGACTTCCGTGCTTCGGAGGGCACGTTAAGCTGTCGGTCCCGGGTGCTGTATACTTGTATACAGTAGTCGTTAGGGTTTGTCAGAAGCCATATCGGCACCCTGAAAATTCTGACATCCACCACCCAGCACTGGGCCAGCTCGGTGGATTATGGCCTAAGCCTCCTCGTCACCCCTGCAGTGGGCCCATTACACGGAGTTGTGATGATGATGATGATGATGACTATAAGTTATTTCCACTAATATCAAAACAATTGAAAAACACCTTTGAAAATAGAACAGCATAACATCTTCAACCATACATCATCATTTAGAACTATTATTATCTGTGAATGTATTGCACCATTACAGACGGTCGGATACCCACACAACAATATCTATTACATGTTAAATAACATTACATAACTAACGTCAAATCGCTTGTCAGTTTTGACAGATATCTGGGTTATATTTAGGGTTCGTTATTTGAACGAAAAAACACTCTAGAGGTGCCTAAAATGGACGTGGAATTTATGGAATAAAGTAAGTTTTTTAAAGTTCTAATACATATATAATAATTATTTTAAGGACACTGATTAATAATGAATGATTGAACTGTTTTTTTCTAAATGTATATTAATATAGAAAATTATTCTTATTATTCTTGCTGGACTGGGAGCAAAAGAAAAACATAGAATGTACCAGCTGCTTCTCTTCCAGGGCATACTTTAAAAGTCAGTTAAGGGACAGAGGATTTATTGGCGTTTTCGTGGGCGAGAGTTTATCTTTATAATTCCTCCAAACGTGTCAAACGTGACATCAGATGGTTTCTGCCTACCTCAAAAGACTCTGGTTTCCTGCCTACCCCATACCTAAGGGATACAGGCGTGAAATTATGTATGTATGAATGTATGTAATTTCTTGTATTAATTTAAACTCTTTGGAATTTGCTTGTTGTTTATATTTGCACACTGTAACTTTTAAAAAAAGAAGCTTAAAAAGATACCTACTCCTGATTTAAAAAAAATGTTGTGGCCCCAAAATTTCAGTCTGCGACCGCGTCTGTGCAGAGCATTAAAAAACCGACTTCACTAAAATTTTTAAAACCAAGTCAAGGCTTTGGCTGAAGTTTTAGATCATTTTATACGAGACCATCTCTGAAGTATCCTCTATCATATGAAACAAGAATATTCAAAATGGATTCATCACCGTCCGTGAAATCGTGTAACAAAGACACAAAAAAAGAACATACAGACGAATCGGAAACCTCATCCTTTTAAAAGTCAGTTGAAAAATGTAGAACCATAAATATTATTAGGAGCTATTAGTACATATTTTTTCGCAAATACCTTAATTAATTAAATAAATAAATATTTCTGACACTCAAACAACATATTCATTTACCAAATAATCTTAAAAACCTTGTAAGTAATACACATATTTATGTTTATTAGAATTTTAAAAGAACTTAGACGTCCACCGTGGCAATGGGGTAACACTGTCTGCCTCAGACGCCAGTGGTTGCGGGTTTTATTCCCGCACGGAACAAGAAAAAAAAATGTTCCATGTCTGGGTGTTTACCTATTTATGTATTTACATTCTAGGTCCCCCCTAGTTCGCTACATGGTATCCCATAACACAAGCTATGCTTACTTTGAGGCCATGCAGTTAGTGTGATTGTCTGGGGATTTTATTTTTTATTATTATTTAACTTAAACATATAAACATCGAAGACTTGACGACTAATATCTGTGTTCATCACACAAATATCCGCTGCCGCCGGGATTTGAACCCAGGACCTCTGGCATAGAAGCAATGTATGTTACCTCTACACTAGCCGGTTGTGTAATTATTTGGAATATAATTATAAATCCTTTTATTTTAAACGTCGGATAATTCTACGTTTTAACAAATTCTTCTTAATAATGTTAGAAGAGATAATAAACAACAAAACTTAAAGCATTTTACCGCCCGCATTAAAAAAAATATTATGCGTACGGAACACCAAGAAAGTATCAAGATTGGTTCACCACTATTACCAATTTCTAATGAGCCGTGTCTTTCGTGTATGATCTGACCCAAAAAAAGTATTTTGAAGGTGATCTATAATTGGTAGTTGTCTAATATAGGTACAGTCAGCACAGAAAGTACATAGGAGAAGAATATCAAAAATTATATTTGCAAACCGTTAGCGAATTAAAAATAATTTGATGTAACTGATTAAACTAATAAATCTGAATATTTTTTGTATATTTTATTAAATAATAATTAATAATAAGCTCAAACTAATAAGCTCAGACATTGTTATTAAAAACTAATCATTGGAAATATTATGTGTCCTAAGTTCCTACTTTATTTGAAATACACATTGAATCTGAAACGTACTTTACAATGGACATGTCAAAAAGTTACTGACTTCGACTGTTTGTTTGGTAGGTATTTGATTATTTTGTCAAATATAAATCAATGTCGATGGTTCCTGTTCCTTTTATTAGATCATACTATAGAAGTAGTTAAATTTAACCTAAATCTATGAAACGCTTTTTGAATAATTGGCCCTTTATTTTATTTATTTACACTTTGCATAGAAAAAAATAAAGAGATATTATACATTTGTTCCACAATTGGCGGTCTTCTAGACAACCACGTTTCATCCGGACATTCACACGAAATCAGGATTTATGCAAGTGAAGCCTGAATATTTTTTTTATTTTATAGCTTTTTATTTTGACTGTACCTTTTTCAAGTTATTACATTTGTTTATATTAAGTATGTGGTTTAAGTTAAGCATCAAACCAATGGTTTCTTGTACTTTGCTTTTGGATTTTTATTTGATTACTTAAATTCCCAGACAATCACATTAACAACATGGCACCAAACTAAGCAAAGCTTGTGATATGGGATACCATATAGCAATGTCTTAGCAACGCGGAAACAGCTTGTAGATATTAAAATTGGTTGAGCAATTTAAGAGTTATGTAAACAAAAGCTAATAAAACATCAAATCTCTAAACAAAATACTAATATAGATAAAATAATGCTATAGATTTTGATTAAAAGCAAACTAAATTCATCTATACATTTTTGATCACCAAGCCATAATATGGTCATAATAGTATATTATGTAACAAGTGAGCGAAGTTGCTAATTACAGTCGAGGCTGTGATTTGAGCCCGAGCCGCAGGCGAGGGCTTAATAATGAGCCGAGACTGTAATTAGCAACGCTCACGAGTTACATACGACGTTTTTCAACACACTTGTGAGTAAAAGACAGACATACGTGGTCATAAAATAACAAACACACTTGATAACAAAGCTGTGAATTGTGATTGAAAAATGGCGCCGAACCTCGCGCATGCGCGTAGGTTTTTTTTCTGCCAAATGTGTCAATGTCTGTATAGCATATACAGCCTATTTTACGTGAAAATGTTTAATTTGGAGTGGTAAATGCAAATATTTTAATATTTTATAACAAATTATTGTAAATTGTGTTTGATATACATATTTGTTCTACTAATATAAGGCGCAAACATTTAAAAATGTATATGGATTTGAAGTGGTATAAAACCTCTTTGTTGTTTCTGAAAAAAATTAATGTATAACCCGGATCAATAAAATATGCTCTGTTTACTCGCATGTAATTTGCACAAAGGTACAATTCAACTTTGTAGGATTCATTATATTATGCACTAGGGTATAATATATTATGCACGCGTGACTTATAGCCCAGTTTATAGTTCTAAATTCAATAGAATAAGGCTCACTTTACGAGCAAGTGTGTTGAAAAAGAAATTTAAATTAAATAAATGCCAATTCAATGATGTCAAGTAGGACTTAATGAGAATTTTGGGTCATGTGGTCATCAGAGGTCAGACAAGGTAGGCATTATGTAAGCTATCATGACATCTCTGACATGACACAGATGCAATGTTGTTTTTCGGCCAGGTGTCTTGATAAATTACCTAAAGCGACATCAATCTTTAAATGTCATAGACACGATAGATTTAAATTGTTTAAGGAGTTATTGAAGTTATGCGACAAAGTAGTAGGTGCGTTACATTACCTGTCAAATTTCCCCGACCAATTTTAACTTAATTTCGAGAGTATAAAGTTCAGATTCAAGTATTTTTTTTGACAGATTTGTAACGCTTGATGTGCTGCCTTCTGTACAACATGGTTACATATAGGGTTGTCAAACATACTGTTTTAACAATATAATACTGTTTACGTTCTTAAAAAGGGCCTAGTTAAAAGTACCCGTAACTGGCGATCATGTATGAAAAGATTAATGAACGTGGAGGAAGCGAAAGAGGTATGTCTGGATCGAAGCAATTGGTGTTCCCTTGTCTCTGCCTACCATAAAGGGAGACAGGCGTCAGGTTATGTATGTATGTAATACTGTTTACTGTTGAACAAAAATGAAGTACTTACTTACTTTATTTATTTTACTTATTTACTTAAAGTATACAAAATACTTTCTTCATTATAAAAAGCTAAACACTTTATATGCTAGACTTTAATTAATGTGCAAGAAGATCTAAAAATATGTGTTTAAAACATTAAATAAATTGAATACTGTTTATTTTTCTAAAATACTGTTTGATAGTTCAGACTCAAATATACTTTATTTCTAGAAAAAAAGTTACATACGATAAAGTAAATTAAATGATGGCACTGATATTTGTACAACAAAGGCGGCCTTATCGCTGAAGAGCGATTTCTAGCAGGCAACGTAGGCATTTAATTAAATAAGGATGGATATACAAGGAAATCATAAACAATAAACATTCTTAGTAACTTCCATAAACCTATGATGTGGAGACTTTTAGAGCGGATCGGTATAAACAAATAAAACATGAATGTCTTGATTATTAACATAGACTATTAACATTGTTTTGAATGAGGGCGGCGCGGTACCGAACTACGTGGAGAATCTTGGGGCAGGCCTATGTCCAGCTGTGGACGTCTACAGGCTGTTAATAATGATGGTGTTTTGAATCTATTTAACAATGCAGGTAAATAAAAGTAATGAACATAAAGTTATTTGAATGATAGAGTTTCTTTGAAAAGTGATTTCTTCTTTTTTTAATAAATCTACATTATAACAATCATCACAACCCTTTGCGGTAAGTCCATTGCAGGGCTGTAAGTCTCTACCCTGGATGACGAGGTTGAGGCCATAAAGCTGGCCCAGTGCTGGGTGTTGGATGTAAGAATATACAGAGCTTCTGACAAACCCTTAAGTTTCCTGTTTATGCGTATTGATTATTCATTTTGTTGACCAAAACAAAACAAATTCCTATATAACATAATACGTTTAATACTAACAAACGTTCAAGAATACCTCAGCTATTTACAAGCCTGCACATATACTAAAGGCAAAATAATGGCAATGCCCTTTTAAAACAATTTAAAATTCATAAATTCCAGTCACTGGTTTTGCAAAACAATAAAAAGAATTCTCTATGAAAACCGCATTCAAATAATAAAATTGCATGACCCTTTTTTTAAAGGGAATAAGGTTTAAAATAAAGTAAGATTAAAAGGCTTATTTTGCATAAAATTCCTAAGGGCAGTGTCATTTCTTTGTATTGTATTCGTGAAGGGTATCCACCTTTGGATAAATGATAATACTAGGAGCGTAGGTCTTTGTGCCTACAGACTGCCTATAAATAATGTTATATTCAATTTAACATGAATACAATACACTTTATCGCATTTAATCCCAGCTTGGCACAATCGCGCTTAGCCAAGCCAGGTGAAATAAAAAAAAATCTATGGAAAAAATATTTTTCAATTTTTAATAACTGTGTTATTTACTTTGTTGGTGTACTGTAGTAAAAAAGTGAACTCCAATACAAACTAAGTATATAACTTAACTCTGAGAATGTTATTGTATTTAAATATGTTTTATTTATTTAAAAATACGTCAACAAAAGTTGATTCTACTTTCCATTCACAGGTTTAAAAAAAATATTATTTTATTTTTATTTATTCAAGAAGTGTAACATTACTTTTTGCGGGAATTTCACCGTATAGTTATTGTAAACATAATTATGTTACATTTTATAGAAAAAAGTTTTACTTAAACAATTAGTTATATTATACACATTCTAACATAATATTAATTAATATATAAATAAAAATTACTATTTTCTCATCACAATATGCTAACATCTAAGCTATAAATCTGTTACATTTTTTTTCATTTACAAATCGATATTGTGTGAGACTGGTGCATAAGTTAAGCTCGATACTGTATTTAATAGTTATATATAAATATTTATAAAATAAACAGTATTTTCTATGGTTTTTACGATTTATTACTACTAATATAATATAGTTGTTCGTATACCCATCAGTTAGTTTGAACGTGCTATCCAAAGAAGTCGGATTTAGAAAGGTATATGTTTTTGATAGCTTATATAACAATTAATTCAAGAAACAAGTTAAACAGTTAAATTTCGTTTTAAGTCATTACATAGATACATAACTTCACGCCTATCTCCCTTTAGGTTAGGCAGAGTTGAGGGAAAACTAATTGCTACGATCCAGACATAACTTGTATAACAATTAATTCATGAATCACAAAATTAAAGAAACGAGTTAAACAGTTAAATTTCGTTTTAACTCAGTACATACATACATAACTTCACCCCTGTCTCCCTTTAAGTTAGGCAGAGTTGAGGGAAAACTAATTGCTACGATCCCTACATAACTTGTATAACAATTAATTCATGAATCACAAAATTAAAGAAACGAGTTAATCAGTTAAAGTTCGTTTTAACTCAGTACATACATACATAACTTCACCCCTGTCTCCCTTTAAGTTAGGCAGAGTTGAGGGAAAACTAATTGCTACGATCCCTACATAACTTGTATAACAATTAATTCATGAATCACAAAATTAAAGAAACGAGTTAAACAGTTAAAGTTCGTTTTAACTCAGTACATACATACATAACTTCACGCCTATCTCCATTTAGGTTAGGCAGAGTTGAGGGAAAACTAATTGCTGCGATCCAGACATAACTTGTGTAACAATTAACTCATGAATCACAAAATTAAAGAAACGAGTTAAACAGTTAAATTTCGTTTTAAGTCAGCACATACATACATAACTTCACGCCTGTCTCCCTTTAGGGTAGGCAGAGTTGAGGGAAAACTAATTGCTACGATCCAGACATAACTTGTGTAACAATTAACTCATGAATCACAAAATTAAAGAAACGAGTTAAACAGTTAAATTTCGTTTTAAGTCATTACATAGATACATAACTTCACGCCTGTCTCCCTTTAAGTTAGTCAGAGTTAAGGGAAAACCAATAGCTACGATCCAGACATACCTTGTATAACAAGGGAAAACCAGTTGCTACGATCCAGACATAACTTGTGTAACAATTAACTCATGAATCACAAAATTAAAGAAACGAGTTAAACAGTTAAATTTCGTTTTAACTCAGTACATACATACATAACTTCATGCCTGTCTCCCTTTAGGGTAGGCAGAGTTAAGGGAAAACCAATTGCTACGATCCAGACATACCTTGTATAACAATTAATTCATGAATCACAAAATTAAAGAAAGGAGTTAAACAGTTAAATTTCATTTTGAGTCAGTGCATACATACATACCTTCACGCCTGTCTCCCTTTAGGTTAGGCAGAGTTAAGGGAAAACCAATAGCTACGATCCAGACATACCTTGTATAACAAGGGAAAACCAGTTGCTACGATCCAGACATACCTCTTTCGCTTCTTCCACGTTCATTAATCTTTTCATACATCGCCGGTTACAGTTTTAAGTCAGTGTAACAATTTAAACGAACTCCGTGGTTCATTGGTAATGTGTTCGGCTGCGGTGTGAGAGGTTCTGCGTTCGGGTCCCAGCGAGAACTTTTAAACTGACTCGGGTCTGGCCGTGTACTAGGATAGCCCTTAGTTAACATAGCCTTTGGTAACACAAACTTACATAAAAGTTTACTTTGAGGCCTCTTATATTATGTTGCCATATAATTTCATTTTTTTTTTTTTTTTTTTTTTTTCCCCTGCCAAAGAATGACACCCTACTATGGCGCCCCAAAGGGCGACCACAGATAGGGAGGGGGTGAATACTCCTAGTACGCACTGGGCCCTGCACGGGGATAAATCCCCGCCGACAGTAGCAACCGCTCGCCGACGGAATGCCACCGTATACCCAGCCAGTGTGAGACTTCTACTCACTAAACACCCCCTTCTCCGATCCCTAACTCAAGAGCTATTCATAGATCGTGTAATGAGCTACCACCCCGTGGGATCCAGGGCGGCGCATCAGGCATCCTGACGGATAACCCGTAGTAAGACACTGTAAAGCTCAACGCAAGTGTAGAGAATGACTAGGGCTGGGAGCCCAAAAGGTTGACCAGATCCGCGGTGAACTGGTTTGGGGGGTCTGAGAGAACGTCTCTCGGTCTGCGGCAGGAGTGCGGCGTGACAGGGTTGACAGTATAGGAGACTGTCGCCCTAACAAGGTCGTTAGGGTGGGACTCAGCACGTTGGAAGTGACCTGTTGCCAGGACTTTCAAGTGCTGTTGAATAGAGGGGAGCTCCAGGTCCCTGTGCAGGTCCGTGTTACGCACGTACCAGGGCGCGTTAGCTGCCCTTCTGCAGAAAAGATTTTGGACCACCTGTAATTTGTGAAGGTGTTTGGGATTCGCGTGGGCAAAGACGGGAGCCGCGTAAGTCATGACTGGTCGTATGCAGACTTTATAAAGCGTACGCTTGTTACGGAGGGACATTTTACTATGACGTCCTAGCATGCTGGAGAGTCGGCCGAGATATTTCCTAGCCAGTTTGGACACCCTGGTGATGTGGGGTAAAAAGGAGAGAGTTTTGTCGAGAGTGACGCCTAAGTACTTAACCGTATTAGACCACGGTATGGGGACTCCCCGCATGCGGACCCGTGTGTCAAAGTGACCACGACGCCGTTTGTGAGAGAATTGGATGGCTGAACTTTTATCTGGATTGACCTCAATGCGCCACTTCGTGAACCAGTCACTGAGTTCGTCTACAGCCGATTGCAACTTTGCAACTATTGTGGACATTTGAATGCCAGTGCAATAGAGCGCGGTGTCATCGGCAAAAAGGGCTAGTTCGACCCCTTTAGGTGGTTTGGGGATGTCGTTCGTATAAATCGAGTATAGGGTAGGAGCGAGGACTGAGCCTTGAGGGACGCCAGCCCTGATTGGGTGGGGAGATGAGAGCGCACCATCGAATCTGAATCGGAAAGTGCGGTTCTTTAAGTATGAAGAAATTATACGGACTAGCCTATCAGGGAGTCCTATGCCGTATAATTTGTGGATGAGGCCGGCGTGCCAGACTTTGTCGAAAGCCTTGGCTACGTCAAAGAAGACTGCCGCTGTGGTTCTCCTCCTAGGGTAGAAGCCAGCTAGGGCGTACTCCACTATTCTGTGGACCTGCTGAGGGCAGGAGTGTTGGGGACGGAAGCCGAATTGTTCGGGTATGATGAGGGGATCCCCGTCTGAGGGGAAGAGATGGAATTTCATGCGCGTCAGAATGACGCGCTCGAAGTTTTTGCCTAAGGCCTTGAGGAGGCTGATGGGTCTGTGGTTTGCCGGGATGTGGTGAGGTTTCCCGGGCTTGGGGATACCTATCACGATCGCCTCTTTCCAGGCACTTGGAAAGTGACCTAGATTAAGACAAGCGTTGTATAGGATTGCCAGTATGGCAATAATTTGCTGGGGCAGGTGCTTAAGCGCCTGGTTTGGAATACCATCCGCCCCCGGCGCTTTTCGAGCGTGGAGGCGTTTGATATGAAGGCGAATCTCATCAGGGGAAACTGTGATGGGTTCGCTGGTCGGGGGGAGAGAGTCCTTGAGGAGGACTTCTTCTTCAATCGCCTTAAGGTGGGCGGGATCTACGGGTTGGGTGCTGGGGGAGCATTGTGAAGCAATGCTGTCAGCAAAGGTCTCAGCCTTTTCATCATCCTCGAAGGCTATGGTGCCATCGGGACGGGAGAGGGGAGGAATGTGGGAGATGGCGTCGACTCTGAGTCTGCGCGCCATAGCATAGTAAGCCACGTGAGACGGAGTTATGTTCTCCATGAGCTCAGTGGCTTGAAGATGTCTATGTTCGAATAGGGCTTTCTTTACCCTGCTTTGAAGGACTTTCGCTGCATCCCTACACTCGATTGTTGGGGCGTATCTGGCTCGACGAAGTGCTGCATTTTTCTGCTTAATTAAAAGAATAATATGACGGGGAAGTTTGGGCCGCGGGATTTTGACCGTTCGAGAATTGGAACTGATGGCATTGAGGATGGCATCAGAGACTGAATCGACTGCACTGTCGATTCTCTCCGGGCTACTAAGGTAGTCAGGGGAGAATCCCAGCGGAGAGTCGGCGGGTCCGGCCAGAGTGGCGAGGGACTTTTGGAAACCTTGCCAGTTGGTAAAGGTTTTAGAAGTGGGGGTAGGAGCTGAAGGCTCGCCTAAAATAAGCCGTACTGGACGGTGGTCTGAACCTAGGTCGTCTAGTGGGTCTATAGAGCGGAGTGCTAAAGTTACGTTTTTAGTTAGTGCAAAGTCGAGAATATCGGGAGATTGGCTCGAGTTGGATGGGTAGAAGGTGGGTGCGTTAGGACAAATCAGGTCGATGTCAATAGGAAGGGACTCAAGGATTTCATCGAGTTTGATGCCATTACTATTGGTTGAGTAACACGACCAGTCAGTATGTTTGCAGTTGAAATCTCCAAACATAATGACTGATTGGCCCAAGCCCATAATGGCCTCAAAGTCGCTGCGGATAGGAACCTTACCACTCGGGAGGTAGATGGAGGCTATAGTGACAGAAGGATGGCCGGACATGGCCAGCCTGCACACCGTCGCTTCCAAGTGGATAAGGGGCGGTGTAGGGATAGGACAGCACTGAAGGCTCCTTTTGTAATAGATGGCAGTACCACCATGCGGATCGGTGGGTCTGTCAACTCTTACTAGGGAGTATTTGGGGATAGAGAGACCTTTTGTGTGGTGGGGAGCGAGCCAAGTCTCTTGGACTAGTAAAAGATCAAAATCATTCTGTGCGAGAAAGGATTTAATTTCTAGAAAGTTGGATCGTAGGGAACGCGAGTTGAACGAACAAAGGGTGAGGCCCTTGGGTTTAGTCTTACGACCAGTCATGACTGTAGTGTTGTTAATTATAGAGGACTGGTTGTTATTGTCCATTTAATAGATTTTGAATTTTGGTGATTATGGCCTCATGCCTGCCCAGGATATCAAGGACGTCGGTGGGAGTACGAGCTGATTGGAGCTCTCGGTTGATGGCCGTGTATTCGCTTATGTTAGCGAAGGCCAGAAGGGAACCCAGGTCTAAGGTTCTCTTAGACTGGGGCTGAGAGGGGCGGGGGGGCGCCTGTCTAGGTGGGAGGGGGGGCTTGACCCAGGTCGAGATTTTCGGCATGGGGGGGGCGTTGGACCTTGACTTGGGGGCTAGCGGGAAGTCGCTAGCCACCAATTTAGGGGCAGGGGGGGGAGGAGGCGGTCGTCTATTGGACGAGGCCGCGGTGTGAGATTTGGGGCGTGGGGCCCTGGGGCAGCCGCGGTAGTTTGCGGTGTGACCGGATTGGCCACACAGCACGCAGGCTGGGGGGTTGGGGGACTCGCGCGTGCGGGAGCACTCGCGAGTCGCGTGAGGCTCTAGGCACTTCACGCAACGGGGGGGGGCGGAGCAGTTGGCCGCCGCGTGTCCATAAAGTTGGCACCGGTGGCACTGTGCGGGGTAACCTGATTTGTGTGGGGTCTCCACGCGGATGTTGGAGAGGCCGCACACTGTGCTGACCTCGAATACTGCCTTAGCGGCAGGGACGTTCTGGAGAATAACTAGAACGAGATGAAAGCGTTTGCCGCGGCTGTTGTGCATCTTGTGCACAGCCTCCACGGGCAGGTTTTGGGATTGGAGGTCCTTGAGGACCTCCTCGTTGGGGAGTTCATAGGGAACTCCCCGAAGAATAACTCGTTTTTTACGCTCCTCAGGGAGGGCGTACGTGTGGTAGGCAATGTGCCTATTGGTGAGGAGTGAAGTGAGGCTTCTGAAGTCCTCAATCGAAGGGACCTCGATCTTAATAAAGTCGCCCGTATTGGACGCCTTAGTATATTGAATGCGCTGTTGCGCGCAGATTGTGGATATTTCAGACCACCGGTTCTTTTCCTTGAGGAAGACCGGTGGGGGCTTTTTAGCCTTGGGCGGGATGGGGGTGCAGCGGGAGGCTGGCTTGGTAGGGGTCGGGGCCCGGGGAGCCGGGGTCGATTGGGGGGCCTGAGGGGCCGTGGTGGAGGCCTGAGTAGCCGGGGTGGAGGCCTGAGTGGCCGGGAGGGGGGCCTGAGTGGCCGGGGTGAGGGCGGAAGTGCTTAGGCACTGTTTTTTGGGTCTCCTCTTTTTGGGAGATACTGTGATGAAACCAGCCTCATCTTGAGATGCGACCGATTTCGTCACTGTAGAATTGGAGTGGTGGTCGGAGTCAGAGTCGCTTATCGCGCTGCGCTTGGCGTTGAGCGACTCGCTGCCTGAAATGTAACAGTCCGTATCCATAGGGGATTCGGACTCGGATTCTGACTCGAATGGAGTGGGCGGGAGGGCTTTTGATCTGGAGAAGCCAGGGGGGGAGCGGATATACCTAGGCGGTATGCAGGGCTCGGGGGCCTGGGCAGGCAGGGGGCCGTGTGTGGCATTATCAGCCGTAGAGGCCTGAGGGGCCGGGATGTTTGGGGTGGCCAGAGGGGCCGGGTGAGATGACGAGGCCTGATGGGCCGGGTAGGTCCATGGGGCCTGAGGGGCCTGATGGGGCGCGAGGGCCTGAGAGGCCGGGATCGGCGCAGAGGCCTGGAGCGTGTAACCAAACGCAGTCTGCATCTCCAGAAGCTGCTTTTGTATGATGGCCATTTGGGCCACGACTGGGGACAGCATGGAGGTCAGCACGGCCTCCATGCGTTCTTCCCGGGATTCGATGGTGGACGCCATCGAACCCGGTGGACAACAAGGAGAAGTTGAGGTCAGAACTCACGAGCCTGAAAAATAAAAGACCGTGCCGCTGAACGGCACGAACACAAGGAACGAGGGGGGGGGGGAAAGACGCGTGCTCCTAATTCGAGCAGGCGCCGACCGTCTCCCTGGGAAGGCCCAAGTGCAATGGGTTCGGGTCTGCCGGATTACTAGCCCAGGAGGGCTAGCAGCGTTCCGGGTCGACGCTGACAAGCTTCGTTGTCACCGTAAGGTTTCCACTTGTCCAACGCGAAACTAAAAAATTTGCTTAAAGTTCGCTCTGAAAAGAGCGAAAGTTAATCAAACTTTCCAGTTATAGGAAAACGAGAAGTTCGCAAGTGCGTCGCTAGTACGCAAGTGGCGCCACTGTCGAAATCGGATACTAATCGCGAGCAATACCGTAGCGAGAGCCGCGGTCCAAATTTGGTACTTGAACGGGGCAATACCGTAAGGAGAGCCGTGGAATCGATAAAAATCTTCTCGAGTCGACAAGACTTTTATCGATCGAAAGGAGAGCACAAAACACACGGAAAGCACGACCACTGCGCACGAACGATGAAAGCAAACTGAATAATTACAGTTTGGGTTATTTATATTAATATGGCAATAAGGGCAATTTATATAAATATCCCTAAGTACAATCAGAATAAAAATAAATAAATAATAATAATAAAAATAATTTATTCAATTTTTCCAATTAAGTTTTGCGTAGAAAACAGTATTTACCTTATTATTAGTTACATCAAAAAAATATATATATTTTTAATTATTTGAGCACACTAGCCTCCACAGTAGGATTCCCTGTGTTGTGGTGGCAGTTTTTTTTTTAAAGAACAACATTAAATTGACACATATGACATTATCATCGCAACCCTTTTTAAAAACCCAACCTAGAGCTATGAGTTTCTCCTTGTTATGTGGCTGACAGCCTAATCCTCCTCGTTACCCAAAATAGTAGCTCATCGCCCTTCAGTGAGCTCATTAAAAGGGTTTGTGATGATGAAGAGTTTTTTAGGATAGATTCGGGCCATTGGGCGTTCCTGGTATTCCATGGTATTCATCATCATCATCACGACTCTTTGTAAAGAGCCCACTGCAGGGCTAAGAGTCTCTCCCCTGGGTGACCAGGAGGTATAGCTCATAATCCACCAAGCTGGCCCAGTTTTGCGTGGTGGATGTCAGAATTTTTAGGGCACCAAAAATGGCTTCTGACAAACCCTAACGATTATTGTATACAAGTATACAGCACCCGGGACAGACTGCTTAACGTGCCCTCCGAAGCACGGAAGTTGCCGTAAGAAATGAATGGTTGGCGGTCACCCATCCAAGTACCGGCCGCGCTGAACGTTGCTTGACCTGTGATATCGTTTGATACGCACAGTAACCACGGCGCCACGACGACGTCGTTGACGGTTGATAAATAATAAAAACATCATTAAGTTTTCCCATATTGATCACTTAAATACCAACCTTACCAGTATTCGAACTCTATCATAGAAGATAGTGTCTCTGCACGATGAATTGTCTTTGTTATACTTATGTATTTATAATTTCAAATTTAAATTCTATACATAACACTATAATAAATGTTTTGCCATCGATTTCTTTTCCTCATATGCTTAAGTAGCCCATAACATTTTATATAAGGCATGTAGGGCATCACTTAACCTAGTCCTGGTTAAAGGGCGGAAGCCCTGTCTGACCTTGATATGCTTAATATGTTTTAAATTTCGAGGTCAATTTTTGTACAACTAGGTGCTCTTTGTGGCTTTACCCATGTAATTGTATATCTAGTGTATTTTGTGTATATGATGTTGCTGTCAAACGATTGTCTCCTATGTCAGAGGTCTTCAGTACGAATCCCGTTAGGGGCGAGTATTTTTGTGACGAAGCCAGTTATTAGCCGTCATGTCATGGGTGTATTTTATGGGATGGATAAGTTTATTCACGAATAGAAAATATCACCCGGGCGCCAGACATAGCTTCAAAGATTTTCACATATCTTTGACGACTTTTCAAAAGCATTTGAACACATATTGACGTAACCTGCCAGACTTGCTTCGCAAACACTTTTTTTTAAATACATTCAACTTTGAACGCTTTGATGTGTCGAAAAAGACCGACACCGCATGGCAAAGTGCAAATCTTTGTTCAAACTTTGAACACATATCCAAAGTCCCATGCCACACTTAGCAATCAAACATGTGTTCAAACATGTGAAGCTAAGTCTGGCGCCGGCATCATAATCTTTCAAATAAGACCACTTTTGTGTATGGGTGTGACATGAAAACATGAAAAAAATGAGTTTCAGTGAACTCGTAAAAATACGAGGCATATAATTTTAAAATGTTTGTCATTCAGAGGGTTGAGGGGTGAATCCCCCCTTTGTATAGTATCCGATCCCTAACACATGGGCCCGATTTGACATTACATTCGGCAATTTTAATTATTTCTAATGTCAAATTAGGAGACGTCAAGCCCAAAAGTTGCTGAAAAAAACTCATTTTGAAGCTGTTAAGCTTGATACTACAGATACTTAAAATTACAGATTGTTATGTCGACGACCAGCTGGTGTAGTGGTAACATACATTGCCTTCTATGTCAGAGGTCCTGGGTTCGAATCCCGGCGGCGCGCGGCGGATATCGGTGTGATGAACACAGATATTAGTCGTCAAGTCATGGATGATTATATTTTTATTTTGGTTTATTGTAATAAAAAATATGAATTTATTCAATAATATAGTATATCAGTCATCTAGTATCCATAACACAAGTTTTTTTAGAAACTGAATTTGGGCCAGATAATGTTGTGTGAGTGTCAGAAATATTTATTTATTATTATTATACTTATGGCCCAATATGTATTTACGAGTATACTGCATGTTGCTCCTAGTTCACTACGTGGTATTCCATATTCTTAGCTTTTCTAAGTTAGGGGCTATGTAGTTGATGAATGAAATAGTGGAATGGAATAATGATGAAAGCAGGGATTTGCGTTTTTATATATCCGTTTTCTCGTAAATTTTGACAATAAAGTGTATTGTATTGAAATCCTCCATCCAGCGTAATCAGGCAAAAAACAAAACTGAACACTTTGGCGCCGTGAGCGACAAAATGGTGAGATGATATAACCAGTTTGCAGTATTCATGCAATCGGTTACACATGAACTTCGGAAATATACAGATGAGTTTTTAGTGTCATAATATTTTTGTAAAGATTCAACTTTCTTTTTTAAATTGCTTCTTTATTTATTAAGTTGGTGCTTAGTGACATTTTATCTGTCTAGCTCCTGAGAGTAACTTATTTTGATAATTGTCTTAAACTATCGCGGTTATTTTCACTTTGATTTAATGTATTTACGGGATTCTTACCACGATTTTCGATTTTACTGTCGCCTGGCCAGTCCGCGATCATGGTGCTTGTAACAGCATCGAAATATCGGACGTGCGAAAATAAAATCGAAAATCGTGGTAAGAATCCCGTAAATACATTAAATCAAAGTTATTTTGAAGAATTAATGCCCTGAACAAGTTATCCTTCTAATGGTTACTTTTTTGTCGGTCCATTACTTTTTGATTGAGTCTTCAATACTAAACAACCAAACAATCTATTTTTTTGTCAATTATTGGTATACACTTACGAAAATTCCGGTAAACAGTGTAAATAGTTATATTTTTCCAAGTGTCATCGCAATTTTTCAGATACTTTATCCAAACTTTTAATTAATCTGTAAATTAAAACACCTTCATTTATAAATAAATGAATTATCCCTTGCCATAATATAATAGCTACGAACGGTTGAGTGAAAATCTTGAAATGAAATATACATTATGAGATCCGGCTATAAGTAATAAACTAAAAACTAAAGAAAACATATTCATGCGCATGCGCATGCGAATCGATCCAGCGATCACTGGATTCTGAGGCTGATATTTTTTCTCCATCGCCATAGCGATGTCACAAAGCGTACATTGGTACTTAAAATTGATTAGGGACTTTTTCAATGTTTTAGGTAAAGCATAGACAACACATTATATGTGCGATGGAGTTGGAACTGTGGCGTCCAAAAAAATTCGGCAAAACTGTAGAAAAATATTCGGAATACAGCGACATGTTCATATACAACTTCCCGACAAATACCGGCGTCGTGCCGTGGGCCGCGGCCTGCCATCATTTTCTTGGGAGTGGGGACATTCAACCGTTACTGCAAATTCAAACGCGATCTCAGTAAAATAATCTATACATATAATAAAATGGTAGGAAAGTCAAAACTGTACATTGAATATTTTTTTAAAAGAATACTTGGGGTATGATCTACAATCGAAACAGAAACAAAAAATATAGATTTTAGAATTTTTGTCTGTTTGTCTGTTTGTCTGTTTGTCTTTCCGGGATAAACTCAAAAAGTACTGCATGGATTTACTTCAAATTTGGCATGAAGATAGTTAAGAAGTCGGGTCAACATATAGGCTACATATTATCACGCTAGCAGTGTTATAATCGTAGGTGCGTTTGGTGCTGCATAGCGTTCACGCAGACGACGTCGCGGGCAGCAGCTAGTATTTAGATATTATTGGCTTTCAAGAACTTCGAAATAGAAACCAAATATACCATTTCTTCATGCTATTTATATCTCATTAGCAATATACTGGTTCGAATATCTAAAACAGCAGCCAGACAGTTCACTCTGTATACAGTTCACGCAATAAGCTACAGTATACAGTTATGCAACGTACAGACCAACGTGACCAGAATTTGTATGGAGACCTACATTCAATTATTGCTTAAAAGTACGGTCAATGATTTTAATATGTTGATTTATTTTAGTATTGATTAGTTTTTGCGGTTATATTGAAAGAAATAAATATTTATGATTTAATGTATTTACGGGATTCTTACCACGATTTTCGATTTTATTTTCGCACGTCCGATATTTCGATGCTGTAACAAGCACCATGATCACGGACTGGCAGATGTAGGTAGGTGGCGAATGGCGATGACTTCTGCCAGTCCGCGATCATGGTGCTTGTAACAGCATCGAAATATCGGACGTGCGAAAATAAAATCGAAAATCGTGGTAAGAATCCCGTAAATACATTAAATCATAGTGAAAATAACCGCGATAGTTTAAAACAATTATTAAATAAATATTTATTCTTGCTTCATCATATTTGATGGCATTTATGAAAACAAAAAAACACCAGGACTATTATGGTAAGAAAAACCAGACGCAAGTTCAGAACTAGTATCTATATGAGACTGGAAAAAGGTACTTTCCTGTTTAGTTCGAATCCATATTATGCCAACCGTGATGCCAACTTTACCCAGTTTTTAATTAAAGAGCTCTGAAAAAATCTTGCAAAATACAATTTGATGTGTAATTTATCAACTGTCCTCTTATCTTTTATTTTTTTTAAAACTAATCTTAGAAAAGGATTTGTGCAAAAAGGTTTTTTTTTAAATATATTCTTATCTCTAAAAAAGGCAATGTGCAAAAAGTTCAAAAGTAAGTTCTGAAAAAAATCTTCTTCTAAACCTTTTTAAAAACAAACGAAATAAGTATCTAAAGAGGTGTTATGGTAAAATGTTAAATATCAAGTTAAATACATTCTTTCTAGATACAATTTAAAGTAGGATGTGCTGATATAAAGTCTCGACGTTACTTTTAAAACAAATATGTTTTTTATAGAGCACTTGCTTAAAAACTTAATCCAACGTATAATATAAACGCGAATAGTAATAATGATGTATGTCATTTTTATTTTAAGTTCATATTTATTCTGCGAATTAAATGTTGAAGAAAAGAACCTATTGCGCATGCATTTTTTTCATTTTTGAATAATAACTAAAATCCTTATAATTATCGTTATTATTTTTATTCATTTTTTTATTATAAATAAATTGATTCATAATATAGTCTAGATATGGGTTAAGTGTACAGTTTATTAGGATATGTCTAAATTGGCTAACATACGACAGTAATGAATAAGTAAGTGAATAACTAAGTAAAAAGTAATGAAAAAGTCTGTGAATCGTATTATAAAGCCAAACTTCACTCAATCCGAGCCAGGTACTTTAGCTAGTTAATAAGTAAATTAGTAATCACTTATTTATTTATATAACACTTCAAGAAATGGTTAAACGGTAAGTAGAAATAAAAACTTAAAAGAATAAAATGTATACATAGGCGGTCTTATCGCTGACGAGCGATTTCTTCTTCGATTTCTTCCAGACAAGGCAATCTAGACTACGGTATATAAAGAAACCGAAATATCTAGTCAAACATCCGATGTTGTTAAGCTCTCTCTTTTTTTTTGTAAATGAAAAATAACGTTCTGTTTATTGATTATGTTTATTTGAACCTTTAGAGTTTTATTGGTCAAGTCAAAAAGATTAAATCGGCCAAACGGGTGCCGTAGCAATTTATACTCATACGGGCTCGTCCATGGCTTGTTCACTTGCATTCTGCATCTGTCTAGTCCACAAATATCGAAACATATTACGAAATTCGTGGCCATTTGCAAAAACGGCCGCATCTTCTAATAGGGATTACTTTTGGCCCACCTTGTATAATGATTTATAGGGAGCTCCCCTATAAATCATTATACAAGGTGGGCCAAAACTTAATTAGAATTCTTAGTAACAATAAAACATCTTCAATAATAAGTAAATAGTGTAAAATCGCATTGTCCACAATAGTGAAAGTGGTTACCGAAGCGTACCAAGGTTCCATACCCGTCACGCGTGCCTTTGCGTGTGGCTATCAGTTGTAAAAAACCGTTACAAAAACGGTTCAATAAATGAGTATTTTAATTATTTTAATGTATGAGGAAAATAGTTTTTAACTTTTCATTTTGTTTAGAATCGTTTCCTTGACTAATGAGCTGTTATTAAACTTAACATTCATTCAAACGTTCATTCAACACTAGGTTTACGACGCGGCTTAGTCTGCGTAAATTGAGATTCTGTGTGAAGATAAGCATAAAAATATCCTTTTTCTTATCGATTACCTGTAACCTCAGTTTAACCTCAATCTCACCTGATGGTGAGTAAAAATGAGGTTAAAAATGACAGCATACGGACTTAGAATTGAACTGGTTCTTTATAACACATTGCCGGAACAAATCACCACCGGACCAGTGATATACCACTTTGGCGATGCGATGGGGTAAACCTATTTGCCTCAGACGCCAGTGGTTGCGGGTTCTATCTATTTATGTATTTATATTCGGCTAGTAATTAACTAGGTCAACATTAATATTGGGTTGAATTTAATCGAGTAACTATAAATAAAAATTTTAGGTGACAAAAATAATTAATTTGGCTTACTGTTTTAATTAAGTGAGCGACTGACTGCGAGTGAGGAAGAATCAATGAAACAGCGACTTAAAACATTATTTAAGGGTGCTAATTAAACAGACTTCTTTTTAACTGAATTATTCCCCTCTAAAAATCTAAGTTGCCTTCTAAATTACTATGTCAGCCACAATCCGCGCCACAAACCACGTCGGGGTTATTTAAAAAAACTAAGGTTTATGGCGCTATCCATTCTCACAAAATATCCTGTTTATTATATAAGTAGTATAATACGAGTTGGAAGTGTTGGTACACAATAATACAATATGAAGATAGTTCAAAGACCCTTATAATTGAGTGGGCGAAAAGTCTCCATATATTTGAGTGAAAATAATTCACAAAACTAAGTTAATATTAAGTATTCAACCAATTTCAAAAATAAATTAGTAGTGCGTATGTTAAAGCTATATTTTCATTACAAGCTAAAAAGATATACTCGTATCTATTACTTATTTGATAAAAGATCTTTGGAATACTTATCATAATTTGCAATTACAGCATTTATCAATTCGTATGTTTACGAATGTTCGTGTAGTGTGGTGTCCATTGTATTGCAAGCTGTAAACATTGTTATTTACATACATACATAACGTCACACCTGTATCCCTAATGGGGTTGGCAGAACACCAGAGGCTGTAAAACCATCTGGTGTTACGTTTAACAAATTTGGAGGTATTGTAATGATGGAGAGAGACTTGCAGTGATATCAGCAGGAGGTCAGCCTATCGCCCACAAAAACGTCAATAAAACCTGTAAAAGCCCCTTAACTGACTTTTACAGAATGCCCGGGAAGAGAAGCAGCTGGCACATTCTATGTTTTTCTTTCGTTTCCAGTCCAGCATGGAAGGTTGTGATTTGCATGGAACATTTGTCAACAAACATTCAAAATTAACAAGGCACATATTTATGAACACTTGTCTTATTGATATTACAATTTGCAACGGACTCCATACTACACGATCATTCATAAAAAGAATCGATAAAGTTCTGTGCTCGCACTGCAGTACCGTAAGAATATTCGTCACTCTTAACTTTTTCGGTAAAATAACGGCATAAAACCCTCCTTAAACCGAGTTCAACTGCATTTTCATTACAATGGCGGTCATTCGATGGTAAAAGTAACTGAATGCAAGGACGGGGTTCATCGACCTGCGACGGTTACCGTCCAAACCTTGAGGTGCGATCTCGTGGAGTGATAAAAGTGATCGTCCGTCACGAATATTTGTTTACAATATGTTTTAGTGATAGTTTTTGAGGTGATATGAGAGAGTTACAGTTACAATTACTAAAACTGCTTGATCCTTTATCATTTTTTTTTAAAACAATCCTGGTTTGTCCTCAATCTTGCCTAATCGTGAGTGAAAATGAGATTGAAGGTGACATGAAGGAACTGGTTTTTCATGTACACAGCTATATCGGTGACATTAGACGGCGGACTTTATTAGGCGAAACCTGAAGGGGTCGTGCCGGGTCGCTCGAATTATTTGCCCTCTACACCCTTATAGTTAAGGGCTTTTATAAGTAAGCCTACCAACTCAGTATTTTATTCTATGAAATTCAATAAATAAACACTGCTACTGCTCGACCGAAAAATATAATCTATACTAATATATAAAGCTGAAGAGTTTGTTTTTTCGTTTGTTTGTTTGTTTGAACGCGCTAATCTCAGAAACTACAAGTGGGATTTGAAAAATTCTTTTTGCATTTAATAGCCCAACTCTTGAGGAAGGTAATAGGCTAAATTTTATCCCGAAATTCCCACGGGATCAAAAGTTACGCGGGTAAAACCGCACGCTGTGGCTAGTATAATTATAATTTTCGAACGATTGCAAATTTTCACCCACATTTTCAGCTCCTTACCATCTTGACAGGAAGTCCTAAATAGCAGTCCTAAATTTGGGTTACATTTTAAGAAGGTGTTGGACTTTCATGTAATAATAATATAAAATTATTTGCTCACAAAAAAGAAGATAAAATAATAAATTTAATGATAGTGTGAGCAAAAAGGATTTGGCTCAGCTTTATGTTGATGCTGGAACAAGTTCAGCAACAACGCTGTTTATTCTGCCAAATCCTATGCGTTGAATAGCTACACTTCGCTTCTATTTATTATTAAAAAAATATATATATACAGACCCATTTTTTAAATTGAGGAATACATTAATAATAAAATAATGAAAAAACAAAAAATCTTAAACATAAATAAGTACATAAATAAAGTTTTTTTTTAAATTAATAAATTGGTTCTTATATGGATTACATTCTTCAGATATCATGCAACTTTGGGAGGTAATGCGTTTTTGCTGAGACAGTAAATGGTGCTTAATTTTACTTTTAAATATGTTGACACTATATAAATAAATAGGTACCATAATAAATAAATAGGTACTACATAAATTATTATATGTAATATAAGTCTAATAACATCAGACTCTTATCAGTACCCCTAATTCGAGAAAGTAATATAAGAACTTAACAGTAATGTTTAATTTTTCAACTTGATATTTTAAGCTTCACGTATAAAAAATATATATTTTTTTTTTATATTGTAAGGATAGGACGTTTGTCTTCCATGCCACCTGATGGAAAGTGCGCATGAAGAATGGTGTTACACGTCCATCCACGAGAAACCTATTCACTCGATTACTATATATTATACATATTACTATATGGTATAGTAGTAATTACACTAACTTTTAAATTTCTTTTCGGTTCTCATTTTTATCTCTGCAGCTATTAAAATCTGTATGACCCTACACGAATTGAAGTGCCCTAAATTGCCTAAATAATCGATAGCCCTTACGACCCGAAGTCGATTCCTAACTACCCTTAATTCTTAAGGTCTTTTTACACTACCCAAGTAGGGTAACTGATTTGTAGGGACTATGAAAATTTATTAGTATTTAGATTAATGCCAAAAGTTGAGTTAAAATTATCGACAAGGTCAAACGATATCAAATTCACTTTTAGGAGTTTAACATCGAATGATGACGCTACGAGGCGAGGCTCCAAAGCTTTTAAGAAAAAAAATTACGAAAAGCTGTCCAATACCAAATCGAATGTCATTGACATCTGTCAAAGTTGACGTAAACTTATTTCCCGTGAAATTGTTCGATTGTTTTTTTCCGAATTTCGAGGTTTTTCCCATGCCGTGACACTGGGCGAACAAAGCAAGGTTCGTTATATAACTATATTCTTAATTCTAATGCTCATATTGTTTGAGGTTATCTGTAGGACACAATCTTTCGTTGGATGGTCAATTACGCGAAGTAATGATTGTGTGACGTTTCGTGGGTAGACATTTTTTTTTTGTTTTCCGCCAAGGAAAGATTTGGCTCCCACTAAAGCAAGTTCTAGTAGGGGGAGGATGAATCCTGTTACGGACGAAAGGGAAATGAAAAATTTGTCAAAGATTGAAAACGCTCCTCATTATATTTAGACAGTTGCAATAGCTCATCCATGACCAGTATATGTTGATTTATTTGTTCCTGTGCAGTATTACACTGCTGTGTTATTTCCTGTAAGGACTGTTGCAAAATACCAATTTTCTCCTGTAGTGAAATAATGGAATTCTATAGAGCTACTAACCCCAGTGGTTAGCAGGTATAGAGTACCCAGACAGTGTGGGGACTGCAAGAGCGGCCACGAGACTTCTCAGAACGTCTGAGTATACCAACTAAACATCCCCCTTCATTGATCCAGCTTGGTGTAGGCCATTGATCGTGATTGGAGTGACAGCCAGAGCTAGAGGCTGCGAGCGGCATCCTGTCGGCTGCCACCATAGATGAACTGAAAGCTAAATGTTTTTTTAGGGTTATATATTACTTAAATGATTAAATGATTGATGTGGCAACACCCTAAACAAGTAAACTAAATCAATATATATAAAACTGTTCCGTTACTGACTGAGTGACTGAGGTACTGAGGTACTGAGGTACTGAGTGACTGAGTGACTGACAGACAACGTACAGCCGTAACTACTGGACGTAGAGAGCTGAAATTTGGAATATACATTCTTTAGGGGATGGAGGGGTGCACTAAGGAAGGAATTCCCGAAATTCCCACGGGAACGGGAAATATAGGACTTTTTAGTTTGTATGAAAAATCTTATTCCTTGAGTGCACCGATGTGAAACTTGGTGTAAAGGTTGTTCAATGTGTGTCTGGTTGTGTTATGAAAGTAATTCCCGAAATTCCCGAAATATATGATGTTTTAGTTTGTATGAAAAAATCCCATTCCTTGAGTGCACGGATGTGATACTTGATATAAAGGTTCCTCAATATGTGTCTGTTTGTATTATGAAAGGAATTCCCGAAATTCCCACGGGAAGGGGTTGGACTTTTTAGTTTGTATGAAAAATCTTATTCCTTGAGTGTACGGATGTGATACTTGGCATGAAGGTTCTTCAAGGAGTGACTGGTTGTGCTACGAAAAAAATTCCCAAAATTCCCACGGGCACGGAAAATATATGATTTTTAGTTTGTATCAAAAAAACTTATTCCTTGAGTTCATGGGTGTGATACTTGGTATAAAGGTTCATTCAGTGGGTGTCTGGTTGTATTGTTTCTGAAATTTCCACGAGAAGGGTAGTTAAGTGCATACGAAGTTGCGGGATAAAGCTAGTCGTCAATAAAACCTCTGTCCCTTAACTGCCTTTTACAGTATGCCCGGCAAGGGAAGCAGCTAATGTAAATTACATGTTTTTCTTTCACTTTTTTATAACGATTTTAGTAATAATAATTATTACTAAAAGGTAATAAAAAAATTTTAGTAGTAATAATTTCTGTTTGTTATCTTGTTTCAGGTGAAGCTGGCACAATGAAGAAGTCCCGGCACAGAGGGCTGGCACTGAGTTTATTATGTAAGTATCCTTCATCATCATCATCATCATCACAACTCTTTGTAATGAGCCCACTGCAGGGCTATGAGTTTATCCTCTGGGTGGCCATAATCCACCACGCTGGCCATAATCCACCACGCTGGCCCAGGGCTGAATAGTAGAATTTTCAGGGTGCTGAAATACCTTTGGACAAACCCTAACAACTACTGCATACAAGTATACAGACACCATGAGAAAATGAATGGTCGGCGGTCACCCATCCTAATACAGGCCGCACCGAGCGCGCTTAACCTGCGAAATCGTTTGATATGCACAGTAACCACGGCGCCACGACGACTTCTCTTCTACAGTCTATAATATCTTTACGGTTCATAATATCCCTATAGGCCATTTCCTATCTACAAACTTACTGTGAAGGTTATAATGGTGCTGTGTTTAAACTCCTAAGAAGCCAGTCGTAGCCGGTTCGATCCTCGCGTAATGCAATCAAATAAGTTAAGCGTATTTTGGTTCCAGTTAAAAAGGAGAATAGGCAACGAAATTGGTGATAGTTTATAAAACATCATTAAGCTGAATGTCATATACTATCAGGTCACTTAAATCGTGAGCTCGTTTTCTGGCTTAGTTAACTTTAAAAGCGAATTAGCTCAAAAATATAGATAAATAAATCATAATAGGTGACCACCGACCATTCATTAATCATGAAGAAAGTAAACAGTATTTGTTAGGGTATATCAGAAGTCATTTTAGCGTCCGAAATCAACCTTCTGCTGACTAGTTTTTAGCCTCCTTATTACGCAGAAGAGATATTCATAGCTCTACAGTAAAAGAATTCAGTTGATAATGACAATAATTATATATATCGAAGTTGTCACAACTCCGTGTAATGAGCCCACTGCAGGAATATGAGTCTCTCCTCTGAGTGATGAGGAGGATTAGGCCGTAATCCACCAAGCTGGCCCAGTGCTGGTTGGTGGATGTCAGACATTTCAGAGCGCCGAAATGCCTTCTGACAAACCCTAACGACTACTGTATACAAGTATACAGCACCCGGGACCGACTGCTTAACGTCCCTCCAAAGCATGGAATATTTACGTGGTCTCACAAACTTTTGATCATATAATATTAGTAGGATTATAATTATGTTTGATCGGTTCTTGCTTCAGTAGTAAATTTAAGGAAAATTCCTAAAAGAAAACCCAAATGATAGAGTTCAAGGAATCACCGATTGACCTAGACTTTATTTCTTACTCGAATCAAAAGAGAATGTTCCAAGTATTTCTTATCCTTCAAAAGAATTGATTTCGTGTAGTCGTGTCACTATAAGCCATTTAAAACACAAAATTATTCATGGATTTGCACGAAGATAGAATGCATTGAGAATAATAGACACCAGTCGTGTGAAGTTAATCTTTTATGACGTACATCTCGTCAATGCTTCGTTCCTTCGTAATTTTATTTGTAACATCTTCTTTTCTATCAAAATACGAATGGTGAAAATACTAAAAATCATGATTTACTCTATAAAGTACAACTATAAATACATATAAATTAACTATGGAAACTGGATATTTACCATTTATTTTGAGTTCTCGATATTTCGGCACTGATGCAAGTGCCATGATGACGACGACGACGGTTCTGTCGTAAATGTAACTGTGTAAATATCCGGTTTCTAAAGTTAATTTAATGTTCATCATCACATCATCATAACCACCACAACTCTTTGTAATGAGCCCACTGCAGGGCTATGAGTCTCTCCCCTGGGTGACGAGGAGGTTTTAGGCCATAATCCACCAAGCTGGCCCAGTGCTGGGTGGTGGTTTTCTGGGCGCCGTAATGGCTTCTAACGAACCCTAACGACTACTGTATACAAGTATACAGCACCCGGGATCGACTGCTTAACGTGCCCTCCGAAGCACGGAAGTCGCCGTGAGAAATGAACGGTCGGCGGTCACCCATCCAAGTACCGACCGCACCGAATGTTGTTTAACCTGTGATATCGTTTGATACACACAGTAACCGCGGCGCCACGAGGACTTCAATTTAATGTTAAATGTTTAAAAACTTATATTACAAATACATAAACATTCTACAAAAAAAAAACAAATGTAGGTTATAAGAGGTGGTCTTATAGCTAAAAAGCAATCTCTTCACGACAACCTTTAAACATATAGATTTCAAATCTCAGTACAGTGCTTTGATTTAATTATATCAATACATTTATAGGCACGACTAAGTGACGATTTAAGTATGACTAGGCAACGGATAGGCAATGGACATACAAAATTATACATTTATATTAACATACATAACTTTACGCCTGTATGTCTTATGACGTAGGCAGAACACCAGAAGCTGTAAAACCATTTGATGTTCGCGTTTGAAAAAATTGAAAAAATTGAAAATTGAAAAAAAGGTATTATAATGATGAAGAGAGACTATTGCAGTGACAGGGGGTCAGCCTATCGCCCACAAAAACTGCTATAAAACCTCGTTCCCGTAACTGACTTCTACAGTATGCCCGGAAAGTAAAGCAGCATTATATATTTTTCTTTTGCTCCAGTCTAGCATACGTTTATTTTTTCGCATAACATAAATGACTTAATATTTCCAGCCAGATCAAGGCAAACAAACATTCACATATTTCTGTACTTTTTTTTATCTTTGTTTCTGCTTCAATAATAAATAGATTTATAAACCCAAATAAGACCAGAGGTTGTATTTCGCCAATGTAATGTGTCAATCTTTGCCCTATGTACATGCCACAGAATTTCAACAGAATCTACACACTCGTTTAAGCTTGAAAGAACAAATAACCATCTGTCTATCCTAAGAAACACGTTTATAATTTTAGTAGAATTTAACATCCATACAGTTTGTCATCAACAAACACAATTTACATAAACTTATTTACTTTAGGACTTCTTTCCAAAACAATAAGAACCAAGTTGCCAACTTTTGGCAAGTATTCAGCGTTGTTTCCAAAAAGTTTAACATCACAAAGTATTTTGTAACATCTCAACATGTTTAGCTACATACTTAACACTCAATTCTTGTCTAACATGACATAGAATCCTGAATACGTGACATAAAGAAGTATATGTCAAGGATGACAAGTGACATCTACATCAAGATGGCTGATCACTAAAGATGGCGGCGTTATTTGTCATAAAATATGTTACGGAATGTTTTTAGGTCGTAAATTCGCCAATTTTGTCTGATTATGCGAATCTTTCTAAAATATTAGTGGTTTGTATTTAGATTTGCTAATTTTAATATTTGCAAGGCCGTTTTGGCTCAGTATTTCACTATTTCTAACATCTATCATGACGTTTCCTAATGTATTTGCTTTTCGTACGGTAGAGTGCGGCCGTTGCGAGAATGCGTTCCTGACAGCTCCTTATGTCCACTGAAGTTTATTTCCGATTCGAAGGGGAAAAAAGCTATGATTTTGACAGCTGTCAGGAAGGCAAACTCCCACCGGTCGCACTATAGACCACTTAGGCATTGGGGTAAACCTATCTGCCTCAGACGCCAGTGCAGTGGTTGCGGGTTCGATCCCCGCACGGAACCAGAAAAAAAAAGGTTTCGTGTCTGGGTGTTTATCTATTTATGTATTTATATTCTAGGTTCCCCCCTAGTTCGCTATATGGTATCCCATAACACAAGCTATGCTTACTTTGGGGCCATGTAGTTGGTGTGATTGTCTGGGGATTTTATATTTATATAAAACGAAAGGCTATTATAGGCCTCGTAGATTCAGTCCAGAATACTACCGCCCCTTAAAATCCGCTTAGATAGTAGTAGTATCCTGTTAGGATTTACCTGTCTAGCGACCACCCTTCATATGAAATCTGCCGTAAAATACCACCACTCTGGCAGTGACGCGATCTGGAAATATTTTATGTTTAGCCATCACCTTCCTAATCCCGTCTGTCTTCGACCTCATCGCCACTGACTATCAGATGAAATTGGGTTTACGATTTAATGAATTTACGGGATTCTTACCACGATTTCCGAACTTAATTTCACGCGTACTTTTATATATGTATATTATATATAATAATGCAATGCTGGCTGCTTACTCAGCTAAACTGTATTTTATCCCATAAACAATTTACAGTAAGTTCAGTTCGATTCAAGCTTCTCGCGGTGCGGTGACACTTACCTCATATTTTTTTATCTGTAAATTCAATTTCTAGTTTCAAATAAAGTTCATTTTTTTAAAAGTGGTTTCCAATAAATCCCATAACAGTAGGTACGATATTTCGATGCTGTTACAAGCAAATCGCAGAGATCGGAAATCGTGTTAAGAATCCCGTAAATTTTTTTTTTTTTTTTTTATAAAATATGGATCAAATTCATTAAATCATAGTGAAAATAACCACGATAGTTTAAAGATTGGGTTAATTTAAAATATAAGCTTACCAGAGATGTACAGCTGTACCGCAAATATATAGGTATACTTTGAAGTATCTAATTTTAGATTTCTTTGGTGCGATAAACTATAAATAAATGTCAAAGTTACAATAATCATACTTTATTATTATGGATGCATTGATTGAAGGATTCCGCTTCTTCCACGTTCATTAATCTTTTCATACATGACCGCGATGATTATTGAACTTGGCTCTGATTTCACATGTTTATTTTTGATGGGATTGTATTTAAGGCAAGAAACCATATACAAATTACAGTCTAATCGAGAAGTGGCAGTGGTTTTTTTTTACGACGACTATTTATGAAATAATATAACTGGTCTTGAAAAGATTTAATCATGTTTTTTTCCTTATAAATATGCAACAAAAACTTCTTGGTATATAAACTTTAACCTTCTAGTCAAATTTCTTAGTAACATTATGCATTTTATTATTAAAACGTTAAAGTTCTTTATTATTAATCTGAAGGTCAAAACAGATTGCATATTTTATTGGGTTTTTACGTTCAGGCAAAAACTATTTTATTTATTTATTTAGGTATTTATTAAATATTATTAGAATTAAATTATCAATATTTAATCATACTAATATTATACTTATTTCTATTATGACATACAGCATGCAGAGGTCCACTCGACGACCACTTTGGCGACGGTTTAAACCTATCTGCCTAAGACGCCAATGGTTGCGTTTTCGATTCCCGCTCGGATCAAAAAAAATGTTCCGAGTCTGGCTGTTTATCTATTTATGTATTTATATTCTAGGTTCCCCCTAGTTCGCTACATATTATCCCATAACACAAGCTATGCTTACTTTGGGGCCATGTAGTTGGTGTGTTTGTTTGTTTTTTTTTTATTATTCTCGAAACTCACCCTGGGATATTTAGCATCTTGATACCTTCATCCCTACAAATGGGTTATCATGGTAAATAAGCGCACTTATGCCTACTAAAAAATATTTATTTATTTATTTACTCTTCATTGTACAAACACAAAATAGAAAATAAAGGACATTGCGTTTTTTAATTATTTTGAAAGCATGATATCTAATTGTTTCTGAAAACAAATTCATCTCTTAAGATCTATTAATTTATTTGTCTCTAGCCACCGCGCGCGGTTTTACCCGCGTAACTTTTGATTCCGTGGAAATTTCGAAATAAAATATAGCCTATAACCTTCCTCAAGAGTTGGGCTATCAAATGCAAAAATAATTTTTCAAATCCCACTTGTAGTTTCTGAGATTAGCGCGTTCAAACAAACAAACAAAAACACAAACTCTTCAGCTTTATATATTAGTATAGATAGATTAAGCCGGAAAGCATCACCGCCAGAGCGGTAATATCTGGCGGCAGATTTTATTTTATTAGTAAAGATCTTCCACAACCATCCCTTGTCTTTTCCAGGTTGTATTCTCATCCTCATCTGTGAGCTGCCGTCCTTGTCCGCGGTGAGAGCCACCTCGCTGATCTTCTCCAAGACCAGCACCACAGCTGCTCCGGAGGAAGTGTCTCCTAGTGGAGATGGAGAAGTTCAGGTGAGATCAAAATGTCATGTTTTTCTTCAAGAATGTTATGCATTAGTTTATATAACAATTCATATTAACGACTTAAAATACAATTTATTAAGTTTTAGAAAATAGATTTAGGGAGAGTTTGGTTCAACATTTGTCTTATAAATTTTTTTTTGCTTATAAATGAATACAAGAAAAGCATAAGGTATATATCTATCAAATATCATTCGATTATCGTAGGTATATTGAAAGATATTTTTCAGTTCTTTGTTTTAAGCCCTAGAATAATAGTATTTTATTTCCTTTTTAACAGCAATAAAAAAGCCATGTAACTAAATATCTAAAAAAATGTATGGAGCATTATTAAAGACAAAAATTTAAAATATTTGGCCATGTAACTAACTCAATTTTATGTTATACTAGCCGGTCCCAGTTCCATCCCAGTTCCACCTGCATTATCTACTCCCGTTCCCGTGGGAACTCCGGTATAAAATATAACCTATGGCCTTCCTCGATAAATGGTCTAATCAATGCAAAATATTTTAGCCTATAACCTTCCTCAAGAGTTGGGCTATCAAATGCAAAAATAATTTTTCAAATCCTACTTGTAGTTTCTGAGATTAGCGCGTTCAAACAAACAAACAAACAAAAAACAAACTCTTCAGCTTTATATATATTAGTATAGATAGATGGGCCTGTGGTAAAACTAATGCTATAAAATGAAATAAATTAAATAGAAGATTAACGTGATCAAACTAATAATTAAATATACATACATACATAACTTCACGCCTGTATCCCTAATGGGGTAGGCAGAACACCAGAGGCTATAAAAACCATCTGATGTCACGTTTGACAAATTTGGAGGTATTATTATGATGGAGAGAGACTATAGCAGTGACAGGGTGTCAGCCTGTCGCCCGCAAAATCGCCAATAAATCCCCCGTCCCTTAACTGACTTTTACAGTTTGCCCGGGAAGAGAAGCAGCTGGCACATTCTATGTTTTTCTTTCGCTCCCAGTCCAGCATGGAAGAAATAAAATTAAATATAGAATTAAAATTAAATATAGAATTAATTAAATATAGAATAAATAAATATTCGCGAAAACTTAGACAATATCACCCCATTAATTTACACAATCAAGTATCCAATTAAGAAAACTACCGATCGGTTACTTGAATTACTTAACCGGAAATACGCTACTTTACACCGGAAACAATGAAGTATTAATAAAAACATGTTCGCCTTACAGAATGACTTATTAACGGAATGCCAATTTATTCCGTACTTTATGAAGTCTGAACTATCTGACGTAAAAATAAAGAAGTTTTTTTTCAATCGACTTTGAAAAGGATGACGCTATCAATAATTTGCTTTATGTTTTTTTAATTACTTGTGACGTGATAATTTCGTCAATTATAAATCAATTTTCAACCGACTTCCAAAAAAGGAGGAGGTTCTCAATTCTGTATGTTTTTTTTTGTTTTTTTTTTGTGTCTTTGTTACACGATATTTCGAACAATTATGAATTGATTTTGAAAATTGTTGGTTTCATATGATAGACGATACCTCATCGTTGGTCCCATTTAAATTTCATCGAAATCGGTTTAGTACTTCATTGAAAATTTCAAACTTTTGAAAAAATATGTATGATTTCGAAGAATGTTTATGTTGATGACATTCTCCACTGCGCAAGGTGCGTGGCATACCTACGCTCAAAGTAAATAGAGTTACGCCTCTAAACAGAGGCTATAAATATTTTTTGTATGGGAAGAATTATATTTTAAAAAGTTGTAGAACAAATGTTGTTGGGATTGATGTGGAGTAGCTGCCTGCAATAGTTGATGCGCTAATTAAAATAAACCCTGTATAAAAAATGTGTACTTGCAGTCACAAAACTAATTGGAAGTAAACACAAAGTATGCAAATGTAATTTAAATGGAAGGCGGGCAGCCCTATCACATGTTAACAGACCGCGGCGCTGTAGTCATTTATTTCAAAGATGCGGCCGAGTTGAATTACTGTAGATATCTGTACTGTACTGAAGGTCTTCGTGGCTTAGCAGCATATATTCCGATCGTAAGAATAAGGTTGTGAGTTCAATATCAAGCCCCAACCTCTGTCGGGGAACCCATTTCAATCATTTCATGCATACATACATACATAAAGTCACGTTTGTATCCCTTATGGGGTAGGCAGAACACCAGAAACCATCTGATGTCACATTTGACAAACTTGGAGGTATTATAATGATGGAGAGAATCTTGCAGTGATAGGGGTCGTGGTCGTGGACGTGGGTCAGCCTATCGCCCGCAAAAACGCCAACAAAACCTCCGTCCCGTGACTGACTTTTATAGTAGGTATGTCTGGGAAGAAAAGCAGCTGGCACGTTCTATGTTTTGCTTTCGCTCGCAGTCCGGCATGGAAGCAGATTGTGCTGTGTGAATAAATGTAATTTTTTATATATTTCCTATTTTTTTATATTATTATTACCAGACAGTGTGAGACTTCTACTCACTAAACTTAATGATACGTACCTTTAATGATCTTTTGTCGTTCTACCGACAATCGACATGTCCAAACATGTTTATTAATTTATACATACGACAACCGGCTGGTGTAGTGGATACATACATTACCTTCTATGGCAGAGGTCCTGGGTTCGAATCCCGGCGGTGGCTGATATTTGTGTGATGAACACAGATATTAGCCGTCAAGTCATTGATGTTTTAAGTTTATTTTCTGTTATCCATAGATAGTATCCATAATACAAGTTATTAATGAAACTTAATTTAGGCTAGATAATATTGAGTGAATGTCACAAGTATTTATTATTTATTCTTCATTGTACTCAAAGATAAGGAATATTTCGACAACGGTTTTATAGATACAGAGCGCAATAGGCGGCCTTATCATCGAAAGATGATCTCTTTCATAAAACTCTAGAATTTTTATTTATTACTTTATTATTTTTTTTTACACTTTAATGTACTACTAAGTAGTACAATAGCTATCTATAATAAAATTAAAACAGACTAAATTTGAAAATTATTTAAATTACTTACCACCCACACACACACACACACACACACACACACACACACACACACACACACACACACACACACACACATTATAGATACAGACAATCGCATATTATGAAACTCATTGTATGGCAACTTCTTTAACAAGAAAAATGAACTAATATGGGAAGACACTGGTCTCCACATCACAGGGAATCCTAAGGTGGAGTTCAGAGTTACAGCTTAATAATTTGCATTATAAAGCATCATATAATTAAGTATAAGATCATTGTTAAAAATTGTGTATGTACTGAAATAAATATATAAAACTTGTGAAGATGCATTACTTATCCAAAGTTGAAGAATTGCCCTAATTTTAATATGCATTTTCCTATTATTATTAAATATGTATTCCACAAATATATATGGTTATTGTAAATATTATGTATATGTATGTATGTGTATGTATATAGATATATATGTGTGTATGTATATTCTTATAAGAACTTAATTACTTATATATTTATTACATATATTGTACGACATGACACGGTTTTACGCACCTGAAATCCTCTACCCTAAGGTTGTCTGTAAGAGATCGCTTCTTTAGCGATAAGGCCACCTCTTGTACCTACTCTAAGTTTTTTATTTCTGTTGATTGTCTTAGCATTTATTTGTAGTTGTGCAATAAAGAGTTAATAATAATTATTATTATTATTATTATATCATTCATTAATTTCATTCAATATTACTTTTTGTGATACAGTTCGTTTACAATATACAAGAAGAGATTCATAAAAAGAGTAATTCAACGATAAAAGTGAGTTTGCAAGTAAATATGTAATGTTCTTGGATCAATCTATACTAATATATAAAGCTGAAGAGTTTGTTTTTTTGTTTGTTTGTTTGTTTGAACGCGCTAATCTCAAAAACTACAAGTGGGATTTGAAAAATTCTTTTTGCATTTGATAGCCCAACTCTTGAGGAAGGTTAGAGACTATATTTTATCCCGAAATTCCCACGGGATCAAAAGTTACGCGGGTAAAACCGCGCGCGGTGGCTAGTCTCCTATAAAATCTCAGAGGTAAATAAGTTTATATTGGTAATTCTTAGTTATATAAAATCAGGTTGGAAAAGTAATTATTTTCATTTACTTTTATGATGAGGTTTTTCCTGTGTAATTATTGATAAATAATTTCGAAGCAATCATAGGCAATAAAGATTGAATGCAATATTCGCAAAATATTTGATTCATATACACAGTAAATAAATATTTAACAATAATTGCAAATCATTAAAGCATAAATGTGCCGTGCTTACAATGAATTGATTAGTATCGCTGGTAGTGGCAGAGATACAACTATTGACTTAGATTTATACAGCTTTAATTATAAAACCTTTCGTTGACATATTGCTACGTGTATAGAATGTATGCACTGACTTTCGATTTTATCTAATCATTTTTGTAAAAATATTGATACCTTCTTTTAATTAAAACCTAAGAGTGATTTGAGATGTTCGTGCTTAGCAATTTTATGCATGTTATGTGTACTATTAAGGTTCGTATTCTAGATTTAGAAAAAATGTCATTACAATAAGTTAGCTTTAAAAGTTATTGCAAACTGTTTGTGCACTTAATAAATATAATAACTTTAAATATTCTTATACAGGGTTGATTTGTAGTCACTGGCCAATTTTTTTACACAATGGGTAACATTTAAAAAAAAAAACGAAAAAAAAGTATTTATATTTTTATAAAGAAATCAATATATCCGCTAGCATAATAACCAAGGCATGGGCACTCTAAATTACCATTAAAATAAAGATGACTACGCGCTACTATATAAGATCTTGTAGTGCTACGTCGTAGTCATCATCCATCCATCATCCACAGCCTGTAGACGTCCACTGCTGGACATAGGCCTCCCCAAGGTCTTCCACGTCGCTCGGCGCCGCCCTCATCCAGCGTTTACTGGCAACTTTGACCAGGTCGTCGGTCCATCGTGCGGGGGGCCTGCCTACGCTGCGTCTCCCAGTACGTGGCCGCCACTAGACAACTTTTCTGCCCCACCGGCCATCTGTTCTGTGAGCTATGTGCCCTGCCCATTGCCACTTCAGCTCTGCAATCCTTCTGGCTATGTCGGTGACATTGGTTCGCCTGCGAATCTCCTCATTCCTGATTCGATCCCGCAGTAGTATTATCAATGAAATACCGCTGTTGATAGCTGTTGTAGTAGCTAAGTTCATCAACAACGACTATTTTTAAAATAGTTGGTGTTTCCATATTTCTACTTTTTTGTACTGAGCGACGCTAAAATAAATATGCAGGCACGTTTATATCGTGTCATAGAAATTAACATTTAAATTTGACTAGTGACTAAAAATCAACCCTGTATATTATTATTTACCTTTTTATTAAAAAAAATCCGTAGTAAACAATAGCCTTAAGCTATCAAATGCAAAATCATTTTTCAAATCGGACTTGTCTTTTCTAAGATAATTCCGTTCATACAAACACATTATAAGCTTTAACATATTAAATTGTAATAGAACTGACATAGAAGTGTAGATAATACAAATAATTAATATCAATGCACAACAGTCTAAATCGGACTCAACAAAGTGAAAACAGCTTCTGATTTCGCAAAAATAACCGTATTTCTAACATCATAAAGTAGTTTTAGCTATCGTGATCAATTCTAATAAGGATGTGTCGTATAATTAATGCTCATATATCCCGCAATGGTAATTATATACGCCTTGTTTGAAGTTAGCGCGAAATTTTAGTTTATACGCTTCGGAGACGAAAGTGGTTTAATATGTCTTCCGTTTATTATATACAAGCTGTTGTCCGTGAACTCGTGCGCGTTAGAATTTTCTTTAGTATAAATGGAAACTCACATTTTAAAAAGCAATTGCGTAAAAAAGTTTGCTTTGTGATTAAAAATATCTACAACGCCATCTAGTGACAAAGTGTGAAACTAAATTCTTTAAACAAATCAATCTCATCAAGACCATTTCAGACTACTTAATATAATATTGCTGTCCGTGTAGGGTTGACTTATAATACCCCTCCCACCCCTGGATAAGTGTGTTGTATAATCAACGAAGCAGAGCATTAAAAAAACCGACTTCACGTCAAAACTTTGGCTGAAGTAGAAAGTCATCAAGGTAAACGATCCGAATTCATACATATTAAAAAAAAAAAACATGAAGTACACAATCGATTTCAATTAAATATATTTGGGACTAAATAGGAAGTATACTCTATCATATGAAACAAGAATCATCAAAATCGGTTCACCCAGTTAAAAGTTATGATGTAACAAACATAAAAAAACATACAGACGAATTGAGTACCTCCTTCTTTTTTGAAGTCGTTTGAAAAGGCGCCTAATATCTCAGTGACCCCCGCTTATAGGTATGACCTCTTCAGTGTCCGAGTGGTTATCAAATACCCTTCATATAAAATCCGCAGCAAAATGTCACAGCTCCGGCGGTGATGTGTTCCGGAAATATTTTATGAAGAGCCAGTTCTTTACTAGGCCCATGTGCTTAATTTTGATACACCTGCAACTATTGATTTTTTATGTAACTTATCTCACAGCCTTCCTTAAGAATTGAGACGTAATAGTTTGACAATCTCTATGGTGCAGTATTATAAGGCTGTTACCATATCAATCGGTCGACATCGACTGTGCGTTTCTTCTGTCGATGGATTGGTGTGGAAACACCCTAAGACGCTACTGACTACCTAAATCGTTAGGTCCTGGGTTCAATCCTGCACGGAACAATAAAAAATAAAATGTATTTTTAATACATATAAATGTATTTATATGTATTTCTTCCATGCTGGACTAGGAGTGAAAGAAAAACATAGAATTTTTTTTTTTTTATAAGTGACTAAACCCGCGTTTGACCTCAATCTCACCTGATGGTAAGTGACGATGAGGTCGAAGATGAAAGCACACGGGTTTAGGAAGGAACTGGCTCTTTATACAGTATTGCCGGAACACATTACCGCCGGAGTGGTAACATTTGGCGGCAGACTTTATATTAAGGGTGGTCGCTAGCCAGGCGGACCCAGAAGGGATCCTACCACCAAGTAGAATGTGCCAGCTGCTTCTTTTCTCGGGCATACTGTAAGGGTCAGTTAAGGGACGGAGGTTTTATTGGCATTTTTGCGGGCGATAGGCTGACCCCCTGTCACTGCAATAGTCTCACTCCATCATAATACCTCCGAATTTGTCAAACGTGACATAAGATGGTTTTATAGCCTCTGGTGTTCTGCCTACTCCATTAGGGATACAGGCGTGAAGTTATGTATGTATTTATACGCTAGTTCGCTACATGGTATCTCATAACACAAGCTCTGCTTACTTTAAGGCCATGTAGTAGGTGTGATTGTCTGGATATTTTTTTAGTTTCTCTGGTTAGCGCGTTCAAACCAAAGACTGCATACCGGTATGAGTTTCTGTACATTTTTTTTCTGTATGACATTATACCGTTAAATAAGGTGTATTTAAAAATAACAGTACAAGAATTCATACTGAAATATTTCGTGTAACTTTTTTATTAAGTATAGTAGCATAACTGATTTTTTTTTCAGTTAACCTAAATTTTCCTGTATTAATATTAATATTGATATTAAAATTTTATTTTTAAATAACTGTAGAATGTTCAATACTTAAGTTGAAGCCTATGAATTTCTGTACTAAAAACATCTACAGAAATTAATCCAGTATATTTAAGTTAGATTTTAATAACTTGTACAGGTATTGTGTTTGATGAGGCAGTACACTAATAAGGGTACTGAAATTTTACTAGTACTATTAAAAAAAATTATACCGATATGCAGGGGCACCTTTACAAACTCTACAGGTGTCCTTGTATCAGTATAGACTACTAATTCAATAATTCTATAATACTTTCCCATCTCCATGTCCACGTCCACGTCCTGTCTTTGTCCACAACTATCCTCATCTCCATCCACATTATCTGTATTCTCTCTCACCTCTATCGCTACGTCTATCTCTGCTTCTATCTTTACCTCTATATCTATGTCTACTTTTCTGTCTAATACTTGATTGCCTATTGTATAAATATAATAGTAGACTCCAGAAGATCAACTCATTCATGGGTCAATGTGTACGCTTAATTTTATAATAAAATTCCAAAATATTTAAGACTAAACCTTCGATAGATTCAAGGATAAGTGTTTTGTGAAAAGGTTTACTATAAGATATCCGGATGAAAGAAGATGGGATTCCCTGGCTGTAAATTGTTATTGTGTATTTTTTTTCTCTTATTTTTAAAAGATGATTGCTGTTGAGTTTCTTGCCACTTCTTCTCAACAGATCGACTTTCCGAAGTGGTAGATAGATTCAGTTCAATTTGTAAATTGTTTGACATATTTCAAATGTATTTAAATACTTACGAAATAAAGAATATTTGAGTTTGAGTTAATCACTAACCATGATATTACTCTCTTTCCAGGCAGAAACTCCCGAAGAAGAACCAGCAGCAATCAACGCCACAAAATACACTGGCATACCCCAAATAGACTACATCCATGATCCGAACCTTCCCCGGGAGTTGAACGGGTTCAATCTTTCGGAGTACCCATTCTATGAAGCCGTTCCACCACCGGAGACGATGGACTTTAAATGTGATGGTCTGCATGATGGGTTTTATGCGTCCGTTCCTCATAAATGTCAGGTTAGTTGGTCAGCTGTTCACATGATAAAGTTGAATGGCATAGAAAAATACATCATAAATGTAGCTAGAAGAAATCGTCGAGGCATAGTAGATACTGTACATAAGATTTTACATAACAAGTCAAGCCCCGTTCGGTCGATATAAGGTTGGGTAACCGTCTATATGTATGTATGTGTATTTATACTCTAGGTTCCCCCTAGTTCGCTACATGGTATCTCATAACACAAGCTTTGCTTATTATATTTTTGAGTTTTTGCATTCAAAATGCTCAATTATTCTTAAATAACTGAAAAAATGTGCCAAATAACAAACACCCGACCAGGACTCGAACCTGGGAACTCTCGTTTGCCGGACGAATTCTCTTCTACTGAGCGATCGGGGCCTGGCGGTACGCATCGAAATTACTTAGCTCATTTTTGTTTTTACGTTATATTGCTAACGTAGCTCCATCTAATGGTATAGCTTTGCAGCTAAGACCACCCGAGACCAATTTCTTTTCAGAAATTGTGAATCCCAGTTAAAGTGAAGCATTGCATTGTTTAATAATGTTTTTAAGTTTTGGCATTTAAAATGCTCAATTATTCTTAAATGACTGAAAAAGTTTTCAGTTATTAAGAATAATTCTTTATCTATTTATAATTTATTTATGGCTCTAGGTATACCACCACTGTCTGTACGGAACCCGGTACGACTTCCTCTGCGCCAACTATACAGCATTTGACCAGAAGACCTTCATCTGTCATTTCGCGTCGGAAGTGGACTGCAAGAATTCTCCGAATTATTTCCACAGGTAAGACATCTGCAATGGATGACGATTATAATACCTTCTTTACCGTTGTAACTGTTTTGATTTTTGTTTTTTAGTTTTCTTTCCTGATAAACATATTTCTTTCTTTCTTTCGTCTTTCTTTCGTTTTTCTTTCTTTTTTCATTCTTGTTCACACCATCGTGGTTATTTCCAGTATAATTTAATGAGCTTTAGGTATTTTCAACCACGAATTTAGTTTTTTGATTTTTTGATGAAATCTGTGATCGTGGTACTTGCAACGGCATCAAAATATTTATATTGGACGACAAGAAGTTTCATATTTAAAGTCAATATACATAGATGGGTATTCTATTTTATAGAAATTTAGTCGCTGGATTGTAGATTTCGGACTATCAATAAATATTTGACCACAGTGTTGGCCATATTGACATAACTTTAATAAAAGTACATAATTCGGTTATAAAGATTGTACGGGCAATAAATAATCTTATGCCCGTACGCAGCGAATTGTCACTGCTTTAATAAAGACACGAAGAAGTAAAAAGGATAATTCTACTCACCAAACACGTTTCTTAAGTATGTCGATGGACAAATATAATAATGAGGAGGGGAAGTTTATATATAGTGTGGGATTAGGGAAGGAAGTATATTATTAATTTCACCGATTTAACTTTCCTTTTGACTACTAAAACATTGATGCACAAAAACTTCACAGATAAACCGGACAACATATCAAAACAATATCTTTACATCCGAGGCGCCAAGTCACAAGAGTATCAATCCACAATAATATCACTTTGACGTTTTGACGTCTGTCAAAAAACAATTCGTCTTCGTTCATTGAAACAAAACCACAGACTAGCGCCACCTATGGTAACTGGCGCGAACAAAGGTGCATGATGTCACATAACTTACGAATCGTCCTACTGGGCAAGAATATTATGGGAAATAGTCATAAAATGAGGAATATGGGATGTGCTCGATGTGACAATTTGGTCACTACAGATATATATACTTGAATAAAACACTGTATTTAAAAATCGAAACGAATCTACCACTGCAAAAAGTCAATCTGTTGAGAAGAAGTTCCCAAAAAATTCAACAGCAACCATCTTCTTATTTTTTTTACAATTAAGTCCTTTAGTCATCTATGCAATTTTTTTTTATATTAAATGAAAATTGATTTTCGCTGAATAATCTGTGTGGGATAACTTGGATGGGTTACCGCCGAACATTCATTTCTATCGGCGGCTTTCATGCTTCGAAAGGCACGTTAAGCAGTCGGTCTCGGGTGCTGTATACTTGTATGCAGTAGTCGCTAGGGTTTGTTCGGCGCCCTGAAAATTCTGACATCCACCACCCAGCACTGGGCCAGCTTGGTGGATTACGGCCTATAAATCCTCGTCAGCCAGGGGAGAGACTCATAACCCTGAAGTGGGCTCATTAGGTTTAGAGTTGTGATGGTGCCTTTCAACACCTAAAGAGTTTCATGACAAAAACCTTACTCAAATTAAGAGAAGGAACTTTGAATGCAAAAATATTTGAATCCAACTGGTATTTTAAAAAAGTAGAATGTACGTTTTCTATTGTATTTCTTCTCTTCTCGGACATACTGTAAAAGTTAGTTAAAGGACTGAGGTTTTATTGGAGGTCACAAAAAGTGGGTGATAGGCTGATCCACCATTATAATGCCTCCGTCAAACGTGACATCAGATGGTTTTATAATCTCTGGTGTTCTGCCTACCCCATAAGGGATACAGGTGAAGTTATGTTGGTATGTATGTTTATAAATATTCAATGTTTATTTATCCTTTATCTAGTATCCTTAACGTTCTTTGATAAAATTAATCCAGATCACATTATACGGACCGAACGTTTTATTTTGTTAGAAAATAAACAGCTTTAAATAATTTGAGTAAATTACGGTGTGATAATAATTTTTTATCTCTTCACGTAACAAACAGTATTTTACACTTAATATTACACAATTTAATGCACAAATAGACCTATAATACCATTATATTTATACAACATATTTTAAAAGTATTGAGTTCACTAAGAATATAGTTTACTATCCCACAGAACACTTTTCAAAAAGCCACTATTTATATATACAAAAAATTTAATTTAAATAATAATAAATAAATATTTATAAATGACACTCACACAACATTATCTAGCCCAAATTAAGCTTCTTAAAGAACTTGTGTTATGGATACTACATAAATGATATACTTAAAAAATATATAAACATACATATTGAAAAAATACATATTTTTTATTAGAATAAACTTAAATAAATATATAAACATCCATGACTTGACGGCTAATATCTGTGTTCATCACACAAATATCCGCCAACGCCGGGATTCGAACCCAGGACATCTGGCATAGAAGGCAATGTATGTTACCACTACACCAGGCAGTCGTCAAACGGTGTGTTCATTTATATGTTGGAAATATCAAACGCGGGGATTTTTAATCGGCTCTCCACAGCTAAATTAGAAAGATTAGCTGTTGTGTCTCCGAAAACATAAATAAATATTTACTTATCTACCTATATCTATTTCCAGAAACGACGCCCTGTACCAAGCGACCACGACCGCCCCCCCGCCGCCACCCCCCACCACAACTACCACGACCACCACGCCCCCGCCCACTAGAGCCACCCGCCGACCACCCCGCCGGCGCCCGGTGTATGATGATTATTATGATGATGATGAAGAATATTATGAACGAGATTATGATTATCGGTAAGGAGATTAGCTTATTTTTCAACCGACTTAAAAAAATGAGGTCTCAATTCGTCTGTATGTTTGTTACATCATAACTTTTGACTGGGAGAACCGATTTTGACGATTCATATGATAGAGTATACTTTCCATTTGGTCCGATATAAATTTCATCGAAATCGGTTAAGCACTTCATGATTTTTTTTTTAATATGTATGAATTCGGAGATCGTTTACCGGTTTTTTTAATGCTCTCCATTCGTTGATTGTATATGATGGATATTCCAAAAAGTATAATATCTAAGTCGACAGTTCCTTTTTGGTAGAGGTTGCCAAGGTTTTGAATGAACTGCTGAGTCTATTTTTCCTGACATCTATATTCCTGGTACTTTAAAGTATCGAGTGAATAGGTTTCTCGTGGATGAAGGTGTACCTACCACCTTCATATCTTCATTTAACACCAGGTGTCATAGAAGACAAACGTCCCATCCTGTATTTGTAAAAAAAAGTAGAAAAATTATTTTAAATGAATAAAAATGCGTTCTGATGAATAGAATCATGAACAGTCACGTCCAAAAAGATGTATACGTGACTTTATTAAACGGTCGACCGACGGCAATTAGATTTTAGTCAGTTCGATTCTTGGATGAAGAAAGAGAGTTTTCTAAAAATCTTTGAATGTGGTTTTGTTTCTTTTCCAAAATAAAGAAATGTTTCTTTTCTATCTCTATTATAAAGAGTACCCACTTCTCCTCCAGGAACACAAAAATTCCAACCTGTATAGGACTTCCGTAGGCCACAGCCTGCCATCAATTTTCTTGGGACTGATGTTCTCATACTATCACGTCCTCGAATTTCGAAAGTGGCCCTGCAGATTTATGTACAGATTTTTATAGATAATTGACAGCATATCTATGCTTGAGTCAAAGCTTAAGAAGGCTTTCATAATATAGGCCTAAGTTTCGACTTAAACAATAATTCATTTTGTCCAACGATCCATACAGATCTCGGTTAGAACGACGTGAATTTTTATTTTCATTGGTCAATTTCTATGTTACAGAGGACCCAAAAGGCGACCCAGACCTCGACCAGGACCAAGATGGAAGCAAGCTGATGACGCGGATTATAGGTAATAATAAATATGTAAAAATAGATTTATTTCCATAAAAATCACACAACGAAAAAAATCAAGATTTTTTGGAAAAGCTGCGTAAAAGACTCAGCTTACTTGCTGCTGAAGGTGAAAAGTGAGCAGCAATTGTTTTTAGTCTTTTTGGAAACATTACGCACTCGCAATATTGATAAATATTAAGATATCTTTTATTCCATTCCATGCTGGACTTGGGGCAAAAGAAAAACATTGAATGTACCAGATTAGAATGCTACTTCCCTTCCCGGGCGTATTGTAAGAGTCAGTTAAGGGACAGAGGTTTTATTGGCATTTTTGTGGGCGATAGGCTGACCCTTTGTCACTGCAATAGTCTCTATCTATCATTATAATACCTCCAAAGTCAAACGTGACATCAGCTGGTCTTGTAACCTCTGGTTTTCTGCCTACCTCATAAGGGATACAGGCGTGAAGTTTTGTATGTATATGTATATATCTTACCCAGGTTACACGGAGACAGTGACTTTATGAGGAAAGTCGTACATCGAACTATCAAATTTAATATGAGGTTGTCTAAGAATAGAGCTACTAAACCTGGTTAAACGTGTCATAAAAAGTGAGTGTGAGTGGTAAATTTGATTCATTCATTCATATAAGTCCCACTTTTGGGCCCGCCTGGCTAGCAACCAACGTTGATATAGGGTCACCTTATAAAAGTCAATAATATTTTAATAGCAGATCAAGACTGATGAGTGGGTCATAATTACGAAAAAAAATATATGCTTTTAAATATTTTTCATAAATTAAAATTTCAAAATTCTTTTAAGTGATCAAAATTTAAGTTTAATCTGTAGTTTATGACTTCACAGCATGTAATAAAATCGTTTCCATCTAATTGTTTGTAGTCATAAAATGTAGATTAATCTTAAATTTTACTGACAGAGAAGAATTGTGAAATTTTAATTTATGAAAAATATTTCAAAAATAATATATTTTTTTTTAATTCAGACCCACTCATCATTCCTTATCTGCTATTAAAATATAATTGACTATTATGAGCGGACCCTGTATAAATTCAGCAATGATGGGTTCCCGCAAATTTTATGCAGAGCCACATCCTTCCTTAACCCGTGTGTATAGTCACGTGAATTAATATGTAAACGCTTCGTAACTTATTCAGTTGGGATAAGGTTAAAATTCCAATGAAAATGTATACATATTTTAAGACGTGACATCATCTTCAAAAAATTATGAAAAAATGATCTCATCTTCGCTTACAGTAAGGTGAGATGGGGTTAAACGAGGGTTGAGTTACCTATAAAAAGAAACTCTTTTTTTCTCTGACTCTAATTGGCTGTCTTAGGTCTGTTAAGGTTTAGGTATGCCCAACTCGGTATTGACTAGCAAAGGGGATATTAAGTGGGTATCTCTGGGTTCTGTGAGTCCCGCATTGTTAGGAATTGGCCGGTGGGGTCATGTGTCTCTAACGAGCATGTGTCCCCCAACGGTCCCCTCTCGTGCATCAAGAATTCACCTCCTCCCCGTTTGGGATTCCTTTAGGGGCGTCTAGGTGGGGTACCAACGTTTGTTTGGCGGAAAAACCAACGTTTCTTTGGCCATTACTTGCCTCATTCAAAGGAGAGATACAAATATTTGACCCTCTGAAGAAAACACGAGGCAAAGTTTATTATATAAGCGACACTTCTATTCATTTCTTTTTGTTTTATAAGGATAGGATAGAACGGTTGTTTTCCATGCCACCTGATGGAAAGTTAAATTTGGAACTAAATATATTCAATTTTTCTTTCAGGTATGATCGTGAGCGCAATCCAGAAGATTCTTACGCTGGAGAAAGACCATATCATCGCCCAGCTAAACGGCCATCATACAAACAGAGCGAGTACGAAGAAGACCGACGACCAGGAGGAAGAACCAGCTATAGAAGACCAGGTAGACCACAAAGACCTGTAGAAGATGACGAAGATAGATACGTTGAAGATGAAGATCGAAGAAGTGGCCCAAGATCTGCGTACAGACCTAGAGAAGAAAGAAGGAGACCTAAAGATGAAGCAGCGAACAAAAGGCCAAGAGAAGATGTTAAACCTGAGCAAAGAGATAGAGATGAAGTTAGACCACGTGATGAAGTGAGATCACGTGATGAAACTAGATCACGTGATGAAATTAGACCACGAGATGAAATCAAGCCGAGGGATGAAATCAGACCAAGGGGAGAAGTCCGAAAAAGAGGTGAAGGCAGGCCAAGAGATGAAATAAAACCACGTGATGAAGTTAAGCCAAGAGACGAAATAAGACCAAGGGATGAAGTAAGATCAAGAGATGAAGTAAGGTCAAGAGATGAAGTAAGGTCAAGAGATGAAGTAAGGTCAAGAGATGAAATAAGGCCTAGGGATGAAATTAGGCCTAGGGATGAAATCAGACCTAGGGATGAAATAAGGTCCAGAGATGAAAGTGATGATTTCAAAACCGCGGATGAAATCAGATCTAGTGATGTAGTAAGACCGAGAAACGAAAAGAGAAATCGAGATGACGTAAGAACAAGAGATGAACCATTGACACCTCAAGAAGAACTTAAAGCTAGAGATGAATTATTTAGACCTCGTGAAGATCACCGATTTAACAGAGAAAATGCGGAAGTCAAACCTTTTAGAACCAGAGACGACCGGTTTAACGAAGGTCGTAGATACAGAGAACAAGAAAAGAGAAACACGAATCGAAATCAGCCTAAAAATGACAGGTACGATGAAGATGACAGGGAAGAAGAAAAACAACCTGTAGTTACTGAAGCGCCACCATTAGTAAAACCAAATGGTCCAGGTATTTTCAGTCAACCTAGAATGCCACCAAAAATAAAACGGCCAGTGCCAATTAGTGAGAAACACAAGTATGATTACGTCCCTGTGGTATCAACGAAAGCACCTCCAAAAAAAGAGGATGATTATTACTATGATTATGAAGAAGATGATCAAAGTAGGCCAGCGTCTTCTGGGAAATCAAGTTCTATTTCACAAAAACCCAAACTGGAGCCAATCGTTAAAGAAAAATTCAGGCCATCGAGGCCACTCTATTCTAGTCCTAGTCCAAAAGTCAGTCCTCTAAAGCGACCAATTGATGATGAAGAGGACGACTACTATGTTGACCCTAAACCACAAAAGTTTACTTATAATCAGAAAACTGAGAAAATCAAGAAACCTATAGAAGACGATTACTATGATGAATATGAGGATAATCGAAAACCCGCACGAATTGCATCAAAACCCATAGTGGAGGATATAAAAGAAGGCAGGATGAATGTAAAAATTATCAAGCGTCCTTTTTTACCCTCTAGGGGTGGTAGTCCCTACTTACCGCGGGGACTTAAGCCAGTTGCTGGTAAAAACTTAAGTTTTCCTCCTAAAACCACCCCTAAACCCACCACCACTACTTCTACCTCCACTACAACGACTCCTAGCACGACTACTTTTAGATATATCACTACAACTAAACCTTTTACTACTACTGAGCTACCTACAACCACTGCAATTGAAATAACGCCGGAACCTACTACAGCTATCCCTACAACCACAGAAACTTATCGAACAACAACAACTCATAGACCCAAGACACAATATACAACAACTGATTACTTTACAACTACAATCACAACAGAAAAACCAACAACAACGGCTGAAATAGAAAAACAAAATCCTTCAACGACACTTAGTAGTGACAAGAAAGTCGAAGAAGAATATGAATATTATGATGAAGACGACGTAGAGGAAGAAAACAAAGACAAAAAAGTTTCAACTCCTTCTTACGAGAAACGTCCATACAAAGAACCTGTTACCGAAAAGAATGAAGAAATCCAGCATGATAGCGAATCTGGAAGCGCTAATAAAGAAGAAGATTATTACGAAGATGAGCACACTACTGAGAAACCAAAAGAAAAAAACAGAGTTGTGGAAGTAATCAATATTCCTGAATCTCCAAAACAACCAAGAGTTATCACAACCACAACAACTACAACTGAACAACCACCGCTCAGAACAAATAGACCGACAACAACAACAACAGAACAAATCACAACAACACGTAGAAAACCCATCGAACCTTACTTTGAAGATCAACCAACAATCGAAAACCAAGCTAAGAAATTAGCAACTAAAGTCTTAAAAGCATACACTGACAACTACGAAAACGTACGTGATAAATTAAAATCCACATTAACACCAAACCTATACTTGAACGACTATATCGTTCCACCAAAGCCTAAATACATTGAACCTTTATACCCTAAAATTGAACTTCAGCCAGAGATATCCAAACCTTACACAGCAACTGGAAAACCTTTGAAACTTCCAGAAAGAATTGCTATCAAGCATAATTTGGCTGATTCATTTGAAAATGAATACGATGTGAGACTAAATGAAGCGGTATCTCCTGCTATACGTGTGCCATCCGGTTTTGTTGTGCCCAATGATAGAGATTACACATTTTCGAGATTTAGAAACTTTCAACCGGAGCAACAATTTGCGGCTTCAGAATTGACAAATTATCAGCTGAGAAAATATCCTCAGATAGCTGGTGTGAGCATAAGAACTCCATCTTCTTATTATTTGCAACCGCAAAGAGTAACACATCAAGAAGAGTACCAGAGACCATCGAGACACTTATTGTACAGAGGAGCGATGATTTAAAATGTGATTTGATAGGTTTAGCTCGACCAAGGTATTTGACGAATACGTAAAAACGAAGTCGAATTAATTTAGTAGGAATTGAATTTTATATCAAACGTCTTTGGAATGAAAATTGTGTAAATTTTCATTACGTGTTTGAAACATTCTGAGATTTGATTTTTAGTCTTGGTGAGCTTTTAGGTAACCTTTGAAAGATTTTGATATAATGCAATTTATACTACTTATATGTGATCTTTTATATTATAAGCACAATACTTATCTATTATAATCTATTCAGATTAAAGTTCAACTTTACTATAATTGTAAATATAATATGAAATGGATAGTTATAATAAAAAAGAAAAATTATGAAAAAACTGCCAATTAATTTATATTTTTTTAATAATTAATAATACTCTTACGTAAGTACTTAGTTACCTTATATTTAAGAATGATTATTTTTCAAAGGTTACCCTTTTTTCAAAAATCTCGCACTGATTTTATGTAAATTGTATAAATTACTGAACAGTTTTTTAAATGTAATTATTTTATACGATAAATAAAACGATAAGATTTCTTAAAAAATATAAAAACAAAATATTTTTATTTTTATCCCAGTTTCATAATTAATAACCCTTTTTTGTAAGCTCACCAATTTTGGTAACATTTGAAAGGCACAGTTTTATTTTAAGAAATAAACATTTATGATTCTTGACTTGGGTATATTCTGGTGTGTCCATTTTCATAACGTAGTGGCAGCAGTGGATAATCATAAACAAAATATCATTATCAAATCAATACTTACAATAAAATACAGAATTATTTACATAATATAACAACATGGATATAATGTTTAATATTATAAAACGTCTTTAATACGTTACGTATTACACGCATACCTACAGGCGCTCCTTATTCTATTGAACCTTTTTTTTTTCAAAATTTTAGTATTACGTTATAATTTTGACACTATTTTCTATATTAATAGAACCGACAATTGTGAGACATTTCTTTAAGGATAAATATTAATATTAATCTATCATATAAGGGACAGAGGTTTTATTGTCGTTTTTGCGGGCGATAGGCTGACTCCCTGTCACTGCAATAGTCTCTCACCATCATTATAATATCTCCAAATTTGTCAAATGGGACATCAGACGGTTTTACAGCCTTTGGTGTTCTGCCTACCTCATAAGGGATGCAAGCGTGAAGTTATGTATGTATGTATCTATAATTTTTAATGGTATTTGTGAGGTGGTGTGGCTGCAAGGGACACTGTCTGGCCACGCCACAAATTTTCTTCGATTTCTCTTAATCCTTTGACCTACATTTTTTTTCCTTTTATAACAATTATAGACATTTTTCCTAATAAATCTCGGCGTGACCACGAAGTATGACACAACCTATCTGCCTCAAACGCCAGTGATTGCGGAACAAGAAAAAAAATGTTCCGGGTCTGGGTGTTTATCCTCATAAGTATTATATATTCTAGGTTCCCCCTAGTTCGCCACATGGTATCTCATAACATAAGCTTCGCTTACTTTGAGGCCATTTCATTGGTGTGATTGTCTGGGGATTTTATTATTTTATTTTTATATTTAGAATAGCACTACTACTGCCCCTGGAAAAGGCAACTAATCCTAGTGACACTGGCTTGGTGGCAAGATCCTTTCACTGTTGAAAACTGACTCTGAAAACTGTTGAAAACTGTGTTAACAGTTTCTGCTATGAATTACTCCCCAGTTTCTGCTGTGTTTACAGGTATAAGATGAACTTTTAACTGAGAAAATAAATCTTACTTGTGGCTTTTTACACAAGCCATATTGCTGTACTATGCTGTAAAAATAATAATAAAATAAATAATAAAATCCCCAGACAATCACACCAACTACATGGCCCCAAAGTAAGCATGGCTTGTGATATGTGACACCATGTAGCGAACTATATTCTAGGTTCCCATACATGTATATAATATATAAATACATGTAGTATATATAAAAGTATATAAATACATACATAGATAAACACCCAGGCACGGTAATTTTTTTTTACTTGTTCGGTGCGGGAATCGAACCCGCAACCACTGGCGTCTGAGGCAGAAAGGTTTACCCCATCGCCAAAGTGGTCGTCTGCTATCCAAAAAAACTGCTATCCATGCCAAGAAAATGCCTACCCTAAAAAAATGTTACTATAACTTTCAAACTGAGAGTTTCTCAATGGGGAGTTTTCTGACAGCTCATAAAAATTAGTTCAAAAAACCTCTATAGGTGGCACTTTTAAAAAGCCGAAGGCGTTAAGTCTGTAAACTATAATGTAGGTAAGTGGTATCTATCATCTATGGTTATTTAATTTATTTTACTTTTAAAAACGCAGTGTGGAATAAATTCTTCGCCTTCGCCTTTTGTAAAGCGCCATCTATCGAAACCTTAGTACCAATTTTTTATAATTTTGTTTTTTAATTAGCTGTCATAAAACTCCCCATTAATTGTTTCGTTATTTATTGGAATAACGATCTTATTTGAATGACTCATGGAGTGGTGCCATCCTGTCATTATTGATATTTACTGACATATTAAAAAAATAATGTTCCAAAACGGCTATTTTTTACAACTTCAATTATTTATTTTTCAACACACTTGCTCGTAAAGTGAGCATTATTCTATTGAATTTAGAACTATAAACTGGGCTATAAGTCACCCGTGCATAATATATTATACCCTAGTGCATAATATAATGAATCCTACAAAGTTGAATTGTACCTTTGTGCAAATTACATGCGAGTAAACAGAGCATATTTTATTGGTCCGGGTTATACATTAAATATTTTCAGAAACAACAAAGAGATTTTATACCACTTCAAATCCATATACATTTTTAAATGTTTGCGCCTTATATTAGTAAAACAAATTTGTATATCAAACAAATTATTCACAATTTACAATAATTTGGTATAAAATATTTGCATTTACCACTCCAAATTAAACATTTTCACTTAAAATAGGCTGTATATGCTATACAGACATTGACACATTTGGCGGAAAAAAAAACCTACGCGCATGCGCGAGGTTCGGCGCCATTTTTCAATCACAATTCACAGCTTTGTTATCAAATGTGTTTGTTATTTTATGACCACGTATGTCTGTCTTTTACTCACAAGTGTGTTGAAAAACGTCGTATGTAACTGGTGAGCGTTGCTAATTACAGTCTCGGCTCATTATTAAGCCCTCGCCTGCGGCTCGGGCTCAAATCACAGCCTCGACTGTAATTAGCAACTTCGCTCACTTGTTACATAATATACTATTACAGCATTTAATCATGAATTGGTAATATATTCCTACATTTTACAGTTCCTCGGTTTCTTCCCTACAATTTGGTGTCCATGTAACTTGCGGTACACTTATGGACCAAAATGTATGAAGATAATTTTTTTTCTTTTGACCGCTACGGCGGAGATGTGTTCCGGTAGGTAATGATCTATGAAGAACCGGTTCCGTTCTAAACCCGAGTGCTATCATCTTCGACCCTCGCTTCACTTGCCACCAGGAGAGATTGAGGTCTAGGCGGATTTAGACACAGATGAAAAAAATCCCAAGAACAACGTGATAAGGCATGAAATTGCATAAAGCAAAAAAAAAATTGTAGGTAATATTTTGAGTAGTAGTAGTACCCGTCTCCACTTGGGATCAGTTTTATATAAAAAGTGCTATAACTACCGTTCCGTTGGGACTTTCAGACATATGCTTATTACCTTATTTCCATAATGCGACCTATTGAAGAACCTTTTGAACAAGTTTCTCATCGATGCACTCGAGGAATAAGATTTTTCATACAAACTAAAATGTCCTATATTTCCTGTTTCCTTAAGAACTTTTCGAACGAATGTGTGTTCCGAATTTCAGCTCTCTACGCCCGAAGCAGAAAGTTGAGTTTGACTGTACGTTACAGTATACATTTTGGAGACGTGATGAATGGCGAGAGAATGCTAACTTAAACTGGCCTTTAGGCTTCTATCCCTTTATAGTGGATATTAAAGAAATATTGGAGTGTATAGTATACAAATTAGCGCCTAATTGCCTGTACATGTTAACATACAAAATAGATCAACAAATAAATATTAACACCTCTAAAAAGTTTAATGCCTCATACCTTTTTTCTTGTTTCATTATTTATCACATGGCTTTATGAAAAAGAATTAAAGTAATTAAAGATAAAAGCTATCGCAAGTGGCGGTACGAGCGGCCAGCTTATTTGGGTTCTATTTCAATCATTCTTTCTTTTACAAATTCCAGAAAAGGCATATGAGTTTTTACAAATCGTTTCTAACTTCTGGTCAATTTTTAATAGCATCGTATGACGTGGCTGCTCGGTTGAAATGTAGATTAAAATACTTCAATCTATGCTTTTACTCCAGGGGTAGCCAGGATGTGGATCGAACAACCTTCATTTGTTTTTCCTGACTACTACAGCTCCAGTTCTTTCAAGTTTTGAGTGAATAGGTTTCTCGTGGATGGACTTCATCAACTTTAGAGATGTCTGGTAGAGATCGCTCTAGAGCGATAAGACCGCCTTTTGTACCTTTTGTTCCATGTTTTGTATTTCCTATTTTTGTTACTGTACAATAAAGTGTAAATAAATAAATAAACTTTATGAGCACTTTTCCTTAAAAATAAAGTCTCTCTCTATACTTTTCATATAAAACTCACATTGTTAGACTTAAATTAGAGCATGACTTCAAGTTGTTATAAAAAACCATCTATTGAGCTTTAAACTTTTCTGCAACCTACCATAAAAAGCTAGTTATTGACATTGAAAACATTTTTAAGATTCACGCAAATCTAGCCCAAACTAATTTTCTTAAAAATTGGTTTATGGATACTAGATAACCTTAAGAAATATACAAACATAGATCTTGAGTATTACAAATTATTATTTAGACAGGGTTAATTTTAATTTACGCATCACCTCTTTCAAGCAGCCTCTTAACATCAATCCCAACAACATTTGTTCTACGACTTTCTCTAATTAATAATTTTAAAAATTTAAGTTTTATCATACAAAAAATATTTGTTGTCTCTAAACTGGCGTTACTCTATTGACACTGAAGCCACGCATCTCGCGTCACGCCACGTGCCGCGGGGCGCGGGGATGCGGGGTGACGCACAAAATACAGAGTATAATTAACAGAGGGAGCAAAAATTTGTTTGTTTTCTTTTTTGTGTTATTTACCAAAATATTTAAAAAGACGTAGAACAAATGCTTTTGGGATTGATATAGAGAGGCTGCCTGTGATGTGCTAATTAAAATTAACCCTGTATATCCATGACTTATATATTTGTTTTTAGCACACAAATATTTGCCACCACCGGGATTCAAACCATGGACCTTAGCAAAGAAGGCAATGTTTTTATATTAATATGGTGAAGGCAAAAAAAGAAAGAATTTCATGTTTTGTCAATTATTTATCTCAGTTTTCAATATTAAAACATACATATTCCTTATAACTATTCTAATTAATTTAAATAATATTTCAATAAACCTCCTCTTAAAATAACTAATTAATAAAAAATATATAAAAAAAGACTGTCAATTATATTTTGCTATTGTACTTATGTATATATATCACATTTTACCTTAAAAGAAATGTTTTTTTTCTGGACCTAGTCATTTTGACACTTTAGGAAGAAATTAATTGAGAAGATATTCGCTATAATATTAACAACCATTTTCATCATCCACTTAATATAACTGCCTTTAAAATTTATTAAACTGAATCTTTATACAAGTTATTCTAGTCACATTATTAATTTTGCATCTGTAAAGCCTACAAACTATTCCGTCTCACAGTACATAGGATTCGTTTTTTAGAGCTAAGGCACATTAAGAAGAAAAAATCTACACAAATTCAAAACACTAAAGCCATTTTATAATCACTCAACATCTTTCTTCGTGAATATATAATGTGACAAAAGCGGTCACAACAAAAATGCTAAAAATTATTGAATGTTTTAAGATTTGGCAACAATGGATTATTATCATTGTATAATAAATAACTTTTGACTCCAATACAATAGTCCAACTAATTACCATTACCGCTGGAGCGGTAATATTTGGCGACAGATTTTATATGAAGGGTGGTCGCTAGCCAGTCGGACCCTGACGGGATCCTATCACCAAACGGGGGTCACTCGGATTTGTCGTCTTTGCGACAGGCTGATCCAGTCCAGGGGTGGCAGGCCAGCCCTACACATTTAAATTATAACTACATTGAATGATATTATAGGATGATATAAAAATGATTGCAATTAACAAAATTGATACTGAGGTGTCATATCATCAATACAGGATCACTAACCAGCAAACACTGGTTTTTCCAGACTAATCCCAAATGTTCCTTGGCATAATAAGAACCACTAAAGGGTACAATTTTAGGGGGTCAAATGTCAAAGAGGCTTTAAAATCAGATTTTTAAGCAACTGTTGAATTAGAATTCCTTGAAAGATCTAAAATCAAGGGTTTATTTATTTCGAATTAAACTCAATATAGGTACATTTGTTGCTTAACCTTAACAGTTAAAATGCATAATTAACAACCAGGCCCAGACCCCAAACATTAAAATTATCATATATCACAAAACTAATATTATAACTTAGTTTTTTCAAATTGATTTCTCAAAGACCTATATTTTAAACTCCAAGATTTAGTAGCAAAAGGAGATAGGGGATCATCGTGCTTGAAACTAGTTATTGACACTCCATTTTTAGTATAACTATCGATTTCATCTTTAATCTCTCCATTATTGACGCCATTTTCTTTTACGCCATTTTGTTTATTCTCATCTTTGTTTACATCATCTGTTTCTACAATTTCGTTAACGATTCCTTTTGGTTTTTGGTCATTCGTTTCTGTATTTTCAAGTGGTGTTCTTTCGTTGACTGTTTCGTTTTCTTCTGATCCGTGTATAGCTCTGTTGATTGGGTATTGTATGTAGTAAGCGCCAAAATTGGAGACCCATATAAGGAGCTGGTAGATGCAGACTTGCCACCAGTTTAGAACTCCGAAGACTTTGTACAGCCAGTGACCGCTGATGAAGAAGATTGAGTAGTATCTGTGAAAAAAAACTTTCATAAATTTTGAGTATATTTAGAATCGGCTGTCTCTGACGGTATTCAATACGGTAAAGGTTCCATTGCATTCCTGGCCGCAATCTGTGCTAAATTATAGGATCTTGGAAATTATTCATAAATCAAATAAAAATACCACATTTAAAGTTGAATCGGTAATTCAGGTGTACAAATAAAAAAAGAAAATAACGTTATTGCCATAAATCTCCACAGTTATACCTGTATATACCATCGAAACAACTGAATCATGACCCATTTTGCTGAAAATTCGTTTGAAACTATCAAACTTGTAAGGTATATCGCGTATAATGCACTTATGATTTATATGAATTCTATACTCTTTAATTGTCAGTGTCGAATGAAATTATAACAAGTTCATCACCAAGGAAACCTATCTTCAAGCAAACTTCAACCTGCTGGCATTTAGACGATTTGCCAAAATGAGCTTGTTGGTTCGACAGTAGGTACTCAATCTATCAATAAAATGTGTTCCAAACCTTTTGATCTTTCTTTTGAGATTGTCTGAAGAGAAGAGATTTGTTTTTTGTTATTAGAATGTATAAAAAATAACAAAAACTTAAAAAATCGTTACTTCGAAGCATACGAGTTTTTAAATAAAAAGTTATAAACGGTCAATGATCCTGAAAGGTCTACATAATGTGCGGAAGTGACATTTCACCACTACTACTATATAAAAATATACATTTATGAATCAAGTTTGTTTTTCTAGTCTTTTTTATTGAAAACATCTTTTATGTCCAGGCAGAAATCAAAATGACAGTGTAAATATGTCGTCATCAGGCACGTGTGGTCGTTGTCGATTCAAGTAGTTTTTCTAAATGTACACAAACACAATGTAATGAACAGCTATTTTAACTGTTTTCATAATGGTATTAAAATTTAGTCAATTCAATGTTTTTGTCATAGATAATAGCAATCTAGGTTTTGGTTGTCATTAGGACGCTCACAAGACAGAAGTTATTTAAAAAAACTCGTAAGCTATGCATTTCATTAAAGTAAATCAAGTCAAATACTATCTTTGGAGATATATAAATTGCACGAATCATAGTGAAAGACATGTAATATATTCACTTAATAGTGCCACTTAGGAGTAAGAGTACCGAGTACTTCAAGATGAATTTTTCACAAGAAGAAATGGTAAACTAGTTGAAAATATAACTTCACCAGCAACGTTTTATTTCATTTAATTTATTAAATCCATCAATTATTATCTACTGCCAAATATCTCCGTTCCAGTGGTGATGTGGTTCTTCAATATTCTATGAAGAGCCCCCTCCTTCTTCAACCTCATGTTCTCGGAATCAAACGCAGGCTTAGTTCTTATTTGTCTTGCGCTTGTCCCATTATTTGGGATCGGATCTCCTTACTCTTCTACGTCAGGATGCTCTATCCTGAGTTGACTGTTCAGGCAAATGGGCATCTTTGAGGTCTCTCTGTATTTTAGACCACCAGGTTAAAGGCGGGCAGCCTCTACCTCTCTTTTGTTCAGGTAGGTCTAGTGCGATTTGTACCCCATGATCGCGACTTGTACCTCGTTTCTCCTTTTTACATGTCCGTACCATCTGAGACGGTTTTGGGCGAGCTTTTGTTGCAACTTTAAAGCTGCCTCTTATAAATTAATTGCGCACTTTGTCATGTCGAGTCACATCTCCCACCCATCTCAGCATTTTCATCTCATTGACATGTATCTTTTGCTCATGGGTTTGAAGCGGGCTTAGTTACCATTAAAAAAAATTCCAACCGTGCTTTGCATGTGGAAAAATGGAAAAAGAGCAATACTTACACAACAGCATATCCAAGCGCAATAGCCGCATTCAAAGTCAACTCTAGCTTCCTATTCGTAGGGTATCTTCTAGCTTGCAGCAGCGTTTCCACCACGATGACAATGGAGATATTCGTGTGTATGCAGTGGTTGAACCACCAGGGTGCCACTTCATCCAGGACCTTCGGGAAGACCAGCTCTCGATCGATCCAGTAGAGACCCCAGAACATTGAGGTTACGAACTGGAAAAATAAAAAAGATAGATGAAAGATAGGGATTGAAGAAAAAATTTGGTAAATAAATGAAGGAGTTTCGAATCCGTCACGAGTCACCAAGCGGGAGTGAAAGACACTAAAACGTTATAATCGTATAAACGTCTTGGGATATACAGGGTGTCCTGCCAATAATACTTTCACTTTTTTATATTCTTTCTGTAATCCTTATGGGTGCTAGAACACCTTCGTGAAGGTATTATATAGGGTAGGCGGAACACCCTGTATTGTGACTATTGTTATTTTTTAAATTCTAAAATTAAGTCTGATTCTTAGTAGAGTCAGACTAAATTTTTCGGTTAAAATTAAAGCATGTTGTTTCTATTAGCCGTTCCCTGAAAAATACTATCTAATATGAAAAAGAGTTTTGTTTTTAATTTTATAGCTCGGAAATATAAAGCGGAGTCTTAGAGAGCTGGGTTTTCGCCCGGAGTGCGGGAGACCTGGGTTGGAGTCACAATCGATTTTATTTGATATTTTTATCCTAAGAACGTGGATCCATCTCTACGGTACGGCGCCGTAAACCGGGTAATATTTGTACCGCCGTTGTCGGTAAACGGCGCGGCGCCGCACAGTGCACGCTGCACCGCTCAGCGCTGCATATTCCCTCTATAAATTATCTCCATCATGGTTCATTATAGAAAAGTATAGATTTATTCAATATTTTTTTGATTTAGTTTTTTCTTCATTCTTTGTCTCAACAGCAACAGGGGCAGAATACGGCTTACGCGGTCCATATGAAGCCAAAAACTGTTATTTTAGTATGTGTGCGCGGTGCGGCACGCCGTCCACAGCACCGTGCCGATTCACCTCCATACTTCTAGTTATTTTAACTTACCACTGTATAAGGCACGACCATGGAACAAAAGACAATATCTCGCCAATACTTGATCTTGAGGCCAAAGCTGCTTGAATGTTTGCTCGTCCATTCCAGCACATCGTGGGTCAGTGCCAGCGCCAGGAAAATTGTCTGGAATGTCTGGAATAAGAGAAATATATTTAATTAATCATTTGAATACTTGATTTTTTTTAAACCCTTTGACTGACTTCAGTAAAGAAGCACAGTTAAGAGAAAAAGAAGCACTTTAAAGTCGGTTTAGAATAGCCGGACCACTCCTGGTTAAGCGTGTCAACTTATCCTAGTGACCCTACATGGTGGAAGGACCTTCAGGATATGCCTGGCTAGCGACCACCCTGTATACAAAGTCTGCGCCAATTGTCACTAAATAAACAAAACCCCCAGACAATCACACCAACTACATGGCCGCAAAAATTGCTAATGATACTATGACTATTTTATTCCATTCTTGTTCAAATACTCTGGTCCCAGTTTGTCATGTTCGTATTGTGCATCCATAGATCATTGCACATACAGTGTAAGCAATTTGGTTGTGGTGTGGCATAACATTGGCTCTCACAATTAGCTGTCTTGTGTTTGTTGTTTTTTCATGTCACGGTCAATTTGTACTGTACCTATTTGTATTAATTTTATAATTCTGACTGAAAAAGAGTGCCAAGAGTTTTTTTCCGCCGGCTTTTTTTGTCTCTTGGTCTTCTGTAATATCTTATACAACAACTATCAACAACTAGTTAAAGCCAAAGTATGTGATGACTGACTTAATCAAGTGTTTTGTGAAATTCCTAAGATGCATAAAACTTTTTGAATTTTGAATTTTACTAAGCAGAGCTTATGATATGGGATACCATGTAGCGAATTAGGGGGAAACTTTATTTATTTTTAAACTTAAATATAAACACATTTATAAACGCTCAGACCCGGAACATTTTTTTTCTTGTTCCGTGCGGGAATCGAACCCGCAACCACTGGCGTCTGCGGCAGACAGTATTACCACAGAATAAGTAATAGTACCTTTGGTACAGAAGAATTACTCCGCAAGAAGATCTAAATAAATTCGAGTCTTGCTACGACGCAATACGGTGGAATTCAGCTCGCACAGCATTACGTACCCACAAATTTATATACCTAGAAGTTTTGTCTCTTTCTATCGCATCCTCTTATCTTTTCTTACGCTGTTAGGGTTGCTGCCTAGTGAAGAATAATTAATCTCCTTATTTGTAATTAAGTATCTACCGATGTAGGTATTACTGTTATTCTACCTTTGTAAAAAATATTATTTCAACTTACCTAAAGTACAAAATGAAAAAAAAGTTACGAGGAATAATCAGTAATGCTACCTATGTTTTGTTTACTAAATTGAACATAATCAAATCTAAACAAAATCTAATTGAATATTTGTTTCTTTTTATGTCCATTTTTAAATACTATTTGCGACCTCGATCATAGAATTACTGTGAGTGCTATTAGGTAGGTAGGTATCTACAACGTCCCGACGGGCGCGCGCGTGACACACGACTCATTCGAAATCCGCCGGCGGAGCGCTTCGCTGTAGGTAAATAACGGATGTACCGCGCGGAGTGAGCCAGGCCTGGTATTACCCCATCGCCAAAGTGGTCGTCACGCTCCGGTCACTGCTCCGGCGGTGAGTTCAGGCAATATTTTAGGAAGAACTGGTTCTTCATGTCATCTTTGACCTCATTTAAAGGTACTTAACATCAGGTGAGATGGAGATGAAACGCGAGTAAAACTGTATTGAATGAAATGAAAAATACGTGAAATGAAAGTGAAATCAAACCAAATTGAGGATCGAAACGTAGTAGTTTTCGGCGCATTGCTTTTAAAGGGACAGAGAGCTTTTTTATAATGCTTTCTGATTTGTATTGTTATAAAGGTCTTTAGCCCCATTTTATAGTAAAATGTGATTAAATCAATGTACATACAGTCCTGTAACAATTTTACTACACACATGCTTCCATGCTGGACTGGGAGCGAAAGAAAAACATAGATTGGGCTAGCTGCTTCTCTTCCCGGGCAAACTGTAAAAGTCAATTAAGGGACGGAGGATGTATTGGCGATTTTGCGGGCGACGAGCTGCCCCCTGTCACTGCTATAGTCTCTCTCCATCATAATAATTATAAATTATAATTATAAATTGACCGCCGACCGTTCATTTCTCACGGCGACTTCCGTGCTTCGGAGGGCACGTTAAGCAGTCGGTCCCGGGTGCTGTATACTTGTATACAGTAGTCGTTAGGGTTTGTTAGAAGCCATTACGGCGCCCTGAAAATTCTGACATCCACCACCCAGCACTGGGCCAGCTTGGTGGATTATGGCCTATACCTCCTCGTCACCCAGGGGAGAGACTCATAGCCCTGCAGTGGGCTCATTACAAAGAGTTGTGGTGATGATGATGATTAATTAAAATCACAGACTTAATTAATCAAGGTTTTTATTATATAGGTATATCTCAAGAATTCAACCTTCGACATAGGTCTAACTAAGTGCCCTATCGATATCACCTTCATATTTACGATAAATAGGGACGTAGATAGTTAGAAATCCTTGTTATCGATAAATTAATAATGTTTTGTAGGTTAGGTATTTGTAAGGTATGCTTTAAATATTTGAAATTATAAATATTCAATATGTTTTGACAAACTTTTGTTATAGTATACTACTAGTAATTGGTATAAACCAATCGACCAAAATAGTAGACTTTACATTATTATTAATGGGTCAATGTATCAGGCTTTCATAATTAGGTTAGATACATTTAATTATATTGCTAAGCAACTATTGTGTAAAAAACTATAGACAATAATATGAGCCCTTGTTTGTGAAAAAGAAAGCGTACTTTGTATTAGAAAAATGATGTACGTAAAGTTTATTTTTTAAATTTTACACATTTCTCATCATCCTTGCGTTCATTCTAAGGAATGGATTTGTTTGTCACGTTATTTTCAGTAACATTTCATATCACCGATATAAAATTATCTACCAAATAAAGAACTTTCGTCCCATTACATTAGTGGACTTCCAAAAATTCGAACAAAACTGTTCGATATATTATTTCTTACTTGTTGCCTAGATGTGAAACGAACTGCCTACATATTTTTACGTGACTTTCACAGTCAAAGCAATTTCAAGTATCTAGTAAATAAGTATTTTGTACATAAACGTGTAACATCCGAATCTCCATGATCACTTTCTATCAGGTGACATGGACAACAAAAGCCTTATCCTATTAAAAAAAAATTAAGCAAAGTGGAGTGAAATATAGGCTATCCCTACATACTTGTCAAAGTAAAGGGGACGTAACCCTTAAAAGGTTATCATTTGGGCGACCACGTGTTAGATTATTATTTACAAGCGCATGATAGCTACTAACGAATCGTACGATGCGATTGAGGTTAAAGGCAGAGCTTCACTACAACACGAGTTAAACATGCCTTAGTAAAGATTAATAAAGTTACATACGTTCCACGTTCATTAATAAATTTTATCAGTTTGACGCAATTTTACACAGCTAGCGAGTGACGTTTTAAGAATCTCTTAAAGTTTCTAATCTTCCTTAGTAAACGTTCTTATAGTACATAATAAAATATACAATATCAAAATATTTCCTGAAATCACCGAGTTCAAAATACTTCTCAGCTTTATTATGTTTTATTCGTTTTAAATTGTTTCAATACTTGCATGACTATAAATTATTACTTCCAAAAACAACAGGGCTGAACAACTTAAAACTCTAAAAAAAGATAAAGCTTGAAACTATTTTAAAGAAACATTATTGAACTTAAGAAAATATTATTAATTTGAAACTTTTTTTTTGACACATTAGAACTTATTTTCTTATTTTCTTTATAAAAATATACAGATATTTATATCCGATATCCTAGTACCTACTACAACATAAGCTATCTTTAAGGGCCAGGTGGCACTATGTCTAATAATATATTAATAATAAATTGAAAAACGATTTAATGTTAATCCAAATCTACTTAACAAATAAGTACAAGATAAAACCTAATTATTACAAAACATCGATATCACGTGGTCACTATTATCGTTGTTTTCTAAACATCACTATCGCTTCGACAGACATGCCACATTATCAGTAAGGTCGACGACTTGGACAAAGTTCAGACAGTCAGACAAAACGTGTCTGCCGTAGTAATTGGAGAATTACTGATAAGAAAATTGGGTTAGTTTTTGGTTATCTCAAAAAGGAACTTGTGATAAAAGGGGGTTTCGATATTTTGTAACTCTCATCACTAAAATATACTGTTCCGGTTGTTATCTGTTTTTTTAATTTAAAAAAATTGTTCTTTTATATTTATTGTTATAGAAAGTCAATCTGCTAAGGTAGCAATTATACGGAATAATGGTTGCGTTAGTGGATAATATGTTAAGTAACCCTGTATTTTATATGTGTGTGTACATAAATAATTAAATTTAAAAAAAATTATAGGTCATCTTACTAGTATTATAAATATGAAAGTCTGAACGTATGGATGGATGGATGTTTGTCCCTCAATCATGGCAAAAAGGCTCAACGGAATTGAGGATGTAATCCGGCCGATTTCGACCACGGCGACTGTCTTCAACTCTGGTGTGCTCGCATGTGGCTTATGTAGCCAATTTTGTTTGTAAAAGCTCTCGCACATTGCGGGCATGAGAGCACACCGTTCACATAATTATAGCTGACAACCGCAGGTGGTCGGGCTTTCAGCTCGTCGCGTCTGGTATCCAGCTAAAGAAACCGCCAGTTTGTAAGATCTGGAAGGCTACTTTTTATCTCAATATTGCCGCGGGATTCAAAACTATGCGGATAAACCACGTGCAATAGCTTTTCACCAATATTGAATCATTAACTACCAATCTACAGCTTCTTCTTCTTCTAAGCAATATTTATCGTGGTGAAAGGACTGGTCAGCCTAGACACTGCGTTACCGTTAATCCACAGCGCAATAATAACTAAAATTAAAAACATGCTTAGAAAATCTACCTATCAATCACTGCCGACTTAAAATTTTCTAGCCTACCTATCAACCCTACTAAAACTAGAAGAAAATACCTTAATATTAAATTCATTCAAGCTGAGATTCTGTTATCAATTATAGGTAAATAAAGCTAAAAACTATCTCGAGCGACAAGATTTGATCACAAGAAAAAGAAAAAAAATTGGTTCTTGAGTTTAGGGACCACGATGCTACAGATAAATACAACTTTTTTATTTAAATCTTCTTTTACGACAAAAGCTAATAATGGATAAGGCTCAATAAAGTCTTCCTGACTTTGCTACTTTGGAAATGAATCTTGTAGACATAACTTTATTAGTCACTCGGGCTATCGACACAAATGTCTGATCAAAGGTTGATTTTTGACCAGAGTGAGAACTATCGACAAAACCTTTGACCGAACGTTTACACCCCTACCCAATCCGTTCAAGATGTCTATCAGATATTCATGATTTTGTATTAATAATAATAATAATCGTTTTTAATAATCTAATCTTAAGATATTATTGTTTATGAAATTAAATTAACGCTGTGTATAACTTGATTTAAGTGACTTGAATTATTTTCAACATTTTACTTGATGTTTCAATGTATTTACCCTTAGAATATAAAATAGAATCGAAAAACATTTATTTTCTACACCAACATATTAATATTAGTATTAATACCTTAAATCTAAAAAAACAACATAGTATTCCGGTTGAAGTGCAGAAAAAAGGCAACCCTCTCAGCATAAAGCTAAAGTAAAATAAATACATATTTCCCTAAAACCCTAATACCACAGCAATAAGATACACATACCACAAAATTTAAGTTAATACAACAAACGAAAACAAAAAATAAACTAAAACAAAAAAGATACATACATCTCCTTACTAAATTAAATTACCGCTCATTTCAGCAAACAAAGCTACACCACGAATTCAATTTTATTTAAAAAGAATTTTAACTATATAAAGTTATAAGTTATGCCCTTTAGGCATCTTTTATTTTACAAGCAGCGTCGCGCGTTTCAGTCGTAAGTCAATAGGTCTGCTATAAAATGGAAATCGGATACGTGGTAGTTTTGAACGATAATAAACCCCGACTGACTGGTCCGATTGTCGGGTCTTTTCCGCCGAAAGGCGTGTAGTTCTTAAAATGCTAAGTATAATCAATTGCTCCCTGAAAATGGTGATAAAACATTTTAAATTGAATTTAATTTATATCAATTGAAATGTGTGATGATCTTAATAGATAATAATGACTAATAATGAGACTGTTTTTATTTGGCTGTTTTGTAATGATTTATAATTTTCCATGCTGGACTGGGAGCGAAGGAAAAACTTAGAATGTGCCAGCTGCTTCTCTTCCCGGGCATACTGTAAAAGTCAGTTAAGGAAGTTTGTAATTGGAGATTTTTTATGGGCGATAGGCTGACCTGTCACTGCAATGGTCTCTTTTCATCATTATAACGCCTCATAAATTGTCAAACGTGACATTAGATGGTTAAAAGCCTAACGCCTAAAAGCCTCTGGTGTTCTGCCTACCCCATAAGGGATACAGTTATGTATGTATGTATGTTATAATCATAGTACAAGATTATAATTTGAAAACAACTATTTTCGTATTGCAACGCTTTTAGAAACACAAAAACATATATTACTCAGCTTGTTAATAACCCTGAACTTTCCTAGCCGCAGGATTACAACCATCACACCAAGGTAGCTCTGACCTCTTGAACTTATTTGCAACATTTCATCATAATCTGTGTAATTAATTAGGTAGGTACTACTTATTAAATCTTTAAGTCAAAGGTGACAATATGATAACCTAGAGGTAGTCGGTACAGTAATTTGAGGAAGATATTTAATTTAGATTACTATTGTTGAATTCTTTTCAAATGATTTTCGTGACAGTTCTCATATTCCATTTTGCGCAAACTTTTTATTATACAAAAAAAAAATAAAGTACTATTTAATAGTACAAAATAAGTACATGTAATGCAAGGAAACGAAACGTCTGTCAGTAGGTATTGACGCTATTAAATCGACACCAAATCGATGAATATGAGCGGCCATCTTGTAATCGCTTCGTGGGTTAGTCCCCAGGAGTTCAACAGCTGATCAGTTCAACTCGTTGGAAAGTACAACTTTTGTGTCACAGTAGTTCAACTTTGTACAATCCTCCCGAAACTTGAACCACTGGGGCATAAAAGTTGTACTATTTATATTATTTTTATTTTAGTATGTTTTGAAAGAGAAGTGGGACCCGTGAGAAGTTAAACTGGAAGTTAAACGTCAACTGGTTGAACTGAGCAGTTGAACTACCTGATTCGAAAAAGTAGTTAAAAACGCGACGATCTATGCTTAAATGAATATTGGAATAATATATCCAGAGTTCACGATCAACAATTAATAATTTCACTCGAAGATACCGATACTGATACCGAAAAAAGTTCTCTGTCGACAAACAGTGACGAATTAAATTAATGATTTGAAACCAATGGTCTTTATTCCATAATTTATTACAATTTTAGGTACCCGTTTTGTATGAAGAAAACTAAATTCTAAAATCTTTTATCCCATTTCTTTTACCAACTGAATCGGTATTTTGAAACAATCGATTTTGAAATCGAAAAAATTTATGAGGACAACTTCACTATGGTTGACGGTTTTGACCTGTCACGAAAATTATTTGAAAAGAATTGATGAAATAATGAGTTTTATTGTCCGTGTACAATCGAGGAAGTTGACGGTTGACCACTCTTAGCCGATATTCGCTTGCGTTGTTTAAGACTATTTTTTCGAGGCACCGCCACTATTTACGTAATTGTGTGCGTGCATATAAAAATACCGCTAATAAGGAAGAAAAAATAGACTGATATCTTATTCTTACTGAAACACATCCAAGAACAAAGCGTGGGCGTGGCAAACTAGGCGGTGCCTCGAAAAAATAGTCTGAAACAACGCAAGCGAATATCGCCTAAAAGTGGTCGACCGTCAACTTCCTCGATTGTACCTGGACAATCGTGTCGTAAAAGGAGACTTATTTGAGTGATACTCCTTGGAGGTAGGATCCCTACAAGGTCCGACTGGTTAGCGACAACAATTCAAAAAAACCGCAGCCAGATATCACCGCCTCGGCGGTGATGTGTTCCGGCAATATTTTATGATGGGCCAGATCATGCCTTAAACTGAGTGCTGACATCTTTGACCTCATATTTACTTACAAAAGGTGAGCTTGAGGTCAAATCTCAGTCTTCTGTCTCTGCGGATTATATGCATGCAGCCTTTTATCTTGAATAGGCAGTTCGTAGACTCTTTATCGAAATATCTTATTTTTACTATCATAAAGAAGGTGAAGAATTTTTTTATTTCTTATTATGCAGGCATGTTATAATGGGTACAAATATTTTAATTGCTTGCTAACTAAACAGAATTCTTTTAAATAGCATTATTCCCCTCTAAAAATCTAAGTTGCCTTCTAAATTACTATGTCAGCCACAATCCGTGCCACAAACCACGTCGGGGTTATTTAAAAAGCTCTAGGGTTTATGGCGCTTTGCCGGTCGCTGCCGCTGCTCCGCTCGCTTTGCTTGCTCGGCTCGCGCACGTATATTACTATATGCAACCTAACTGGTCCTCCTCGCTGCGCTCGTCGCCGCACCTAACCGTACTGACTACGTCTTCCGGAACGGGAGCCCTTCTTGTCGCATAATATTTTTGCAATGTTAATGAATATATTACTTAATATAAATTATTATGGTATAATTATAGTATAAATTGTTTCAAGACACATTTTTCGCAAAAGTTATTGTCTCGTGGCTAAGTTATGGCTAAAATAGAAGCTTGATTCACGTGTTCTCTGTTATGATACGAAGGTACCATAATCGACCTGTTAATATAGTAAATGCACTTTACAGATATCTACACTAATTCAACTCGGCCGCATCTTTGAAATAAATGCCTACAGCGCAGCGCCGCGGTCCGTTCACATGTGATAGGGCTGCCCGCCTTCAGCGTTTAAATTACATTTGCCTACTTTGTGTTTACTTCCACTTAGTTTTGTGACTGCAAATATGATTTTTTATATAAACAAATAAAATACTTTGAAAATTGAATAGTAAATGTTCAACTAAAATACGTTTTGTGTCAAAAAACCATGTTTACGTTTGAATAACAAATTGGTCTTATAAATTAGCGACCGAAAAATACTTGCGCCTCGACTGAGACGCACGAAAAGATGTATTATTAAACTTTAAAGTATAAACAATCCGCATATTAACTTAAAGCTCAACCAACAATAGTTTCCGTATGCAGACACTCGCGACTGGCCGCGAGCCGCGTAGGTATAGCTCGCGTTTCGTCCGTTTGTATGACGTTGAATTACTGTAGATATCTGTACTGTGGTAAATGAGTGTCGTAAAGAACGCACGCGCAGCGCAGCAATGATTTCACTATGAGCAGTTCAAGAATCATTCGGTTGAAGTCTGAATGCATTATCGGAATATCCGGGTGATTGGGTGATTTAATTAATAGTCTAGCGTGATATTCTTGTAAACATAGGATGCTAGGGCAGAATATTTCTACCGGATTATTCACATTTAATAAATTTTATAAAATTAAATTAAAATTTATTAACTGGTGAAATAGATAAAGGAATGCGTTTCGATTTATAAACAGCCATCATGGTCACTTTTTGAGCACGAAAGAGAGTTGTGAAAAAAATATTTAACATTGATTTTTGATTTTTAGGTTGATTTTGATTTTTAGTTATATAGAAAGTACAAAAGAATATATCGCAGATATATTAACCTGGTTCAATGAAATTGATCCTTGGATTTTGTTTAGCTATAAAAAAATATTTCTTTGCATTTTTATAGATTGGTAATTTAGTAAGTTCCGGCCTATTTTTGTAATCATTTTGGGTTATTTAAGCTAGTAATCCCTTTATATTATGGTAGAAAATAAAATAATAACAACGGTTTTATTAGTCCGTTTAATAGTTTATTAGTCCGTTTAATCGTTTTTTCCGTAAATGTTTTAAACTTAATTCGATGATCATTAAAATAGTGATAAAATTCGTAATAAATATATCAAACTTCTTTAATGACCATTTCAACACCTGATATCAAACGCGTCACTTTAATTGATAACTTGAGATTTTTATGTTATCTTTCGACTTAAGTCGAAGGTCACAAGATAGCGTATCACTCGAATTTGTAACATCAAAATATTGCTTAATTGATTAACGGAAATCGCGGATTTAAATTAATTTTAAATCTCTTATTATATATAAGAGATTAAAAATTAATCGCGGCACTGCACCGCGCTCGTAGTAGGTCAGCTGATGCGCGGTGAAGTACCGTCAACGCAGCTGTACGTATCCAGAGTACACTGGTCTACAAAGGTCGAGGAAGTCATAGAGTACATTCGAAAGAAAACCACCTTTACTCTGAGGGTTGAGCGGTTGGAACCTCGCCATAAAGTTAGTTTCAGCTCATTTGTGGTGAGAGTACCGACCCAACATCTGCCGACCTTCATGAAGGAAGAGTTCTGGCCACAGGGAGTCGTCTTCCGGAAATTTCGAGGGCGACTGTCTCATGACTCGCGTCACACGTCGCCGACTTTACGTGTGAAATAGTGTCAAATTTAGGGTAGTTTTAAGTATATTTTATATATGTTAGTTTAAGGTATATATCTATGGGCCCTTTGTTTATATTTACCATCTTGTAAACTTTGTGTTGCCTGAAATAAATGATTTATTTATTATTATTGTTATTATATTCTTAAATAACTGAAAAAATGTGTTTATTATATTATTTACAATTTGGCCTTTTAGCGGAGAAGCAGTAAAGTTGACTTCTATGCCAGAGCCCCGCATTCGAAACCGAGTAGAGGTGTTATGCTTGACACAATAGCATAATTATTTCTCTCATGGTTTTACGCTTTTTCATATGTGTTGCTAATATATGTATTTATATAGATATTGTTATAATTATAATATTAAAAAGTGAATTTTTAAGACATAATAGTACGAGATCCGGCTGCAGGATTAGTGCGTTCATCTGTTTTTTGCAGAAAACCGAATTTTTGTGTATTTTTATAACTAGGAGAATATATATTTATCAGGTTGCCTATCAAAATTTGGCCGCCAGTATTTTTAATTAAATTATTTTTAATTGATTTTTGGGAAAAAATTCCGTACACTTGTTTTTTAAATAAAATAACGTCTACATCACGGCAATTTATATGAAGATTCAAAAAAATCACGGTTGCCGTTGCGCACTTGGCCGCACCTCTTCGCAGCCATGTTCATATAATTCATTATTCATTAATAAAAATAATTCATATAATTCATTAATAAACGTTATAAACGTATAAATGTATCGAAATCATACCTGTTTACACATGGCTGCGAAGAGGTGCGGCCAAGTGCGCAACGGCAACCGTGATTTTTTTGAATCTTCATATAAATTGCCGTGATGTAGACGTTATTTTATTTAAAAAACAAGTGAACGAATTTTTTTCCCAAAAATCAATTAAAAATAATTTAATTAAAAATACTGGCGGCCAAATTTTGATAGGCAACCCGATAAATATATATTCTCCTAGTTAAAAAAATACATAAAAAATCGGTGTTATGCAAAAAACAGATGAACGCACTAATCCTGCAGCCGGATCTTAGACTATAAGTCTGTGTACCCGTTATCTAATTTTCATAATAATTTTCAAATTTGGCAATAAATAACACTTAATTTGGGCAAGTGTGATTTTTAGAAATATTTATTTATTAAAAGTTTAAATCAAATCAAATCAAACATTTATTTGCAAAAAATATGGTACAAGAAAATCTTAAAAATTACTTATAAGTACTAGAACATTCATATTTCACCACATTATATGGCATGCAAATTTTCAGTACATCAATACATTCCTACTTGCTTAGTATAAATTTATAATTAGGTATTAGGTTTTTTTGATAGTTAGGAAATCTGTTACTTTATAAAAACATTTTTCAAGTAGCCATTTTGTTAACATTTTTTCAATTTTATTTGTGGTAACATTTTAATTTCTATAGGTAGAGCGTTAAATATGTTAATACACATAGCTATGTGTATTAATTATTATCTTAAAACTTTTTGGTTCACTGAGATAGCATCTTAAGTAAGTATTAATAAGTTTTTTATTTAATTATACGTAATTAATCTCAAAAATATAATTAACTTTGCATATCTTTGGTAGGCAGGGATATACTTATAAATATCTACGTGGGTTATCTATCTGAAATAACTGAATGATGATCACTCATGGACTGTACGTGATAGTCACACGTTATAGAGGGTGTCAATTGTCAATTTTTAGATTCTGAACGCGAGCACTCTGTACTCGATTCTGATCATAATTATGTAATAAAAGTAGGTACATAATTTTTCACCAGAATTCCCAATAAATGAATAAAGAGACACTTTTCCCGACGCGCCGCCTCAGTCACCGCACACAACCACCCGCTAGGTATACAAGTATACTTAACTAATAGGCTGACTCCCTGTCACTGCAATGAGACTATTATAATGCCTCCAAATTTGTCAAACGTGACATCAGATGACTTTTTAACCTCTAGTGTTCTGCCTACCCCATAAGGGATACAGGCGTGGAGTTATGTACTTATGTATGTATGTATATGTATGTATGTATGCTTCCATGCTGGACTGGGCGTGACAGGAATACATAGAATGTACCAGCTGCTTTTCTATCCGGGCATACTGTAAAAGTCAGTTAAGGGACAGAGGTTTTATTGGCGTGTTTTGTGGGCGATAGGCTAACCCCCTGTCACTGCAATAGTCTCTATCCATCATTATAGTACCTCCAAAGTCAAACGTGACATCAGATGGTTTTATAACCTCTGGAGTTCTGACTACCCCATAAGGGATACAGGAGTGAAGTTATGTAAGTAAGTAAGTGTATATTATAAATTTCGTAAATTATTTATAAAATAATCATTCACAGTTACATAGTTTTATCTTATGTGACGAAACATGCGTTTGACCCCAATATAATAATAGTGCAATTAAAGAAATGTCACGACTTTAAAGAAATACATACATTCATACATACATAACTTCACGCCTGTATCCCGTATGGGGTAGGCAGAACACCAGAATTAATAAAACCATCTGATGTCACTTTTGACAAATTTGGAGGCATTATAATAGTAGAGAGAGACTATTGCAGTGACAGGGGGTCAGCCTATCGCCCACAAAAAAGCCTCCCATAACACCTTGGTCCCTTAACTGACTTTTACAGTATGCCCGGGAAGAGAAGCAGCTGGCACATTCTATGTTTTAGAATGTGCCAGAAATACATGCAGGCTATAAATCTCTGCCCTATAAATTATAGCTTACTTCTTGAAAAGGTCCTTCATCAAATGAAAACCTCGCAATTTCGAATCCTGCGAGAATTTCGGGATAAAACCTAGCCTATGTGCTATTCCAGAATGTACACTATCACTATAACAAATTTCATGCAAATCCGTTTAGCCATTCTCCTGTGATTGAAGAACAAAAATTCAGACATCCATACATACTTAACTTCACGCCTCTATCCCGTATGGGGTAGGCAGAACACCAGAGGTAATAAAACCATCTGATGTCACGTTTGACAAATTTGGAGGCATTATAATAGTAGAGAAAGACTATTGCAGTGACAGGGGGTCAGCCTATCGCCCACAAAAAAGCCTCCCATAACACCTCGGTCCCTTAACTGACTTTTACAGTATGCCCGGGAAGAGAAGCAGCTGGCACATTCTATGTTTTTCTTTCACTCCCAGTCCAGCATGGAAGCTTACATCCAAAGTTTCATATTTATAATAATCAGATATTAGCAAAAACATATTTTATCAAACAAACAAATTATTCAATCTTATTATATTTTATACCTACCACCCACTGAAATTATGTATGTGAAAGTTTTAATGTATGTTGGCATGTTTGTTCCTCAATAACAGCAGAACGACTCCATAGATTTGAATGCACATAGCACACAGTCCTACTTCCTCGTTCTATTTCCATTCCTACTACCATAATAAGAAAGTCTGGATGGATGTAGGTATGTTTGGTCCTCAATCACTACAAAATGGCAGAACGGATCTCAATGAAAGTTTGCATACAAACAGTTTATACATTGGCTACTTTATCTATATCTATACTAATATATGAAGCTGAAGAGTTTGTTTTTTTGTTTTTTTGTTTGTTTGTTTGTTTGAACGCGCTAATCTCAGAAACTACAAGTGGGATTTGAAAAATTCTTTTTGCATTTGATAGTCCAACTCTTGAGCAAGGTTATAGGCTATATTTTATCCCGAAATTCCCACGGGATCAAAAGTTACGCGGGTAAAACCGCGCGCGGTGGCTAGTCTCAAATAAATTAATAGATCTGAAGAGATGAATTTGTTTTCAGAAACAATTAGATATCGTGCTTAGAAAATAATTAGAAAACGCAGTTAGAATTGCAAAACTATTTTATTTTAAACTTTGACGTGAATAAAGTCAAGGGAAAAGCAAATAAAAATATAATGGAAGTTTCAAGCAATTCTTAAATTCTCAAACTAACCGATAAATACTCGAACGAACTCGCAGGCTACAGCTAATAAAAAATAGACTAAAATATATTTAATTTACTTACAAAATTCCAACCAGTTAAAAAACCAAGCTTATAAGACTTCAAAACCGCAATTTCAGGTACACTCGCCAACTTATTCATTTTCTCTTGCAACTCCAAAGAACACAACGCAACAAACCCATGATGGGCAATCAAAAAAACATGAAAAACCGTTCTCCAATACAAATTCGCGTCACTCCTATCAAATAATTTCTCGTTTTCAGTTATTAAAAAGCATAAAACGTTGTAAATTATATTATTTTCTTTGAATATAAGATCCATTTTTGGTTATTTATTTTTTATTACTATTATTTTGAACTGTGTAGACACCCGGTTGTAACCAGAACTAACGGGTGACTAGATGTACCCTCACTGATTAAATATAAATATGTCGTTGATTTTGTTTAGTGACTTCGATTTAGTAACAAATTAGTTTTATCAGTTAATTATAATTAGTGTAAACAAATAGTTTTTCACTTTACGGATGTTATCTCACCAATCGTCGATCTTCAATCGATGATGGAATGGTTGATCGATAGTTTTTACTAAAAATTCCTTTATTGCATGAAATATGGTACATTTAGGTTGTTGAGTTTTTGGTTGTGATCACATAATTAACTGTCAGACAGCATACATATAGTATTAGGGTTGTACAAATGTCGCACTATATGATTACATTTTATTTCATTTTATATTAATGTCAAGAGAAAAAAAAAATTATATACCTAAGTGTCATTTACAATAATTTATAAGTAATTTTTTTAACATTAAAAAATCATTTACATGGTCTACTAGCCAGTTACTCAGAATAAATTTAAATTTATTGATTAGTAAACATGTTATTTCGCTTGGTAATCTATCTATACTTATATATAAAGCTGAAGAGTTTGTTTGTTTGAACGCGCTAATCTCAGAAACTACAAGTGGGATTTGAAAAATTCTTTTTGCATTTGATAGTTAAACTCTTGAGGAAGGTTATAGGCTATATTTTATCCCGAAATTCCTACGGGATCAAAAGTTACGCGGGTAAAACCGCGCGCGGTGGCTAGTTTGTTATACATTTTAATTGACATAGCAAGGGTATTTCTGCTACATATTTGCGTTCTTATGTAATAACAATTTATCAGGGAATCTTGTATGTACTAGGGCACCCCGATCAGAAAAATCCGATCGACGCCGTCGGTCCACCCTCGATTGATTGGTTTTGTGTAACATTCAACTAATTCAAATAAAATATTGGGATAAATATATGCATAGGTATAATTATAGTATAACTAGAAAAAGTTCAAAAATTAGAAGATATAAACAGCAACTTTATATGGACTAAAAGACCTGAGGCTCAGAAACCAATTGCTACAAGACACTCTGTATACTAAGCAGTTCTAACTTCATATATTTATTCTAGCTAGGGTAATGTATTCCGCCGACAATGTTTTATAAAGAGCCAGTTCTTCCTCAAATCATGTGTTGTCTTCTTCTCATCTCCACCTGTCATCTCCACCTGTTGTCAGGTGAAATTGAGGTTAAACGTGGGGTTTCGTGTTAGACCGCGTTCAGATTCAGACTTCACACAAAGAACTTATATCTTAAAGAACAGTGGCAGCGGGCCATAAATGATTTTAGTTGATATTATTTCGTGGCGTTTAACAAACAAAAACATATAAGACTATTCGGAATTCTTTCCTGAGGCAAAAAATACTCGTAGACGAACGTTACACGAAAAGATATTGCATTTTGTATATTATATGTTTTGTATGTCTTTGGCACTTAAAATTCAATTTTGGACGAATTTTATTTAGTTTAAAAACGCTACTCACTTTAAATAAATGTGTTAAAAATTTGTAGCAGAATAAGTTATTAAGATAACCAAGGATCCGCCTTTGTTCTTTGAGTCTTAATTTACACATCATCTCAAATTTACGGTCTCTGTAGTGCAGCGGTCTAGATGCTACTACATCAATCGTGAGGCCACCGGTTCGATTCCCGCACGGAACATGAAAAAAAGTGTTCCATGTCTGGGTGTTTATCTATATATGTATTTATATTCTAGGTTCCCCCCTAATTCGCTACATGGTATCCCGTAATACAAGCTTTGCTTAGTTTGGTGTGATTGTGTGGGGTTTTTTTTAATTGCAATTATCGAAGTTCACTAGCGTCCGCCCAGCGCCCGCCATCGCCACGTGCTGTCCCCGCGCCCGATATGCGCTAACCCAGCGTGAATTGAGATCTATTAATGTGCAAAATATGACTCAACTTATAAAGGGTGTTCAAAAAAGAACTTTACTACGATCTCATCTGCACTTAATCTGGAGATTTTATTTATTTTATATGTGAGTAATCACATCTTTTCTTATTGTATATGTATATGTATGCATGAGTCTTTTAAATATTATTATTATGTAGGTATAAAGATAATATGTGTGTATATTTTAGATAATAGATCTTATTTTTTATACATCATTATTTATATATTTATACATATTTTTTTTAACGACATGACGCCCTTAAACTCATTTAAAATCCTCTGCCCTAAGGTTGTCTGGAAGAGATCGCTTTTTAGCAAAATGGCCACCGATTTGTACTTAAAGATTTGTTTCTCTAAATACATTTTATATTTTATATTTATAGTTGTGCAATAAAGAGTTTTTATTATTATTATTATAGCTCTTCATAAAATATTGCCGGAACAGATCACCGCCGGAGCAGTAATATATGGCGGTTATATCATTAAATATTCCTTATCCATGTGTACGATGAAGAATAAATAAATAAATAATAAATAAGCAAGTACTCGCATTTGAAATTGTCAAACTGTTCAATGTACGCTTTATAAGTTGATTTTATAACAGAACTAGCTGTTCCGCGAGGTTTCACCCGCGCAATTTTGTAACCCGCAGGAATATTGAGATAAAAAGTTATTCTAGACTGTACTAGATATCACTAAGACAAAATTCATCCAAATCTGTTGAGTAAATCATCAGATAATCAAATATCGATAAACAAACATCGATAAATCCATCACTACTAGGGTTGCCAACCATACTGTTTTGTTTTTCACTAATTTTTTTCACTACATTATACTGTTTACTGTTAAAAAATACAAAATACTGTTTTAGCATAAAAAGTTAAACACTTTAAATGGTAGACTTTAATTAATAATTTGTGTAAGAAGCTTCCATGCTGGACTGGGAGCGAAAGAAAAACATAGAATGTACCAGCTGCCTCTCTTCCCGGGCATACTGTAAAAGTCAGTTAAGGGACAGAGGTTTTAATGGCATTTTTGTGGGCCCCCTGTCACTGCAATAGCCTCTCTCCATCATTAAAATACCTCATTTGTCAAACGTAACATCAGATGGTCTTAAAACCTCTGGTGTTCTGCCTACCCCATAAGGGATACAGGCGTGAAGTTATGTATGTATGTATGTATGTAAGAAGTTCTAAAAATATGTGTTTAAAACATTAAATAAATTTAATACTTTTTATTTTTCCAATATACTGTTTGATATTCCTTTCAAACTCAAATTTACTTTATTTCTAGAAAAAAAAGTTGGCATCCCTAATCACAACTTTCACGTTTATATTATTAGTAAGAAGTAAGTATATTATTAGTAATATTGTCGAAAAGATGTTAATACCGGTAGTTTAAATATTAAAGGGGTTTGCTAGCTAGGCGAATCCTATAACTAAGGGTCCTATAACTAACTCGGATAGGTCACCTTCTACTTCACGCTTATCCTGGGACCCTTTTAAGCCGATCTTAATATTACTTAAATTAAAAGTATTAAAACTTCCTTATATCGACAGTTTTTTTTTATAAGTATTACGCAAACTTTTCTGTTGTGCAGATCGCACCTGAACTCCAATTGTGAGGCAATGTAAAAGCCAGCATTCTATTTTTGAAAATTTGAATTCTTAAATACGACGTATAATGGAAAGAAAATCTTATTCAAAGTCGGCCTTTAGTCGGTTTAAATGGCCCTACCATTCTTGGATAAAATTGTCTGAAAAGGCGACTTATAATAGTAGACTCCAGAAGATCACCAACTCGTTCATGGGTCTATGTGTAGGCTTTTATAATAAAATTCCAAAATATTAACGATTAACCCTTCGATGTATCTAAAAAAAGGTTTACTATAAAATATCCGGATGCAAGAAGATGGGATTCCTTGGTTGTAAATTGTTATTGTGTATTTTTAAAAGATGATTGCTGTTGAGTATCTTGCTACTTCTTCTCAACAGATCGACTTTCCGAAGTGGTGGTAGATTCAGTTCAATTTGTATATTGTTTGACTTATTTTAAATGTATTTAAATATATACGAAATAATGATTATTTTGACTTTGACTAATTCTAGTGATCCCCGATTGGTGGTAGGTCTCAGGGTTCGTCTGGCTAGCGACCACCCTTATACAGGGTGACTGGTGGGTCACTTTCGAAATTCGAGGACGTGATAGTTTGAGATCATACGTGAAGAGAAAAAATAAAATAAAAAATAAATATTAATTATTAGTGAGTAAACTTAACCGAAAGTTAAAGAATTAATTACGCAACGCTTGGTTACTCTGGTACGGACGTAGGTACGCAGGGCGCTATCTACACAGAATAGACGGCTTCACGAACAGTAGTCGACCTCGTAAAACTCTTTATTTATTTTTTGGGAACTCTACTGAAAAATTAAGTACCTACTTTTATTACATAATTATGATCAAAATCGAATACAGAGCTCTTCTTCAATATCTAAAATTTGTCATTAGTCACCCTGTATGAAGTTTACCGCCAAATATGTTCCGACAATATTGAATAAAGAGTCAGTTCTGTCCTTAGCCCGTACGCTTTCATCCTCGACCTCATCTTCACCTACCAACAGGTGATATTGAGGTCAAACGCGGGCTTACTAAAACTAAACCAATAAAAAACAGACATAAGTAGATACTTACATAAACTCCGACATGCGGTACATAATACTTCACATCACTTTCATCGCGCAATACTTCTACCAACTCGCTCCAATTCAAATATAGAAACGAAAAACTAAACGTCAAAATACCGAACAACGCAACGTGCAACAAACTAATTAAAAACAAAATGAAAGGGTTCGATTTTTGAATTTTGACAGCCGTTCCCGCCATTCTCACAGACTTGTCACTTCTTCGTGTGTTACTCTAGCAATGGATGAAAGAAAATGGCTGCCCCAGACAGAAAACTAAAGTCAAGGTTAGAATGTTTTATATTTCCTTCTCAACTGCTTAGCTACAGACTTTTTTTAATACAATACTGGACCTTTTATTTTGCTTGCACATTTTTGAATCTAGTTATATTACCTATGTAGCTAAAAAATTTATTGATTGATTTCTTACGCGAAGCTGGCTACAGTTCTTAAAAAATGTATACAAGTGACAGGTACCTTCCTATATCTACGTTCGTCCTGCTTATTTTCTACTATAACAAGTAGGATTAAAAAATTTAAGGTTGTAAAAAATTATGAACGCTTAAAAAATCAAAAGGAAAGTAAGTGAAGCCTAAACAACTAATCTCTTTCCACAAAACACACTCACACTCACTACACACCATACACTCAACACTTCGTTTTCTACATTGCTGTGAATTTGAACTTGAACTAATTCCTTGTTCATTCACAAACATTCACCAAACATTGTAATCTTTTCTTTTTTAATTTTTATTAATGTTACTGTCAATATTTTTTTTATTAATTATTTTAAATCCATGTACCTACCTATACATTTTTTTCTACTCACATATAAATTTTTATCAGTATTTCATAATTTTAAAGTTTTGAATATAATAATTTGTTACCTACTCGTCTAGAAGAAACACAAAAATAATGTAAATCCGTAATTGGTTATAAGAATTATTAATATATGGGTAGTGACTTCATTTTACACGCGTTTGTTCAAACAAACAAACAAACTCTTCAGCTTAATTATATTAGTATATAAATTACAATGACGCTAGCCTAACCTTTTGGTTAAGATCAAGTACGGTACTACGTCAGATTCTATAGTTTTACTAAAGTGGACTTTGGCACACTTTATATTAGACACATTTTTGTTATTACTCGAAAAGCCTTCTTAAATGTTACTCGTAAACATATTTTCATCATGCAAAATATTAAGTAATAAGAAAATTTGTGACCTTCCATGCTGGACTGGGAGCGAAAGAAAAACATAGAATGTGCCAGCTGCTTCTCTTCCCGGGCATACTGTAAAAGCCAGTTAAGGGACAGAGGTTTTATTGGCGTTTTTGTGAGCGATAGACTGACTCCCTGTCATTGCAATAGTCTCTCTCCATCATTATATACCTCCAAATTTGTCAAATGTGACATCAGATGGTTTTATCAGCCTTTGGTGTTCTGCCTACCCCATAAGGGATGCAGGCGTGAAGTTATGTATGTATGTATGTAATGAAATTTGTGAGAATAAATGGATGTTTTAAACTTATATAGATAAGAGCTACTAAAAATGGAAATGAAAATGAAAATTTTTTATTCATCATAAGACCATCTTATGGCCGCTTGATGACGTCACAATTTTGTACTTCGGCTTTAACAAGGTGTTGATAGTTATTGAATAAGATATTACAGTAGACCAAGAGACAAAAAAAGCCGGCGGAAAAAAACTCTTGGCACTCTTTTTCAGTCAGGATTATACGAATTAAAACAAACAGGTACATACAGTACAAATTGATCATGACATGAAAAAAAAATCTATTTTTCGGTGATTAAAGATCGTCAGTATAGAAAAGCCCTACCATTTCTGGATAAGCATGTCATAAAGGGCGACTAATGCGAGTGACCACCGCTTGGTGGTAGGATCTCTTTAGGATCCGACCAACCTTCATATAAAATCTGCCGTCAAGTACAAGGTGTCTTAAAAGAAATATAAATATAAATATTTCTGACTCTCACACAACACTATCTAGGCCAAATTAAGTTTCTTAAAGAACTTGTGTTATGGATACCAGATAACTGATATACTTAAGAAATATATAAACATACATATTGAATAAATACATATTTTTTATTAGAGTAAACTTAAATAAACATATAAACGTCCATGACTTGACGACTATGTGTTCATCACACAAATATCCGCCGCCGCCGTCATTTGAACCCAGGACCTCTGGCATAGAAAGCATTGTATGTTACCGCTACACCAGCCGGTCGTCAAAGAAAAGAAAGTACACATTGGTTTTGGTTATTGCGTGAACACAACTGTATCGAAGGGCGCAGAGGGTATATCAATCGGTAGCAACGCACGGTCTGCTCCCGAGAAACGCTCAATAACGACTAAATTCGCCGAAGAAGAAAGCCGAAGAAAAAGTAGTAGTAGACAACACCAAGACATTGGTGGGTAATGGGCGATCATTATCTTCATGAGCCGAGAGACGCACACTTCTCGACCGAGGCCTCCCCCAGGATTCGTCATGTCGTCCGGAAACGCGCCGCCCTCATCCAGCGTTTAACGTTCGTAAAGTGTATAAAATTACCAACTTAGAATAAAAAGCTTTCATTTTCATTCCCAAGAGCCAGGCTACCGATTGACACACCCCGGTGCCCATCGATACGTTTGTGTTCACGCAATAACCAAAACAAATATGAACTTAAATAAATGAAAAAATGTGTTAAATAAAAATCACCCGACCAGGACACGAATCTGGGACCTCTCGTTTGCCGGACGAGTGCTCTCCCTACTGAGCTACAGGGGCCTGGCGGTAAGCCTTGAAATTACTTAACACATTGTTTGTTTTTACGTTATACTGCTAACGTAGCTCGATCTAATGGTATAGCCTTGCAGCTAAGACCACCCGAGACCAATTTCTTTACAGAAATTGTGAATCTCAGTTAAAGTGAAGCATTGTAATGTAAAAAAAGTTCCGTGTCTGGGTGTTTATCTATTTATATTCTAGGTTCCCCCTAGTTCGCTACATGGTATCCCATAACACACGCTACGCTTACTTTGGGGCCATGTAGTTGGTGTAATTGTCTGGGGATTTTATTTTATTTTATTTATTTAATAATATTTTAAAGTTATTGCTTTTAAAATGCTTAATTACTCTTAAATAAATGAAAAAATGTGTTTAAAATTTTAAATATGAACTTTCTTTTGAGACACTTTGTATTACCACTCCGGCGGTGATGTGTTCCAGCAATATTTTATGAAGAGCCAGTTCTTTCCTAGGCCCGTGTTCTTCGACCTCATCTCCACTTACCATCAGGTGAGATTGAGGTCACACGCGGGATTAGTCTATAAGAATAATAATCAACGAATGCAGAGCATTAAAAAAACCGACTTCACGTAAACTTTGACTCAGTTATAATAATAATAATAATAACTCTTTATTGTACAACTATAAATATACAGATAATCTACAGAAAACAAATTTAGGGTTGATAAAAGAGGTAGTCTTAATGTCATCCACGTAAACATTCTCCGAAATCATACATATTTTTCAAAAAAATTCGGACAAATTTATATGGCACCAACTATGAAGTATCCTATATCATATGAAACTAGAATTTTCAAAATCGATTTATAATTGTTCGAAATATCGTGTAGCAAAGACACAAAAAACAGACGAATTGAGAACCTCCTCCTTTTTGGAAGTCGGTTGAAAATCTATATGAAGGGTGGTTCGCTAGGCGAATCCTATAACATAATTCGACGCAGTAAACTGACAGTTCGAAATGTACATACATAAGTTCACGCCTGTATCCCTTGTGGGGTAGGCAGAACACCAACGGTTATACAACCATCTAATGTCACGTTTGACAAATTTGATCAATTTATAATGATGAAAAGAGACTATTCCAGTGACAGGGGGTCAGCCTATCGCCCACAAAACAAATCTCCAATAAAAACTCCCTTAACTGACTTTACAGTATGCCCGGGAAGAGAAGCAGCAGGCACATTCTGTGTTTTTGTTTCGCTCCCAGTTCAGCAAATTCGAAATGTCACATAGAAAAATAATGATACAAGTTAAAAACTTTGTAGTGTAGGGTGCTGAATGAGAACGATTGAAATGAATTGGTCTTCTTCATTCGTTGTGCATAAAAATATTTTATCTTCAAAGGAATTTTAATGAAAATAAATAATTAATTATGAAATACACCAAGTACTTTCAAACGGTTACAGTAGATGTCAAATCGACTTGATAAATTCTTTACTTTTAAACTCTTTTAGTCATTAAAAATTAAATTTCAAGAAAAATTGCCCTTTGTTTTTTGTGAATTATAAGAAAAGAAATATATTGTGAGCTAAAATATATTTTTTCCATACATTGTAATGTTACTATAAAAAATCCGTTCATTCATTTTAACCACATCACAATTTTTTTCTTCCCTAAAGTGGGCACACTTGAACTGTCATTTTACCTACTGCATTGAATTATTTGCCAGGGTATACGTTCCCCCCCCCACGTGGGTAATCTGCTGAGCGCAATCTGCCGGGGCTCGCGGGTAATGCCAATGGCGGTAACGTGAGCTCCATCCATGGCAGATGAGGTACACCTTGAGGTTTTTAGTGGGTAGGTCTGGCCTTCTGTCGGATCATCCCCACATACCCCGTCGCTCCTTGGGCGGCGGGGACGTGATTGCACGTTTTCCTCAAGTAAAAAAAAAAGGCTATACTTTCCCCACCACCTAGCAGTGGCCATACGAAGTAGGTAATCACCTTTTGGGACCCGCTTAGGTATCCAGGGCCGGTAGGTCTTTTCGAGTCCAATGCTACACGGTCTCGCTTGAAGAAAGAATACTTTTATCCAGAAAAATTTGTGATGGTTTATGTTTGTTTAACGCTGAAACGGCTTGCCAGATTGTCGTTATGTCCGCGCAAATTGTAATAAAACTTAGAATACTTCTCCTAAATTATACCGACATTATGTGTACCCAAGCTCCCAGTACTTTTACCCAGTATGGCTTTCAAAGGTTTTCACGTTTTATTTTACTGCAGTTATTTTTTGTAGGTATTTTCCACAAAACCCGGGTGAACCTGCAGAGCACAAATAAATAAATATAAATAAATAAATATTTCTGACACTCACACAACATTATCTAGCCCAAATTAAGTTTCTTGAAGAACTTGTGTTATGGATACTAGATAACTGATATACTTAAGAAATATATAAACACACATATTGAATAAGTACATATTTTTTATTAGAATAAACTTAAATAAACATATAAACATCCATGACTTGACGACTAATATCTGTGTTCATCACACAAATATCCGCCGTCGCCGGGATTCGAACCCAGGACCTCTGGCATAGAAGGCTATTCATGTTACCGCTACACCAGCCGGTCGTCGGACGTCGAAGCACAGCTATGTTATATTATAACAGTTTTTGAAGTTACTCTGTCTGTCTATCTATCAGTACTTAACGCTTTCACAGCTAAACTACTGCATCGATTTTGATGAAATTTAGAAAAAACAAGCTTGAACTTCAAGGAGGATATATATCTATCTTATTTATAGACCTGTAATTCCGATATTCACGCAGACGAAGTCGCAGGCAACAGCTAGTAAACAATAAATAGGAATTAACAATATTAATGGCGTCTGCCACTACCCAGTAGACGTTAGAGCACCCGCCTGGCATGCCAGAGACCTGGGTTTGATGCCCGGTCTGACAAATTTATTAAATTTTTTTTGGGTAGATTAAATTTATTTTTATGGCATATTTGTTTATGGCCACGGCCCATAGCTAAAAGTGCTATATAATTCCGTGAGAAAAATATTTTTATTTTATCGTATATTTTTTATTATATTTAGTATGAATCGTAAAAAATATTGCTTCCATGCTGGACTGGGAGCGAAAGAAAAACATAGAATGTACCAGCTGCTTCTCTTCCCGGGCAAACTGTTAAAGTCAGTAAAGGGACGGAGGATTTATTGGCGATTTTGCGGGCGACAGGCTGACCCCCTGTCACTGCTCCCATCATAATAATACCTCCAAATTTGTCAAACGTGACATCACATGGTTTTATAGCCTCTGGTGTTCTGCCTACCCCATTAGGGATACATGCGTGAAGTTATGTATGTTGTATGTATGTAATCGTAAAAAAGTCAAAAATATAGATTTTTTTTTGACTTCGCCATCATAAAACAAAGACATAAAATTCACTTACATATTTATTTATTTTTATTTTTATTTATTTATTTACACTTCAGTATACAGTACAGATAGTAAATGATAAAAAAAAAAAAACAGTGTGTTGTGTAAGTACTACTAGGCGGTCTTATCGCTGACGAGCGATTTCTTACAGACAACCATGCTTGTGGAAACAACATAAAAATAATGTATTAACAAATTCTTAATACTTAAAAAAATTACAAATCACACAAACATTTAAAAAAAAAAAAAACATAACGAGTAAAACAAAAAAAATGCTAATTATTGCATTATACCTAATTAAACATAAAACCTAAATATATAAAATTATAATACATACATACTAATATAATAAATATAATACATAAATTAATAAACGATGTAATAAACATAATAAATATAATTAACATACTACATAAATATTACAATAGGTACTTCTTTATGGTTGTATTTGACTCAGATAATGACTTTTTAATTTAATTTTAAAAGAATTTAAAGATGAAGCAGATTTAATGGCAATGGGAAGATGATTCCAAAGTGATACTGCTCGAACCGCAAAAGATTGGTTGTAACTATGCGTTAAATGTGAAGGGGTGGAGAGCATCAAGTTGTCGGTAGAGCGTAGGTGTCTCTCGTGATTCTCGTGTCGGTATCGGAAGTGGTCACCAAGGTAGCTCGGAACTACAGGATTAAACAGCACCCGGTACAGTAAAGAAAGAACATGAGTATCCCGGCGAAGACGAATCGGAAGCCACTTGAGTTTAGCACGGAATTCGGAGATATGATCATATTTACGTAAACCAAATATGAAACGTATACATAGATTTTGAAGCCGTTCAAGTTTATTTAAGAGTTCTTCTGTAAGGTCAAGATAGCTGACATCGGCGTAATCGAGAATGGAAAGTAAGACAGTATGTGCTAATGATATTTTGGTAGGTATTGGCAAAAGATTGCGCAAGCGTTTAAGTGAGTGATTGACAGCAAACATCTTCCTACTCACTGTGTCAATTTGTGGTTTCCAGGACAAGGTCTTGTCGAAGGTTATGCCCAAATTTTTCACGGTATCACTGTATGGAATTTTCACACCATCAAATATAATAGGTGGAATAGCTCTGTTAGTTATCTTCTTAATCATGCCCGCGCTACCAATTATGATGGCTTGTGATTTTGCTGGGTTGACTGTAAGCCCATGAGAGGTACTCCAATGTGAAATTCGAGCTAAATCATCATTGATTTGCTGTACAGCAACAGTCATTTCATCGAGAGAACTGTGAGTATATATCTGCAAATCGTCTGCATACATGTGGTAGGAAGAAGTTAAATTCTGTGATATTGAGTTTATAAAAATTGAAAAGAGGAGAGGAGACAACACGCCACCCTGCGGGACACCAGTTTCGAGTTGGATCCAAGATGAAGAAGCATCGTCCATGTTAATACGTTGCCGGCGTCCATGCAGGTAAGTATGAAACCACTCAATTCCTGATGGAGATATGTTAAGAGAGCGCAAAATTACCAGTAAAATATCAAAGTCGACAGTATTAAATGCATTACTAAAGTCTAGTAAAGTTAATAGCGTGATTTGTTTGAGTTCTTTAGCTTTGCGAATGTCTTCTGATATTCTAACTAGGGCTGTAACAGTACTATGACCAAGTCGAAAACCAGATTGGAGGGGATTAAGAATATCATTTTTATTTAAAAATAATGATAACTGTTGATGGATAAGACGCTCAAGTACTTTGGACAGAAATGGTAATATAGAAATAGGTCGGAAATCACTATAGGTCTGAGGAGAGGCTTTTTTAGGGAGAGGAATTACATGAGCGTCTTTCCATAATTTTGGGAAAGTGTTGGTGGTGACAGATTTGTTGAAAATTGCAGTAATAAAGGGAAGCAGGAAATCAAGAAGGAGGACAATCATTTTTCGACTTATACCGTCACAGCCTACTGCATTTGAGTTAATGGAGTTTATTGCTTTCCTAACATCACATTCAGAGAATTGTAATAAAGAAAAAGGAATATAACTGGGTGTAGGCGAAGTTGAAATGTGATTTAATGTAGAAGACTTAATCTGGGCGTTCATAAGACCAGCAGAAGAGAAATGACTATTTAAAAGGTTTATATCAATATGTTTTGGGACCTCGTTATTTTTAGCCTTTCCTACACCCAAAGTCTTTAAGAATCTCCAGACTTTAGCTGGGTTTTCATTTGTGACTGATTCGTGAATATGGCGTCGCTGTGCATCCCTACACATAGTATTACAGCGATTTCGCAGTTCTCGATATTTGTCACAGTTAGTTTGACTGGGTTCCTTTTTATACCGCAAACGTGCTCGATTTCGTTTCTTCATGAGCAATTTGATTTCATCTGAAAGCCAGGGAGCAGGAAGATGTTTTATTTTCACAGGTCTTATGGGGGCATGGCGGTCATAAAGTTGAGTCAGTAAAGAATTAAAAACATCCAACATTGTATCTACAGTCTCAGCATTTACAACTTCGTGCCAGTCCATTTTGTAAGCATCCTCTAACAAATTATCTACATCAATACCACCAAAATTTCGTTGCAGAAGGATTCTCGGCTTGGCTTTAGGGGGGCGAATTTTGTAAGATAGGAAAAGTAAATCATGATAAGAAAAGGCGTCAGCATCTAGTTGTCCATATTTATGAACATGGTCCTTGGAAGAGACTACGATAAGGTCTAGAAGAGATGGGATAGAGTTAGGAAAATGGTGTGTTGCATTCAAAGGCAAAATATTTAGATTACAGGAGTTTATGACTGAATGTAGTTTATCTGCCCGGTTATTGTTTTTTAATAAGCAGGTATTAAAGTCTCCCATGATAATTGTGTGCGCAAATTGGGGTACCAGCTGTTCAAATAAATTTTCTAAACTAGAAAAGTAGTTACGTGTGGATGGAGGGGAGTAAACGACACCTAGTAGTACCTTTGTAAGACCCATCGCAATTTCAATAAGGAGATATTCGGCTTCTTCAGAGTTAACTGACTTGTGTGACGATGCCTTGACCACCTTGTACGGGATATGAGAACGTAGATAAATTGCAGTCCCTCCTCCAGTTCGTCCAAGGCGATCGTTGCGTATCAGTTGGAAACCGGGCAGGGAAAAAGATGCTGACGGGAGACAGGGTTTCAGCCATGACTCAGAAATTAGTATGGCATGAACTCCCTTATAGTCGAAAGATGCCAGCAAGTCAGGATAGTGTGCTGGGATACTTTGCGCATTTAAGTGAATGACGTTAAAATTTTTCAGTAAGCCTGAGAAATGAGATTCAATTTGGGAGGAAAGAGGAATTGATGAACTGTAATAACTTCCGGAGCTGTCTAAATCTGTAGATGAGCACGAGACAAAATCAGGAAAAGTATCCACACCAAAAGAAGTATTCATGATAAATAGGTATATAAAAAATTAAATATATATAAATACGAATAAAACTAAAAAATAATGATATTAAAAATAATTATAAATATAAATAATAAAATTGAACCAAATCTTTGGGAGCAACCCACCAGCATTAAAATTATTTTAGAAAATAAATCTTAATGGACTATTATAATAATGAAAAGAAATTTAAAAAAAACATGTAAAACTAAACGTTAGCGTATCAAATAAATAATTTTAGCCAACCAAAAATTGTGAAAAAAAAAAAACAAAACTGCTTAAGTCAACGTCACGCTCAATCTCTATTGTCAGTGTCATTTAGGAATGACAATCGATGATTGGAATGCATAATACAGGCAGATAAAAATATGGCGGACCACTTATGTACAAACAATGGAATTTATATAAAAAAATACACTATTATAATAATTAATTGGAACCATCATACCGGCTAACCAGATTATTTACGAACTGGACGTCTTCTGGTTCCGATCGCAGTTTTCTCCGATCCAGGCTTAATATTTTGTGTTGGTGAGCGAGTTGGCGCAACTTCTTGTTCGGGGATTCGGTGCAAGTCCGATTCAACAATCACCCTATATCGAATGCCATCATAGCCCAATACGTAAACATATCCACCATTAGTCCAGCTTCGAGATACGCCAAAACGTTGTCGGGCCGCAACAAAGGCTTGATGTCGGAGTTTTGTCAAAAACTCAGACAAAGTGATGCCCGTACCCTTGAGCAGCGTTTTCTTGTTCCAGACATTATTTTTATGATCTATGTCTTGAAATTTGACCAGTAATGGCCGTGGCTTGCCTTCAGATACTTTACCCAAGCGGTGGCAGCGGCTGATGTGCTTGTTAGAAATGGCATCAAGTTTAAGCTTTGTTTGGATTTGATGGACGGCCAATGAGACAGGATCTTCGTTCTGCCCCTCCGGAACACCATGCATCAACAGTATCTTCATGCGGCTTCCCATGTCAAGCCTGTCAGTCACACGGGCCAGAAGTTGTATTTGACTCTGTAGGGCGTTGAGTGTATTGAGAATAAACTTTTTAAAAGAAGCAAATTCTTGTGCCAATGTTGGAGGCTGAACATTAGTGTCTGTGTTTGCCAGTTTCAATTCAAATTCAGAAATCCGTGCACCAAAGATATCCTTGAGTTCTGTAATTTCTTGCATTGACACCATTGTGTTTATTTTTGTAGTCCAGATAAATAATTTGTGAAAAGTGAATTTAGATGCACAAATGAGAGGAAATATTGTTATAGCTGGTAGGAAGCACTGTCAGCAGCACATAATATAAGGTTTTTATACTTAAATCAAAGTTTATTTGTTTTATTTAATTAAATTTAAAGGAGCTCAGTTCTAAACATGTGTTACAATTCTCTGGTTACCCCCCCAAAAACCTTTACATAATTCCAAGTAGTCAAATAAAAGAAATTAAATCGCTTCATCTGATACGCCTCCCATTGAACATGTGCATCAAAATCACCCATCGCAATGTTTTTCATCCCCCACAAACAAACAAACACATAAACAACGAAATATATTCCGTGGAACAACGACAGTAATGTCTCATGCACTTTTACACTTTTAAGATTAATATTTACACATTTAAGATTCATTTTTACACATTTAAGATCCATGTTACACTTTTATCGCAACTAGAAACCTGAGAAAACTCTCCTAATACGTAAATTTTCTGATGCTTATCCGATTTCGGCTTACTTAAATCTGTGTCCTTAAAAACCAGTATGTTAAATTGACGTATTGTCGCCATTAGGTAATTTACACTGCGATATTAAAATTGACACATTTATGAAACATTTTTTGAGTCTAGTAACAAAAAACTAAGTTACCTACTAAACTTCACTTTTGTCCATGACAAAAAATTATTAAAAAAAAAATGTTTATTTTCTGTAACCCAAGGCACAGCAACTATTGCGTGCGCTTAAAGAAGGTAAACAATATCCGTACCTACCTACAAGCCTTCGAAGTAAAACAATTTATTTCACATACTAGTATATCTTCTGGATATGTCTGTGTTTTTTTTCAGATAAAAAATATAATACATTATATTTTGTATACCACACCTCGACGACGTCGACTGTTCCATTCCATTCATATCAAAATCAAATCAAATCAATTTATTGCGGAAAGTATGGTAATATTTGATGGTACACATTATAGTATGAGCGCATACTTTACTGTATTACAGCATGCGATATTGTTATATTATGCATTTATTTACAATGTATTACTATATTATTACTCATCATCATCATCACAACTCCGTGTAATGGGCCCACTGCAGGGCATGAGTCTCTCCTCTGGGTGACGAGGAGGCTTAGGCCATAATCCACCGAGCTGGCCCAGTGCTGGGTGGTGGATGTCAGAATTTTCAGGGTGCCGATATGGCTTCTGACAAACCCTAACGACTACTGTATACAAGTATACAGCACCCGGGACCGACAACTTAACGTGCCCTCCGAAGCACGGAAGTCGCCGTGAGAAACGAATGGTCGGCGGTCACCCATCCAAGTAACGACCGCGCTGAACGTTGCTTAACCTGTGATATCGTAAGATACACACAGTAACCACGGCGCCACGACGACTTATATTAATATATTATTACTAAGAATAGAATAAGAACGAAGAGACGACGGAGAATCGCTAGATGGCGCGCACGGCATAAGATCGACTCCACATAAAATAAATTATAAAAATTCCTAAAGTGATTTTACGAGTGAATAAACAGTGAAATAATAATCAATACATAGCAAATATTGTGTGGAAGTGTTTGCAACATTAATTGTGCAGTGGATATAAAGTTAACAAGAAACATAACAAACATCGTTTAAATTACTGTAAACAAAGAATACGAGTAAATATACTATAAATACAGACTAAAAACCATAAATTCTTCAATAAATACATTTTTCCGACAAGTTTTGTGTCATAAGTGTCTTTAGAAGTGAACCTGTGAGAACAAAGAAATCTGCAATAGTCTAAAAAACGTTTGCGAACTTTGAACCCAAGCTCACGACACACTTCCTTTTTAAATCGTCCTGTACAATAGATCCGACTATTTCGCAGCTACTGGTATATGTCTTAGTGCACGAGCGGTATTCGCAAAGGCTATCATCCGAGAGTCTTGAGTTCGAACCTCGCCGGGTGTATCGGTTTTTTTCTTTTTCTTCATTACAATTTGATTGACTAAAATGACTCCTAAAATTGGTAGCAACAAAAGTAACAAGGAATGTGACAAATGTAAAAAAAATATTACTGACCGAGAATTCATGACATGTTCGAAATGTACGCATAAGTACCACATTGACTGTGAGAATATTTCAAGACAAAGGTTTTATAATACCCTGACAACTGAGCATAAGAAGAAATGGAAATGCCTTAACTGCATCCAAAAATTGACTAAACAAAAAAAAATTAGCACTGAAGACAAATTGAAGTTGACTGACAATGATTTTCCAAATATTACAAACAGGAAAAAAAAACAATATACGACCAAGCAAACTAAAACACAATCGTGTGAATCACTAGATCACAACTTATCCTTAGAATCCATTGATCAAGACACGTATAAAAGTTTTGATTTATCGACAAATTCTAATTCAGATTTAATACATGAACTTAAGAACGAAGTTGGCGACTTAAAACAACAACTTGAAAGTAGTTATATGGAAATGGAGAATATTATCTTTGAAAATATTGGGCTTAAAAAAGAAGTATCTCAACTATCGAGGCAGATACATCTTTTAAAATCCGTGTGCACAAAGCAACACATTATTAAAGAGAATATTATAAAAAGTTCAAATAAAGCTACTCAAAAGACAATATCACAAACAAATCGCCGGAAAACCTTTGCAACTAACTCAAAAACGATTGATTCTGGAAATTCTCCATCGCCGCCGTTGCTGGAACCTTTACAACCCTCGATAAAGCCGCAGTCCTCGCCTCCTACGCCAGTTGAAAAAAAAACTATCGATTGCCAACAAATTCGTATTGAATCGACTGAATCAAATACTGAATGTTATGTCAAAAAAATATACATAATCGGTGGACAACAATGCAAAGGGCTACGTAATAAGCTTATAAAATCAAGATTAAGAAGCCCTTATGACAAATACGAAATAATTTCTTATATTAAACCTTACGCTGACACGCAAGAAATCCTTAAAATGATAAAATGGTTTGAACCAAAAGAAGAGGACAAAGTAATAATTTCAATCGGTGAGAATGACTACAACCCGTCGAAAGTTATGATAGAACTTAGCTCAGTTCTTAAATCAATAAATAATTGTACTGTTTTAGTCTTAAGCGTGTATAAAAATATATATTTAAATGAATTTAAGTTAAATAACTCAATCCATACTATTTGTAAAATCTTTTCAAATTGTAAATACACCAATTTAAATTATTGCTTGACACAGGAGGACATGTGTAAGAAACTTAACGTTTTAATTGACCATATTGACTATAGTAATAAATATTTATCTTTTGAGAAATGCAAATTCAAAGATTTACATACATCAGCGAACATAAATAAACTGACTAAAGCCATGCCTAAAAAAGGAACAATCCCTTTTTACTTCGCTAAAACAAAAAACTTAACCACAAACGCTAACTCAACCTTTTTTCGTGAATGATTCTTGTGATTCAAGCTCAGAAAACTTCAAAATATTTCATCAAAATATAGCCGGTTTCTTTTCTAAAAAAAATCTACTGGAGTTAACCTTGGCGGAACTTCACAAACAAGAAAAAATACCTGAGGTTTTGTGTTTTTCTGAAACCTTTGTAAACAAAACGAACCAAAATAATGTGCAACTAAACGGGTACCAACTTGCATCTATTTACTGTCGGAAAGATGGAAAAAAACGTGGTGGAGCTTGTATTTTTTTGAAAAAAGGTTTATTATTTAAATTGCTTGATTTAAATAAACTAGCTAAAGACAGGTCCTTTGAATGTTGTGGGATCAATATCATAAGCATAGATACGGTAATTTTGTGCATCTATCGTACTCCTGACTCGGATGTTAACGAATTCCTCACAAGTCTAGATAAACTTTTGTTTAAACTAACATCTAAAACTAAATACAAAATAATTTTGGCGGGGGATCTTAACATCAATACATTGCAGCCCTCAAAATCTAGCACAAGCTTAAAAGAAATAGTTGCGAACTATAATTTAACTCTGCACATTAAGGTGCCCACAAGAAGGAATACTTGTATAGATCATATTTTGAGTAACTTTACTGATGCTAAAGAAGAAGTATTAAACTTAGAGCTTTCTGACCACAACACAGCTCAAATGTTGTATGTGCCAGTGGATAAGAAAGAAACTCAATCAAAAACATTATATAAATATTTAAGGGATTATTCTAATGACAATTTAATTAAATTTAAGGAATGTATTTCTACCTTATCATTTTCTGACATTTATAATCAAATTGACATCAATTTAGCCATGACATCTTTTTATGACATATTTATAACTTTGTATAAAATTTGCTTTCCTTTAAAACGTGTAAAATTTGTAAATGATTATAAGAAGCCTACGTGGATAACGAAAGGATTAAAACAGTGTTGCAGAACTAGACGGCATTTGAGATACAAATTCTACAAAACTAAATCCACAATAAATAAAAATAAATACGAATCATACTCGAAAATATTGCGGAAGTGCATCACAGTTTCCCAAAAAAATCAAAATTACCAATTAATGACTCAATCAAAAAATAAATGCAAAACAGCTTGGAAATTAATTAATGATAGAAATGTTAACAGAACGGATAATCATATAGAACAAATTAATAAAAATGGAAAAAATATTAAAGATCCTTTATTTATAGCGGAGGAAATTAACAATCATTTAATAAATTTAACAAATAACGGAATGGCTAGCGAAAAAAACACAAATACAACACGCATAGAAAAAAGTATTTTTTTGGAACCTGTGACACCGGAAGAGATCGCTCTTATCATCAAAACCTTAAATAACACAAACGCAGTAGGTTATGATAATATTTGCACTAAAGTTGTAAAGTTTTGTGGACCTGAGTTAGCATCACCTTTAGCATTTTTAATTAACCTCTCATTTACACAAGGCCAATTTCCAGACTTGCTTAAGAAGTCTGTGGTAAAACCATTGTATAAAAAAGGTGACAGGAGTATAATAAATAACTATAGACCAATATCATTGATTTCTGTATTTTCCAAGATTTTTGAAAAAGCAATGAAAACGAGACTGGCTAATTTTATTTCAAAATTTAACGTAATATGCAAGGAACAATCGGGCTTTCAAAAAAATAAATCCACAACTACTGCCGTCTTTGAACTTGTTAACGAGGTAACAAGAAACCTGAATTCGAAAAAAGAGACCACAGTGGTATTTTTCGATATGAGTCGCGCTTTTGAATACGTATCACACAAATTGTTACTTAAAAAACTAGATAATTACGGTGTCCGAGGCACGGTCTTAAAATGGTTTTCCTCGTACCTTTCTCAGAGGCAGCAATGTGTTGAAACTGAATCTGTCAATGCTCACTCAGAAATCGTCTTTCATCGTTCTGCATTCAAAGAAATTTCCACTGGTGTACCACAAGGAAGTATACTCGGGCCTATATTATTCCTTTTATACATTAATGACCTGCCTAAATTGACTAACCATAAATATTTCCTCTTTGCTGACGACATTGCAATAATTTTTACAAATAAAAGTAATGATACTAATAACTATATTAATGACATAAATAATACTATAACATCGATCATTAAATGGCTAGCAAATAATAATCTAATTGTAAATTTGACGAAAACTAAATATGTAAGGTTTAACACAAACAAAATATTACCTCAAATTGATATTAAATATGAAAATACCAAAATAGAAGAAGCAGAGTGGGTAAAATTTCTTGGCATAAATATTGATAAAAATTTAAATTGGAAACAACATATAGAGACAGTAAGTAGTAAGCTAAACAGCTATGTCTATGTACTCAGAAGACTTAGGAAAACATGTTCTATGTCGACTGTGCTAACAGCATACCACGGTTACGTTGCTGCAGCACTACGATACGGGCTATCGATTTGGGGTAACTCCACTAATTCTATAAAAAGTTTTATAGCACAAAAAAAATGCTTACGGGCTATGTTAGGCAAGGAGCCGGACGAACCTTGCAAACCCCTATTTAAGGCTTTGGATATATTAACTCTGCCATGTATGTATATCTTGGAAATTGCAATGTTTGTTAAACGTAACATTCATTATTTTACTCGAGCCAGACATATTAGCAGGGCTGGACGCCATGGGGATAGATTGGTGATCAATGACTTACCACGCCTACAACTTTATTTAAATCAATCTTCCTCAATGTGTATAAAAATTTTCAACGCCTTACCAAACGATTTTAAATCATTGTCGACAAATAAATTTAAAATCGAATTATCACGGTGGTTAAAAGAAAAATGTTTCTACTCACTTAATGAATACTTTAAATGTAAAATATGAATTTGTATAGAATAAAATGAAATTTAACCTATTGAAATCAAAAAAATATGATTCTTCTTAATTTAAATTATATGACATGTACCGACATAATTAAAATGACATATATTTAATGACAGTGTAACTATGTATTTACCTTTTTTCGGATTAAAATAATATTGTAATATTGCATGCTGGTGACCAGTTTTGTATGTAGGACATTAAGTATTAATTGTAAACATCTATTTATACCATACATTGAGCAATAAATGAATTTGAATTTGAATTTGAATTTGAAGAATATTATTACTATTACAATATTATTATAAAAAAATATATAATACTCGTAACACTCCATGTCATAATTATTTACATTCTTATCTTTGTCAAAGGCATAATTTCAGTCTTGGCTTTTAAGCCCAAACTATAAAAATTATCAAAAGATTAAATACATAAATGTTAATTCATTTAATGAATAATGCGTAAGTTTTGTTGTGTATTCGGTAAATCGAAATAAATAAAATATTGAATTGATTATGTATCTGCTGCGACCAAAAAAGAGAAAAATAAATAGTTGCGTTCAGAACCATCATCATCATGTTGATATGAAATTAAAAATAAACAAAAACGTTGTGAACAAATAAAAATTGTGAAAATATTAAACCATAAGTATAAAAAAGTAGTAAATCCAAATATTTTGAAGTGGTGGAAGACTTTCATTCCTTTGTTACTGCTTTGTGATTACATGGTGCTCTGTTGTTACATGGTGGAAAATTCCAACTTGTGTTTCTTAATACGAAACCAATAGTGACATTACTTTTTCAGCTTATTATACTATCCAAAAGTAATAAAAGAATCAAATTTATACGGAGGGCATAAAAGCCAGGCAATTTATGGACACTGAGATGAACCCTTTACATACATACATACCTACATACATAACTTCACGCCTGCATCCCATATGGGGTAAGGCCCAAATAGACTGTTGGAAACAAAACATCAAACCAAGGTGACCTTGCTAGTTTACAACGTGTTTCCAACAGTGAAGATGGCTGTTGACAACCAAATTACATGACCTTGGCGGGTTGGAAACGGCGGTGTTTAGAATCACAGACATGCATCTGCATAGACGGCGCGAGTGCCACGATTTGTATTCGAACCAAGCGTGCCGACTTTTTAAGACCTATTGTGACGTCACAGCTGATATTTATTACTGGAAAATACAAAAAGATTCAGAGACACCGATACCGCCGATGAAATCGATTATTAAGACCGATATTGATATTCTTGACTCGATTTTCTAACAGACATACATACACGCATATTACAATACATATTAAATCTAGAGGCGACCAACCTTGACATTTGGTTGGGGTTCGGACACGCAAAGGACATGCATTAGCGTTGTCTATGTAGATGTATGTCTGTGTTTAGGCCTGTGTACGCTTGTTATTGTATATTTTACTATGTAACTATAACTATAAATGACTCGAGTTTTCTAGCTTTTTATCCTGCGTTTCAACCTTTCCTTCTTTGTATCCTCAATTGCATACAAAACTGCCATCGCGAAGATGTTGTCAACGCGAGAGATCAGAGCACACTGACGATTAAGGGGCGTGGCCTGGCGTGACCTTGGCTTGTGTTCTTGTTTGTCTCCTTGTTGGAAACCACCGTTTGTAACGGTGTGGATGACTCGGAATTGGTTGTCAACAAGTTAACCTTCCTTAACCTTGGTTGGAAGCATTGGTTTTCAACGTGTTTTCAACAGTCTGGCGGCCCTCGTAGGCAGAACACCAGAGGTAATAAAACCATCTGAGGTCACGTTTGACGAATTTGGAGGCATTATAACAGAGAGAGACCATGGCAGAGACAGGGGGTCAGCCTATCGCCCACAAAAAAGCCTCCCATAACACCTCGGTCCCTTAACTGACTTTTACAGTATGCCCGGGAAGAGAAGCAGTTGGCACATTCTATGTTTTTCTTTCGCTCCCAGTCCAGCATGGAAGCTTTATGTTTTTTTTATCCTTTACAGTTTAAAAAAATCATTAATGTCATAAAAACATTGATTAATTAGCCATTGTCGAAAGACGTATTTAAATTTATTAAGTGGCAGCGATTTTATATCTCCAGGTAATTTATTGAAAATTCTAATGCACATTATTGGGCTATTTCTACGACATATTTCAGTTTTGATATTCGGAAGACATAGTCTGTTTGGAAATCTAGTGCTAAAACACAATACATCTTTTTTAGTTACACACCTCGATTGGTGTTGTAGCCTTTACTTTAACGACGTGTTAGTGTCTACAGACACATTTGTATACAGCCAATCGTGTTTTGCGAGGGTTTACCTACGGTATTAGAGTTCTGAGTTCGTTCTAAGACGAAATTCTAGACTATATTAGATCTGGATGCATTATATAAACAAATAAAATACTTTGTGAAAAAACCATATTTACGTTTGAATAACAAAGCGGTCTTATAAATTAGCGACCGAAAAATACTTGCTCCTCAACTGAGACGTACGAAAATATGTATTATTAAATTTTAAAGTACCTATAAACAATCCGCATATTAACGTAAAGCTCAATCAACAACTGTTTCGGTATGCAGACACTCGCGGCTGGCCCCATACCGAGCGCATGCCGAGATCGAGCCGCGTAGGTATAGCTCGCGTTTCGTCCGTTTTTATGAAGTTGAATTACTGTAGATATCTATACTGTGGCTCTACTGTATGATATCCTGATGTAAGTATGTATACTTCGGGGCCACATACTTGGTGTGTCTGTTATGGAAAAATATTTATATTCTATCACAAATCTGTCAAGAATTTTTACTTGAAACTGAACTCTATGCCCTAGACATTAAGTTACAATTGGTTGGAGAAATTTGACAGGTAATGAAACGATTAATCTGCTGCCTTCTGTACAATTATAATAAAGCTGAAGTGTTTATTTGTTTGTATGTTAGCCGCGAAAGCTACCTGGATTAAAATATAATAATAATAAATACACTTTATTATCAATCAGAACCCAACACACTAACATTAGGTATTCATGAAACAAGTATGGACAATATGGGCGGCCTTATCGCTCCAAGCGATTTCTACCAGGCAACCCGTTTACAGGACAACATTTTTTATTACAATTAAAAACAGGGAAGAGCTTAAAATATAACAGTAGGTAGGTATCTTATCTTAAAATGTAAGAATATAAATATTTAAATCAGAAGAATAACATAACAATACATACATACATAATGTCACGCCTGTATCCCTTATGGGGTAGGCAGAACACCAGAGGTTACAAGACCATCTGATGTCACGTTTGACCAATGAGGTATTATAAAGATGGAGAGAGACTATTGCACTGACAGGGGGTCAGCCTATCGCCCACAAAACGCCTTTAAAAACATAACAATAACTACGCAATATAGATTATATCTAATATATCTTCTCTAATATATAAAATTCTCGTGTCACAGTTTTCGTTGCCATACTCCTCCGAAACGGCTTGACCGATTTTGATGAAATTTTTGTGCTTATCCGGTAGGTATCTATGAGAATCGGCCAACATCTATTTTTTTTTATATGGCAATACAACGTTTGCCGGGTCAGCTAGTTGTATTAGATAGACTGAGTTAGTTTATTGGGGAAGGTTTTTGACAAGAGATACTTACGGGTTCAAACGCGAGTAAAGCCACACACCACTGCTAGTTAACATGTCAAAAGTGATGTACAGACATATCTCTCTTTCTATTGCATTATATGTGACAATTCACAATGAGTTTAACCTTTACTTGAGATCAATTACCCTGAACAAAGTCATATAATGTAGGTAGTTTTTTGAAAATGACCCTTGACATGCTAATTTTTAGATATATTGTTGTAAAAAGCCTTCTCTTATCATGTTCACGCAATCTTACATAAAATAGAAAATGGAGGAAAAACAAGCATGTAATAAAATGTACTTCAATGCCAGAGTTAAAATAAATATATAAGCAAGTTGCAAAAATAACGAAAATAAAGCAGAATCGCGATAATCTAGGCTTTATCACTTCCGTGCCTCATTATACTGAAATCAAAAAAGCACAATCAATCATACATACATTACTAGCTGACCCGGCAAACGTGGTTTTGCCATATAAATAATAAAAAAAAAATAGATGTTGGCCGATTCTCATAGATACCGGATAAGCACAAAAAATTTCATCAAAATCGGTCAAGCCGTTTCGGAGGAGTATAGCAACGAAAACTGTGACACGAGAATTTTATATATTAGATGTTTCACAAATTGTGGCATTGTACTACATTGGTTGAAAAGTTCGCGGCCTGGCCATTAAAAAAAAAACTTTTGTTATTTTTTCTGCCGTGTCATTTTGAACTGTCATTATTCAATTGTCAGCCCGCGAATTTTCAATTTGATATCTTGTTTAAATAAAATTTTACGAACAATATAAATACGTGTGTAGAACAAATTTTCACTAATGAAGAAATTTGAACAACGTGCTGTGATTAAATATTTGTTTAAAAAAAGATTAACACCAAAGGAGATCCATGATGACATGCAAACAACATTAGGGGAATCTGCCCCGTCTTATACCACTGTGAAAAAATTGGTTGCAGAATTTAAACGTGGACGAGAGAACATCGAAGATGACCCTCGCTCCGGCAGGCCAATGACGTCTACGACCGAAGAAAACATCAATAAAGTGTGTGAACTCATATTGAAAGACCGTAGATTGACTATCAGAGAAATTGCAGACACTATAGGCATCTTATATGAACGAACGCAAAACATCATTGTCCATGAACTCGGCTTTTCTAAGGTTTCGGCTAGGTGGGTCCCCAGATTGCTTTCAGTAGAGCAAAAGCGAATTTGACTCACGATTTCTCGCGACTGTTTGGAGATGTTCGAGGCTGATCCACAAGGTTTTCTTGACAGATTTGTGACAATGGATGAAACCTGGGTTCACCACTATACCCCAAAATCAAAACAACAATCGAAACAATGGAAAAAATTAGGTGAACCAACTCCGAAAAAAGCAAAGGCAATTCTGTCGGCTGGCAAGGTGATGGCATCGGTTTTTTGGGATGCTAAGGGTGTCATTATGGTGGACTACCTTCCAAAAGGCGAAACAATAAACTCTGCGTACTATAGCACCCTTCTGCGCCGTTTACGTGAAGAAATTAAACAGAAACGCCCAGGATTACTGAGATAGAAAGTGTTGTTTCACCAGGACAACGCCCGAGTCCACACGTCTGTCGAGTCTATGGCTCAAATTCGTGATTGTGGTTTCGAATTGTTGCCACATCCAGCTTATTCTCCTGATTTGGCACCTTCGGACTTTCATCTGTTTCCAAACCTGAAAAAACACCTCGGTGGGCAGACATTTTTAACGAATGAAGAGGTCGAAGCCGCTGTTAACCTGTATTTTGAAGACCTTGAGGAATCTTTTTTTAAAACAGGTATGGAAGCTCCGGAAAGCAGATGGAAGAAGTGCATAGAGCTAAATGGAGATTACGTCGAAAAATAAAAATATTTTTGTATGTACTTTATTCTGTTTTCTTGACTAGGCCGCGAACTTTTCAATCCACCCTCGTACCAACATAAAAAATATGACATTAATTAAAAATCATCTTAATTCCATTTACTTACATCATTTTACATTCAAATAGTCAAGTAATGTGTAATGGCACTTCTCTAGTAAAAAGATTCCAAATTTCAAATAAAAAAAGTTTTACAATAATTTACCTCCTAAATGACATGTATTTTTAACCGACTTTCGAAAAAGGAGGAGGTTATACTTGGTTCCATATAACTTTAATCGAAATCGGTTGGGTACTTCACTTAAAATTTCAAATTTTTAAAACAATATGTATGATTTCGGAGAATGTTTACGTGGATGATATTATTAGTCGACCTAAGTCTTGACGAGAAGTCGGTTTTTTTAATGCTCTGCACTCTGCAACCGGACACTTTAGGTTTTTAAGCAGTCAGTACTATACCAGTCCTTTTCCATATTATATACTAACCTTATTCAGAAAATTAATAATATTATTTATAAAACATAGTAACAAGCTAACATAGATACGCGTTAAAAAATCGCTTGAAAACGATTGCTTCGGTAGACTTTATTAATTATCTACTATTTTTATATTTAATTAATCATATTCATATACGTATTATAAGCTAATTTATTACAATACAAATACGCTTTAATGTTTGTTACGTCCTCGTATGTAAACGCAACTTACGCCTTCGTTGAAATTATAGAAAATGCTCATTTCAGTAGAAATTGCTATTTCAATTTATCAGGGGCTTTTACTTCACAATACATACAAGTGCATCGTCACTTCCTACGAACCGTCGTCAATTGTGTACTCATTTGTATTCTCTATTCAATACTCTAAAGGCCCCTGTATACAATTATACAGTACCCGAGTTCTACCGTTAATTTTTCTATGTATACAAATTAAGTAATCTCATAGTTGATAGGAGACAAATAGGTACCACGTAGGTGTTATGCGTATAAGCTATGAGTAAGTACATGTTTTCTTGGAAGAAATAACAAAATAAAGTTTGCATTAGCATAAAACCCGCTATTAGCACAGAATACATAGATGCTTTAAGTTTTAGATCCGTTTTCACATTATCATCTGCAGTGCAGATATGCTATATGCACAAGTTCCGAAATAGATGGCGCTGCTAAACATGCTCAATAGGTTTTACTTGTTATTATAAACAAATATATAATTAACCTTCTTGAAAATACATCGTAACCAAATTACTTCGACATTACGTAGTAAACACTATTCAACAGCATTTAAGTAAATCAAACTTATCATTCTTTGGACCGCTGGAAGAAATGTCTTTAGAATAAGCTATATTTTACCAATTAATTTTCGAGACAACACTTCTCGTTGCTAAAACTCGAAGGTGAAGGTGGACTTTCTCGGATCTCTGTTCTGTATGAATATTTCTATTATTTATATATTTATTATGTTTGTGTATTTCTTAAGATAATTTATACGTCATCTAGTCTCAAGACCACACAAGTGATAAGTTCCAATAAAACTTAATTAGGACAAGATAATATTGTGCATGTTATAAATATTTATCATAGAATTAAAATATATAAATAAATAACCATCTACGTGACTTTTTCAATGAATGTTTATTTCTAGTGTCTTAGATAAAAAAATACGTGTTAGAAGGAATAAATTCGTACGTGTGATCTTAAATTTCATTCTAATCAAGTATGACGCAGGTATCATCTTAAAATATCTAAAGAACTATCAAACCATCTGAATCATGAACAATGATAGGAATAGGTAGTGCAATTTAGGGTCAATAAACTCCAATATGAGAATAGTATGGATACGCCTGCGGCATTGCGGGATTTAGTGATTTTTGTAGAACAATTCTTGGTAAAACCAACCGGGTTCGTTTTTAATATTTGCTACGAATTTTATACGATTGCTTCAATCATCTTATAAAATATGATTAACAGGACATCAAAGAAAAACATTATGAAATTTGGTAACGTTTTTATTATTTAAAAAAATAATAATAATAAAAACAATTTAAATCAATACGATGAAAAATATATAAAAAGGTATTATTGACAACTGATTTAAAGTGAGTTGTGTTTACTTACACAAAAAATCATTTTTCACAAAAATTCCTAATGTTGAGTTGGGTCTCCTAGAGTTCGATCTTATATGCTGTAGTTAGTAATTTAATGAGTTTTTAGAATATTTCAACAACCTTAATATGTATTTATATCCACAAAGATAGTATGGAAGACAAAGATGGATAAACTACAAAATGTCATTAATAAAAAATATTTTTATACAAAATATATTAGTCATCTTCACTATCGCTGCTGATGTTCGAATTATCCTCAATTGACTGTTTTTTTTTCTATAAAGTTGAAATAAGTAACTATTTTTTTTTCAATATTATCTACTTTTAGTCTATTTCTTTTAACATTTTTATAATCCAATGTAAATTATTGAGCATGACTAATCCTTAACAATACTAGTATGGTATGTCCATATTAAGATTTCGTCGTGAAATCCCGCAAATATATACTTACCTATTCCTATCACTGATCATGACCCACTTTGCTTATTGTTCTCTTTGCAATCTTACCAAGTTAGCTTGAAGTCTATCTCTAGTATCAAAAAGCACTTAATAGAAAATAATCCTCAGTTTACCTTTTAAAGTTTAATCTTAAGTTTTGAAATAGTATATGTATAGTATAATAATAGTATGTATAGTAGTATGTTATATTATAACGTGAAAGAGTTTAATTGCTAATACTAAAGAGAGGTTTTCTGACAGCTCATTAAAGAAACAAAACTGTACAAAATTGGTACAAAAGGCTTCGATAGATGGCGCTTTACAAAAGGCAAAGGCGAAGAATGTATTCCACACTGCGTTTTTAAAAGTAAAATAAATTAATTGACGTCTGTATCAGAAATTGAACTTATAAACAACCATAGATGGTAGATACCACTTACCTACATTATAGTATACAGACTTAACGCCTTCGGCTTTTTAAAAGTGCCATCTATAGAGGTTTTTTGAACTAATTTTTATGAGCTGTCAGAAAACTCCTCATTGTATCTATAAAATAAACAAACTTAAAATAAGTATTAATATTGTACCTACCTGTTAATATAACTTTGTGTAAACGAAGTCATTCGACATATAAACCTTGCGGGTTTTCGTCGATATGACAATATACCTATATACTGTAGAAAGATTTTGTACAATAAAATAATAAAATAAATAAATGATGATTCTTTTGAAACTGTCAAACTTGTAAGGTCTATCGCGTATAATGCACTTAGGACATTTTAGATAGGTACTGTACGAATTCTGTACTCAATAAATGTCAGTATCGAATGAAATTAATGATAACAAGTTCGTTACCAAGCAAACCTACCTTCAAGCAAATTTAGACCTACTAGTACTTACACGATTTTCCAAAATGAGTTTGTCCTAGGTTCAGATGGTTCGAGAGTACCTTAGGGTATTTTGTCAATTTTGCCGTACGAGCCCCATTACTTTAATATTTGGTATCAAATACTAAAAAGTAAGTATGGCATCTATTTTTTTTCTAGTCAATATTTGAGATTAGTGATTTTCAAAATTGTAATTCGTCAGTCATCTTTAGCAATAGAATACATAATAATAAACGTTTGACCTCAGCCACTTTGGGCAGAAACCTTGAAAGGCTGGGATACGGCAGTGGTTCGCTTCCAGCATGCACGCAAATAGCCGTTTTGCTGGATACTGCCCAAATAGTTTGCCGGTTCCTGTCCTTCTTTCCCTGATACCCGACCAACTGGTCAAATTGTCGGGTCTTTCCGCCGAAATTCGTGTAGCTTTAAGTATACTAGATGATAATAATAAGCCTCCCAAAACAACCACACGTCCTGATTGACCAACTTATCACGTGGGAGGCGGACACACGATTCCGAAATTACTGGCGTGGCTAAAACGGCTCTGGAACCCAAATGATGATGGACAAACAGAAAGATACACAGGTGCTGGCGCTGGGTTTCTCAGTCTCTGGGTCTCAGTCTCAGTCTCTGGGCGCCGCCAGCGCACAGAGACTGAGACGACCACCAGCCCAGTCCTCACCACCATCATCTCTTTCAGGGAGCTTGGTATCGGCAGGGGCATCACAGCCCCCGCAATCTGTACCCACCCCTGAAGGACGGTGCATGATGGTCTAAAACACTTTATTTTTTATTTTTTTTTATTATTTATTTTAATTTGATCCGACATTGTATATTTGACAATTATATTCTTGACTCTGAATTGTATGTTTGAATTGATTTTTTTTTCTTTATTTTTAATTGTTTTAATGAACTTATTCTAAATTACGTAATTGGACATTTTTTATAATATTTAATTAATACCATTTGTAAATGCTGATCATACCTACTTTTGACATTTGTATCAGAACCACAAAATTGTAATTAAAATTATTCTTAAGATTTTTTTTAATGCATATGTTGTTGGTGTGACATATATGTTAACTAAATAAATAAATAAATCACAAAACGCCAGCCTAATGCGAGCTTATTACGGAGCAAGAGAGACGGAAACGGGTAGGACAGGGTATCGAGCACTCATGCGCACCGCGCTTTCATGCTGCTGGAGATCAGCTTGATCTGATCTGATTGGCCTAGTAAAAACTATCGATCCACGTCGACTAGTCCATTCTAACATCCATCGATTGGTCTAGTAACACCCTTACAAAGAGCTGTGATGATAATTATCTAATCTATACTAATATATAAAGCTGAAGAGTTTGTCTTTTTGTTTGTTTGTTTGAACGCGCTAATCTCAGAAACTACAAGTGGGATTTGAAAAATTCTTTTTGCATTTGATAGCCTAACTCTTGAGGAAGGTTATAGGTTATATTTTATCCCAAAATTCTCACGGGATCAAAAGTTACGCTGGTAAAACCGCGTGCGGTGGCTAGTATTTTCATATATCTTCAATCGCATTTGGGATCACATCAGTAAAATATTAAAAGGACCTTTTATTGTTCTAAGACACCATTTTTATTTCTATGTTCAAATTGATTCTGTGTTCACGTTTCGCAATTTCTCCTGTTCACTTATACTATTCAATTCTCTTTCAATTGAATGTTTGGAATCGCTTTATCAATGCGGTTAACAAAAATGATTTTTTTTGTTACGAATCTAAATTTAAAATCCAGATTTTTCATACAAAGCATATCTAGATTTTGGTTGTGATGGCAACGTTCATAGGTACATTAAAGCACAGTACAGATATCTACAGTAATTCAACTTCATACATACTTACGAAACGCGAGCTATACCTACGCGGCTCGATCTCGGCATGCGCTCGGCATGCGGCCAGACGCGAGTGTCTACATGCCGAAACAATTGTTGATTGAGCTTTACGTTAATATGCGGATTGTTTATACTTTAAAATGTAATAATACTTACACATTTTCGTGGATCTCAATAGAGGCGCAAGTATTTTATTTTTTTATTTTGGTCGCTAATTTATAAGACCGATTTGTTATGCAAACGTAAACATGGTTTTTTGACACAAAACGTATTTTTGTTAAACACTTCCTATTCAATTTACAAAGTGCTTTATTTGTTTATATAAAGAAAGTATATTTGACAAAACAAAATGGAATTTAACACAAAGTAGGCAAATGCAATTTAAACGCTGAAGGCGGGCAGCCCTATCACATGTGAACGGAACGCGGCGCTGCGCTGTAGGCATTTATTTCAAAGATGCGGCCGAGTTGAATTACTGTATATATCTGTAAATAAGGATTTTGGATTTAGATTCAATGTAGATCCAGGGTTATCTGTCAAGATTGAACTATCCCGAAATATTTTAGAGTTATGGTTCCCATAACTAACTTAGGTACAAAGGTTTAAATCATGTGAAATACTTATTTACTTTGATTTGCATATTTGAGTTTTTCTTTTCTGACATTTTGTGTTTGTAATTTTTTGATGTTCTTTATAATTTGCATTTAATTTTGTAGTTGATTAACTTGACATTTTATTTCCTTTTATATGTTGTTTTTTTTTACATACTTACATAACTTCACGCCTGCATCCCTTATGGGGTAGGCAGAATACCAAAGGCTGTAAAACAATGATGTTACAATGATATTACAATGATGGTGAGAGACTATTGCAGGGACAGGGGGTCAGCCTATCGCCCGCAAAAACGCCAATAAAACCTCTTCCCTTAACTGGCTTTTACAGTATGCCCGGGAAGAGAAGCAGCTGGCACATTCTATGTTTTTCTTTCGCTCCCAGTCCAGCATTTTGTTTAATCAATACTCATTATTAACATTATTATATAAATGCTGTGCGTAACTGTCATCTGGTTACAAACTTAAATACGTGCATATGTAATATTTAATTAGAATAAGAAAATAGTTTGTAATCTGTTGTTATGCCTAATAAATAAATTAGTTAATTTTCACTCAAGTCTGCAAGTGGTTATAATAACTGCTGTCAGCAACTGTATTAAAGTGGATGCATTTCATAGTTTAAATGTCCGATGGAGAGATTACCCCCAATTTTACCGATGTAATAAAACGCGATCAACTCGAGTTGAACTCAGTTTACATAATAAAACGAGTTCCGCCTTCAAGTTTCTTTTTCATCGACATTGAAAAATCTTAGATTAGCTTAGATCTGGATTAGTGCCTAAACGTCCGATATTCGCCGTTTAGCGTGTTAAAACGCGTTTAGGAGCTGCCTGCTGTCATTGTCAATGTGTCATATGAAACTATTATTTGTTTATAAAAAGCCATTTTTTCGATGTTATATAAATATTAAATTATATATTTCTCCGTATTATGTACATCTCGAACTAAAAATAAAAAAATATAATGATCTGACTTGCTTATTTCGTCATTTGAGAAGGAATATTTTTTTTTTATTGCAACACTTTGAACGCATCATTATTTCGTTCATTCCTAGTCATAGGTGTTACAGCTAAACTAAGTTTTATGAAACGAGAATACAACGAAGCCCATGAAATCCGTGACACGAAAATCGCGATCAAAACTAGCTTCTGATCTTGTTCTAATCAGATCTGAGATTTGTCAATCTCGGATCGAAAGGAAATCGGTGAAATCCCCCCTTATAAAGATTACTCCTGTAACGGAATGGTTGTTACAAAAGCAGCATTATTATTATACAAAATAAACTTACTACTAAAATAAACTTACAGCATTTAACGTGGATATGTAAATAGGTCCGCACCGAACAGCCTTAGTCAAAAACTCATCTAACTGTATATTCTTTAACTTCTCCAGCATCACTGGTCCATGGAGCAACATCACCAAAAAGTTAATCAAATACAACACATGACTAAACGAATACACTAACAACTTCAAATATCTACCCACAAGCACTGATTTCAACATTTTCGGTCCAATTTCTAATAAACTATTTGATATCAACGTCTCATAGAACTCAATAATTTATTAATCTGAGGAAATAATGGTTATGTTAAAAAGTTATTTTAAACTAATAGAGTTATCACTGGCGGTGTGTTCCCATTTAGTGATTACTTAATTTGTGTAATTATTAATTGTCGACAACAAAACAATAACAAATGAATAAACGAAAATTGTCACGAACGAACCATTTGACAGATTGTTATTTTAAATGAGGGTACATGAATAATCTTAGTACAAATACAAATGAATGAAATTGGACCGACGACGACCCGTGCTGTTTTAGTGAAGAGTTAGGCGTTAGATATTTTTTTTTTTTTTATAAGTGACTAAACCCGCGTTTGACCTCAATCTCACCTGATGGTAAGTTTTTTTTTTTTTTTTTTTTTTATAAGTGACTAAACCCGCGTTTGACCTCAATCTCACCTGATGGTAAGTGACGATGAGGTCGAAGATGAAAGCACACGGGTTTAGGAAGGAACTGGCTCTTTATACAATATTGCCGGAACACATTACCGCCGGAGCGGTAACATTTGGCGGCAGACTTTGTATAAAGGGTGGTCGCTAGCCAGTCGGACCCAGAAGGGATCCTACCACCAAGCGCCAAGTGACGATGAGGTCGAAGATGAAAGCACACGGGTTTAGGAAGGAACTGGCTCTTTATACAATATTGCCGGAACACATTACCGCCGGAGCGGTAACATTTGGCGGCAGACTTTATATAAAGGGTGGTCGCTAGCCAGGCGGACCCAGAAGGGATCCTACCACCAAGCAAAATAGAATAATATCTACTTTTTTCTAGATTCTTATTACAATAGCTTTTTATATTTTTTTATTTACAAGTTATCGTAATCTACTTTGTAGCTGCAGAGTATTAGCCGAAACTTGCTTCTTGGATTTATCTTCTATGCTTTTTCGGTCTATATTTTCTAATCAGTGAAAAATTTATTGGCTACTTTATTAACAGAGTGAATTCAGTCAATTCTCGTACTCAACGTATTGATTATTATGAGTTTAAAATGAGTTAAAAATTATAACTTACTGGGTGTTTCACGTGATTTTACTCCCGCATATTTCGAAATTTTGGGGAATAACGGAAATAAAAAGGTAGATCTCCCACTTACATAATTCCAGTTGGTCCAATAACAAGCACCGAAACGCTGAAGCCGGCATGCTTCCACTTGGCGATATTCATCAAATTCAACCATCACGATATTTCGTATACCCCAAATATAAGCCGCCACGTTAGCCGTCAAAAATGTTGCATGTATCCACAAATGAACTGTCAATTTGTCATTTAAACTGTTTAAAATACGTGTCATTATGTCATGCAAAAAGATGATACAGCTTAAGGCTTTTATAAAAAATCTGAATAGAACCATTTCGCGTGCTTTTCATGTATGAGTTTTCTATGAATGAGTTAGACATTTATTTTGCATATTGGTTGCATACTGGATTTGTCCGTGTGAAGTCTTGATTTAATATTGATATTATCTAGCTATTTAGCTGTATTAGATGATAATAAGAAACCGTCATTTTTACTTTTCTAGTTAAGTAATCAAAATAAAACAGAAAATTCAGACAACAGTCGAATCATAAATTAAAAGACTTTTTGAACATTAACAGACAGACAGAAACAAAATGATTTTATATTATATTTTGACAATAAGCTGATTTGGAGCAAATTCCATTCAATCATATTATAGTTTTTTATAATTTCACGGCTTGCAAATTCCATTTAGTTTTTGTAATGGTGGGATAGGTATCTCGAAATGTTTGGTTTGTGCACCTGAGGCAAATTGAAGTTATTTAGCTTTAAGAATCATATTAATCCGTGTTATATAATGGTAGAGTATAACCCACAGACATACATCTACATAGATATCGCAAATGCATGTACTACGCGAGTGCGAACCCCGACCAAGCGTCAAGGTTGGTGGCCGCTAGATTCAGTGGCGCGTATGTATTTCTGTTATAAAATCGATATCACAATAAAAATATCGTTATTTATAAACGATTTCATCGTCGTATCGGTGTCTTTGAATCGGTTTGTGTTTTCCATCACTAAATAGCAGCTGTGACGTCACAGTAGGTGTGCAAAAGTCGGCATGCTTGGTTTCAATACAATCGAGACACGTTATCTATGTAGATGTATGTCTGTGGTACCACCTAAACAAGTGTAAAGAAATAATATAACGTCTACACACCTCATTATATTTTAAGAAGAAGTGTTAAGAAGATCGCATAGCGGAACTACGATATTACACCCTAGTAAACACAGACCTGAGCCAGTTTAAGAAATTTGTTTCTTAATGTAACAGGACTCGAATCAAGGACTTCTCACGCCGTAGACGAATATTCGACCACTGCGCCGCAGAGGTCATCAAAAATGAACTTGTATATGTCGTGGCCAGTGGGGCTATCGACGATATTTCATATCTTTATTTCATTCTTTATTTCATATCTATATTTCATACCGATATTTTCTTAGAATATGGCACTCAAATATTCTTTATTTCGTAAGTATTTAAATACATTTGAAATAAGTCAAACAGTTTACAAATTGAACTGAATCTACCACTACTTCGGAAAGTCGATCTGTTGAGAAGAAGTGGCAAGAAACTCAACAGCAATCAACAATTACAGCATTTAACAATTTATAGCCAGGGAATCCCATCTTCTTGCATCTGGATATCTTATAGTAAACCTTTTCACATAACACTTATCCTTAAACCTATCAAAGGGATAATCTAAAATATTTTGGAATTTTATTATAAAATAAAGCATACACATAGACCCATGAACGAGTTGGTGAACTGGAGTCTAATATTATATTTATACAATAGGCAATCAAGTACTAGACAGAATCGTAGATATAGATAGAAATAGAGATAGACGTAGCAATAGAGGTGAGAGAGAATACAGATAATGTGGATGGAGATGAGGATAGTCGTGAACAAAGAACGGACGTGGACGTGGAGATGGGGAAGTCAGAGTCAAATTAAAAAAGGACTTACACTTAGAGTAGGTATGTAATTTTTTTAAGAATATGGCAGCTTTGGTTCTGTGGATTAATCACGGTATCGAATTGAGTTATTATATCTACTATGGTGCGCATGCGCATGTTAGCTAACATGATAAGATAATATAATTCAGTAATACCTATTTATCTTGGCGATTCGAGGCATAATCGATAGTCGCATGCCAGCCCTACAGGTCGTCATTTTGGTCATATCATGTAATAACTAATTTTACATATCTCATGTTCGGTATGTAGGTTCTTATTACCTCCAAATGGGGCTTGTAGGTGACTAATTAGCGCTCTAAGGTAATAATATAGCTAGAAAAGTCCTAGGGCGGTAAGTAAACCATCATACTGGCAATAGACATCATGCATTCAGCCCAATGACCAAAGAGGTCGCTTTGCTATTCAGCCTTGTCTTCGTGGGAGTATAATAGTCATCAATTTTAAATATCAAACGGCGAAGCTCAATTTCGATCTTGAAAAAAAAATTAAAAAGTTCTTTACTTGATTCTTTTTATTGAAAAATGGCGGGATTAAAAAACACCTGTCCCTAAAATTTGAAAATTGTTCTCATTTCACTATAAATTTCAACAAATAAAATGTTTTATTCTTGTAATGCCGGTTTTTTTCTACTTACCTCACAATCGAGATGTAAAGCAGAATAGTTAGCTCGGGTGCAAGCATCAATTGCACCGTCGAACTATAGGCGCACGAGCGCAGCGAGAAATATCTCGGGCTGCATTTGATGCCTTACAGCCCTTGGCTACTAATCTACTATAAATTCAACTAGTTCTCAACAAAATTTATTGTTCTACATTTTTAATACACGAAATGGCTAATAGGTAAACAAAGAGTAGGTAGGTACTTACTGGCCCTATCGTCACCTGTGACTTATTTTGTGAGTTTCATGTTTTGTTTAAGTTGCTTGTTTAGATGTATAAGTAAACTAAACTTCAGAATAACTCTGACAACAGGAACATTAAGATATACCAAATAAGCCTGATCGTATATTACTTTTCATAAACCGATAATGATCTACTATACAGGGTTGATTTTTCATCACCAGCCAAATTTAAATGTTAGTTTCTTTGATACGATATAAACGTACCTGCATATTTATGTTAGCGTCGCTCAGTACAAAAAAGTAGAAATATGGACCCACAAACTTTTTAAAAACGTCGCTGTTGATGAACACAGCTACTACGATGCGGTGTTTTATTGATAATACTATGTTATTTTATTACTGATGTTTTGTAGTAGCGCGTATTCATCTTTATTTTAATGATAATTTAGTTAATGATAAGTAAGTGGATATAATAATTTCCTTGTTTAAATTTGGAAATTAATACTTTTGTTTTGCAAAAACCGTTTTTATAAATGATACCTATTGTGTAAAAAAAAAATTGTCTGTTGACTACTAATCAAACCTGTATTTTCACGATTTTGCACCATAAAATCCATAAACTATCACAACTATCCAGCCTTAGGTAGTGGACTTAATAAATTCACAAACTCATTTATGGTATTAATGTAAGCTATTAGGTATAATAAGATTCCCACAAATATTCACTTAATCAATTTAAAGATATGTGCATTTCATTCGTCCATTAAAGGCTGAAACACAAAGCTTACTGACGGCCTGAAATGGACTTAGGTATTGTTGTGTAAAAAAAAAGTCAATTTATACAATATCTGGAAAAATGGGCGATACAAATCCTTGGTTTCAATTTACCAATTCTTCTCTAAAAATCGTTATTCTGACAATGATTATAATTTTTTAATAATGTAACTGAATTCATACAAAAGCTATGATATTTTGATTCTGCCATTTGCTTGTGAAATTATTCATTTATTTTTCAATATTAACAAAGGAAGTTATCTCTCAATTGACATTGTTTATGTTTATCATTGGTTTAGTATAAAAGATTGTGTGCTGTCTAACAGCTTAGAAATAGAAGCCTCTATGTATTGTAACAAACAAATGTACCTACCATTCTATTGAGCTATAAACGAATTTTAAATTCGAATAAAGTGAAGTTTCATATTTTGAAGAATAATTTTAGAGACTATATAGGTGGCCCTTATAATAGTCAATAATACTTTAGTAGCAGATTAAGACTGATGAGTGGGTCATAATTACGAAAAAAAAATGTTTTTTAATACGTACATGCAATAGATACATAACTTCACGCCTGTATCGCTAATGGGGTAGGCAGAACATCAGAGCCTATAAAACCATCTGATGTCACGCTTGACAAATTTGGAGGTATTATTGTGTTTTTTTTAAATATTTTTCATAAATTCATCATAAATCATTCTTCTAAGTGATCAAAATTTTAGTTTGATCTCTAGTTTATGACTACACAGCAAGTAATAAAAACGTTTCCATCTAATTGTATGTAGGCATACATTGTAGATAAGTCTTTAATTTTAATCTCAGAGAAAAATTTTGAAACTTTAATTTTTGAAAAATATAAAAAAGAAATCGAATTTCAGACCAACCTACTCATAATTCCTAATCTGCTTTATAAAATATAATTTACTATTATTAGCAGACCCTGTATAATAATATATATTTCATGTAACTATCAGGTAAAACCCCAGTTTTACCATCGGGCTAAAAATATACCACCAAACTTAAAAAAAAATTACACAACTGGTAACAACCCATTTATTTGTTTATGTTAACTATATCAACTTCATTGATGGATCTCAATAATAGATAACAAATGGATCTTGTAATACCTACTGTTATTGTGTTATCAGTTCTCTGTGCCAGTGTTAAGAGTCACTAATTAGACGGCTGATAACTTTGTGAGAGCTACGAATATTATGTTACTTCCTTATTATATTACAAATTGCAGACCTTAGAACATAGCATTTGTTGTTTAACCGTGTACTGCAGGATACCTTTGGAGAGTGCGCGAGTGCTCTGCTTGAACAAATTGAATCCACACCTTTCACCATCGGACTACTATCCTTGGCAAATAATACAATGCAGTAAACTGACAGTTCGAAATGTCAAATAGAAAAATAATGATACCAGTTAAAAACTTCGTAATGTAAGTGTATACTGAATAAGAATGATTGAAAACGAACGAGCCTTTGAAATGAAATGAATTGAAACGAAAATAAAATGAAATTAATTTTTTTTATTCATCATAAGACCAGGTGTTGATAGTTATTGAATAAGATATTACACTAGACCAAGAGGCAAAAAAAGAAGGCGGAAAAAAACTCTTGGCGCTCTTTTTCAGTCAGGATTATACGAATTAATACAAATAGGTACATACAGTACAAATTGATTATGACATAAAAAAAACCAAACACAAGACAGCTAATTGTGAGAGCCAATGCCATGCGACACCCAAATTACTTACATAGTAGGTGCATTGAGCTATGGATGCACAACACGAACATAACTAACTGGAACCAGAGTATTTAAACAAGAATGGAATAAAATAGTCGTAGTATCATCAGCAAAACGACCTGGCACCGCTAGTAGCACGTACCCGTTCACGAGTAAGTATAACGCAAGCACCAGCCAACACCCTCCTCAACCATATTTTAGGGAAGAGCGTGACCCGATACCCGACGTACTTTTAATTTGCACGTATGTGGTAAATATTCCAAAAAGTCGAACTAAGCGCTTTGACAGTTCCTTTTTGATACGGACTGCCAAGGTTTAGAATGAACTGCCTGCGTCTATCTTCCCTGACCAGTCCTGGTACGTTTAAGCGTCGAGTGAATAGGTTTCTCATGGATGGACGTGTACCACCATGGTCTTCATGTTCACTTACCATCAGTGTCATGGAAAACAAACGTCCCATCGTTATTTTATACAAAAAGAGCATCGAATATTGTATTACTTCCTTATTAGCTGACCGGCCTGTATACATAGTGTAACGTCTAACATACATTGCCTTCTATGCCAGAGGTCCCGGGTTCCAATCCCGGCGGCGGCGGATATTTGTGTAATGAACACAGATATTAGCCGTCAAGTAGGTAATGGATGTTTCTGCTAGAACCCCTGGAGCGCTAAACCCTGAATACCTAAATTTTTTTTAGTGTTTTTAGGTAAAAAACACTATATAAAATAGTTTTTTCCTTATTATTTTTTTTAATCTATAAATAGGATTATTTTGTAATGTTTAATTAATACGGTAAGTACGCAATAAAATCACAACTCATCATGACGTCAGAGGGGCTAGCATGCTACCGTCGACAACGATAAATCGGGCCTTTTATCGATATTTTCTTAGAATATGGTATTTATTGTATATAATTTATTAAGATTATGACATATTTGGTTCTATGGTCTTAATCATGGTTTCAAATCGAGTAATTCTATCTATTATGGTGCGCATATTAGCTTACATAATAGGATAAAATAACAAAATAATATTTATCTTGTCGATTCGACTATTTATCGATGGTTGCATGCTAGCCCTGCAGCAAAAGCTTATGGACAAACGTGCGTCCGTATGGCGCGGTACGGGATAATACAAATTACACAGAGTGACTGGTGACAAATTCTAGATACTGAAGGAGAGCACTCTGTATTCGATTCTGGTCATAATTATGCAATAAAAGTAGGTATTAAAACTTCCGCAAAAGTTAGACTTTATTAACTGAAAATGGGGCTGTCCATTGTCCTTTTCTTTTAAATCCACAGTCCGTAACATAAATTTAATAAAATAACACAATTTTTAGGATTTCAGATTGCCACTAACACGATATAATTTATATCTAAAATATACATCTATACATATAATAAAATGGTAGGAAAGTCAAAACTGTACATTGAATATTTTTTTAAAAGAATACTTGGGGTATGATCTACAATCGAAACAGAAACAAAAAATATAGTTTTTAGAATTTTTGTCTGTTTGTCTGTTTGTCTTTCCGGGATAAACTCAAAAAGTACTGCATGGATTTACTTCAAATTTGGCATGAAGATAGTTAAAAAGTCGGGTCAACATATAGGCTACATATTATCACGCTAGCAGTGTTATAATCGTAGGTGCGTTTGTTGCTGCATAGCGTTCACGCAGACGACGTCGCGGGCAGCAGCTAGTATAAAATAAAATCCCCAGACAATCACACCAACTACATGGCCCACGATTGGCCGGTTGTGTGAGTCTCAAAATAAAGACTCGCGATTGGTGTATTTCAAACAGGCAAGGATTATTCTTTACTTTTAACAAATACAGAACGAGACTAAAAATGGCGCCAAATTGAAATAGAAATTATAAAGTTCGATTACGAAACAGTAAGCATAGCTTGTGTTATGGGATACCATATAGCGAACTAGGGGGGAACCTAGTAAATAAATAGATAAAAACCCAAACACGGAACATTTTTTTTCTTGCTACGTGCGGGAATCGAACCCGCACGAAAGTGGTCGTCAAATATTAATTTACCGCACAAATGGTCAAACTAATTTTTCAGATTTATTGTTTAAGTATAATCTAGAAAATAGGACTAGAATACAAATAATGCTTTTTTGGATGTTTTATTCCAAACCAGCTGTTTCCCGCAGTTTTACCTGTGCAATTTAAAATCCCACGGAAATATCAGGATGAAAACAATACGTACTATTTCAGACTATGCTCTATCGCTTTGCTAAATTTCATCTAAATCAGTTGAGCCGTTCTGCCGTAATTCGACGACCACTATGGCGTTGGGGTAAACCTATCTGCCTCAGACGCCAGTGGTTGCGGGTTCGATACCCGCACGGAACCAGAAAAAAAAAATGTTCCGTGTCTGGGTGTTTATCTATTTATGTATTTATATTCTAGGTTCGCTGCATAGTATCCCATATCACAAGCTATGCTTACTTTGGGGCCATGTAGTTGGTGTGATTGTCTGGGGATTTTATTTTTTTATTTATTTATTTAATGGCAATATAACATAATATACCTATTGTAAGCAATAAAATATTGAAAAATGTAATCACAAATCCCGTTTAGCAATAGCTTTAAACATGTTATCGCTTCGCTTCCGAATTGAAGAACAAACATACATCCACACATCCAAACTTTTGCATTTATAATATTAGCAAAATAAGATTTAACGCGAGTCAAGACGGTTTTTAATGCTAGTTCTACGGGAGAACCTTCCTACTTAATCACCTAATATAATTATCTGCCGCACGATTATGAACTTCTACATAGGCAATAAATAACCGTAGTTATAAAATAATGACAGAATGGATGAAGCGTATAATAAAATAGACAATTATGCTTTTTTCAATTACTATTTCACAATGAGTTTTATATCTGTTCACATTGCATCTTATATAACTTGTATACAGTTAGCAAAAAATAACAAAAAATCGATTTAAAACTACTCATGTTATTGGGTTGTTAACATACATAACTTCACACCTGCATCCCTTATGGGGTATGCAGAACACCAAAGGCTGTAAAATCATCTGATGTCACATTTGACAAATTTTGAGGTATTATAATGATGGTGAGAGACTATTGCAGTGACAGGGAGTCAGCCTATCGCCCGCAAAAACGCGAATTAAACCTATGTCCCTTAGCTGGCTCCTTCCCGGGAAGAGAAGCAGCTGGCACATTCTATGTTTTTCTTTCGCTTCCAGTTCAGCATGGAAGGAACATAAAATAATTAATGTTATAATCTACTATGAGGCGCAAGTATAGATGAGAACTAATTCAGGGACAGAGAGCAAAACAAGTAATAGAATTAAACTTATGTATTAACAAAGATTCTAGAGGATCACAATAATTATCTTTTTTACTTTATTCTATTACACAACCAACTCAAAAGAATTTCAAACAACTTAGAATTAATAATTTACTAATAATTGAAATCACATCGCTAAAAATTTAGTTACAATTATATTTAAATGTAATTTACCAAAATTGAAACGTTACACAAACCAATTTGCACTTTATTCGTGTCTGAAGTTCAAAGTTAAAAAAAAAAGAGAGACTCGCTCCTCATTGCACAGGGTATTTATAGGCTAGCTGTTTTCTTGGTTGAATGTAGCCTCCATCTTTTTCTGGTGGGGTCGCATACTTGCACCAATAGAAGTTAACCTGGGGTTGCCAACATTAAACAGTTCTAATTACCTTAAGTCAATAACCAAAAGCAATTAGTAAATTAATTTTCATTTAGATGATTAGCTGAAAAGTTATAATGAAAATTATGAGTCTTAAACTTTAAACAGCAGGTACTTCTGTAAAGGAGATATTTTGCAGATCCGTCTTTGTTCTGTGACAGTGTCGATATTATTTATTTATTTATTCTATGGAAAACAAACAGCTTATATAATACTTATAATTAAAGAACATTAGTTAATACCTAAGCCACAACAGTTTCCACTGGTAAACTATACATATTTACGGGAAAAAAACGAGATATTTATACAATACAAATTTAAGATTATATATAACTATTTTAAAAATTATAATTAATTACTTATCAACAGTGTTATATAAGAAAGAAAAAGAAACAATCAAATTAAACAAATAAAACAATGTTAATTATATTTTGCAATTTTTTTTGATAGATTTAATGAAATCTTTAAGATTGCAATTAAATACGTGTATGTTACAGTAATGCTGATTGTGAATGGTGCAAGCTCTGACCAAAAATTTATTTTTGGAATAATTGGTTCTACAAATAGGAGGTGAAAATACTGCATTCTGGATACTTGATTTTGGAGATTTTATTGATATATACGACTCAACAGAAAAGGAGAATCGATATGATTACTAAGAATTTTATATAAATATATCTGATCTTTACGTTTACGACGTATACGTAAAGATTGTAGTTCAGTGGTAGTATTTCTAAATCGATAACCTAATCTTTTGATAAATTTGTTCTGAATTCTTTCAATTTGATCAACGTAAGTAGCATATGCAGGGCTCCATACGGTAGAAGCAAATTCCAGATGGCTTCTTACTAAGGAGTTATACAATATATAATAAATAATTATAAACGTAGGTTACATTATTCTAAGAAAATGTTAAGATCGTTTTATATAAATGTTACTACACACATAGTTCCTAGTTTACTTTTTAAAAGAAAACATTGTGGCCTTTAGACATTGGAAGTTTGTGTTGGGAGACACCGCTCTTCCGCAACATAAAATAAAATTCAAAATAAAACATGAATCAGTGTTATAAAATTAAATCGAAAATAATTTACAATCGAAATAATATTTCTAAGTAGGTACTTAATTAGATACCTAATTTAACAATGATATTCCTAAATTTCATTTATTTATTTAATAGTACTATGTCAATGCATATTATCTATACTTACTGTGTGTATGTATGTGTGTGTGTACGTGTGTGTGTGTGGAAGCGCGCTAGTTTATATGTGAGTATGCGTGTTCTGTATGCGTTTTTGTAATGTTATGTTAATTTGTCTAAAATTTGCTAATAATAATTTAAATCATCCACAGTCATCATCCTCAATAAAACAACTATTCCGTTAGTTACTGACTGAGTGACTGACAGACAACACACAGCCATTACTACTGGGCGTAGAGAGTTGAAAGAATCATACATTCCTGTAGCCGCTCGCTTGCCCCGACGACGACGCACTTTTAACATACCCTAAATTGTCCCGACGTTCTATATAATGGCCGCCGCGTGACGTCATGCGGCTCGGGTTTTTTTAACCATTAATTGTGCCTCAATTTGTTATTGTAACACTTGGAAGTATTATGTTTTTTATGTTAAGTAATAATAGAACTTTACACTTACGTATTTTGTTTACTATTATTCACCTACAGAGTAGAATTACGATACGTTAAACACAAAGATAGCGCGTTTTTAAGACTTGAGTTTGAACGCTTATATCTCAAAAGTTAAATGGATGACATACGGTTTTTAATTTTAAATTACAATATTTAAATTATATAGATTAGGATAGGAGTAAAACCAAAACCAATAATATATATAAATTTTAAGTTATAAGCACTACCGTAGCCGCGAACTCACGATTTCTCAGTATAGACAACTTTAACTTCATTTATTTTTTTTATTTTTACATGGCATGGATTAATGTTACCTACGGTTCTATTTGGTAGATTGTTTTTCAGAGAAGCAAGATAGATATATACAAATAAGCCTTATGCAAACGGGGACAGCAAATATCACTAAAATATACGACACGGGAGCAGAGAGCCGCTTGTGGACTGGTAGTCTACATGGGCAATTTGAGGTACCAACATTATGTAGACTAGTAGTCTACGGGGCAGTCGAGCGGGTAGAGAAGCATTAAGGAAGGATATACGGTAACTTCCACGGGAACGGGAAGTAAAGTCGCGGGCAGAAGCTCGTTTACTATATAAAACACTTGCAGAAACTATTGTTTGCAACCACCGTTTATAACTGTTATCTGAAATAAATGATTATTATTATTATTATAACAGTGTGGATGATACTCGGAATTGGTTGTAAACAACTTAAACTTTCATTACCATAGTTTGAAGCATTGGTTTCTTGGAAGCAGTCTAGCTGGGGCTTAAGTGACGAGTGTGAGCGAAGCGGTCGACAGGTATTAGTAATGTAAGAAAAGGATGACCCACAGAGTTCGAATGTCAAGGCTCCTATTGAGTCTTGCGCTCCTGGTATATGAACTTTATTTAATACTAGCCACCGGGCGCGGTTTTACCCGCGCAACTTTTGATCCCGTGGGAATTTCGGGATAAAATATAGCCCCTTTCTCGATAGTTGGGCTATCAAATGCAAAAATAATTTTTCAAATATCACTTGTGGTTTTTGAGATTAGCGCGTTCAAACAAACAAACAACAAAAAAACAAACTCTTCAGCTTTATATATTAACTAGCTGACCCGGCAAACGTTGTTTTGCCATATAAATAAAAAAATATAGATGTTGGCCGATTCTCATAGATACCGGATACCTTAGCACAAAAAATTTCATCAAAATCGGTCAAGCCGTTTCGGAGGAGTATGGCAACGAAAACTGTGACACGAGAAATTTATATATTAGATATAGATTGTAAGAAAAGGATAGACCCATAGAGTTCTAATATCAAGGCTCCTATTGAGTCTTGTGCTCCTGGTAGATGAACTTTATTTAATATGTTGAAATATTTTCACTTTAATTTAAAATATTTAAGCACTAAATTTGTCTGTACACCTAAATGATTAATAAGTTACCTAGATTAATACGATTTAGAAGAATTGTAAGGTTTAAATCTATTAAAACCTTAAATTTAATGATCTACTAAATAACACCATTAAATGTTCTAACATTCTGGATAACCTTTGTATAATGTACCATATAAGCTCCCACGTCATGCAATTACTCAATCATTCCATATACCTCGATGCCGGACAAACCAAATGCTTCATAGTCCTCTACCTAGAATCTGCTCAACCTATAATAATTTTAACGCCAAATATGTAAGTAACTGATATTTTTCACTGTTCTCGCAAAGAAGTAAGAACCAAAATTCTAAACTTCCTCTCATTGCTTGGTGGTAGGATCCCTTCTGGGTCCGCCTGGCTAGCGACCACCCTTTATATAAAGTCTGCCGCCAAATGTTACCGCTCCGGCGGTAATGTGTTCCGGCAATATTGTATAAAGAGCCAGTTCCTTCCTAAACCCGTGTGCTTTCATCTTCGACCTCATCGTCACTTACCATCAGGTGAGATTGAGGTCAAACGCGGGTTTAGTCACTCATAAAAAAAAAAAACTTTCTCAGTAATTTATGTTAAATTATGATCTCATACTTGTTATTTTACTTCAAATGTATAAATTTCTGTTACAAACTTTATTTTTTTAAGCTACATAGTTACTATTTTTGTATGAGATTATTGCTATAATATGTGTAAACAAAATTTGTCGTTGATATTTTATTTTAAATACTGTGTATATCTGTTATTGGTAAACGTTGAAGAACTTGTATTTTTAAATTTGTATCCCATATAATAAATTGTATGTTTATAGTAAATGGCTTTACTAAGCGTTTTCTACCCGACAGTCAAAGAAATCGTGTTTTTTTTAAACTGTTTACAGTGTGGTTCGAATAGACCCATTCAAAAAGGCTACTCGGCGATTCATACCACTGGTGTAAACCTCCCTGGTATGAATCGCTGAATCCCCCGTTTTTTGAAGTATTTATGTGTGCAATCCAGTTTCCAAAAGATAATAATAAAACCTAGTCTTTAATGAGAAAACTATTTAAATATCAGCAAGCAACCTTTCCTCCTAAATCGCTTAGGTGTGCAAAAACCTGTTTTATAACAAAAATATGTTAAATAGATATAATTTAAAAAGTTGTTAGCTAAATTGTTTTGTTGTTTCCATTCCGGCAGGTCAGTTACTTTTGACTACAGACCACGCCTTGTATAAAGGACGTACAGCTAATAAATAATGAATTAATATTACTTACATCCACAACATATTATCATGCCTAAGTTACTTAAAAACTTGCGTTATGGATAACTAAATTTAAAAATATGTAATCCTACAGACTGAAAACATAAATATTATAAACACTCATAACTTATCTAATCACAAAAATATATATCTCTACCAGGATTCGAACCCAGGACCTCTGGCATAGAAGGCAATGTTTGTTCCTCAACATTATTTTTTGGGAAAACTTAATATAACACCCAGATAAATTATTTTGACGGCCACTTTGGCGATAGGGTAAACCTGTCTGCCTCAGACGTCAGACAGCCTCTGTAAATATTATATATTTATATTCTAGGTTCCCCCCTAGTTCGCTACATGGTATCCCATAACACAAGCTATGCTTACTTTGGGGCCATGTAGTTGGGTGTGATTGTCTGGGGACTTTAATTTTATTTATTTTATTTGTCCGGGGATCGAAGCCGCCACCACAGGTGTCTAAGGGTATGTACCCCCAATGCATCGCTGCTCTAGGTTTAGGTATAATTGTTTGAATCAGGCTTTACTTTGCAGAAATCCATGACGACTACTATAACTAAGTTACCTTAATTTAATTATCCATAACGCAAGCTTTTTTGACGACTGGCCGGTGTAGTGGTAACGTACATTGCCTTCTATGCCAGAGGTCCTGGTTTCTAATCCCGGCGGCGGTGGATATTTGTGTGATGAACACAGATATCAGCCGTCAAGTCATGAATGTTTATATGTTTATTTAAGTTTATTCTAATAAAAAATATGTATTTATTCAATATGTATGTTTATATATTTCTTAAGTATATCAGTTATCTAGTATCCATCTTATTATCATTATCTAGTACACAAGTTCTTTAAGAAACTTAATTTGGACTAGATAATGTTGTGTGAGTGTCAGAAATATTTATATGTATATTATACCTATTTATATTTACCTTGCTAATTCCGCGTACTTTAAGGTTGAATTTGGATAATTTGGTGTAAAATCGTGGGAAATTAATAATAGGTTCCCACGATTTTACTCGCATGGGTTCTTTTATTCAGTGTTATTTAAATACGTGCCTTAAACTTGTTTGTTATACTCACTTAATACTATTCATACTATTAAAAATCAGAAAAACTTACAACTAATTACTTTAAAACTATAAAAAGGTGTATTATAAGGTTTCCCATAAAATAATCGAGAAAAAACTTCTAATACGTGAATAACAAATTAAAAGAGTTTCCTTATTTTTCAACCGACTTCCCAAAAAGGAGGAGATTCTCAATTCGTCTGTATGTTTTTGTTTATTTTGTCTTTGTTACACTATATTTCTTTAATTATGAATTGATTTTGAAAATTGTTGTTTCATGTGATAGAGGATACTTCATAGTTGGTCCCATTTAAATTTCATCGAAATCGGTTGAGTACTTCATTAAAAATTTCAAACTTTAAAAAAAAATATGTATGATTTCGGAGAATATGACATTCTCAACTCAGCCAAAGTTTTGAAGGGAAGACGGTTTTTTTAATGCTCTGCATTCGTTTATATAATTATTTTTTTATTTGTTTGTTAAAATCATATTTTGTCATGATCTCTCCCTCCCTTGAGTGGACTTGCCCACACTGCCCAAATTCCTCGCGGGCCTTCTCTCGTCATGGTCTTAGAGTCCACATTGGACGCATACACAAAGATGTGGCTCGCTTGCCTTCGCACTCTGGTTCCGCAAGTTTTTTTTCCTTTTTTTTTGTCTTTTTGTTTTTGTTACACGATATTTCAGACAATCATGAATCGATTTGAAAATTCTTAAATGTTTTATTTAATAATAAAAAATGTCCTTTACGAAATGATAATTCAATCCAAAGTCAAACGTAACATCAGTTGGTCAGAGGCTATCTCTGCTGTTCTGCCTGTAAGGGGCCATAAGGGATATAGATGTTTTTTTTTTTTTTATGAGTGACTAAACCCACGTTTGACCTCAATCTCACCTGATGGTAAGTGACGATGAGGTCGAAGATGGAAGCACACGGGTTTAGGAAGGAACTGGCTCTTTATACAATATTGCCGGAACATATTACCGCCGGAGCGGTAACATTTGGCGGCAGACTTTATATAAAGGGTGGTCGCTAGCCAGGCGGACCCAGAAGGGATCCTACCACCAAGCAAAAAATGAAGGTATTTACTATGTATCTTTATTTAATAATAATAATAAATGTAATTTAATAAAGTCTTATGCCAAAAAGGCATGCCCTCAAAATTATGATGAACATTTTTGTACAGATTCCACTAAGGCTTTACGCTGGCGTATATAGAAAAAAATATTGGAATTATACAGAAATACCAGGCAAAATGAATGAAATTTAGATAATCAACGAATGCAGAGCATTAAAAAACCGACTTCACGTCAACGCTTTAGCTGAAGTGTAAGGTCGTCAAGGTAAATGTTCTACATATTGATATTTTTTTCTATTTGAAATTTTCTCAGAAGTACTTAATCAATTTCGATGAAATTAATATGGTACCAACTCAGATGGATCCTCTATCGTGTGATACCAGAATTTTTAAAATCGATTTATAATTGTTAAAAATATCGAGTAACAAAGACACAAAAAAGAACATACAGACGACTTGAGAACGTCTTCCTTTGGGAAATCGGTTAAAAATATAACAATTAATATAATCAACGAATGCAGAGCATTAAAAAACCGACTTCACGTCAAAATTTTGGCTGAAGTATAAGGTCGTCAATGTAAACGATCTCCGAATTCATATATGTATAAAACAAGAATCATCAAAATTGGATCACCCAGTCAAACGTTATGGGGTAACAAACAAAAAAAATACCGTACTAATTAGGTACCTCCTCTTTTTTTAAAGTCGGTAGAAAAATCAGGTTGTATCTACTGAATGGATGGGTTATCCTCCCCCATCTGCAGGAGCTCTTTCCACCAGGTTACATGGAAGACAAACATGTCAACCTTTCTATTTCTATTTAAATATCATTATAAAATTATTTTATTTAGTTTTACATATACTTACATAAAGTAATTAGTATTAAATACAATACGTTTTTTATCGTGGTCACGACATGTAAAAACGCAACACAATGTCAAGTTGAAATGTATAAAATAATTTAATTAAACAAGGTAAAATTGTCGCAAACATCTTTAAATTAATGTTCTATATTTCAGTTTTTATTTTTATTCTATAACTAAAATTCGTCCATTAAGTATTGTGTAACATTATACTTACATAATTCCAGTACGTAAAATACGCTGCAGCGTAATATTTCACCAAATAAATATCGACATGTTTCAGTTGTTCTTTTGTCAGCATAAACCAAATTTTCATTCCCCATAATTTCACAAATATATGAAGCACTAAGCACCCACAATGCACTATAGTCTTCAAAACTAAATTCAATGTACTTGTCCTTTTAGGTTCATTTTCAATTATTGTTATTTTATGTTCATTCATTTTTATAATACACCAATCTGGCTGAGCACTTCACTGATTGTGATTTGAATTTTGAATTTGGAATCTCATTCAATTCATGTTTTTTTTTTGTGAAAACAAGGCATAATCACGTACTCCCAACATACGAACGTGTTTAGATGCATTTAGATTGCAAATTGAAAATTAATTTATTAAGAATAGGGTTTATAATCGAAGGTTTTATCTTAAAATGTGAACAATTATGTTTTTTTTTTAAGGATTATTATCTGTATCTTTTTGTTACGGTCCCTTGGTGTTGTTTTTTTATTGCATAGGTTGAAGTTCGAAAAATAAGAACTCGATATTTAAATAAAGTATTATAATTACTTTTTTTATAAAAATATTTGAATCCGTGACATTTAAGTACGAATATTTAATTATTCGCTCATTTTCAGTTGCACACTATTGCTGTCTATACAAGGTGTTCTTTTTGATATACCATAACTGTGAGGTTTGGTTCCTTACTAAAAAATAATATATTTTGCCAAAAAATATGTGGTTCAAAAATGCATACTTTCCAAGACATCATCAATCTTAATATAATGAGTTGATAAATTATCACCCTTGTAAAATTTCAACATTCATTTAATAGACGCGTGTCACTGCAGCCATACAATAAACAACAAAAACATTTTAAACGTTCAGGAACGATGCGTACAATGTACAACACATACTCGTACATACTACACACACGGTTGTACCACACGCAAAAAATAATTCTAGATTGATGACATTGATGTATGCAAACTTGTATTTTACGTACTAAAATGGTGAAAAAGTTTTATATAAAGCATTGAAAAAATGTATACATTTTTGTATCTACACTAGCTTTCGCTCGTGGCTTCCCCTGCATACATTCCTATCTCTGGGGAATTTAAGGAAAAGAAATATTTTACTAGCAGCCATTATAAAATATTAATATAGTATTTTACCCGTGTTACTTAAATCCCATAACAATTTCTTAACGAAATAAAGCCTGTTAAAACTGTCCCTAAGTACCGCAATACTTAGGGACGATAATAAGACACAAAACGCGACTCAAAATGCAAAAGTTTTCATTCAATGCAGTAAAATGACAGTCCCAGTGTGCCCACTTTAGGGAAGAAAATAATAGTGATGTGAATTAAGTGAATGAACGGATTTTTTTTATAGTAATATTTATTACAATGTATGCAAAAAATATATTTTAGCTCACAATATATTTCTTTTCTTATAATTAACGAAAACAATGGGCAACTCTTCTTGAAATTTTATTTTTAATGACTAAAAGAGTTTAAAAATAAAGACGTTATCAAGTCGATTTGACATCTACTGTAACCGTTTGAAAGTACTTGGTGTATTTCATAATTCATTATTTTCATTCAAATTCCTTTGAAGATGAATTATTACTCACCTCAAATTCAATTATTTTTACATTGCTTTAAAATTTTATGACAACGAATGAAAAAGACCCATTCATTTCAATCGTTCTCATTCAGCACCTTACACTACAAAGTTTTTAACTTGTATCGTTATTTTTCTATTTGACATTTCGAACTTGCTGGACTGGGAGCGAAAGAAAAACACGGGCATACTGTAAAAGTCAGTTAAGGGACAGAGTTTTTATTGGAGATTTGTTTTGTGGGCGATAGGCTGACCCCCTGTCACTGCAATATTATCTTCATCATTATAAATTGACCAAATTTGTCAAACGTGACATTAGATGTTTGTATAACCTCTGGTGTTCTGCCTAGCCCACAAGGGATACAGGCGTGAAGTTATGTATGTACATTTCGAACTGTCAGTTTACTGCATTGCATGTTATAGGATTCGCCTAGCGACCATCCTTCATATAGATTTTCAACCGACTTCCAAAAAGGAGGAGGTTCTCAATTCGTTTGTTTTTTTCTGTGTCTTTGTTACACGATATTTCTGACAATTATGAATCGATTTTTAAAATGATTATTTCATATGCTAGAGGATACTTCATAGATGGTTCCATATAAATTTCATCGAAATCGCTTGAGAAATTCACTGAAAATTTCAATTTGAAAAAATATGTAGGTATGATTTCGGAGAATGTTTACGTGGATTACATTCTCAACTCAGCCAAAGTTTTGACGTGACTCTGCATTCGTTGTTTATTATTCTTATAGCCGATTCCAGTGCATGTCATGCTCCGCGCTCTTGTCATAAAAATGTAACACATTTTTTGTTAGAGATAGCTTCTCTATACGTAGTACTAATATCTCAATATTGACGACCTTATACTTCAACCAATGTTTTGACCTCAAGTCGGTTTTTTTAATGCTCTGCATTCATTGATTATATCTAGTTCTTGCTTCGCGCGTGTGTAAAGTTTACAAAATGTCACACAGTACTGAATTTTAGGTTTCTATATCCCGCCGGGGCTCACGGGTAATGCCAATGGCGGTACCGTGAGCTCCACTTATGGCGGATGAGGTACACCTGGAGGTTTTTAGTGGGTGGGTCCGGCCATCTGCCGGATCATCCCCACATACCCCGCCGCTCCCTCTTGGGTGGTCGGGGACGTGATTGCACGTTTTCCTCCAGTAAAAAAAAAAGGTTTCTCATATATAATTAGAGGCCAAAAGACTCAAAAGAAGTTCTTAATGAAAAGTTTGACATTATAATAGAGTGTTATGTCGAATTATAGTGTTATAAATATTTATTAATTATATTGTGTAAATATTTATAACGTTGTAATTACTTCCGAATTTTAATGCACTACTTTTTGATTTTGAAGTATGTGCATTTATTTTTGCGGATATTAATATTCTCGCATTTATAATTCACTTCCTAAAGATATATTCAAGGCTTTTCCCAACAACTAGAATTCAAAGAAATTGTACTAACGGGATTAACAGGTTTCCTCGTAATAATCTTAAACTGGGAATTTCCGTTTCTCTAAATATACTTTATTTTCTTTAAGAGTAAGTCTCTTAAGGCAATAGTATTTTTTTTTAATCTGTGATCTTCTAATCTTTCTACCAGTCGCAGACAGAACTTCCATCCCTATATAGTGGATTTACCAAGAAGTCGAACAAAACGCTTCGATAGTTCCTTTTTGGTACGGATTGCCAAGGTGTGAAACAATCTGCCTGCGTCTGTTTTTCCTGACCACTACAGTCCTGGAACTTTTAAGTGTCGAGTGAATAGGTTTCTCGTGGATGGACGTGTAACACCATAGTCTTCATGCGCACTTTCCATCAGGTGGCATGGAAGACAAATGTCCTATCCTTACAATATATATATATAAAAAAAAAAAGAGTAATGTACAATGTCCATACAGTCTCTGACTCAGATCAATAATCTGAGGTCTCTGACCTGTCAAACTACTTTTTGTTACGTATGTGAATGTATAAAGATGATATTGTCATTGAAATGCTGCCTGTTTATATCTAAACTATTGCTGCAGACTTGATTTAATTTCTTAGAAACGATATCGGGATTTTCATTTCAAGTGGATGATACGTGTAGTCAATTGAGTAACTTGAGAGGGTGAAATATTAAAATCTTTGGAGGGAAGTCGTCGTGGCGCCATGATTAATGTGTATTATACGAAATCACAGGTTAAGCAACGGTCGGTACTTGGATGGGTGACCGCCAACCATTAATTTCTCACGACGACTTCCGTGCTTCGGAGGGCACGTGAAGCAGTCGGTCCCGGGTGCTGTATACTTGTATACAGTAGTCGTTAGGGTTTGTCAGAAGCCATTTCGGCGCCCTGAAAATTCTGGCATCCACCACCCAGCACCCAGCTTGGTGGACTATGGCTTATACCTCCTCGTCGTCCAGGGGAGAGACTCATGCCCTGCAGTAAGCTCATTACAAAGAGTTGTGATGAAGATGATGATGGTGCGGTTTCTAATATAAGTAAATGTTTTGGAATTAACCGAAAATTAGCTATTATGTGCATTACATGTTGTTTTAATACATTTCATAAGTTGTTAAAAATCTCTTTCAGATCTAGATCTAGAAAAACGAACTCTTCATCATATTATTTTCGGACAGGCTCTGGTATCTAATTATACAGGGTGGATTTTTTTTTATTCCTCCTGGAGGGAAAGTACCTACTCTAAATAAAAGAGATAGCAAATGTTTTTCCAAAAAACATTCCTTTATTTTAAGAAAAGAAATAAAAATGAATTCAAAGATTTTAAAAAATTCACTCGCTTCACCTGGGAAATACACTAAAATCTGTAACAATGACACCCTGTAATTTTATTGTATCGATCTTTAGGGTCAGTCATTAGGATGAAATCTCTCTATCATACCAGTGGGCCTATTATGGATCTCAAAACCATGCGATGATATCATGAAATAGTTTTGACGTAAAACGTATCCTGCGATCATTATTCGGTATTACTCCTCGGCGAAACCTCTTAGCTAAGCTCTTCCATAAGACTGAATACAATAATCCCAGTCTATAATAATATAGTATTTTATTTATGAAAGCATTCAAAATGGAAAAACACAAATAAAATCAAGAAACAACATATCAGAGAGGTGGATGCGATCTCACCTTTTTCAATTGACGTTTTTAAGTCATAGATGATATCATTGAAACTGTAATTGCAAAAGGAAAAGCCTCTTGCATGCAATGAATTGCAATGTATGTATGTATATGTATTCGTTTATTAAATATATCATCATTGTATCATAGAAATCTCAGAGAAATAATAAAGTATAATTATTACTCTAAGATAGAAATCTTGTTTATCATGTCATGTCAGAAAAGAACCGTAATAGGCCCGCTGGTTACTTTCATGAAAGGAAAACCTAGAAATCTTAATCTTTAGATTTTAGTCGGTTCGATTCTTGGTTGAAGCAAGCGAATTTGCTAAAAATCTTTGAATGCGGTTTTATTTCTTTTCCAAAATAAAGGAATGCTTATTTGTAGTAAAGTTTGCTATGTCTATTATTAAGAGTACTTTCCCACCAGGTGGCATTCAAAAATTTCATTCAAATTCCTGAATACAGGGTGATCTAAAACTCACTCAAACTAAAGCGGATATGCGGCCGTAAAAAAATAAGGTTTTGACGAAAATAAACTGTCAAATTGACTTAATGTACCAATTGTGAGAGATATAATAATAATAAATCAGTTTATTGACATAATAGTAACAAATACTTATAGAATTTTTGTGTCAAAAGGGTTACTTTCAGCAATGGTGCCTGGAGGTGGCAACGCTGTTTTTCAAAGCACCCTATTGCCTAAGTGCTGAACATTTTCATTTCATTTAATTTCTGTACATTTATTAAAAAAACCATTTCATTCAAAAATAATTAATTAAAAATACATTACATTAAAATACAACATTATGTTTACAATTTCATCAAATCAATTTAAATATTTTCAAATTAGACAATACATTTTAAAAAATAAAATTAAAATTACAACATATTATTCAAAATACAAAACACAAAAATACAATACTTATAACAATTTTATAAAATTCTGATCACTTGAAAAAAATCTTAAGGGCATCTTTGTCATTTAGCTGGTCATGTATCATTTTTTTTTATTTCAATTTAATATACCTGCACGAAAAGGAGGCGGGTACCGAAAACTGCCTCTAAAACTTTCCCTGGACGAGACGGTAACATTTTCAGAGCATGTAGACACTATAATATCTAAAGCACATAAGAAGCTTTTGACGGTCGGCTGGTGTAGCGGTAACATACATTGCCTTCTATGGTCCTGGGTTCAAATCCCGGCGGCGGCGGATATTTGTGTGATGAACACAGATATTTAGTCGTCAAGTCAAGGACGTTTTATGTTTATTTAAGTTTATTCTAATTAAAAATATGCATTTATTCAATATGTATGTTTATATATTTCTTAAGTATATCAGTTATCTAGTATCCATAACACAAGTTCTTTAAGAAACTTAATTTGGGCTAGATAATGTTGTGTGAGTGTCAGAAATATTTATTTATTTATAAAAAAAAGCTTGGTTTCATATTGTGTGTTTGTAGACCGTTCTCAGATATACAATGCTTTAAATAACTCTATCGCCCGTACGTTCGAAGCATAGTTAAATAGTTCAGTCATCACAAAGTATTTATTTATTTATTAAAACCACCAGTAAAAGTTACATTGACGACCGGCCGTCCTGGGTTCGAATCCCGGCGGCAGCGGATATTTGTGTGATGAACACAGATATTAGTCGTCAAGTCATGGGGATGCCGCAGCGTAGGCAGGCCCCCCACACGATGGACCGACGACCTGGTCAAAGTCGCCGGTAAACGCTGGATGAAGGCGGCGCGGGACCGAGCGACGTGGAAGAACTTGGGGGAGGCCTATGTCTAGTAGTGGACGTCTACAGGCTGTGGATGATGATGATGATGATGATATTTACCTTAAATATATCTTAAATCTAATTAATTGTCACAGAAAAAAATGCAAAATGCAACCTCATTTTAAAGTAGCGACATCATTCAAAAACAGATCACAAAATATTTATTAGCAAAAAAAATTTATAAAACTATACATATAGAGGACTAGGTATAGACTAGGTATAGAGGTTTCCACATTTGGAAAGGATGAGTGAAAGTAGATTTACGAAAGAGGTGTACAGAGCAAGAATGGATGGTGTTGTTGGAAGGAGCCGGCCTAGGCGAAAGTATGCCGATCAAATTGGCCACGTTCTTAAAAAGGGCCTAGTTAAAAGTACCCGTAACCGGCGATCATGTATGACAATATTAATGAACGTGGAGGAAGCGAAAGAGGTATGTCTGGATCGAAGCAATTGGTGTTCCCTTGTCTCTGCCTACCCCAAAGGGAGACAGGCGTGAAGTAATGTATGTATGTATGTAAATATAGGACATATAAGTATTTCAATGATTACAAAGATTCATGCTAGTGACCATTACGTATTGAGCCTTAAAAATCAACGAATGCCATGAAGACAATGAAGAAAACTCCATTTAGAAAAGCTGTGTTAATTGACTTTTCTTCATGGATTATGCAAAAGAGATATTGACAGTCCAGTGGGCCAATTATGGATCTTAAAACCATGTGACGATATCATGAAATAGTTTTGACGTAAAACATATCCTGCGAACATTATTCGGTATTACTCCTCGGCAAAATCTCTTAGCTTAGTTCTTGCCATGTAGACTGAGTACAATAATACCAATATACAGAAAGCATTCGAAACGGAAAAACACAAATGAAATCAAGAAACAAATATACCATAGAGGTGGGTGCGATCTCACCTTTTTCAATTGAAGTTTTTAAGTCATAGATGATATGATATGACATCATCATTGAAACTGTCATTGCGAAAAGAAATGCCTCTTGCATGCAATGAATTAAAATGTATGTATGTGTATGTATTCGTTCATTCATTATATCATCATTGTATCAAAGAAATCTTAGAGCAAGAATAAAGTATAATTATTACTCTAAGAAATCTTGTTTATCATGTCATGTCATGAAAGAACTGTAATAGGCCCGCAGATCTAATAAGCAGAACTTTATGTTTTATTGCCCCCCCCGAACTCGAACAAGAAACACAAAATAATTTTGCATCTTGGGCATGTATTTTTTGTATTATGGAATAAGTCATCTCAGACCGTTGACTTATTCCATAATACAAAAAATAGCTTCAAAACTGAGATCCTACAAATACTTAGAGAAAAGTAATTGCGGTTGAGTTTGTTTACTAAATACATAAACAAACAAAATATTGAATTAAAACAATGAGAGTCGAAATAAAGCACAAAACACACCCACTTACACCAACATGCACACATCACACACACTCCCTTACACACATTATAGTATAGAAGGCAGCAAATCAAGCGTTACATTACCTGTCAAATTTCCCCAACCAATTTTAACTTAATGTCGAGAGCATAAAGTTCAGATTCAAGTAACATTTTTTGACAGATTTGTAAAGCTTGATGGGCTGCCTTCTGTACCTATCTGCATAAATAATTATGCTTTCATAATTGTAAATTTCAACTTGATATTGTTCATTTTTATCTTTTTGTGATCCGTTATTTTGGTTTGTTATTTTGCATTGAATTATAAAATGAGAATCCTTTATCGGCTGTGCGATTACGACCACTTTGGCGCTGGGGTAACACTGTTTGCCTCAGACGCCAGTGGTTGCGGGTTCGATTCCCACAAGGAACAAGAAAAAAAAATGTTCCGTGTCTGGGTGTTTATCTATTTATGTATTTATATTCTAGGTTCCCCCCTAGTTCGCTACATGGTATTCCATAACACAACCTATGCTTACTTTGGGTCCATGTAGCTGGTGTGATTGTCTGGGGATTTAATTAATTAGTTAATTAGCCTATTTTGTTGTTGATGATGATGATGTCCTTAATTAATTAATTAATTTGCCTATTTTGTTGTTGATGATGATGATGTCCTCCCAGACGTATCCGTCGACGGCGACACCCTGTCAGTTGCACGGATTCTGTTAAGTGCAGAGAAACGTCAATCTGGGGGACAATTCCTGAGGTATAAAAATGTCCTAAAACGCCACTTAAAAGCGATCGGCCAAGTTTGTGGGAAAGCCTGACTTTACAACGGCAGGAATGTATAAAGTATGCAGATTTTATTGATTTTATTTTTATTGTCTATTTTTTATTTATTTCATAGCATAATTTACCTTTTTATTCTAATACTTACTACATTTTATTGAATGAATATTATCCTTATTCTAATTTTATATCATATGTGAATTTAATTGACTTTTTAATTTTTATTATTGCTATATGATTTGAATGAAATATTGAACTGTGTGTGTCAGAGTTGAAAATGTAGCTCTTTATTGTCTTTATTCAAAAATAGTCTATATGAATTTAATCGATTTTTATTTTATATTATTATTGGTATTATTTTAAATAAATATTGAATTGTGTGTATCAGTGTTAATGAATGTAGTCTTTTCTCTAGTTGATGCTTTTTTTATAACTATTCTTACTATAATTGTATGGGAGCCTATTTTAAATGCGACCGTTTAAATCTGTAAATTATTGTTTTTTTTTATATAACGGCTTGGAGCAAAGGGGTACTTTGAAACTAACTAAGCTGAAAGTATCCCTTTGACACAATCGTGATTTTGTTATTACCTTTGTATTTTCTGTATCTCTCTTTGTAATCTTTTTGTGTCAATAAATATTTTTTTAATTTTTAGGAATGGCGTAGAACTGTCCATGAAGGCGCACAAAAGTTCGAACACAGGCGTCTCGATGATCTCGAAAAGAAACGTAGTCTCCGAAAAACTCGTCCAAAGCCTTCCTATCAATACACCTACAACACAATCGGGGAACTTCATTGCGCACTATGCGATCGTATATTCAAAACAAAATTTTATTGTTACATAGTATTTAAGAGCTGTTGATTTTGTAAATAAAGAAACAAGTAATACTTCCATGCTGGACTGGGAGTGAAAGAAAAACATAGAATGTGCCAGCTGCATCTCTTCCCGGGCATACTGTAAAAGCCGGTTAAGGGACAGAGGTTTTATTGGCATTTTTGTGGGCGATAGGCTGACCCCCTGTCACTGCAATAGCCTCTCGCAATCATTATAATACCTCATTAGTCAAACGTGACATCAGTTGGTCTTATAACCTCTGATGTTCTGCCTACCCCATAAGGGATACAGGCGTGAAGTTATGTATGTATGTAGAAACAAGTAAATAAATTTTTGAATGAACCAATTTGGCGATGGGACCTTTCTGCCTAAGACGCCGGTGGTTGCGGATTCAATTCCCGCACGGAACAAGAAAAAAATGTTCCGTATCTGGGTGTTTATCTATTTACGTATTTATATTCTAGATTCCCCCTAGTTCGCTACATGGTATTCCATAATACAAGCTATGGTTACTTTGGGGTCATTTAGTTGGTGTGATTGGGGATTTTATTTTATTAAGTATATTATTTATTACTAGCTGTTGGCTGCGGTTTTACCCGCGCAATTTCGATTTCTGCGGGATTTTCGGGATAAAAAGTAGCCTATACGGATTCGGAAGAATCCCTTTGAGTAAAGGTAAAAGAAATTTTGAAATCGGTCCAGTAGTTTTTGAGCCTATTCAATACAAACATACAAAAATACAGAGGTTTCCTCTTTATAATATTAGTATAGATAATGCATGGTACACACAAACACAGTAAGAATCATATTAATTTCTTCCTGACTACTAGTTATGTAAAAAAATAAAATTTAAACCTAAAAATAATATGTTTAGTTATTAAATCTCCAGACAATCACACCATTTATTAATCATCATATAAATACATACACACAATAAGTATACATAAAAAATAATTTATAATATAAAAATAAATTTACTGGTATGTTATGTTAGAATACTTCTTCAAAGGCTTTATAATTTAATGATTTGGCGGGATTTTACCACGATTTTTGATTTTTATTTCGCTTCCGGTATTTCGATGCTGTTATAAGCACGATCATGGTGCTCGTAAAATGAAAATTTAAAAACGTGGTAAGAATCCCGCAAAATCATTATATTTAAGTGAAAATAACAGCGATAGCTTACAACAGCACTATGTTAAATATTTAAGGCTTGCTCACTCGAAATCTATGCGTTTACAATCCCGATTTTAACAATCCAAAATTGTTTCTTCTGATTGGGTAAAAATATAATATTGAAGTTTCATTAATATAATTATTATATTAATAAATAATAATTATTAATAATAAATAAAATAAGTATCTTGTTTTGAAGCAACAATTATTGATGGTTCAAACCCGTCGTGGTTCAAACCAAGATACTGAAAAATAAACTCGATCATAAAAACATCGAAAATAATTTACAAATCGAATGATTCTTTTTTCTTTTGTTTCTTTTGTAAAATGTTCCAGTAAATACTTTTGTATGGTGTTATATGTACTTACATAATTCCAGTACGTAAAATACGCGGCAGCGTAATATTTCGCCAGGTAAACATCGATATGTTTCAGTTGTTTTTCGGTCATCATAAACAAAATTTTCATTCCCCATAATGTCACAAATACTTGAAGCACTAAACACCCACTATGCACTATAGTCTTCAAAACTAAATTCAATGTACTTGTATTTTTAAGTTCATTTTCTACTATCGTTATCTTATGATCATTCATTTTTATAAGTCACCAATCTGGCTGAGCACTTCACTGATTGTAATTTGTAATTTTGAATTTGGAATCTCAATCAATTCATGTTTTCTTCTGTAAAACCGAGGTATAATCACGTACTGCCAACATTTAAAAGTGTTATGATGCAAATTCAAAGTTAATAGATTAAGAATAAGGTTCGTAATCGAAGGTTTTATTTTAAAATGTGAACAATTATGTTTTTTTCTAAGAATTATTATCTGTATCTGTTTGTTACGGTCCCTTGAGTGTTGTTATTTTATTGAGGTTGAAGGTCAAAAAATATGAACTGGATATTTTAATGAATTATTGTTATTAGTTTATTTGTAAAAAAAACTGAACCCGTGTCATTAAAGAAACCAATTTTCTATAAATCATTCTGTCGTCTTTTCTCGTGGGCTCAAAGACATAAATCCCCTTCTCTGGAGGATTAAAAAAAAGAAGTACAATATCTAATAGTTTACTTGCAGCTGCGTATGATTTTACCCGTGTTATTTTCGATCCATAAATGTAAAAAAGGAGTGCCAAGTTCTGTGCAAAATCGAAATATGTATTTATAGGAACAAACTCACATTATGAACAACTATTAAACTCTAATTCTTTGCTTTATTGAATACCTAAAACAGTTGACGCAGGACGGATCAGAAGTGGACTCAGGTGTGCGAGAGCACTCCCTACTCCCATGAAGCTGTCATACACTTCAAAATAAGAAGTGAATGATGCCTTCTCCAAGAGTTTTCTCGTTTTTCCTCTTTTTTCATTTTATTTTCTGTCTTTTTCATGTGTCTACCAACATTAGTTTGTAAGAAATTGTGTCTACTAACACAATCTGTTTTCTGTCTTTCTGTTTTCTGATAAATAAATGATTATTATTATTATTATATTATAAAGTTTTCTTTAATATCATAACATACTCTAGAGGTAGGTCTCTCTTATGTCAAATAACACGTTTCATTTTAGTATGGACGTCTGGCCAGCACCTGTGCCAAAGAAAATAGTTGTGGAATACCATCATGAAAACACTTCAAATAACTGTTATTTAAATTGTTAGATAGTTTTCGTGTACATTAAGAAAAACAACTTGAATCGAAAATGACCACAGGTGACAGACGACGCCATATTGAAGTCATATTTTTACTGACATTCCTATATTTTTGATTGCTGCCTGGACGTAAAATATGATTTTAATAAAAAAACTAGAAAAACAAAGTGAATTCATAAAATATTGTGTCATCTCTCACTGACCGTTTTCTAACTTTTTGTTTTAAAACTCGTATGCTTCGAAGTAAAAATATATTTTTTAAGTTTTTGTTATTTTTTTATACATTCTAAGAACAAAAGACAAATCTCTATAAGTTTGAAACATTTTGACATTTTGGTGAAAGATCGAGTACGTACATAAAGTACTTCCGGCCATTTTGGATAACTATGTCGTTTTGTTTTTTCGTTTGTACACCTAAATTTAAATGTTGTATTTTTGTTTGATTTGTGAATAATAAAATTTCCATGATCCTAAAATTTGGCACAGGTTGCGCCCAGCAATGCAACGGAACCGTTGGATATAAGTATCAAAATTTTGAAGTCTCTAAGTTGTGGTAACGGCCGGATGTGGTAGGTATTTTAAATATTAATTTTTGCATGGTCTTATAGGTAAAAATTTGTAATTTACTTTCGAATTTTATGCACTTGCTCTTGATAACTATTAAAATTTATGCATTTATTTTTACAGTTACTAATATTTTCGCATTTATAATTCACTTCCTAAAGATATAATCAAGGTTTTTTCCTCCTAATAAAATTCAAAGAAATTGTACTAACGGGATTTACAGGATTTTCATCGTAATTATCTTAAACTAGATTTTCCATTTCTCATTTCTCTAGATAAGATATACTTAGGGATGTGCAATATTCCCAATATTTCCATTGCCGGCAAAATTCCAATACCTACGAGTGTTGCTGGCAACATTGGCAACATTGCCCAGGTTTTCGTCAAATAAATATCAGTATAATATATGTGTCATTACTAATGCAGTCAAAGCATCTTTCATCTTAAATCAGCTTCATTTGTGCTGTTTATCTATCGAACATTAGTAAAGCGTGCATGTTCAGGTTGTAAATACTAGGCAAAGCTCATGCTATATTTAGTACAGCAGCTCACCAATTAGATGGCAGCACAATGCAAATTAGCTCGCGCATGTAAAGTGCTAAAATGAATATCGTAAATATCTAGAGTGAAAATTTATTTGTATGCAGGTTTATGTAATTTGAATTACTATACTACAAGTATAAATAATTGAAAATTGAAATATTTATCGATTTTAAATTAACTTTAGAAACGGGATATTTACCATGTTTTTCATTTATTTTGAGTTCTCGATATTTCGGCACTGTTACAAGCGCCATGATCACGACGGTACTGAATATCGAGAACTCAAAATAAATGAAAAACATGGTAAATATCCCGTTTCTAAAGTTAATTTAAATGTTAATGACCATGCCAGTTTAAAAACTTATATTATATCGATTATCGATTGCCCTCGCTTTACTGATGTTAAGTTGTGAATTTTTTTCGGATTCGTTCAGTCAGTGCAATTAGTAGATATTATAGATTTGTAAATAAATTATAACCCATTTTATTTAAATTTTATAGACTTTAAATCGTTTTTTTTTAATATGAGATTTGAAATGAAAGACAGATACAAAATTAAAAGAAATGAACCGAATGAATATCTTTTTTCCATACCTTTATATTTTATTTCATGTGCGGAACATTGCCGTATGTTTGGCAAGTTTAAAGATCTTGACAGGGTTGCCTGTAAGAGATCATCTTTCGATGATAAGGCCGCCTATTGTGCTCTGTATCTTAAAAATTGTCCTTATCTTTGTGTTCAATGAAGAATAAATAAATATTTTTAAATTAATATTATATTTATATTGGCAATATAGCTTGTTGCGTTTGAATACAATTTTTAAGTAATAAGGCAATATTGCTAGCAATGTTGATACCAATATTCCACTGGGCAACATTCGGCAATATTAGATATACTTACAATACAATACAAATACACTTTATTGCAGAATAGACAGAGAAGAAAAATAGATTCAGGACAATACATATAGGCGGCCTTATCACTCATGAGCGATCTCTTCCAGGCAACCTTGATATATTTAATCTTCCTTACGAGTGAGGCTCATAAGTCATTGATAATTATATTTCATCTTCCTTAAGATAATGGCTCATGAATGCAATAGGATCTTGACAAATCCGACCAGCTGTTTCTGAGATTATAGGATTCAAACCAATAAACACGAACTCTTCATCTTTATATTGCTTTATTATATGAAAATACAGATACAGGGTGTTCTTTGACTTAACTTAAAACGGATATACAGCCGTTGAATATGTAAAACCGGTTTTGGCAAAAAATATTTAAGTTAACCTTCCTGCATATTAAAGTGACAGTACCAGAGGTCCTTGATCTTAAAGTGAGCTGATATATTTAATATAGTAATAAATATGAAGAGTTTGTTTGTTTGGAAAAGCTCTAGTCAGTTTTGTTTTTATACATACATAACTTCACTATATCCCTTATGGGGTAGTCAGAACACCAGAGGCTATAAAACCATCTGATGTCACGTTTCACAAATTTGAAGGCAATATAATGATGGAGAGACTATTGCAGTGACAGGGGGTCAGCCCATCACCCACAAAAAAATGTCCCATAAAACCTCTGTCCCTTAACTGAGTTTTACAGTATGCCCGGGAAGAGAAGCAGCTGGCACATTCTATGTTTTTCTTTCGCTCCCAGTCCAGCGTGGAAGTTATGTTTTTCATTTATCAATAAGTATCTATTTTTATAAGTTCAATTTCAATGTCATTCTTTATTTGACGACCGGATGGTGTAGCGGTAACATACATTGCCTTCTATGCCAGAGGTCCTGGGTTCGAATCCCGGCGGCGGCGGATATTTGTGTGATGAACACAGATATTAGCCGTCAAGTCATGGATGTTTATATATTTATTTAAGTTTATTCTAATAAAAAATATGTATTTATTCAATATGTATGTTTATATATTTCTTAAATATATAAGTTATCTAGTATCCATAACACAAGTTCTTTAAGAAACTTAATTTGGGCTAGATAATGTTGTGTGAGTGTCAGAAATATTTATTATTTATTATTATTATTTAGATTTTAAGTCAATAATAACAACTATAAATAGAAAAACTATTTAAATTGGCATGTTATATTTATAAATGTGTGTTTCTCAAGTACTTACTATTAAGTTGGTTTTTATGATTTATTGTTTATATTATTTATTATATTTTATCTTTACGCATTTAATAACGCTGTTTGTTTGTATTTTATTTCTTTATTTGCGATGAAATGATTGCATGATTTTATTTATTTCCGTTTTTTATCACGGGCGTATTTAAAAAGTTATTTTGTCATTTGATTGCCTTATTGCATACCAACAGATATTAAGATAACGACTATTATGTATACAAGTATGCTATTGAAATGGCCATAAATAAAAAAAACGAACACTAAAAAACTTTTAAACGTTCACAGGAAAAAACAATCCAGTTTCCAAAAAAAATAACTTAAGAAAAAAAAACAATTGCTGTCAAATAAAATTCGAAAACGGAACGCTTCCTTTAAAAAAAAACTCACTGCGTGTAATTTAAAATCACTAGATAAAGGTCAATACAAACAATAATTGTCCGCGCGGCGTGCGACCACAAGGAGGTAAGGTCGGACTGTGAAACAAACAATATCGTAGATTTAAAAGAAAATGCAAAATTGAAAACACGTTACTCTAGTACGTCACATTTAATTATTATGTTCGAGGAATAATTGCAGGTATGTTGGCGATGATATGTTCGTTTTTTTTTTCGAGCGTAATGTGTACCTTACGTAAGGCTGTATGGATTGATTCCTTGGTCCTTCTTGGTTAATGGGGTAGGAAACTGCCTACTTATTCCACTAGAGGCGCTGATTACGCTTACTTGACCCATAAAAACTTGACCCTATCAAATACCATAGAAAAAGTTAATTTTATAATGATTTTCATCAAAATGTTAGAAATACATCATTTATAAATACCTAAATTAGAAATTAGAAAATTTATAGATACCTACCACAGTTTCTCTAAGAATATACACTTGCGGAAGTTGTGGATATAATTGCCTTAAACTTTTGAGAAAATGTACATATTACAATCCACATTTTGATACAGAAAAATAAATTATTGTATAGATTTACCGCACAAAAGAACACTGGACAAGCAATTTCGATAAAAACTTGTTCATTTTAACAGTTTGTTTTGAGTCAGTATGAAGCGACCTCTATTAAGAGTTTTCTTTATCTCCATTGGATAATAATATGAATAAATAACAATTTCTTACATTCTCTCTCTAATATCAAACTTAGAAGCTTAAAAACCAGTTTATGTTAGCAATTTTACTTTTGAAGCCCCTTAATTTGAGTGTTATGTCAAGGTCAGCACACCATCGGAGGAACATAAAGTTTCTTAAAGAAAGGCTATGAAAGTGTATATGTTACCTGCAATCTGTAAATCCGATATTATATTCAATACCTAGGTAATATATAGAATACCTTAAACGTGCAGGTAATGTATGAATTATTATTTATTTTGTGCTTTGCCTAGGTAATCTATACAATACCGAATGCACAGCCGGTAATGTTGAAAATAGCAATCGAAAATGTAAATAAAAAACAAAATAAAAATTTTGAAAAACCCACGACGCGACGTTTAAAAAGTAATTGAAAAAGAATAAAATAATTTAAAATCCCCCGACTAAAATATTTATGAGACGAGAGATAATTAACGTGAAAAGCTTTTTTAAAAGTTCACTTGATCTCACACAGAGTCGGCCATATTATGAACAACATACTATTCGTTTTCATAGCACTTCCCTACGCTTACCTATTCGGTTGTCGAAGATGTAGATGTCGCAATAACATAGGTATTCAACTCCCTATGAACTTTATAAGAAGAGCAAGAAAATCCGTATGGGGCTGCCATTGAATTCATTCGTTTTGTAGTTTTATATTGAAATTTAAAATATTGATGGCAGCCCTCGACGGATTTTCTTGCTCTTCTTATAAAGTATACTGTTGTCACATACTCTACTTTTTTGCCTTTAAAACATTAAAACAACGCCAAAAATAAGCTTCTACAGTACGTACAACTTAAGACGCCGATGTTTTACAAACTTACGTGAATTTTGCTGAAGTATAAATAGAAATGGCTGCAGATTGGCAGACTTTTCGAATTGACCTGACATATGGGGTATTTTAGTCGATGAAATAGTGTGTAGTAACTGCCCCTAAAGTTTTATTACTACATGCGCGGACATACTGTATATATATTATAATCTCGTGTATTTATGCAATTATTTGTAGTTAGTTTTTTTTTACAAGGCCTGCACCCATCCACCTCAATTTCCGATGATTCCTAGGTTACCTGGCACAAATCGCTCTTGAGCGATGAGGTCGCCTTTGTACAAATGTATTTTATTGTCATCATTTAATGTAATTTTTCCTCTGTAACTATGTTGGTGTACAATAAAGAGCTTATTATTATTATTGAGCTTTACGTTAAAATGCGGATTTTTTATAATTTAAATTAAATATAACATCATTTCGTACGTCCCAGTCGGGGCTCAAGTATTTTTCGGTTGCTAATTTATAAGACCGATTTGTTATTCAAATCATGAATTCATAAAGTATGTTATTTTTTTATATAAAAAAAGAATATTTACAGACACAAAACCAAGGGGAAGTAATCACAAAGTAGGTAACTGTTATTTAAATTTTAAGGGGCAGCCCTATCACATGTGAAAGGACTGCGGCGCCAAGCATTTATTACAAAGATGCGACTGAGTTGAAATACTGTAGATACCTGTACCGTGCTCGATGGCTAATATCTAGGTATTTTCATCCTACAAATATACACCCAAACATGATTTAAACCAATGACCTCTTAAATAAAACTACTTTTTAACCGGATTAATCGCGTCAGTCGCTCGTGACCACGGGGTCTGCAAAAATACCGAAACGTGGAGTTAAAATGTAAAATATAAATTATACGCGATTAATCCGGTTAAAAAGTAGTTTTATTTAAATTATGAATCGTCAATGACCTCTTAAATAGAAGGATAAGTTTTTCCACTACACAAGGCGGCCATCATTGATTATGATACAAAGTATATTGAAAAAACCGGTATTACCCTGAACTTCCAGTAAATTAAATAACTCGTTTAAGCAAAAGTGCACTGACAAAATAATTAGTAATAATTATATCCATCAATACAACTTATAGGTAATAACACGCCTTTCCAACGAATATCCAAAATTTACTAGTCATCATCATCATCATCATCACAACTCCGTGTAATGGGCCCACTGCAGGGCATGAGTCTCTCCTCTGGGTGACGAGGAGGTTTAGGCCATAATCCACCGAGCTGGCCCAGTGCTGGGTGGTCGATGTCAGAATTTTCAGGGTGCCGATATGGCTTCTGACAAACCCTAACGACTACTGTCTGTATACAAGTATACAGCACCCGGGACCGACAGCTTAACGTGCCCTCCGAAGCACGGAAGTCGCCGTGAGAAACGAATGGTCGGCGGTCACCCATCCAAGTACTGACCGCGCCGAACGTTGTTTAACCTGTGATATCGTAAGATACACACAGTAACCACGGCGCCACGACGACTGCTTTACTAGTATTCAGATACTAAAAAACAAAAGTTGTGCAAAAAGCCTATTGTCATAAAAATATGTAATAAATGTCGTATTGTAATAAATAAATAAATACATAATCCTCAGAGACAATGTTCTTGTAATTATCGTTGACAGAAACCTAGGAAAACTTCACTTATATACCTAATGAAGCTGAAAAGTTGTTTGATTGTTTGTTTGAGCGTTATCTCAGATAATACCAGTTTGTATTGAAAAAATATTTTTCATTTGATACTCCTATAAGTACTTTATCACGAAATCTTAAAATATTTTAATTTAAATTTGCCATTCTCGATTAAGTAAAATAATAATAAGCATTTAATGAGGCATTTATTAAAATTTCAATAATGTTTTTTTAATTAAATTGATATTAATTGCTTTTTAACAGTTTTAGAGCCAGTTCTTAATTAGCCCTACAAGAAATCCTTTTAATCATAGCAGTGGTTTAGAAACAGGTACTCGAATAAAATGTATTAAATAGCATAAAAGCGATAAAATGAATAAATCGTCTACCCTAAGGTTGTCTGTAAGATATTGCTTCTTTAGCGATAAGGCCACCTCTTGTACCTTACTCTAAGTTTTTATTTCTGTAGATTGTCTAATCATATGTTTGTAGAAGTGCAATAAAGAGTTTATTATTATTATTTCGAAAGGGCGAAAGTCTCAGCCAAGAGAGGCTGGTTTTGACTGCACTTACGGGCTGACGCCAAGTAGGCGCAGCTTTGTTTTGATAAAAGGGATATGAATTAAGTTTTCTTCCGTTTGCAAGAACTTCCTAACAATTTGACGACCGGCTGGTGTAGCGGTAACATACATTGCCTTCTATGCCAGAGGTCCTGAGTTTGAATCCCGGCGGCGGCGGATATTTGTGTGATGAAGACAGATATTAGTCGTCAAGTCATGGATGTTTATATGTTTATTTAAGTTTATTCTAATAAATAGTATGTATTTATTCAATATGTATGTTTATATATTTCTTAAGTATCTCAGTTATCTAGTATCCTTTACACAAGTTCTTTAAGAAAATTAATTTGGGCTAGATAATGTTGCGTGAGTGTTACCCGGGCGCCACACATTTGTCCAAACATTTGTTCAAACATTTGTTCAAACATTTGAAGCTAAATCTGGCGCCGGCCTACATATGCAAAGTCCAGCGCCACACATTTGTTCAAACATTTATTCAAACATTTGAACGTAAGTCTGGCGCCGGCCTTAGAAAATATTCTACATGTATTTAGTATGTAATTATTATTATTATTTTTTAAATTCGGATACGAAAATCATTAGTTTAATATTCAAAATCATTTAGCGGTACTGTATAGAAAAACACCTGGACTTCAGCAGAAAAAGGCGTTAAGGATAAACCCCTCTTTTTACCCGAATCCATGTGTGTATGTTTTACGGGTTACGTTTTCAACGCGTATGAATGTATCAATGTCTGTTTCTTGTTCCCTGATTTCTACTAAACGGATGGATGGATTTGAACAAATTAGGTACCAAAAGACGTATCAACTACGCGAGTAATACAGGCTATATGAAATTCCAAGATGGCGCCTGTAAAGTGGGATTTAGGGGGGGATAACAACAAATGATTTCCGGTTTTATAGTCAGTTTATTCTAAATAATATATATATACATATGTACTTATACTTTAAATTTAATATGTTCACCGAAAAACCATAAATATAATTTACTTAATCCTGAATAAGGATTATTCAATGGGGTCCAAATTTTGTATGGAGAAGCAATATTTGACTAGTTTACTTGAATGAAACTATCTGAGGCTTTCTCGTCGTACATACACTTATAATCAAATTGGGTTTCACAATTTTCATGGTTTTTGAGGTTTCTGGCCACACAAATAATAATACCTACCAAACTAAAAAGCGGGAAATATAAAAAGTAATTACGAAAAATTAAAAAACCCTACTGCTGAGTATAGAAAGTTTCAACTAAAAAGTACAAAACAAGCAATATTACTATAAGAGCTTTTAAATAATATTTGTTAAAAAAACTTGTAGCGGCAGGCGGGGACAAGCTAACATAGAAAGTATTGAACTGTATATTTTTCATCTCTTTGCTCATTTAACATGCCTGCAGTGCGATCACAGAACTTTATCGAATCTTTTGTTAACGAATGTTCGTATAGTATTGAGATGGTTTTTAAGAAAAAAAATGAAAATATCCATTGCCGCACGGCCAGCTTAAATTGTTAATTTTGAATGTTTGTAAACATGTTGTACTCATAAATATCTGTAAAATAAAAAATTTGAATGTTACTCAAAACTTGCAACCGACTCCATACTATACGAGCATTCGTAAACATTCGTTAATATACAATTCGATAAAGTTCTGTGATCGCACTGCTGAGTTTATAAAAAAAACATATTTGTACTTGAAGCTTGTCCCCGACTGTCGCTACAAGTTTTTTTACAAATATTATTAAAAAGCTCATATAGTAATATTGCTTGTTTTGTACTTTTAGTTGAAAGCAGTTCTGTATTCAGAAGTCAGGTATTTTATTTTTTGTAATTACTTTTTTTATATTATTTAAAGTTTTATGCTTAAACCCACCATTTTCAAGATACGACTTTTGCAAGGAAGAAAATGAATAAAAAAATTTTTTTCTTTGTAAAAATGCACCAGCAAATATTTTTACATTGTTTTGTATATGTAAGTACTTACATAATTCCAGTTCGTAAAATACACAGCTGCGTAGTACTTAACCAGGTATATATCGATATGTTTCAGTTGTTCTTCGGTCATCGAAAACCAAATTTTCATTCCCCATAATGTCACAAATATATGAAGCACTAAACACCCACAATGCACTATAGTTTTCAAAACTAAATTCAATGTACTTGTCCTTTTAGGTTCATTTTCAATTATTGTTATTTTATGTTCATTCATTTTTATAATACACCAATCTGGCAGAGCACTTCACAGATTGTGATATGAATTTTGAATTTGGAATCTCATTCAATTCATGCTTTTTTTTGTGAAAAAAGGGATAATCACGTAGTGCCAACATACAAATGTGTTTAGTTGCAAATTCAAAGTTAGTAGATTAAGAATAAGGTCTATAATTAAAGGTTTTATCTTAAAATGTAAAGATTACTTTTTTTTCTAAGAATTAATGTCTATATCTTTTTATGAGCCTTTTTGTTCCGGTGCTTTGTATGTTGTTATTTTATTGCATAGGTTGATGGTCAAAAAAATAAGGACTGGATATTTTAATAAAGTATTCTTATTAGTTTATTTGTATCCCTTATGAGGTTGGCAGAACACCAAAGGCTGTTAAACCATCTGATGTCACATTTGACAAATTTGGAGGTATTGTAATGATGGTGAGAGACTATTGCAGTGACAGGCAGTAAGCCTATCGCCCGCAAAAACGCCAATAAAACCTCTGTTCCTTAACTGACTTTTACAGTATGCCCGGAAAGAGAAGCAGCTGGAACATTGTATGTTTTTCTTTCGCTCCCAGTCCGATCTCAAATTTCGCTTATGGGCGGAGTGAATGTATTCAAACTTTTCAGACAAATACCTCGGCGAAGCAGGTTTGAACAGCGCGCGATAAAGAAGACAGAGGAATAAATAGTCCAGACAGTATAATGTCTTTGAGTACTATAAGTAAGGCTATCATCACCTTATGTCAGCTAAATCAAAATTATCAAATTTCGACACGCATATAATTTGGTATGCAGATATTAAAGTAATAATTATAATATTTTATATATAGCATATAGACTGGCTCAAAATAAAAATAAAACAATCACTACACAAACATTCACAGAAAAAAGAAATAAAAGCCAGATTCCAGATTCCGAATTCAAACAAAATTTAAAACCGAACCCTCCCTTTAAAAAAAACTCACTGCGTGTAATTTAAAATCACTAGATAAAGGTCAATACAAACAATGATTGTCCGCGCGGCGTGCGACCACAAGGAGGTAAGGTCGGACTGTGCAACAAACAATATCGTGGAATTAAAGAAGAAAATGCAAAATTGAAAACACGTTCCTCTAGTACGTCACATTTAATTATTACGTTCGAGGAATAAATGCAGGTATGTTTATATTTTTTTTCCGAGCGTAGTGTTGGCCTTATGTAAGGCTGTATAGATTTGTTCCTTCGCCCTATGCAACATATTTGAAAAAAAAAAGTGGCATATAGTGTTGAATAGGTATTTTTTTAAATAATACTATAATATACATAGTTAAATCAGATAATTAAATATTGATAAAAATATTATAAGTCTTCATAAAATATTGCCGAAACACATCATCGCCCGCACCGGAGCGGTAACATTTGGCGGCAGATTTTATATGAAGGGTGGTCGCTTGCCAGTCGGACCCTGACGGGATCCCACCACCCCTACCGACCCTACATGTCTCTAAATTTAATAAAATAATTAGACATTATATGCTGGACTGGGAGCGAGAGAAAAAAATTGAATGTGCCAGCTGCTTATTTTCCCGGGCAAACTGTTAAAGTCAATTAAGGGACGGAGGATTTATTGGCAATTTTGCGGGCGACAGGCTGACCCCCTGTCACTGCTATAGTCTCTCTACATCATAATAATACCTCCAAATTAGTCAAACGTGACATCAGATGGTTTTTATAGCCTCTGGTGTTCTGCTTACCCCATTAGGGATACAGACGTGAAGTTATGTATGTATGTACATTACAGATTTTTGTTTGCAATAACTTGATTAGTTTTTAATATTCTAATAATTCATTTTTCTGTAATAGCTATTTAATGATTTTATGATCAGTTCTAAATTGGACCTTCGAGACGTACGCTGGCAAAAATAGCACACCCTGTAGACTTGTGGAGACCACATCATTACACTTATTGGTTTGATAAATTATTATTAATCGCAGCGTTCATTTAACAAGGTTTATCCAGTTCTATCAACATGCTGGACTGGGAGCAAAAGAAAAACATAGAATGGGCCAGCTGCTTTTCTTCCCGGAAAAATTGTAAAAGCCACTTAAGGTACGTAGGTTTTATTGGTGTTTTGCGGGAGATTGGCTGACCCCCTGTCACTGCAATAGTCTCTCTCCATCATAATAATACCTTCAAGTCAAACGTGACATCAGATGGTTTTATAGCCTCTGGTGTTCTGCCTACCCCAATTGAATACAAAACGTGCTGATGATGAGAGCATAAACGTGCTCATCATCAGTGGCCTGAAGATAAACGATACATAAATCTTCTAGTAGGTATTTCATTGATGAAACTTTTTAAATGAAATACTTATTAACTGGATGTCCGTTATAAATAAATAATTACTAAACAAATATTTCTGACACTCACACAACATTATCTAGCCCCAATTAAGTTTCTTAAGGAACTTGTGTTATGGATAGGTACTAGATAACTGATATAGGGAGGTACTTAATAAATATATAAACATATTGAATAAATATTTTTTTTTTATTAGGATATAAACTTAAATAGACATATTATAAACATCCGTGACTTGACGACTTATATTATTATTCATCACACAAATATCCGCCGCCACCAGGATTCGAACCCAGGACCTCTGGCATAGATGTATGTATGTTACCACTACACTAGCCGGTCGTCTATCACCGAATATATTACATTATCCGTAAATAAAAGGGTTCGTCCAACCTATTTATGGTTACCATCCGAAAGTTCTGACCTCCACCGAAAAGCCCTCAAAACTAAAATAAATAAACTAAAACTAAAATAAATTGATGCAAATGAATTTAATAATTATAATGTATAAAGGTTTAAAAGCTTAAAACCTGTGTAAAAGGTACATAAATACATACATAACTTCACGCCTGTATCCCTTATGGGGTAGGCAGATCACCAGAGATTATAAATCTCATGTCACGTTTGACAAATGTGGAGGTATGATGGAGAGAGACTATTGCGGTGACAGGTGGTCAGCCTATCGCCCACAAAAACGTCAATAAAACCCTTAACTGACTTTTACAGTATGCCCGGGAAGAGAAGCAGCTGGTACATTATATGTTTTTCTTTCGCTCCCAGTCCAGCATGGAAGAAGGTATAAAAGGATTAAAAGCACAGAATTGGAGTCCTCGTTGCGCTTTACCTGTTTTTTTTAAATTGTGTTTTTTAAATTTATTTATCTCCTAATACCGTATCTATTTTTTTTATATTGTAAGGATAGGACGTTTGTCTTCCATGCCACCAAATGGAAAGTGCGCATGAAGACTATGGTGGTACACGTCCATCCACAAGAAACCTATTCACTCGACACATAAAAGTTCCAGGACTGTAGTGGTCAGGAAAAACAGACGCAGACAGATTGTTCCACTCCTTGGCAATCCGTACCAAAAAGGAACTATCGAAGCGTTTTGTTCGACTTCTCATCACATGATACTGGCAGTAATAGTATGTCGCCTAGTAACAACGGTTGCCATTAAACTAAAAGAATAAGAAGCTTTTTAAAATACTTACAAAATTCCAGTTAGTTAAATAGGCTGCAGTATAGAATTTCACATCATAAAATTCGGCATTCGTCGTTTCTGTCTCACTAATATTGCACCAGGCGTTTATTCCCCATAGAAACACAAATATTTTCAACACAAAAAAACCACAATGAGCTACAGTTCTTAAAAATAAATTTATCGGGAACCTTGTTTCTTTTTCTTCGGGTATATTTATTTTAAGTTCATTCATTTTGTTATTGTTGTTAAAAACACTGCATTTCACAAGAGTGATTATAATAATACACTTTCTTAGCACTTTTATTAACTACTCATGACTAAAGTTTTGATAAAAATTATGTTTATCTTACAGAAACATTATAACACGAAAAAAAAAACAATTATTCAAATTCGATATTTAAATGCGATGTTCGAAAATGTCAAAGATGAAAAAATTAAAACATGATTTTTTTTTTCAATGAAACTTTTTTTTTTCTTTTCCTTATTAAAATTAAAGGCACAACATAGATTTATCTGTTCAATGCACTTCTTATACGTTAGTTTGGCGCCAAAACAACCAAAAAATGACCTTTGCCAAACTGGCGTGCTGTATCGCGGAACTAAGGCCAGAGAGTGCAATATGTATTTGGATTAGCTTAAAAATATTAAATACATATGAAAATAGACTAAATCATGTTTGAACATCCTTATTTCTTTAATATAAATATAAGTATATAATTTAATAATAATATATACAGGGTGTCCCAAAACTCGACGTCAACCCGGAACCGGGTGACAAGGCAAGTCATGCTTATTATCAGAAAAATGTTTAAAAAAATCTAGGTCACGTGTTCTCAAAATTATTGGCATTTTAACAAAACACGCAAAATTTCACACCCTGTGACAGTGTTTTTGCTGCTGTTGCCACAAATGTTCACTTTTGGAAACTTTTTTTTTTGATATGTAACCCTGAATAATGCTTCTCTAAACTGTTATCAACAGTTCAAATCCAGCTCCTCGAGCTTGCATAAAAATAGGACTTATTTCCAAGAAAAAAATTAAAAATTAAAAATGGCCTAGTTTTAACTGTCTGCATTGAAAAAAAATTGTACTACGCGAGTTTGGCAAGTTGTGACAAAAGTTGGCGCATTTAGTAAGGATCCCAAAATGGTATGACACTTGGCAAATTGTAGCTGCTATCATGAACAAAAAAAAATATTTCCATGAAAACCCATTTTTAACTTTTTTTCTTACTTGGTTAAAATTGCAAAGCTTATCGTTGGTTACATTGGAGCCGATTCCAATGTACACACTGATTAAATTTAACTGAATTGTACATTGTACTGATGTACTCGTCTATCTTTATTGAATGAACAGATTGTTCACTTTTAATTTATTTTTTTTAGTGTGTGCATTGGAATAGGCATTTATTGTTAAAGGTTTCAATTTTAAATAAAACAAAATTTTTAATTTTTTTCTTGGAAATAAGTCCTATTTTTATGCAAGCTCGAGGAGCTAGATTTGAAATGTTGATAACAGTTTAGAGAAGCATTATTCAGGGTTACATATCAAAAAAAAAAAGTTTCCAAAAGTGAACATTTGTGGCAACAGCAGCAAAAACACTGTCACAGGGTGTGAAATTTTGCGTGTTTTTTTTAAAATGCCAATAATTTTGAGAACACGTGACTTAGATTTTTTTAAACATTTTTCTGATAACCAGCATGACTTACCTTGTCACCCGGTTCCGGGTTGACGTCGAGTTTTGGGACGCCCTGTATACATAAGTATAAAACAATTTTACCTGTTTCAGGAGCAACACTGGTCAAACAGGTTCGATGCCCGGACAATATAAATATTTTTGGGCATGGACTTGTTTGTTTGCATTTTCATGGGTTGTATGTATGGAGCATGTATGTATCTAACTAATATTATGAATGTGTAAGTTTAGATGTATGGATGTTTGTTCCTCGATAAGGGGAGAACAGATTTGGATGAAATTTGGCATAGTGATAGTGTACAGTCTGGAATAGCACATAGGCTACTTTTTATCCCGAAATTCCCGCGGGATTCGAAATGGCGCGGGTAAAGCCGTCACTCCTTAAAATAAGTCCAACCAATACTTGTCTTTTCGCGATTTTCGATCGTACGAAGGGGCGAACAAACATACTGATATGCAATAGGTGACCGCTAACCAGAATTCGTTCGATATATATGGTATAATCATCAAGCTGGCCCAGTGCTGGGTGGTCGATGTCAGAATTTTCAGGCCTCCGAAATGGCTTCTGACAAACCCTAACGACTATTGTATACAAGTATACAGCACCCGGGACCGATTGTGAAAAATGAATGGTCGGCGGTCACCCTAAATATTTTTAATTTTACTATCGTAAAGACTTAAAGAAAACCCGCGTGCATTCACATGTATTCTTGAACCTTGAAACCGAAAACCAGAATTGATCATAACTTATTTCTTTTTTGCTTTTAGGAAGCTCAGTTGCCAAGTTGCCTTGCCAAATTCATTCAAAACTACCACTGCTGAGCTAAATATATCTCTATGCTCTTTCTGGTAAGAGTAAAAATAATTATTTGGAACGGGGGAAGTTAAGTCGTTTTGGGTGTAACTGCAATCTTTGCAGTCATGTTACTGAATGCGGAGAGAAACCGTTATGTTTTAAATGTTAAGAAAAAGTTCAATTTTTGGGTATTTTTATCGAGTTTAATTACTTATTATAAATAAAAATAAATAAAATAAAATCCCCAGACAATCACACCAACTATATGGTCCAAACTAGCAGAGCTTGTGATATGGGCTACCGTGTAGCGAACTAGGGGGGAACCTAGAATATAAATACATATGTAGATAAACGCCCAGACTCGGTTTTTTTTTTCTTGTTCCCCGCGGAAATCTAACCCGCGACCATTGGCGTCTGAGGCAGACAGTGTTACCCCATCGCTAAGTGGTTGTTAATACTTTAGAATACATTTTATCGTTTTAACATGATAAAAACATAAAATATTAATTGAAGCGCTAACACGTTCAAAAATGTTTGAAAACAAGTTTGACCCTGAACTTTTGCAATAATGCATAATATTTTATAATTATTGCATAACTATACCTAATACCATGCGATAATGTCTATAACCTTTTTGAATAGTTATAAATGCTTCCTTAGCCATTAAATACAGAAATATCAGTCCGAATTAACTACAAGCTATGTTTGATTCCAATTTTAAAACAAAAAGTGAGGGCAAGTGCCGTATATACCGTATACCAATATACCGATCATTTAATAATTAACATGCCATATTATGTCTCTTTTATTTAATGTTAATGATCTGGTGTGTCTGATTGTGCTAAATTGTAACTGAATGTTGTTCTTAACTACTTTTATTTTAATTATTCTCTTTTTTTTACTGAATAATCTGAATGTTATAATAATAATGTAATAATATGTAATAATAATTGTTTTAAACTATCGCGGTTATTTTCACTATGATTTAATGTATTTACGGGATTCTTACCACGATTTTCTCATAAAAAAAAACTCATAATATAAACTCGTTATATTATAAACTTGAATATTACCTTGTAAGACCGTGCGAAGCGGCAAGTAAGTAAACAAAAAAAACAATTAGTTGGTGCTTAGTGACAGTAGGTCATTACAGTGCGATAATTTGTATTGAATAACTCTTTATGATATAAAAAAAATAGTACAGTCAGCTTCTAAATAATCTGTGATGTAACAATGAAGTCTTTTTTCCGTACCCAAAAGGTAAAACTGGGACCTATAAACTAAGACTACACCGTCCGTCTAACCACCTGTTGCCAGTCTGTATTTTAATTCAAATCAAGTTTTAAAAAAAAAAACAATAATGGCTACGGACGGGGCGAATTTTTTTGAATATTTTTTTATGAATTTTTTTGAATATTTTTTTATTATGAAGTAGTAGTGGCGCCGTGGTGACTGTGTGTATCATACGATATCGCAGGTTAAACAACGTTCGGCGCGGTCGGTACTTGGATGCGTGACCGCCGACCATTCATTTCTCACGACGACTTCCGTGCTTCGGAGGGCACGTTAAGCAGTCGGTCCCGGGTGCTTTATAATTGTATACAGTAGTCGTTAGGGTTTGTCAGAAGCCATCTTGGCGCCCTGAAAATTCTGGCATCCACCACCCAGCACTGGGCCAGCTTGGTGGATTATGGCCTACATCTCCTCTTCACCCAGGGGAGAGACTCATGCCCTGCAGTGGGCTCACTACAAAGAGTTGTGATGATGATGATGTTTTCCGGACCCGTACTCCCCGCATAATATTTCCATAGAAAGAAGTAAAATCGTGCATAAAATCAAATTGAACGAAAACCATACTTTGCTAAAACTGAGGCAAGAAATCATTATAACCTGTTATTAAATATTAGCTGTGCCCGTGGCTTCGTTCGCGTGGACGAGGAACCTTATCTATGAGTTTTTTGTGTAAAGTTATATTTGTGTATTAAAACTTTTCAGCATGGGCCCTCTGTGGCTAATTACAACAGAAAACCAGTTGTGTCTCATTAGCAGTAATTAGTTTAAGGATTTTTTTTAATGTAATAATAGTATATTATGTAACAAGTGAGCTAAGTTGCCAATTACAGTCAAGGCTGTGATTTGAGCCGAGACTGTAATTAGCAACGCTCACGAGTTACATACGACGTTTTTCAACACACTTGTGAGTAAAAGACAGACATACGTGGTCATAAAATAACAAAAACACTTGATAACAAAGGTGTGAATTGTGATTGAAAAATGGCGCCGAACCTCGCGCATGCGCGTAGGTTTTTTTTTCCGCCAAATGTGTCAATGTCTGTATAGCATAATATACAGCCTATTTTAAGTGAAAATGTTTAATTTGGAGTGGTAAATGCAAATATTTTAATATTTTATAACAAATTATTGTAAATTGTGAATAATTTGTTTGATATACAAATTTGTTTTACTAATATAAGGTGCAAACATTTAAAAATGTATACGGATTTGAAGTGGTATAAAGTCTCTTTGTTGTTTCTGATAATATTTAATGTATAACCCGGATCAATAAAATATGCTCTGTTTACTCGCATGTAATTTGCACAAAGGTACAATTCAACTTTGTAGGATTCATTATATTATGCACTAGGGTATAATATATTATGCACGCGTGACTTATAGCCCAGTTTATAGTTCTAAATTCAATAGAATAACGCTCACTTTACGAGCAAGTGTGTTGGAAAGCTTATTATTTGACGTCTGAATTTTTTAATGACAATGACATGTAATGAAACGTGTAATATCATATGATAACTTGAAATTTAATTGAAATGTAAGTTCTTTGTAATCTAATTTTGTACACGCCGTAAAGGCAGAATATGGTTAAGATCAATATTTCTATGTTTCACTTCATTTTCACCTGTGTTCGTGAAAAATAAATGATTTGATTTGATTTATAATTCAAATGAACAAAATATGCCTTATGTTCTTTTTAATACAATATCTATTATGTTCTTTTTTGAGAACTAAACCCTCGTTTGAATTTAATTATAAGTGATGAAGATGAAGATATCAGCACATGGGAGGATTTCCGCAATATTTAATGAAGAGCCAAGTCTTTTCTAGAGCGGAGCGGAGCGCTGATATAATAATAATATAATAAAATCCCCAGACAATCAAACCAACTACATGGCCCCAAAGTAAGCATAGCTTGTGTTATAGGATACCATATAGCGAACTAGGGGGGAACCTAGAATATAAATACATAAATAGATAAACACCCAGACACGGAACTTTTTTTTTTATTGTTCCGTGCGGGAATCGAACCCGCAACCACTGGCGTCTGAGGCAGATACGATTACCCCATCGCCAAAGTGGTCGTCAAATTTGCTGATATTTGGCGACTAATTTTATATGAAGGGTGGCCGCTACCACCAAGCGAGTGCCACTCGGATTAGAAACCTTTTAAGGTACGCTGATTCAGGGTCGCAGGGCTATTCTTAGCCAGCTCAACACGGGTGTGTAGCGACATCTAGTATCGCTTCATAGTAACTACGACGATGACGACACAACGGATCCTACAACGCGCTATCAACTAATTTAATAGCAGCGAGTATATATACAACATCACGACATCAATCGTCGGCACTCACTTCCCGTTTGCGTTCGCTCCCGAACGGTCGTGTCTGCGGCCGCTCCCGAGTGTTCGTATCGCGCTGCCCTTGTTCCCTCCCCCGCACTCGTGCGGGTCAGGTGCCAAGTTAAGCTCTTTCGGAAAGTTTTCTCTTGTGGAGGCTGTGTGGTGTCGGGGCTAATTCATCTGCCCTTTTCAGGGCGGACCCGACTGCTGCCGGCCGAAGCATCGCTGGTCAGGTGGATACGTAACCGTGACAACTAAGCCTGATCGTCCGCCGTTCACCGGCAATAGGTCCGTACTAGGTCTTTTTTTTCTTACAGCGCAGTTTGCAGCAAGTTCGCCGTTCACCGGCACGTAGGTTTTTGTTAGGAATAGGCTTCCTTTCAGAATAATTCAGACTCCCCGGGTTCGATGGAGGCTCCCACCGAATCCGGGGCTCAGCCCGTTGAGCTCCAGGAACCGGTAAGTCTTTATCAATTCCATCAATTCCAATCCCAAATTCATCAGATGATCGCGTCATTAAGCCAGCAACTCGCAGCAGCATTCCCGGCCATCGCGTCCCTCCCGGCCACTCCTCCTTCTCTTAGTTTCCCAACTGATTCTCCGGCGTCCCCAGATGTCGAGCCTGTTGATACTATGTCAGATTTCATGTCGGTCGATTCTTCCGCATGCAAACGGAAAACTACCCCACCGGGCAGTGATTCCGACTCCGCTTCATTGGTTCCAGAATCTCCTGCTCCGTTCACCGAGGTTCGCAAAAAGTCCAAGTCCAAGAAGAAGAAGAAAGATTCTTCTTCGACTTTATCTCCATCCATTTCAGCTGCTCCAGCCGCTGTTCCTGCTCCGCAAAATGTCGCACCGGCGTCTGCTCCTGCGCCTTTTGTTTCAGCGATCCCGGCGTCACAGCCTGCGTCGCAATCAGATTCGGCTCCGCCGAAAGTCAAGTCTCCGCCCCCCGTCTTCCTACGGGACAAGAGCCGCTGGACCGAGGTCTCAGCTCTCTGCGGAACGCACTCCCCGAAGATCCAGTATAGTAAGGCATCCAATGTGGGTGACTCTATTAAGGTCGTTGTCTGCTCAATTTCTGATTTCAGGAATTTCACTCGGCTTCTTGCTGACAAGAAGCTCGAGTACCACACTTACGCCCTCCCTGAGGAGCGTAAGATTCGTGCCGTCCTCAGGAACGTGCCGTTCGAGCTCTCGAACGAGCAAATCCAAGAGGACTTGTCTTCTCAAGGCTTCCCCGTCGAATCTGTGCACAAAATGCACAGCCGCCGAGGCAAGCAGTTCCCACTTGCGTTAGTAATCCTAGCGAAGAGCCCGCAAGGGCAGTCCATTTTCAGAGGCAAGCCCACCGTGTGCGGTCTCTCCAACATCCGCGTCGAAGTTCCACACAAGCGTGGTTTCCCAGGTCAGTGCCACCGCTGCCAACTGTATGGTCATGCGGCGGCAAATTGTTTTGCTTCCCCTAGGTGCGTCAAGTGCCTAGATCCGCATGGGACTAAGGAGTGCTCTCGCACTCCCGAATCGCCCACCGCTCCGTCCTGCGTCTTGTGCGGCCAGTCAGGCCACACAGCAAACTTTCGCGGCTGCCCCAAGGCACCGCGTGCTGCCAGGGCTACCGTGAAGCCCATCGAGAACTGGAGAGAGCGACCGCAGCCTAGCTCGGACGCCCCTCCAGTCAGTTCAAAGGCCCCTAAGGCCTTTACTTCTATCGTTCCAGGTCAGCGCAGCCGGGTCGCGACTCAATCGCAACCGGCTGCCAAATCGGCTTCCCAGTCCCAGAACGCAAATGGTTCTCAAGACCGCATGGCGTTCTGGATCCAGCTCGCTCCCATCGACGAGATCCTGGCTTTCGGCGCCGCTCTCGACGCCAGCCCAGAGGGTTTCAACGGTGCTCTTCCGGTCCTAACCAAGTTCGCTCCCCTTATTAGGAAACTCCAGCAAGCTCAACGTTTCTAAACGTAGTCCTTCTTTCCAGCATTCCTATCTCAGAGTGAGTCTGATCACTCTAGATAATCTCTTAGTTTCAGCTTTGTCATTTCTGCTAATCTTAGCTTTATTTTTCTCACTTTCAGTTCCTTTTGGTGGCAGCCGTCTGGATGCCGCTCACTGCGCAGCCTCTCTCTCCAATTGGCTGTCGCTCCGATAAATGATCAAGAACCTGGATTAAGGTAGGTCGTAAAGGGGGATGTTTAGTGGGTATGCTCGGCTTCACTGAGTGAGTCTCCACACTGTCTGGGCATTCTATTTTCCGTTAGCCACTTGGGTTAACAGTTTATAGAATGCCCATTCGTCCGTAATAGGATTCATCCTCCTCCTGCTAAAGCTTGCTTTACTGGTTAAAGCTTGTTTTAGGGGGTGCCAAAATTTTCTGTGGCGGAAAAAAAAAAAAAAAAAAAAAATCAATCGTCGGGCCGTGGGCCGCGGCCTGCCATCCCTTTTCTGGGGATTGGGGACGATGACGACACAACGGATCCTACAACGCGCTATCAACTAATTTAATAGCAGCGAGTATATATACGACATCCCGACATCAACCGTCGGGCCGCCCGGCCGTGGGTTGCGGCCAGTCAGCCTTTTCCGGGGCGTGAGAACTAACATCTCGTACCCATAGAGGTGACCCCGACATCTAGTATCACTTCATAGTAACTATGACGACACAACGGATCCTACAACAGCCCTTTGGCATATCTTGTACTACAAATTCAAATAAAACTTAACGTCTTGTTTTCGGTAAATTGAAGGTTACTTCTGAAGTGTTTTTCTTATGTTGAACTTACTAAATAATAAATCATTGCAATTTTTAACTGTATAAAGGGTTGTGGGTATACAGAACTAAATTAGATCCTAAAAAATTAAGCTCTTCTTTTTCTTTTTCTTCTTTCGGAAAGTTTTTTCTTGTGGAGGCTGTGTGGTGTCGGGGCTAATTCATCTGCCCTTTTCAGGGCGGACCCGACTGCTGCCGGCCGAAGCCGCTGGTCAGGTGGATACGTAACCGTGACAACTAAGCCTGATCGTCCGCAGTTCATCGGCAATAGGTCCATACTAGGTCGTCCTTTCTTACAGCGCAGTTTGTGCAGCCGTCTCGCCGTTCATCGGCACGCATCTTCGTCTAGGTTGGATAGACTTCTCTCTTTCAGCCCAGCACAATGCCTCGTCATACTGAATCCAGCAGCGAAGCCGCTCGTCGTCGTATTCGAGAGCATCAAGCTGACAAAGAAGCCCTTGAGGCTCAGGTCAATTCCTTGACTGAGCAATTTGCCAGTCGTCCGGATAACGATGCCATCTTGGAACGCTTTTCCAATCAGCATTTTCAACACGTAGCCGAGAAGGATACTCTTCTGGCTCAAATCCAGTCCTTGCAAGAGCAATTATCCGCTCGTCCCTCGTCCTCAGAATTCAGACAGTTGTCTTCAGATTTCAGCCAGATGTCCAGCGATAAACAATCACTGGAAGCTCAATATGCAGCCGAGAAGGAAACCCTACTTGCTCAAATCGAGTCCATGTGAAAGCAATCGTCAGCTCGTCCTCAGGTTGCCTCCTTTTCACAGGAGTTCCAAACGGGTGGCGTCTCCAGATCCCTCTGAGTACGTCGATCCTTTTTCAGATTGCATGTCGGTAGATTCCACCGCGTGCACACGCAAAACTACCCCGCCGGGTAGTGACTCCGACACCGTTCCTATCGTTCCAGAATCTCCTGCTCCGTTCACCGAGGTTCGAAAAAAGTCCAAGTCTAAGAAGAAGCAGCAAGACGCCTCTTCAGTCTTATCCCCATCCGTTTCAGCTGCTCCAGCCGCTGTTCCTGCTCCGCAAAATGTCGCACCGGCGTCTGCTCCTGCGCCTTTTGTTTCAGCGATCCCGGCGTCACAGCCTGCATCGCAGTCAGTTTCGGCTCCGCCGAAAGTCAAGCCTCCGCCTCCCGTCTTTCTACGGGACAAGAGCCGCTGGACCGAGGTCTCAGCTCTCTGCGGAACGCACAATCCCAAGATCCAGTATAGTAAGGCATCCAACGTGGGTGACACTATTAAGGTCGTTGTCAATTCCATTTCCGATTTCAGGAATCTTACTCGGCTTCTTGCTGATCAAAAGCTCGAGTATCACACTTACGCCCTCCTTGAGGACCGTAAGATTCGTGCCGTCCTCAGGAACGTGCCGTTTGAGCTCTCAAACGAGCAAATCCAAGAGGACTTGTCATCTCAAGGCTTCTCCGTCGAATCTGTGCACAAAATGCACAGCCGCCGAGGCAAGCAGTTCCCACTTGCGCTAGTAATCCTAGCGAAGAGCCCGCAAGGCCAGTCCATTTTCAGAGGCAAGCTCACCGTGTTCGGTCTCTCCGTTTCTTATTATTTCTTATTCTCTCTCTCTCTCTCAACATCCGCGTCAAAGTTCCACACAAGCGTGGTTTCCCAGGTCAGTGCCACCGCTGCCAACTGTATGGTCATGCGGCGGCAAATTGTTTTGCTTCCCCTAGGTGCGTCAAGCGCCTAGATCCGCATGGGACTAAGGAGTGCTCTCGCACTCCCGAATCGCCCACCGATCCGTCCTGCGTTTTGTGCGGCCAGTCAGGCCACACAGCAAACTTTCGCGGTTGCCCCAAGGCACCGCGTGCTGCCAGGGCTACCGTGAAGCCCATCTAGAACTGGAGAGAGCGACCGCAGCCTAGCTCGGACGCCCCTCCAGTCAGTTCAAAGGCCCCTAAGGCCTTTACTTCTATCGTTCCAGGTCGGCGCAGCCGGGTCGCGACTCAATTGCAACCGGCCGCCAAATCGGCTTCCCAGTGCCAGAACGCAAAAGGTTCTCAAGACCGCATGGCGTTCTGGATCCAGCTCGCTCCCATCGACGAAATCCTGGCTTTCGGCGCCGCTCTCGACGCCAGCCCAGAGGGTTTCAACGGTGCTCTTCCAGTCCTAACGAAGTTCGCTCCCCTTATTAGAAAACTCCAGCAAGCTCAACGTTTCTAAACGTAGTCCTTCTTTCCAGCATTCCTATCTCAGAGTGAGTCTGATCACTCTAGATAATCTCTTAGTTTCAGCTTTGTCATTTCTGCTAGTCTTAGCTTCTGAATTTCTCGCTTTCAGTTCCTTTTGGTGGCAGCCATCCGGGTGCCGCTCACTGCGCAGCCTCTCTCTCCAATTGGCTGTCGCTCCGATAAATGATCAAGAACCTGAATCAAGGTAGGTCGTAAAGGGGGATGTTTAGTGGGTATGCTCGGCTTCACTGAGTGAGTCACCACACTGTCTGGGCATTCTATTTTCCGTTAGCCACTGAGGTTAACAGCTTATAGAGTGCCCATTCGTCCGTAACAGGATTCATCCTCCTCCCGCTAAAGCTTGCTTTACTGGTTAAAGCTTGTTTTAGGGGGTGCCTAAACTTTCTGTGGCGGAAAAACAAAAAAAAAAAAACAAGCGTCGGGCCGTGGGCCGCGGCCTGCCATCCCTTTTCTCTTGGGAGTAGGAACTAACATCCGTTCCTACAGGTGAAAAAGGAAGTTGAGAAGAAGCGGCACTAAACGGTTAGTCTGTAAGATATGTAGCGTCTAGACTCTAGTCGCTAGCTTTAATCTCATTTGTATAGTTACATTGAAAAGGAATTGCTACTTTGATAGTCAACACGCAATGGCTCACAAATAATACCTTATTCATGTAATAAGGTTATACTAGGCTATTGTTAAACAAAGTAGTACTCACTTTAAATATATGCCTTATATGTTTGCATGTTTAGCTCGTTCTGTGATTAAATGTGATATAATTAAGTAACAGTTGTGTTAAAGTTATGTCTATTATTTGGAAGTTATAAATAGAAGATTATTTTAGCTGGAACTTACAGTAAATGCATATTGTGACGACCGGCTGGTGTATTGGTAACATACATTGCCGTCTATACCAGAGGTCCTGGGTTCGAATCCCGGCGGATATCGGTGTGATGAACACAGATATTAGCCGTCAAGTCATGGATGTTTATATGTTTATTTAAGTTTATTCCAATAAAAAATATGTATTTATTCAATACGTATGTTTATATATTTCTTAAGTATATCAATTATCTAGTATCCATAACACAAGTTCTTTAAGAAACTTAATTTGGGCTAGATAATGCTGTGTGAGTGTCAGAATTATTTATTTATTTATTGTCATATATACAGTTGGTCCTGTCCTGTGTGCTGTATATTTTATACAGTAGTCGGTAGGCTTTGTTAGAAGCAATTTTGGCGTCCTGAAAACATCCAGCAACCAGCACTGGGCCAGCTTGATGTATACGGCTTAAAGGAAGCCATTTTCTGTTCAAACAAGCTCGCCCATTTTCGTACCGAAGGCACATAGGCACCAAATTTTTAGGAATGACTGAATGAATACCATCGAGTTAAAATATTTACAAAAGAGTGGATTAACAGTATTATATAATATGACGACCGGCTGGTGTAGTGGTAACATACATTGCCTTTTATGCCAGGGGTCCTGGGTTCGAATCCCAGTGGCGGCGGATATTTGTGTGATGTACACAGATATTAGCCGTCAAGTCGTGGATGTTTATATGTTTATTTAAGTTTATTTTAATAAAAAATATGTATTTATTCAATATGTATGTTTATATATTTCTTAAGTATATCAGTTATCTAGTATCCATAACACAAGTTCTTTTGGAACTTAATTTGGGCTAGATAATGTTGTGTGAGTGTCAGAAATATTTATTTATTTATATGTATAAAGCTTTTAAAAATATGGTAGTAATAAACACGGTAATTGTTGATTGCAGCATTAAAAAATGATCAGATTGTATAAGTGAATGAATTTATGTGTGGGAAACGCCCTTGACACTAACGTTTTTCCAAGTTGACAGTACAGACACTTGCTTTGACATGATATTTATAGAAAACATATTTTTAATGGCATAAGAAAGCTTCCATGCTGGACTGGGAGCGAAAGAAAAACGTAGAATGTGCCAGCTGCTTCTCTTCCCGGGCATACTGTAAAAGTCAGTTAATGGACAGAGGTTTTAAAGGCGTTTTTGTGGGCGATAGGCTGACCTCCTACACTACAATAGTCTCTCTCCATCATTCCATCTTTATCATACCTCCAAATTTGTCAAACGTGACATCAGATGGTCTTGTAACCTCTGGTGTTCTGCCTACCCCATAAAGGATACAGGCGTGACGTTATGTATGTATGTATGTATGTAAGAATTAATTTGTCTTATTCATGCTTAATAAAGGAAAATGGCTTACTCGTAATGTCCGCAAAATGTATTTTTCTGAGTCCAAAGTTCAGTTTTGATTAAAACTGTAAATGCAGTTATATTCAATGGTTTGCAGAGTGTAATAATTCACGAAATGCACCTAGGTACGAAAACGGGTGACTTGTCTACCTTTTCCTCGTTACCCAGGGGTGTCTCATGGCCCTGCAGTAGGCATATAATAAGGGTTGAGATGAACCTACAGGGAGTAAAATAAAAAACAAAAGTTTAACTTCAAGTATTTTACTAACAAAGGTATATAAATTAACAATCTTTATGAACAAATTTACAATAAAATTCAATTAAATTATTTAAATTAAATTCGCAAATAAACATATCTTAGAAGTGACGGTTTTTTACAAAGCTATTCGGTCGTTGGAGATAGTATTAATATATTTATATTATTTATTCCACCACAAACACAACTGCAGTTGTGTTCTGGTCAAAAAAAAAAGAATAACCATTGTTATTACTGGACATAAGGCTATTATGATTAGGGTAAAGGTAGATTATTAATAATTAATAACAAAACTTTAAATGCAATAAGTATGTATGGACTTATTTAAAAATATAATCCTGTCTCTATCAACATCAAATATTAGACAGAAACAGACTAATCTTAAAAATTGCAACATAAATTATTAAATAGAAAATCAATGACTTAGTATAGGCAGTGGTATAAAAATGCTTCTGAAATTAATACTTATACAGGGTGAGTGATGACAAATTTAAGATACTGAAGGAGAGCACTCTGTACTCGATTCTGATAATAATTATGTAATAAGAGTAGGTACTTAATTTTTCACTAGAATTCCCTATAAATAAATAAAGAGTTTACGACTGCTTCAGGGCTCGACGACGACGACCGTTCGTGAAGTCGTTAGTCATCTATACCTATTTGCCTATTCTGTGTTGATAGCGCCGTGCGTACGTCCGTGGCAACTACTTACTTTTTCTTTAACTTTCAATGATGTAATGAATTCTTTAACTTTCGGTTAAGTTTACTCAGTAAATAATTAATATTATTTTTTTATTTTTTCTCTTCGTGTGTGATCTCAAACTATCACGTCCTCGAATTTCAAAAGTGACCTACCAGTCACCCTGTATAATAAAGAAGAGTTTGATTGTTTATTTGTAAACGCTTATCTCGAAAAGTACCAATTGATTTTGATATTCCAGTTATTGGGAAAGGTTATGGAATATATTTTATTTAAACATTCTTACAGGTTATAAAGTAGCGCTTTCATACATAGGAAAAGTATCGATAAAGCTCATTAAGAATATTTACATTTGTGTAATTAAATTAAGTTAATAAATAAAGTAAGTTATTAAATTAAAATATTTAGAATTTAGAATTCTTTCTTATTTCTAGAATAATTATTACATAATAAATACATTTTATTACAATCTAAACTAAAAATGCAATTTACAGTTTGAAAAAAGGCTAAAAAATTGCTGCATAATTCAATTGAGTTATCAAAGTCAATGTCATTCATACTTCGTTTTGACGTTTACTTTAACTAAGAACATAGGAATGCTTGTTCCACAAACGTATAACGACAACTTTGGGTCTGTGCCCTAACTGGACCTACGATTCGATCGAAGGTAGCTAACTACCACAGACATACATGTACATAGACAACGCAAATGCATATTCTTCGCGTGTCCGAGCCCCGACCAAGCATCAAGGTTGGTCGACGCTAGATGTAGTCGCGCGTATGTATATCTGTTAGAAAATCAATATCACAATTGATATCGTTCTTTATAATCGAATCGGTGTCTTTGAATCGGTTTGTGTCTTATGTTACAAAATATCAGCTGTGACGTTAAAAAGTCGGCACGCTTGGTTCCAATATAAATCGTGACACTTGCGTCATCTATGTAGATGTATGTCTGTGCTAACTACAGTACCTATTTAAATTTTTGTTAGAAAATTTTTGGCGTCTTTATTATGAGGCAAGAGATGCTCATTGGTCCAGATCTTTGGTCAACCATGAGACACAAATGGTCAATCAATCAAGCAGCACACATTAAAAAAATGGAACTTGTGATGTAACATTCTACCACACATCCAAATACGCAACGTGCGCAGAATGTTACATTACTAGTTGCATTACTAGCAATCTGTACGCACCATTAGTATAACTTAATATCAATTTGGACAACCCCTAGTTAAATCTAACTAATTTTTGGCATTCTTTAAGAAGGAAATTGGAAAAATACTATCAAGAGAAATAGAGAAATTTTGGTATTGGAAATACTAATTTCCAAGGGAATTTCTCGTATGAAGAAATTAATTTAAAATTAGTATCTAGGGGGTTGTCTAATACGGTTAATCTTCTCCGACCCTCTGTATGGGTATCTCTCGTCATCTTCATCCCATGGCTCCTGAAAAAAAAAAAACAAATAAATTGTGGTTTCTGTGGTGCATTGGTCGACTCTTTTGGCCGCGTTGGGCCAGCTTCTACTGCTCCTGGAGATGCATGTCGTAAAATTTGACTACTTCAAATGGCCCAATTGGCTTGGTGGTAGTATCCCTTTAGGGTCCACCTAGCTAGCGACCATCTTTCATATAAAATCTACCGCCAAATATCACCACTGCCGTGGATGATGTACAATCGCCTCCCGTCCCAGCATGCTAGTTTGTCTTCCCTACAAATACCAAAATTCTATTACTACTAGCGCTACGTGCCGGGCACTACTGGAACTTTTTGTATTTTTTGCTGCGTTTGATATCGATATATCTATAGTATAGTATCGTTGCATTTGCTCATTTTTCTGTGTGTTTTTAGTCGCTTAATTCTTTTGTTAGTGTTTTCTACAAAGTACGTTGAGTAGAGTGTTCACTCCTCGCGTTCTTACGATCTCGAATTGAAGATTTTACTTTTGTGAAGTAATATTTTAAAGTAGGATACTGACTTTCAAGTAAGATAGTGAGATAAGAAAAGGAATTGCAGTGATTTTTAATGACTAGTGCAAGGAGGTGAACAATTTGTGTAGCAAAAGCATTGAGTTTGACAAAGACGACCCGAACAAATCTATGGCCTACAATTATTATATCAAACACAAATATTCAAATAAAAATAAAAAATTATGAAGAAATAAATAATTGTCTGAGATGCATATTTTTTATTACTTCCAATTCCCATAGCATCATGCTTTGTGCAGTTTATTTTAACTTATTAGTATTGCGCAGTTTAAATTTGACTCGTTACTCGAATCAAATTATAATTGCGCAATAGTAATAACTTGTACTACGAATTTCTGAAAATATGAAAGCGGCGCGGTACGGCCGGGCTGCATTCTAGGGTTGCTTTGGTCAAAAAGGTTCCTAGAGTGGATACTGTATGGCGCTAAAGTGCAAAAACCGCGAGACGGTCATCTATACTTTAGTACTTATATTCATCTATGCGTCCCAGTGTTCCAGTTAAGAAAGTTTTCCCTAGAACGGATTTTGGATCGAAGCTCCGCCTACTTTTCTCTGCAGCCAATGAAACAATATAGATCCTTGTTATTTACTTAGTCGTTTGTAAACCCTTATCGATGCCGGTTAGTTTTTTTGTGTAGGTACCCTTTTTCTCCGAATATTATCAAAACACTGATTAGATGTGTTGACTCCCTTTCATTTTGCAAAAGCGTGAAAGAAACAAAACATTTTATAAACTATTTTAATTTGATATTTCATATGAATAAGGGGGTAATACTACATTTTTTTAACATAACTTTCCATTTAAAAATATGTTTGTTACGATAACAATAAACTATAATAATAAATTTTAACTAAACAGTGAAATCATTTAAATGTAATGATTTGTTTATTTCATATTTTTTTATTTAAATAAAAATACATGATTTGATCTCGAAATCTTGTTAACCAAATAAGACAAGTTACAAAGCGGAGCTAACCGAACTTCCTAGTTATTAAAGTGCTAGTGAATTTAGCCTTAAAGTTGGAACACCGGAACATTTTTCGATAGTACCTATTCTGTGAATATTTAGTGCTTTACAAAACCCTTGTGCTGTCTTTGTAGTCCTTATCTTCACATCAAGTAAAATAGGGGTCAAAAACCTTTATAGCCACTGCGTCTCAGAGAGGCCAAAATAAAGAAAACAATGTATAAAAGCTAAATATAAAGTTTAGTTTTCTTACATGTTCTTTGGTCCTCTTCCACTCTTCCCCTCCGTAACCTCCCGCAATAGCTTCGTCTTCCCGATATACAATCTGGTAACAAAAAAAACTTAAGGTTAGACTATGAAAATATGCAACAGAAAATAAATGTGGATATTAAATATTATACGGGTCAAACAAAAGAGCTTAGACAAAAGATTTCTGGGCCAGTATTAGAGCTGCCTGCCACTAATTTATCAGGACGACTTCAATTTTTCGGAGGAGACGTAAATCAGTCGATGCTGATTACTGGTACAGTAGGCCTTAGGGTTTATCAGATCTTTGCATTGGACTCATTGAAGTTTGTGATGAAGAACATGATGAGTCCAGATTAGCGTTGAAAATTCCAAAAAAAAAAACCAATTTATTTTTACACGAAAAGAACAAAAGCTATTTTTTAAAACTTGAAATTGAAAGAATCGAGGAAGAATCAGTTGTATAAACAGGGAACAAATGTTTTTTTCGAAACAACATTGCTATTACAATTAGTAGAAGTAATAGAATTTTAACAAAGTTTAAAAAGCAAGATGCCGATAATTTGTTAAAATCAGAATGTATTTATTGGAGAAATTTTCGTTTTTTTCGGTTTCATTCCCAAAAAACATGAAACAATACATACATAACTTCACGGACTTTATCCCTTACGGGGTAGGCAGAACACCAGAGGCTATGAAACCATCTGAGGTCTCGTTGGACAAATTTAGAGGTATCATAATGATGGAGAGAGACCATTGCAGTGACAGGGGGTCAGCATATCGCCCGCAAAACTGTCAATAAAACCTCTGTCCCTTAACAGACTTTTACGGTATGCCCGGGAAGAGAAGCAGCTGGCACATTCTTTGTTTTTCTTTCGCTCCCAGTCCAGCATGGAAGAAGACAATGGAAGAATAAAATATTCTCTAAAAATTTAGAATCGAATTAAAAAAAACCGGATTTTTCCTGCTATTTTCATCGCTATTCCAGATCATTAAATTTACTAACAATTTAATGAATTTACGAGATTTTCACTACAATTTTCGACATTTCTATGCTGGTGCAAATACCATTATCGCGAACTCAAAAGTCGAAATCCCTTTAATTCTTTTAATTATAGTATAAATAATCGCTATACTTTAAAACAATCAAACAAACTAATGTTTTAACGTAATAAATTCCCGAATTATTCTGTACATACATAACTTCACGCCCTTCTAGGGTAGGCAGAACACTAGAGGTAATAAAACCATCTAATGTCATGTTTGACAAAGGAGGTATTATAATGTGAAGAGAGGCTATTGCAGTGACAGGGGGTCAGCCTATCGCCCACAAAACCTCAAATAAGTACTCTGTCCCTTAACTAATAATAATAAATAATGAAATCCCCAGACAATCACACCAACTACATGGCCCCAAAGTAAGCATTTTTTTTTATAAGTGACTAAACCCGCGTTTGACCTCAATCTCACCTGATGGTAAGTGACGATGAGGTCGAAGATGAAAGCACACGGGTTTAGGAAGGAACTGGCTCTTTATACAATATTGCCGGAACACATTACCGCCGGAGCGGTAACATTTGGCGGCAGGCTTTATGTAAAGGGTGGTCGCTAGCCAGGCGGACCCAGAGGGGATCCTACCACCAAGCAGCTGGCATATTCTATGTTTTTCCTTGGCTCCCAGTCCAGTATGGAACTTATACTGTAACCGGTAATTGTACTTATACATGGTTAATATTAATTAATACATCACCTCTTGCGGGCAGCCTCTCCACATCAATCCCAACAACATATTTTGTTCTACGACGATCGTAGATCGTAGTAAATTATGTTAACAAATAAATAAATATAAATATTTCTGACACTCCCACAACATTATCTAGCCCAAATTAAGTTTCTTAAAGAACTTGTGTTATGGATACTAGATAACTGGTATACTTAAGAAATATATAAACATACATATTGAATAAATACATATTTTTTATTAAAATAAACTTAAATAAACATATAAACATCCATGACTTGACGACTAATATCTGTGTTCATCACACAAATATCCGCCGCCGCCGGGATTCGAACCCAGGACCTCTGGCATACAAGGCAATGTATGTTACCGCTACACCAGCCGGTCGTCGAACTGTACCAACCAAAGTATTAAAAAAAATTGTTTAAAATAAAATAAAATGAAGTACTTATTACTTTTTAACCTACATAAATATTAATCTAAATGATAAAATTAAAAAACCAAGGGACATATTTTTTCTAGACAATGTCCAAGACTTATTCTTCATTCTATCATGGCTGTTACAGAATAGCATAAAATTTTATCCAAAGCAATGTATTCAGGACGACGGGCATTAACTTGGCCTTTCAAATGAATGCAACCGATATCAGCATCATGTTTAATTACTTTTAAAAAACTTTACACTTAAAAGTTCTCAATTCACTCAACAAGTTCTCAACTCAATTCAAAGGAGGAGGTTCTCAATTCGTCTGTATTTTTTTTTGTTTTTTTTTTTGTGTCTTTGTTATACGATATCTCGGACTAATATGAATTGATTTTGAAAATTGTTGTTTCATATGATAGAAGATACTTCATTGTTGGTTCCATTTAAATTTCATCGAAATCGGTTGAGTACTTCATTGAAAATTTCAAACTTTTGAAAAAATATGTATGATTTCGGAGAATGTTTACGTTGATGATATTCTCAACTCAGCCAAAGTTTTGACGTGAAATCGGTTTTTTAATGCTCTGCATTCGTTGATTATTATGATTCTGTCTGTACAAAAAGTGTGCTAAAGTAGATGAATCATTATTCAACCCGAAACAGCAACAACATTCGAGCCGAAACAAGCATAAAATAATAAATTATTAATTTATTTTAATTTCGAAGCCAAAACAGGCATAGAATCCAGCCTGAAATAAGAATTTTTAATTCAAGCCGAAACCTTATAGGACGAAAGAGGAAGTAATCATAAAATCTGCTCCGGTAATATTTTATGAGGAGTCAGTTCTTTCTGAAGCCCGTGTGCTTTCATTTTCGACCTCATCTTCACTTACCATCAGGTGAGGTTGAGGTCAAATGAGTCTTATTGACGACCACTTTGGCGATGGGGTAAAACCGGTCTGCCTCAGACGCCAGTGGTTGCGGGATCGATTCCCGCACGGAACAAGAAAAAAAAATGTATCGTGTCTGGGTGTTTATCTATTTATATTCTAGATTTCTCCCTAGTTAGATACAAGGTATCCTATAAAACAAGCTATGCTTAAATAACTGAAAAATGTGATAAATAAAAATCACCCGACCAGGATTCGAACCTGGGACATCTCGTTTGCCGGACAAGTGCTCTACCAGGGCCTGGCGGTACGCCTGGAAATTACTTACCACATTTTAGTTTTTACGTTATATTGCTAACGTAGCTCCGGGTCATGTAGTTGGTGTGATTGTCTGGGGATTTTATTTTTTATATTATTTTTGAAATGACTGACCTTCTGGTGACTTAAATGTCCATGCTGCAGGTGGTGCTTCTGCTGCCACTCCATGAGGAACCGGGCGATGTTCAGCGCCAGCGCGATCAGGGCGATCAGGTAGAATTTGAACTGGAAATAGAATTGAGATAAAATAGTTTGGACGACAAATTATAGCTTTAAACGATGAGTTTGCCTATTGTCACCAATATTGTCCAGGAAATGCCTTTTATTCCAACGTTTTTTTTTGAAATAAAAGCACTCGTCTCCAGCATATTTTAAGCTTTCATTGGGACTAGTCACAAACCTGAAATGAACTGCCTGCGTAAATTTTTCCTGACTAGTATAGTCCTGATACTTTTAAGAATCGAGTGAATAGGTTTTTTGTTGATGGATGTGTACCACCTTCATTTCACTTATCAAAGTCTCATCCTTGCTTTTTAAGACGGCAGTTTTTAAATGGTACATACATACATAACTTCATGCCTGTATCCCTTACGGCTTACGGGGTAGGCAGAACACCAGAGGCTATGAAACCATCTGAGGTCTCGTTTGACAAATTTAGAAGTATTATAATGATGGGGGGAGACTATCGCAGCGGCTGCAAAACTGTCAAAAAAACCTCAGTCAACTGACTTTTACAGCATGCCCGGGAAGAGAAGCAGCTGGCACATTCTATGTTTTTCTTTCACGCCCAGTCCAGCATGGTATAATAAAATAAATTGCGATGCATCTCTTTTATACATTTTAGAAAATTTAGGTGTAATCTCCGAAGCTACTGAATGTATTTAAATCTGGTTTACCTAGACCAGTTTAAGAGTAATTTACAGGGCTTTTTGGCAACAAAGTCGGTGAAAAACTTATACCTAAACACCCTAATCGAGCGTGGAACTGGGCAAACAGCATGTTATACAGGGTCTGCAATATACAGCAATTTGCTTGTGGCATGACATTGACTCTCACAATTAGCTGTCTTGTGTTTGTTTTTTTTTTCATGTCATGATCAATTTGTACTGTATGTACCTATTTGTATTAATTCGTATAATCCTGACTGAAAAAGAGTGCCGAGGGTTTTTTCCGCCGGCTTTTTTTGTCTCTTGGTCTACTGCAATATCTTATTCAATAACTATCAACACTTTGTTAGAGCCGAAGTACAAAATTGTGACGTCATTAAGCGGCCATTCGATGGTCTTATGATGAATAAAATTTTCTCATTTAATTTTGCCGCAAAACAATGGATAACCAGTTAACTGCAGTTGACTCGGATGTAAGCTTGCAAGAAAAATGCCGGCGTAAAATTATATATTACATACATACATAACGTCACGCCTCTGTCCCTTATGGGATAGGCAGAACACCAGAAGCTATAAACAATCTGATGCCACATTTGACAAATTTAAAGAGACTTGCAGTGATAGGGGGTCAGCCTATCGCCCACAAAAAACTTCAATAAAACCTCTATCCCTTAACTGACTTTTACAGTATGCCCGGGAAGAGAAGCAGCTGGCACATTCTATGTTTTTCTTTTGCTCCCAGTCCAGCATAGACTGCATGGACAACATATATTTTTGGTGTTTTTAACGTTTATCATTGTTAAAAATTTCATTTTAAAATAATATTATGTATTAATTCATTTGGGACAGATTCTGTAGTATATAACTTTACCTGAAGCTTCAGTCTGACGAGGTTCAGTAAGAACATCATCTTGGAGACCAGCAGCGACCCGAGCCCGATCAGCATCATGTACCCGTTGCCTTTTTTGTTCAATTGTCTAATTTCTAAAAAAACAGGAAGAAGTTCAAAGTTTCGAAGATTCTTTATCACGATACTAATATAAATACATACATACATAACTTCACGCCTGTATCCCTTATGGGGTAGGCAGAACACCAGAGGCCATCAAACCATCTGATGTCACGTTTGACAAATTTCGAGGTATTATAATGATGGAGAGAGACTATTGCAGTGACAGGGAGTCAGCCTATCGCCCGCAAAAACACCAATAAAACCTTTGTCCTTTACTTTTACAGTATGCCCGGGAAGAGAAGCAGCTGGCACATTCTATGTATTTCTTTCGCTCCTAGTCCAGCAAATAATTATAAATGTGCACGTTTGGATGGATGGATGTATGGATGTATGAATATTTGTGCCTCAAACACGGCAGAACGGCACAACAGATTTGGATGAAATTTGGCATAGTACATTCTTTTTATCTCGATATTCCGAAACAGCTTTACTTATTTACTTATGTACTACAGAAAAGTACTTTTAATTAATTCATTAGTTTCTACGGTGTAGGTTCTGATCTCGTAATTTTTTTCCAATTATAACATATTAAAATCGATCCAATAGTTTCTAGTTTATTCAATAAAAACAAACATCAATACGATTGTTGTTGTGCATAAACTTTTCATTCATTCATTCATTCGATTAGATAACCCTATTACCCAGTTCCATTTTTAAAAGTCGACTAATCAGAGCGGTCTCCCTTTAGTGGAAAGACCCCTTCAGGTATTGCCTGGCTAGCGACCATCATTCATGTGTACAGACTGGTGTGTCACTTTTGAAATTCCAGGACGTGATAGTTTGAGATCATACATGAATAGGAGAAATATAATAAAATATAATCAACGAATGCAGAGCATTAAAAAACCGACTTCAAGTCAAAGCTTTGGCTGAGTTCAAAATGTCATCAACGTTTTGAGAATGTCATCAAAAATTTTACGACCCCGGCTGGTGTAGGGGTAACGTACATTGCCTTCTATGTCAGAGGTCCTGGGTTCGAATCCCGGCGGCGGGATAAATATATGTGATGAACACAGATATTAGCCGTCAAGTCATGGATGTTTATATGTTTATTTAAGTTTATTCTAAAAAAAAAATGTATTTATTCAATATGTATGTTTATATATTTCTTAAGTATATCAGTTACCTAGTATCCACAGCACAAGTTCTTTAAGAAACTTAATTTGGTCTAGATAATGTTGTGTGAGTGTCAGAAGTATTTAAAAATTTAATTAAAAAACACGTATATATTCTCTGAAATCATACATAGTTTTTCAAAAGTTTGAAATTTTTAATGAAGTACTCTACCGATTTCGATGAAATTTCAATAGGACCAACTATGAAGTATCCTCTATCATATCAAACAACAATTTTCAATCAATTCATAATTGACCGAAATATCGTGTAACAAAGACACAAAAAAAAACATACAGACGGAATGAGAACCTCCTCCTTTTTGGCAAATTATGTGATTATGATGATGATGATTGTAAACTTAATGATTATTTCCCTTTAAAACCTTCATCATCACAACTGTTTGTGATGACCTCACTGCAGGGCTATGAGTCTCTTCCCTGGGTGACGAGGAGGTATAGGCCATAATCCACCAAGCTGGCCCAGTGCTGGTTGGAGGATGCCAGAATTTTCAGGGCACCAAAATGGCTTCTGACAAACCCTAACGACTACTGTATACAAGTATAGAGCACCCGGGAGCGACTGCTTAACGTGCCCTCCAAAGCACGGAAGTCGTCGTGAGAAATGAATGGTCGGCGGTCACCCATCCGAGTACCGACCGCGCCGAACGTTGCTTAACCTGTGATATCGTATGATACACACAGTAACCACGGCGCCACGACGACTTCCAACTTTTTTTTCATAATTTTAAAACCTTACCTTCACTAAACCTGCTCAATGAGTCTACCATTGTGCTTTTGGAGTAATCTTCTTCAGTTTCCGATGCTGGAATGACGTCATCTCCGCCGTTGAATATAGATCTGCAAAGTAAAGTTCATTTATTGAATATCTTCCCTCCTTCTGATAAGGTTTAGTTTTGATTATTAGAACTGTAACAAGCTCTAGCTAAGCTAAATGGCAACAGAAAATACGGTGATGACGACACAATGCTTAACCCTTCACCCTACATCGCGCTATCACAGTTTTTATAGCGGCTAGCATATACAGGGTGACTGGTGGGTCACTTTCGAAATTCGAGGACGTGATAGTTTGAGATCATACACAAAGAAATTAAAATACGATTATTAAATACTAGCCACCGCGCGCGGTTTTACCCGCGTAACTTTTGATCCCGTGGGAATTTCGGGATAAAGTAGTTCGTTCTGAGATAAGTTTAGATAAAGCAGTTTCTGAGATTAGCGCTTCAAACAAACAAACAAAAAAACAAACTCTTCAGCTTTATATATTAGTATAGATTGGTTATTTACTGAGTAAACTTACGGAAAGTTAAAGAATTCATTACACATCGCATGGTTACACTAGTAACTACTTCTCATGTCGGTACTCACGGCCGCGGCGTTATCAACACTGAATAGGTAGGTAGGTATAGACGACTTCACGAACAGTCGTCAAGCCGTATAGCATTCATGAACTCTTTATTTATTTATAGGGAATTCTGGTGAAAAATTAAGTACCGTAAAACTACACAACTATGGTACAGATTTTATATATTTTTTGTTTTCTTTCTTGTTATTTTAGAATTAATTTACAAATTTATTATCTGTTGGCGTTTTTATATTAAGTAAAGCGTAGTCATTGAGTACATATGTAATGAAATGTATTTTGAATCATATTTTGATTTTCTTCCATGCTGGACTGGGAGCGAAAGAAAAACATGGAATGTGCCAGCTGCTTCTCTTCCCGGGCATACTGTAAAAGTCAGTTAAGGGACAGAGGTTTTGTTGGCATCTTAACGGGCGATAGGCTGACCCCCTGTCACTGTAATAGTCTCTATCCATAATTATAATACCTCCAAATTTGTCAAACGTGACATCAGATGGTTTGATAGCCTCTTGTGTTCTGCCTACCCCATAAGGGATATAGGCGTGAAGTTATGTATGTAGGTATGTATTTGTTTTTTTTTTTATTAATAACTATTGGACTATAGTTGTGTGGCATTTTAACAACCATGGTCCAGGTTAAAACGTATGGCAATAGTTGCTTATTACGATCGATTTTACCATAGTTGAGAGCTTTATTTTATAGAATACTTAGTAATCTAAGACAAAAACACAAATTAGTTTACTTCAATTTAAGTCTAATTAGGTATTTTTTATGCACTGTGCACTCACAAAGCCCGCGTAAACAAGTTCTCCTTGCGAACATCGAATGGCATCAATCCATGGCGCTACCTATCGAATGCATGTAAAACTAATATCTTCGTGCTTTAAGCAAACGAAATAGTACAAAACAATAAAGTAGATGTCGTTTCCTACCGCAACAAAAGGGTTTTTGTTCGTTGAGATCGGTGGACCATAGTTGAGACCCTGGACCATATTTGTGTAGTTTTACCAGTACCTACTTTTATTACATAATTATGATCAGAATTGAGTACAGAGTGCTCTCCTTTAATATCTAACATATTATGTATCGCTAGAGATCGCTACAGGACTTATTCGAATTTATTCAAACAAAGTTTCATTTCGAGTACCAAAAAATATAAGTTGACGATGAAATAGCATACTCACACGCTCATGCCGTTCACTTGAAAATGTATTTAATTCAACAAAAATACAAGATAGGATTTCCTGACCGCTAAAGTCTTCTTCAACGTGACATGGACATCAACAATTTCAGGTGCGTAGAGTAGCTTTACTTAAGGAGACTAATCCGAATGACCCCCATTTGGTGGCAGGACCCTGTCAGCACAGTACAGATATCTACAGTAATTCAACTCGGCCGCATCTTTGAAATAAATGCCCACTGCGCCGTGGTCTGTTCACATGTGGCAGGACTGCCCGCCTTCAGCATTTCAATTACATTTGCCTACTTTGTGTTTACTTCCATTTAGGTTTGTGACTGCAAAATAAATTAAATAAAATACTCTGTGAATTGAATAGGAAGTGTTCAACAAAACTACGTTTTATGTCGAAAAACCATGTTTACATTTGAATAACAAAGCGGTCTTATAAATTAGCGACCGAAAAATACTTGCGCCTCTACTGAGACGTACGAAAAGATGTATTATTAAATTTTAAAGTACAAACAATCCGCATATTAACGTAAAGATCAATCAACAATTGTTTCGTTATGGAGACACTCGCGACTGGCCGCATGCCGAGTGCATACCGAAATCGAGCCGCGTAGGTATAGCTCACGTTTCGTCCGTTGTATGTAGTTGAATTACTGTAGATATCTATACTGTACTGTCAGGGTTCGCCCGGCTAGTGTTTCCATCTCAACTTCACTTACCATCAGGTGAGATAGTGGTCAAACGTGAGATTAGATATCGATATCAGCCTTCCATGCTGGACTGGGAGCGAAAGAAAAAGGTAGAATGTGCCAGCTGCTTCTTTTCCCGGGCATACTGTAAAAGTCAGTTAAGGGACAGAGGTTTTAAAGGCGTTTTTGTGGGTGATAGGCTAACCCCCTGTCACTACAATAGTCTCTCTCCATCTTTATAATACCTCCAAATTTGTCAAACGTGACATCAGATGGTGTAACCTCTGGTGTTCTGCCTACCCCATAAGGGATACAGGCGTGACGTTATGTATGTATGTAAAAACAAAACTCGTGGTCAGAATAACCGATGCAGCCAATTGCTCCCACACCTTGGGTACCGGTATCCGTGTCAAAAACGAACTATATTATAAAAATAAAACCCCCACAATCACATCAACTACATGGCCCTAAAATAAGCAGAGCTTGTGATATGGGCGTGCTTGTATACCATGCAGCGACCTAGGGAGGAACGTAGAATATAAATACATATATATGTTACGGTAAGAGTGAATAAATGAAGATTATGAATAATTATCTATTATTATTAATGATTACCGAAAGTCGAGGTTGAAGTGAAAAATTAATCACATTTGTCGGTTTTTATTAATAATTTAACCCTAGTAGTAATAAATCATAAATGTAATTAAACCATGGACAAAATATTGAAAATGTGATCTACTCTGTTTTGTGCGATTATAATAAAAATAACCACGGAAAATAACCTCCTAACCTAACCAGCCACCTGAGCAACCAGCCTCAGCCGCTCCAACTCGCATGGTGCCCTCCAATTGATAAAAGTCCTATGGGACGTATGTGTTACGGTAAATCTCCCTGTCACATAAATATCATTAAAATAGATTTAAATTTTTCAAATGTGACATACAATGGTTATTAATAATAGTAGATAATTATTAATAATTACCAATATGTGTCGTGAATTATTAATAATTACTACTAAAAGTAATAAATTTCGATCGTTTATTCACATTTACCAAAACATGTGGTTATTATTAATAATTTTAAATTAATCAGATTTACCGTGACATTAAATACATTCATACATTCTTGTTCCTGAGGCAGACAGTGTTACCCCATCGCCAAAGTGTTCGGCATTTTGGAAGTTCACAATATGGGCATTGGAAGGTTTAGTTTCAATTTGTTCAAATAGAGAATTTGCGCACTCTAAAAAATGTCGAAGTAATAATCTTTTCTCTAACTATCAGAAAATTCTGTACTCTTAATCATCGCATTTCGACAATTAACAAGATTCTAACAAGGTGTAAATCAAAACACATTTAATTACGCACATATTAATCACTTATTAATTACACGTAGCAATTTCATGAAACTTAGTAATAAATAAGTAAAAACATGGACTCTCAGACACAGGTATGTATCTTCTGAAATACCTGAAAGGAAAGTGTCACTTAAGAGATGCGCTCACGCATGCAAGAGAATGTCCACTTGCATGCAAATTAATTGTAATTGGATTGCATGTTGATTTGTGTATTAGAATTGGGACGCGATTGAGAGAGTAAGAACGAACGGCCTATCATTATTTCTTTGGTATGTGAGTGAGAGTGAAAATGTCATTTATCTTAAATTTTCATGATCATATCATGTTTATTGGCCTCATATTTAATAAAATAGTTTTTTACCAGATTCATATCGTATGATTTAACATTTTAAGTAGAAAGGTGTTGTTTCCCAATTAGAATATTTAATAAACACTAGACCACAACGTAGCTAAAATTATGCTCGTATCGATAAAAATATCGAAAAATTACAATAAGCTTCATTAATGGCGCACAAAAATGTTTAAGTTTAATGTAAATGGCAACCGCCATGCTAGGTCATCTTTACATTTCGCCATTTTTGTTACTCTTTTTAGTGTCAAAACTGCCATTGTCATGTTATCTGTCTTGTCATTTGGTACAAATCTGTCACTTGAAGTAAGGAGGAATGGAATGTCTATGTACGGAGAAGCGATTTTAATAAATCTTGTGCTTTTTTAATACGATGTCTATCTGAAATTGAGTGATTACTATATGTTTGTATGCTTATTCTCTTCAATATATCCTTGTGCTTGCATTCTAGCCCCAGATACAAAGAAAATGACATATCTTTCATATCCTTTCGGCGACTTTTCAAACTCCTGAGTTTGAGAATATGACATTTAGTCACAACGACATAAATTATAAGGCTCCGCGTAAAGCGTTAAAATACTTTAATTTGGCATTAATCATTGAATCAAAATAAAAATCGGTACTGGTCTTCGTGATGAGAAGAATTGGATAAGTCTGTAAATTTTGAATGTCACCTAAACCATCAATATTCTCCTCGTCAATACGAATACTAATAATCGTAGAGGTACCTGTGACTTGATTTGTAAAATGGGAAAGTCAAAAACGACCATAAATATCTGAACTCATAGTCACCAAAAATATTATCTTAAATCTTATTTATTTATTACAAAGCCACGTTAAATTTGTTGCAGCTGCACATGCTGAGCATATTTTTATATTATAAGGACAGCACGTTTGTCTTCCATGCCACCTGGTGGAAAGTGCGCATGAAGACTATGGTGGTACACGTCCATCCAGAGAAACCTATTCACTCGACACTTAAAAGTACCTGGACTGTAGTAATCTGTGGACTGTAGAAAAACAGACGAGTGCAGATTATTCCTCACCTTGGCAATTCGAACCAAAATGGAACTATTGTAGCGACTTTTTGGTAAATCCACTATAAGGGATGGAAGTTCTGTCTGCGTTTGATACTCCGGTGGTAAAAAGGAGTAGGTTCAATTTGGTTAAAAAAACATTATTCTATTGCCTATCCTTTTTCTTATTTTCTTTTAATTTAATTTTATTTTATGATAGGCAAGGTTGTCTATTATAATCTACGTCCGAACTTTAATCCCCCGTTCCATCATTCTAACTATACATAACTTCACGCCTGTATCCGTTATGGGGTAGACCCAGAGGCTACTGTGATGGGGAAAGACTATTGCAGTAACAGGGGGTCAGCCGTTCGCCACAAAAACGTCAATAAACCTCTGTCCCTAAACCGACTCAGAGGGCGTGAACCCATGTTTACAGTGCAGCACCGTATGCCGTGCATCGGTACGGCACCGCCACCGGTGGAAGGAAAGGCGTCATTCATGTCACAAGGCCGTGCACGGCATGCTGCGAAGGGTGCATCGCTCATTGTATTGTGTGTTGCCAAAAGCTGTTATTATTGTGCTATGCGCCCTGCGCAACACGTCACGGCGGCGACGTAACGTTACACGGAAAACGACGCCGCAGCGTAGATATGGGACCACGCCCTTACAGTACGTCCGAAAAGAGAAGCACCTATGTTTTTCTTTCACTCCCAGTCCAGCATGGAACCTAATACTATAATGAGGTTGTGTCTCTCACCTCGCCATGCCCATCATGGTTTGTGCGATGACCTTCAGAGTTGTCTCCACCTCTTCTCCGACTTCAGATGGCATCTTCTTCAGCGACCGACCTGATGCTGCAGCTGCTGCGTCTGCTTCCTCTGTAAATAAAAGTAGACATTGACTTTAAATCCCACTACTAAAACTAAGCTATCTTGCTAATACCGCGAATTCAAGAAACAAGTGATGCAGGATTTTCTTGTTTTGGTCAACACCATCCCTTCCTCAAGAACAAATCGAGCATCGTAAAATTTGCCATACCGCATAGGGTCGACTTAGAATAGTCCTACTGGCTCTTGATAAGCGTTTCATAAAAGGCGACTAAACCGAGTTTATTGTAGGACCACCTCAGGGACCAAATATCAACACTCTTGTATATGTCGGCGGTGTCTAGCTAGAGCCTTATAGTTTATTTCGGTTGTCTTCGGATGCCAGTACCTCTTGGTACTTGACAGAGTCTACGTCACGAGTTTGTCAGCGGAGAGAGAATAATAACAATACAGAAGATGGACACGAGGAAAGTGTTCTTCAAGCAATTATTCAAGACAACCTGATCTTCAAGAGATCATTAACAATGTAGTGACACGCCAGCAACGATGTAGAACTGTCATGCAGCCAAGATCAATCAGTTCAGCACCACAAGCATTGTCGACAGTAGAAAAACCGACTGGCCCTAAAGACGCCCACACAAAAGACTGTATTAGAGAATCATGATTGAAATCCCCAAGAATACCTGATGTTGGATAAAAGAGAGGAATCACCCCGATTCCGACATATGTTCTGGCAATATTTTATGAAGAGCCAGGTCCTCTCTGGGCCTCATCTTCACTTACCATCACGTGAGATTCAGGTCAAACGAGGGCTTAGTACTAGTAAACAGAAAGTGGAACACTCATCATCATCATCACAACTCTTTGTAATGAGCTCACTGCTTGGCATGAGCCTCTCCCCTGGGTGACGAGGAGGTATAGGCCATTATCCACCAAGCTGGCCTAGTGCTGGGTGGTGGATGCCTGAATTTTCAGGGCCCCGAAATGGCTTCTGACAAACCCTAACGACCACTATATACAAGTATACAGCAAACGGGACTGACTGCTTAACGTGCCCTCCGAAGCACGGAAGTCGTCGTGAGAAATGAATGCTCGGCGGTCACCCATCCAAGTACTGACCGCGCCGAACGTTGCTTAACCTGTGATATCGTATGATACACACATTAACCATGGCCCCACGACGACTTTAGTGGAACACTAAAAATCGCAAAATATTTTGTGGTCGATGCACCCTGAGGATGCTTCTGCTTTAAACAATAGTACGCGTATCAAACTGCTGCTAATAAGTATGATGCTTGAGTTATCCATATTTCCGCACAACTTTTGGCGAAATAAATTAAGTATTAGGTACAGGAAACTTTTAGTCAAATAAGTTTATGTTACGGCTGTAATTTTGTCATATGAACACATTCCACACAGGGTCTGTGTGGAATGTGTTCAGTCGACACGGTGTAGAGCACCATAGTACCATACCCACCTGTTCTCCTTGAGTAACTTTACAACTGAGATAAATCTATCTCTCGACTTTTAAAGCTAATAACGACATCTGTGGATGTAGGTACGATATCAACAATGGATGGCATTATTATACATGCTATTGAGAAACTGTAGTATTACCAAATAACAGAAATTATATTTTCTTTAATGAACTATGTATTTTTTTAACACTTTAGGTATACTAAGTATGATATAATAATATAATGTTATTTTTTATCAAGAACCAAGTATTTACTCGATCTATGTAAGATCACATTGTGCGTCTCATCAAAGAAAGAAAGAAAGAAAGAAAGAGAGAAATCATTTATTCCCACAAAGACAACACAGACATATCACTAGTTGAAAAACAACCTTAAACACGACCACTTTGGCGATGGAGTAAACCTGTCTGCCTCAAACGTCAGTGGTTGCGGATTCGATTCCCGCACGGAACAAAAAAATGTTCCGTGTCTGTGTGTTTATCTATTTATGTAAGTATTTATTTTCTAGGTTCCTCCCTAGTTCGCTACATGGTAGCCCATAATACAAGCTATGCTTACTTTGGGGCCATGTAGTATGTGTGATTGTCTGGGGAGTTTATTTATTATTTAATATATTTTTATTATTATTATCATATAACATGTCAACCTGCACGGGAACTTGAATTAAATACACATATCAATTTTCAACTGAACTTATTTAGCTTAGTGGCTTGAGAAATCTTAAAATTAATGAAGTATATTAAGATTATTACAGATAATTAAATAATCAATATATATAAAACTGGTCCGTTACTGACTGAGTTACTGAGTGACTGACAGACAACGTACAGCCGTAACTACTGGGCGTAGAGAGCTGAAATTTGGAACATACATTCTTTAGAGGATTTAAAGGGTGTATTAAGGAAGGAATTTCCGAAATTCCCACGGGAACGGGAATTATTGGACTTTTTAGTTTGTATGAAAAATCTTATTCCTTGAGTGCATGGATATGATACTTGGCATAAAAGTTCTTCAAAAAGAGACTGGTTGTGTTATGAAAGGAATTCCCAAAATTCCTACGGGAACGGGAAATATATGATGTTTTAGTTTGTATGATAAAATCTTATTCTTTGAGTGCACGGATGTAATACTTGGTATAAAGGTTCCTCAATAAGTGTCTGTTTGTATAATGGAAAGAATTCCCGGAGTTCCCACGGGGACGGAAAATAGGACTTTTGAGTTTATGCGTGTACGAAGTCGCGGGAAAACGCTCGTTAAACAATAAAAAAAGAAAAGTCTTCTTACTTTTGATCAATGTTACCCCATTAAAAGTTACGATTAGGTCGAAAATATGGTACACAAGTTTTGGAGGGAACTGACTCTTCATAGAACATTACCGGAAAACTCTTTTATTTATAAATTATTCATGGTAAACCCAGGCATTCGCAATGTCAGAGGAGTTTGGATAGAGCAAATCAGGATATTAATAATCAACAAATGCAGAGCATTAAAAAAACCAACTTCACGTCAACACTTTGGCCGACTAATAGTGTCATCCACGTAAACATTCTCCGAAATCATACATATTGTTTAAAAAATTTGAAATTTTCAATGAAGTACTTAACCGATTTCGATGAAATTTATATGGGACTAACTATGAATTAAGAATTTTTTAAAATCGATTCATAATTGTCTAAAATATCGTGTAAAAAAGACACAAAAAAGCAGACGAATTGAGAACCTTAAAGAAAGAGAAATTTAAAGTACTTGATAATTGTCGAAATCTACAACGACAGGCCGAAATATTTTTTTTATACGAATATCAAAGAGGTTTCCCCTTTACCTATTGGTACGAATTTCAGTTCCAGAGGTTGATAGAGGACGTGGAGAACTGAATCTTAAAACAATTATATTCTCGAACTCAGATTAATGTGTGTCCAAGAGTTCTTCTAGATGTAGAGGGTGTACCGAGTGAGGAAATTGCACTACTGTCAGTTGCTAACCTACTATCCACTAGAACCGACCAATGATTGAAAAAGTGCCTTCGCAAGAAGAATTTTGGTATAAAAATAAACTATTGTGTACTTCCAAGTGCCATTTCAGCTTACCCTGCGAAAATAAATAGCCATATGGACTGCCATGTTTAAATTTGATTTAATATTAGAATATAAAGACTTTTACTTTCATTTTGTCAAAGTTACAGTGTGACTAGTGACAAATTTTAGATATTGAAGGAGAGCACTCTGTATTCTGATTAACACTTAAGAAACCAATAAATATAGTCATATACTTTTTTTTGTACCTTTACAAACAAAGTCTTCTTTTTTCAAAGCCCTAAAATCTAGATAACTTTTACGTAAATTCTCCATAGAAAAATGTGTGAACAATAACGCGCATCCCGAACGTTCGATTTAGTGTACTGGCGATGAGAAGAGAACACTAATTCGCCAGGGCGCTTTTGGATTTCAAAGCGACACTACGCGTGTTTGATGCTCCAGCAAAGTTACGTATTATGAAGTTGTGTTCTCTGTAAGTTATTATAAATAATTGTTTTTGTAACTCATTAATTTCAGTAAGTAGAAAGTACCGATACAATAAAATCTGTGAGAAAACAAAGATGCAAGTTACCACCAAACGACATCAATTTCGCGCGTTATTGATGTCGCTCGGGTACGGCCTAGCTCCTTAAGTTTACTCACTTAGTAATTAATATTTATTTTTTCTCTTTATGTATGATCTCAAACTATCACGTCCTCGAATTTCGAAAGTCACCACCAGTCACCCTGTATAATGACTTAAATAACACACTGATTACTTAACGAAGAAAGTTTAACTTTATGGGAATATACTTGATTTTCAAGGGCAACTTAAGGGCTATTCTAAGCCCTTAAGTTGGCAAAATACACGAAGTCCGGTTAAAATAGATCAGACGGACTACACCTTTATACTATTAGGGTCTACATTTCTTCCATGCTGGACTGGGAGCGAAAGAAATACATAGAATGTACCAGCTGCTACTCTTCCCGGGCATACTGTAAAAGTATGTTAAGGGACAGAGGTTTTTTTGCGTTTTTGTGGGCGATAGGCTGACTCCCTGTCACTGCAATAGTCACTATCCATTATTATAATACCTCCAAAGTCAAACATGACATCAGATGGTCTTATAACCTCTGGTGTTCTACCTACCCCATAAGGGATACAGGCGTGAAGTTATGTATGTTCTAGTATTTTTCTTATCCGTATGTATTTTATATTTATGTATTTTTCGTATACATTTTCGTATGTATGTATTTTTTCTCTTAAGATACAAAAGCCGCAAAAATAAACAAAAATAAACCCACATGATCTCTCAAACATTAAAGTGTGGTTATGTTCAACCGTGTAGTGTGTACGATTTTCTGTCGCTTTCCTGCCATCAAATACACATTATCCATAATGGAATGGATATGAAAGACAGCAATCGCTCCTACATTGAATAAAGTATAAATTTGTCATTGGTTAAATGATTGAGAAAGACAACTAGTAAGATCAACTACTTATTTTAGGGGAGTTCGCTGTTTCATCTGGGGACGAATCATAAAAAATTATATGGGCGATTCATACCATGCTAGGATCAAACGTTAGATGATGGCTACGCGACGTGGAGAATCTTCGGGGAGGCCTCTGTCCAGCAGTGTGCGTCTCTCGGCTCACGAAGATGATGATCGCCCATTATCCTAACAATACAGCTACCTACTTCTTCGGTATTAAGAAACGAAATAAAATAAGAACCCTAGGTAGACCGAGAGGAAAAACGCCGGCGGACAAAAAACTCTCGGCCCTCTTTTATTAAAAGTGCTCATTATAGGTACAATTTGGTACAACTATGACATGAATAAACAAACAATGTCATGTCATGTCACAGCCACGCTGCTTACATGGTGATTTACATTTAATATTTTAAATAACCCGTGGAGACATCAATTCCACGCTCTTTTGTCATTTAAATCCACGTCTTTTTTGACGCAAAAGACCCAACAATCTGAAAAGTCGGTTGGGGAGGTGGATAAGATAGAAACCGGTGAACGATTCGGGCAGTATCGTTATTGCATGCGTGCTGGAAGCGAATCACCGCCGAGTCACAGTAAAGATATCTACAGTAATTCAACTTCATACAAACGGACGAAACGCGAGCTATACTTACGTCGTTCTCGGCATGCGCTTGGCATGCGGCCAGTCGCGGGTGTCTACATACCGAAACAATTGTTGATTGAGCTTTAAGTTAATATGCGGATTGTTTATACTTTAAAATTTAATAACTCATCTTTGCGTGCGTCTCAGTCCAGGTGCATGTATTTTTCCGTTTATAAGACCAATTTTTTATTCAAACGTAAACATGTTTTTTTGACACAAAACGTATTTTTGTTGAACACTTTCAATTCAATTTACAAAGTATTTTATTTGTTTATATGGAAAAAAGTATATTTGCAGTCGCGAAACTAAACGGAAGTAAACACAAAGTAGACAAATGTAATTTAAACGCTGAAGGCGGGCAGCCCTATTACATGTGAACGGACCGCGGCGCGCTGTGGGCATTTATTTCAAAGATGCGGCCGAGCTGAATTACTGTAGATATCTGTACTTTGGCGAGTGGTCGAGTCCCATCCTTTCAAGGTGTTTCATCAATTTGGCGGGGGTCGAATATTATTTACACTGTTAATTTTTGATCATGTAAGAATTCCTTGACAAAATTAACCTACAATAACCTCGCACTGGCACCGACAACGCAATAAACATGGCAAGTTTCCGGGTGGGCACTATAAAGTCATCGAAATGATACGAAGAATGTATAAATAAAATCCCCAGACAATCACACCAACTACATGGCCTCAAAGTAAGCGAAGCTTGTGTTATGAGATACCATGTAGCGAACTAGGGGGGAATCTAGAATATAAATACATGTATAGATAAACACCCAGACCCGGAACATTTTTTTTCTCTTGTTCTGGGCGGGAATCGAACCCGCAACCACTAGCGTCTGAGGCAGATAGGTTTACCCCTTCGTCAAAGTGGTCGTCAATGTTTCCCAAGAGCTAGAATATCAAATGCAGTACCTACGAATCTTTCAAAACGAGTGGTTTTAACTGAGATTATAGTAAATCCTTGTGCTTTATTATAATATATGCATAAATTATAAATAAGCAAATATCTGTATTCATTTCACAAGCTTATTTTACAAGAATTTGATCCTAGGACCTCTGGTACATAAGACATTGCCTTTATGCCAAAAACGTAATAAACTTATTACATACATACATACCTTCACGCCTGTATCCCTTATAGGGTAGGCAGAACACCAGAGGCTATGAAACCAACTGATGTAATGCTAGATAAATTTGAAGGTATCATGATAATGCAACCTGCGCAAAAATAATGCATAAGCACAAAACGACAATTAAACCTCTGTCCCTTTACTGACTTTTACAGCATGCCCCTCAGCATGCAAGGGAAGTGAAGAAGCTGGCACATTCTAAGATTTTCTTTTGCTTCTAGTCCAGCATGGAACTTATCACTAACGTTAAAACTTAAACTGCCGATAAAAAACTGACCGACTTTATTCCCCGTTAAAAATTTCACACAACAGAGAATAAATTTCCCATAACACTAAATAATTAATGTATATAGGTAGGAATGTGTACAATTATGTCCGTTTCTCCGTTACACACCAGAGACCAAACGACTGGACCGATTTCATTAAATTACTATGTATTGATAGAGAGCTAACTGAATAAAAAGTTGGAGATTTTCCGATAGCAATTTGAATAAATCGATAAATGTGTTACGGATCTAAGTTATGATAAGTAGCAGTGAATGTGTTGTTATTCATAGCTTTGATAGTTTTATTAGCTCTAATGGAGCGTACACATTGCTTGTAATGGAACCTGTAATGTAATCTGCAAAAAAAGTTCCCATGATTTGTACGCCTCTCGAGCGCGAACTGAGCCGCCGTAGAGCGCGCTCGTGGCCTGCTCTAAGCTATCCGTACATTTTCTGTTTTTTGAATAACATCAAAAAATGCTCGATGCTCAATGTGGACGGGCGTTCGCGCGCCCGTTCACATTGCGCGAGCACCGGTCGCGAACAGGAATTGCGCCTGTGTGCGTGAGACTTGCACCTGTGTAGTGACGCTCGAAGCGCGCTCTACGCTATCCGTGAATTGTCGGTTTTTTGGACAACATCAAAGGGACGCGGATTGCAATTCATATTGAATAATTTTTTATTGTTTTGCATTTCATAAATAGTGGATAACTACGAGAGCAACTTCAAAGTGTGATATTTTGTTTGTTAAGTTATCTTAATGATTATGATGTCAAATGAAAGCTCTAGGCATAAAACCAATTTATCCATTTGAATGGTGTTAATCAGTTTAATCGTTTAGGAGATAAATTAGAATTAATTTTTATGGTAAAGATGTAAGTAAACAAACCAGAAATTGTAAAGTTTTTGTTTTATCAACTGTAAGCAATTCTCTGCCTTTTCTCCTTTTATAAAATGTGGTGCGCCGCAACCAACGTCTAGATCTTCAGCACTTTTTTTATGAATTGATGATTTATCATTATATATTGATGTATTTAAAAAACCGACTTCAATAACATTTTTAAATCCTCGTGTAAACTTTAGCTGTGGTGAAACTTCATATATGTAGGGTAACTGGTAGATCACTTTCCAAATGCGAGAACGCGATAGTTCAATATCATACTTACACCACAGTACAGATATCTACAGTAATTCAACTCGGCCGCATCATTGAAATAAATGCCTACAGCAGCGCCGCGGTCCGTTCACATGTGATAGGGCTGCCCGCCTTCAGCGTTTAAATTACATTTGCCTACTTTGTGTTTACTTCCATTTAATTTTATGACTGCAAATATACTTTTTATATATAAAAAATTAAGCGATTTGTAAATTGAATAGGAAGTGTTCAACAAAAATACGTTTTGTGTCAAAAAATCATGTTTACGTTAGAATAACAAATTGGTCTTATAAATTAGCGACCGAAAAATACTTGCGCCTCGACTGAGACGCACGATAAGATGTATTGTTACATTTTAAAGTATAAAAAATCCGCATATTAATGTAAAGCTCAATCAACAATTGTTTCGGAAATTTGAGATACCTAGTAGAAATTTCGAGAAGCCAATGTTGTATGAACCTATATTTTTAGTTATAATGTGGTAGCTGTAAAGCTGTAAACTGAGTTCTTTTTAATATTGTTTGATATATCTAGAATATTCTTGTTATATCTTATGGCCGACGACGCGGTAAAATCTTATTACCTACGTTGTTCTTGGAACAATTACCGATGTAGATAGATGGTTATATGTCTTATTTTGATTGAAGGTATGTAGGTACCTACTTGATATTGTTTTATCGTGTCGAGTTGTTATGCAGGTTATTACGATAGAAAGGTATTGTGATTATTTCATATTTATGATATTCCAATAGTGTATCTCTAAATAAATGTGAGAGTTAACCTTTATACCTTCCTATTGAGAGAAAATGAATAAGTAGGTATCTTGTTTTACGTTTGGATTTAAATCGATTGAATTGTTTCATTTGACAAGAATTATGATTTGTTATAAATCTGTATTTCGAATATGTTTGTTATTAAGTAATAGAAATTCATCTATTAGCGCAAACTTTAGGTATTAAGTACTTAGAAGTTTATGTTCTTTGTGTTTTTTTTTTTAGAAATTTGCGTATATTTGGACTAGGTACTTACTACAACTTATAAAAGGTTTTTTGTAAGTAAAACACCCGCGCGAAAATCCCCGCAACAACTTCAGAGGGCAATGTTTGGCGCGATCTCTACCTACTAACTGGTCTTCGCAATCCATGTCTCGTGTGATCTATTAATTTTCTGAAGTCTGGCGGACAGAAAAAAACGCGTGTCGACGGACCGTGCTCGCGACGAAATCCGGAAACATTTTGTCTCAGGATGCTCGCAGTGTATGTTCAGTTCGTGCGAAATACACGTACAAATACACCGAGCGCAGCATCGAGCGCTGGTTATTACATTACAGGTTCGATTACAAGCAATCTGTACGCACCATAAGGCTGCAAACTGGACGGCAGCGACAGTGACAGCGAGAGCGATAGCGACGCGGGCAGCGATTTCCACGACACTATAGAAAATATTGAGTTTGTATGAAACCGCGACAAATCGCTCGAGTTGACGCACGCTGTCGTCGAGAACGGCCCAGTTTGCAGCGAAGGCGCTATATTTATACTTTCGGCGACGGGCTGGTGTAGTGGTAACATACATTGCCTTCTATGCCAGAGGTCCTGGGTTCGAATCTCAGCGGCGGTGGATATTTGAGTAACGAACACAGATATTAGCAGTCAAGTCTTGTATGTTTATATGTCTATTTACATAAGTTTAGTTTCAAGAGGCGTCCAAATTATGGAAACTTGTCGCATTATCATTTAACATTACTGCAATCTGTACGCACCATTAGTAGTCAACATTATGCCAACACCTTCACAGTATAATGCCAATAAATATTACCAAGTCCTTAAAACATTATAAATCATGATTCATATTTGCAACTCAATTTGGACACAGGTTATGGTGTAAATCAAAGATTTTTTGGTACTTTATAAAAAAGTATCTGGTACTTAATATAAGTTATTTATTCTAGATCTAGATAATAATAAACTAAAACTAAAATAAATTACGAAAGTATACTCAGATTTTAGACAGTTATTTATAGAGAAATCACAACGAATCGAAGCTTAAGTCTTTATTTAATAATCAACGAATACAGAGCATTAAAAAACCGACTTCACGTCAAAACTTTGGCTGAAGTAGGTAAACGATCTCCAAATTCATACATATTTAAATAAAATTAGGCACTCAATCGATTTCGATAAAATTTATATGTGAATTATCCCTCTATCACATGAAACAAGAATCATCAAAATCGGTTCACCCAGTCAAAAGTTATGAGGTTACAAACATTAAAAAAAAACAGATGAATTGAATGCCAAGTCAGTTGAAAAAGCTAACTCGCTTAAAAAGTCTTCATAATAAAACCAAAAATTCTCATCGCCTCGTTAAGACTACTAATTGCACCATAAGCAAGATCAAGAAGACGCGTTATGAATAAAAACATGATCATGTTGTTTTAAATTATTTTTTTATGTAAAACGTAGTGGCCTACTTATTCCAATGCACTCTTTACCGCTTCAACGAACACGGACTATGGACTCAAAGACGCAGCAGTGATAGCTAACTCAACAGTAGATAATATAATACCGGGTTTTTTTTTATCACCAGCCAATTTTTTTTTATAATATAAGTATCATTTATAGAAACGAATTGTGCAAAAAAAAGTATGTATTGTTTTTAAAAATAATATAATAATAATAAATTCTTTATTTGCAAGTCCGTTACAATTATTGGTCTTATATTTATCATTATCGTCCGAACATATACTGCTGCATTGTCAGCGTGCAAAATTACATAAAATAAAATAAAAATTAACATTTGTCACATAATAGTCACGAATAGTCAATAAAAGAAAAAGATCATCAAACTCAAAATGTCAGCATTGAGATAAATTATTAAATGTCAAAAGAAAATTACATTAAATTATAAAATTAAAGAAAAAGAAAGCCGGATTATAGATTAATTCATTAACATACTATATTTTAGTCTGTTTTTAAATGTAAATTTATAATGTTTTGTCATTCAAAAAGTCACAACATTTTATCCAATAATAGATTAAATAGTGTACTTTTGAATTTGTTTACTGGCAGATTTTTATATTTAGATGGCAACTTATTATACAGTCTTATTGCCATACAATAGACATTTTTACTAAATACAGTTAGTTTTTGTCAAGGAATGTACAATTTTTCATATCACTAGGTACTACATGGGAACAAGTGTTTATTTTGATTTACAAAACAGCATATTTTCATAAATATACTGTATATTGATGGAAGTGGCAAAATTTTCAATCGCTTGAAAAGTAGTATACAGCTATATCGCACATCTTTATTACAGATAGATATATTTAAAACATTACTATATTAGCTAAAATATTAAGCAAAGCATGGTCACTCTTAATCAATATATATAAAACTGTTCCGTTACTGACTGAGTGACTGAGGTACTGAGTGACTAAGTGACTGACAGACAACGTACAGCCGTAACTACTAGGCGTAGAGAGCTGAAATTTGGAACATACATTTTTTAGGGGATGTAGCACAGACTAATAAGGAGAACAAGTTCAGACGGACAACTCCTTTATCATAGATGTCGGTCTATACGAGGCTCACATATTGATTTTGACAGCTTGTTTTTTTTTAAATGTTATTCTACACAATGAGGTGTAGCAGTTTTTTTTCTACGGACATGGCAAAGAACTTTCTTAGTATGTAATGCCTATAGGTAATTCCTTTGCCAAATAATAAAATTTACAAATAAATAAATAAATAGGGGTCTGGATGTTTTTCTATAGGTATATATATAATAAAAAATATCTATGTGTTTATATATTTCTTAAGTTTATTTATCCGTTATCTAGTATCCATAGCACAAGTTCTTAATGAGACTTAATTTAGGCTAGATAATGTGGTGTGATTAAATGAATATTTCTGACAATCCAATTACAAATCCAATATAGGTATATAATTTCAGTCCTCGCTGTCTATATATTTCAGGTATTGTTGAGTTATATTTACTTCCTTTGGTATATTTTCTTGGAAATCCACATAAGGGTAACACAATTTTCACAACTTATACAATATTTTTATAATTCATTTACACATCAATTCACAAAGATTGTTATTGTGTCAATCTCTACAAAGATTGTTCAATTCGAATTGAAACTTTCAATTCAATCAAACTATTCAACCAATTCAAGCAGTCAAGTGTCAATATCATTATGTGAGCCCATGGACAATATCCATAGACTGATGCTAATATACACTATGGAGATTACCAGCCGTGGGATGTAGGGGTGCACTAAGGAAGGAATTCCCGAAATTCCTACGGGAACGGGAAATATAGGAGTTTTTAGTTTGTATGGAAAATCTTATTCCTTGAGTGCACCGATGTGAAATTTGGTGTAAAGGTTTTTCAATATGTGTCTGGTTGTGTTATGAAAGGAATTCCCGAAATTCCCACGGGAACGGGAAATATATGATGTTTTAGTTTGTATGAAAAAATCCCATCCCTTGAGTGCACGGATGTGATACTTGATATAAAGGTTCCTCAATAAGTGTCTGTTTGTATTATGGAAGGAATTCCCGAAGTTCCCACGGGAAGGGGTTGGACTTTTTAGTTTGTATGAAAAATCTTATTCCTTGAGTGTACGGATGTGATACTTGGCATGAAGGTTCTTCAAAGAGTGACTGGTTGTGTTACGAAAAAAATTCCCACAATTCCCTCGGGCACGGGAAATATAAGATTTTTAGTTTGTGTGAAAAAACTTATTCCTTGAGTGCATGGGTGTGATACTTGGTATAAAGGTTCTTTGCAGTGGGTGAAGTTGCGGGATAAAGCTAGTTATCAAATACAGTTAAATAAAGACAACTACTTACACCCTACTACAAAATATCTTGTAAAACTACGTCGTATTATTTTCAATGAAATGCCAAGTCGTAGTAGATAGGTTTATATCGTGTCAAAGAAAATAACATTTGAAGGATACTATTTTTCGTCATATATTAACAATATGCAACAATTTAAAAAATAGTATATTATGTAACAAGTGAGCGAAGTTGCTAGTTACAGTCGAGGCTGCGCTTAATAATGAGCCGAGACTGTAATTAGCAACGCTCACGAGTTATATACGACGTTTTTCAACACACTTGTGAGTAAAAGACAGACATACGTGGTCATAAAATAACAAACACACTTGATAACAAAGCTGTGAATTGTGATTGAAAAATGGCGCCGAACCTCGCGCATGCGCGTAGCTTTTTTTTCCGTCAAATGTGTCAATGTCTGTATAGCATATACAGCCTATTTTAAGTGAAAATGTTTAATTTGGAGTGGTAAATGCAAATATTTTAATATTTTATGACAAATGATTGTAAATTGTGAATAATTTGTTTAATATACAAATTTATTTTACTAATATAAGGCGCAAACATTTAAAAATGTATATGGATTTGAAGTGGTATAAAACCTCTTTGTTGTTTCTGAAAATATTTAGTGTATAACCCGGACCAATAAAATATGCTCTGTTTTCTCGCATGTTATTTGCACAAAGGTACAATTCAACTTTGTAGGATTCGTTATATTATGCACTAGGGTATAATATATTATGCACGCGTGACTTATAGCCCAGTTTATAGTTCTAAATTCAATAGAATAACGCTCACTTTACGAGCAAGTGTGTTGAAAAATATGTTATATATTTATTAACAATATGCAACAATTTAAAAAAATGATATTTAATGGCAAAAATCGGTCAACTTAACCTGTGTGTAGTGTATAGTATATATTTTAAAACGTTAATTGATTTTGTTTTGTTTGTTAATAACGCTTGAAGTTCTTTTTTAATTAAAACAAATTACATATCGTTAGAAAGGTCACACATTAGGGATGTTTTGCTAGAATTGGAAGTCCTCAATCTCTTTTAGCTTTTTTTTACATGAAAGTTGAAATTAAGCTTTAAGTTTTTTCATACAGCTTTCTGTAACTTGGAGGACTCATAACTTTTTTTAAGGTTACATCAGCGTTAAGCGATCACTACATGAGAATCTGATAACATTCAAAATAAAAACAAAACAAAATGTTGCCTGTTTTACTAATTGTAAATAAAAATATTCGCCTTCAAAGACATGAAAGTGGTGAAATTCAAAAAATATACCACTAAAAAATTATAAAAAAAACCAAGGGGCCAAGGTCAAATAATTTGGGCTAAGTAAGTAGCACATGACCCCACCCATCCACCATTTGCGTATGTTCAACGTTCTGCCGAACACCCTGTATATTTCACCAAATACCTACTTAAAAGGGTTTAATTATACATATACATACATAACTTCACGACTGTATTTTTTATGTAAAATGTATTTAGTCTGCCGCCAAATGTTACCGCTCCGGCGGTAATGTGTTACGGCAATATTGTATAAAGAGCCAGTTCCTACCTAAACCCGTGTGCTTTCATCTTCGACCTCATCGTCACTTACCATCAGGTGAGATTGAGGTCAAACGTGGGTTTAGTCACTTATAAAAAAAAAGTATCCCTAATGGGGTAGGCAGAACACCAGAAGCTATAAAACCATCTGATGTCACGTTTGACAAATTCGAAGGTATTATTATGAAAGAGTGATACTATTGCAGTGACAGGGGGTCAGCCTATCGCCCGCAAAAAAAGCCAATAAAACCTCTGTCCCTTAACTGACTTTTACAGTTTACAGCCCGGGAAGAGAAGCAGCTGGCACATTCTATGTTTTTCTTTCGCTCCCAGTCCAGCATGGAAAAATAGGTTTTAATTTTAAAGAAACGGTTTTCATTGTGAAGTTATAAACACATTTTTTTCGACATTGTGAGAATATCTGAATTTCCTCTCGATCTTTTTAAAGCTAAGGTAGTTCATTCTGTTCTGACGTTCATTACGTATAATTATGTCATATACGTACAGTAAATGAAAAAAAAGAACATTTTTCTGAAAACTTTGTAAATTGGAAAATGCATAATCTAGGTTATTATAGTCGGAAACATCAAATTAATTCGCTTGGGTTCGGTCCTGCCGGACCAATTTGTCGGAAAAGGCGACTAATCTTAGCGATTTCCTCGTGACAACTAGGTCTATAAAGACACCGAAACGTCGAGTTAAAATGTAAAAAAATAAATTATACGCGATAAATCCCGTCAAAGAGTGTTTTATTCTAGCGATTCCCGCTGAGTGTCGGGACCATTGTGATCAAATATAGGCTTCAAATGTAAAAAGCATTTTTCAAATCAAAATAGGAGTTCTCGGGATTATTACGGTCAAACAAACATACTCATCCGCTTTATCAAACTTACATAACTTCACGCCTGTATCCCTTATAGGGTAGGCAGAACACCAGAGGTTATAAGACCATCTGATGTCACATAAAACCTCTGACCCTTAACTGACTTTTACAGTATGCCCGGCAAGAGAACCAGCTGGTACATTCTATGTTTTTCTTTCGCTCCCAGTTCAGCATGGAAGCAAGCATCCGCTCTACAATATTAATATCGATAACGTAACAAAAAACGTACCTAAATAACAGAAAAAAATACACATTACCTACTTACCGAAGTGTAAAGTTTCTCTTAGTTAAAATTTACGATTATATCATTTCATTTTAATATACAAATTTGATTATACAATCAAAAATTATAATTTGAATTGTTAAAAAAACTAATCAGACCATCAGAATTCAACATAATGAGAATTCAACCATTTGAGAATCCAACATTATGATAATTCAACATTATGTTTCAAAACGTAATTTTTGACTGGATTTTTTTACATTTGTTTTTTATTTATTATATATCTAAGTCAGAGTCAACTATATTTTTTTATTTATTATTATATCAACATCTTTAACTCCATTAATAGATATTTTTGACTGAATTTTTTTTCGTGACTAATCTATGTGAAGGCACTAAAACGTAATTAAACGCGATGAAGTCTAGTTAAAAAAGTCATTTATACATTTTATACATAATATGTAAAAAAAACTCTTCATTTCCTTGCAAAATCAGCTAGTTTTTTAAATAATGAGCAAAAATATGAATCCGAGATTTCACAGTCATCGAATATCAGTAAATCTATCTAATCTATCTACCTATAGAACACACGAAAATAATGAATTATATTTGAAATTTCGATTGAAATTTAAGTACTTAAGTGATTCATAAAAAAAAGTCATAACGTTTTCTTATGGATCAAAAAAATACAAGTTAAAAGGAAAAACCGGAAAATATTATGAAAATCATATATTTAACTATACACGATAAAATGCCACTAAAAAGTCTTTTATTCACTTAAATGAGTCTTGAATCTTTGTTTCCGTATAATATTTTGGCTTAGTATAATCTGTACTCACTTTGCCACGCCTTCCTTTGTCTATTCACATCCTGCTCCAGAACATCCAAAACTTTTCCCGCCTTTCCCCTTACACAGCTTATAACGTCCTCATTAAGAAAACACTCAAAAATATCCTTATTACTCGGCATATTATCCTTTACTACATTCCTATACAATCCATTGACAACCACATCACATTTCGTTGAAACGTTTAAATAGAATAAAAATAAATATATGAAACTTTTCGCGGCCATTTTGACGGCGGTCAATTTTTTTTTTCTATTTGCGATGGGCACTGTTGTTTTAGTCTGTGCTGACGCGTTGTCCTCGAAGTGAGGAAAACTACTGCACTGGCCAGTGCAGTGTGATGCTTTATATGACTTTCTTTTTGGGGTACCGTTGTTGGGTGCATAGGGGTTTGTAGTCTGTGCTATTGTGAAACAGTGTGTTTAGTACATTTTATTGCTGAAATTATCTGTAACAAAAAATGGGCTATCAAATTAATAAAATAAGTCTTTTGCATTTAATAAAGCTCAATTATTGTAAAAGATCCTCTAAATAAATACACCTCATCGGGACAAAATAACGTAAAACAATATACTTGAGTCTGGCTAGTGAAAGTAGAGACTGAAAAACCGCGGCAAATTTAAAAAAAATCCTTCATGGTACCTAACCCCTGAAATAGTAGAAATAAATGCATTAAACAAACTTGATACTTTTTTTTTTATAAAAGTAGCGTAAAAAATAACAAAATTGGTACTGTCCTACTTCTTGATGAGAAGAATATTAACCATTAAAACGATAGGCAACTAGTATCAATGATTTTTTTAAATAAAACAACAAAATACAATAGGTAATTATTTTTACTCTTTGTAATCAAAATCTGAATCCAGCAATTCTACATGGAATGAATCATCAGTCACTGGTATCGCTGTTTCCTACATTTATTATGAAACTATTAATTTTTTTTACTGGCATATAAAAAGTTTGCTAAAAAATCCAATATCTACTTTCGTTAGCCGACTAGGTATAATCAATATCGATGTTAGCCACATGCCATAGGCCCGGTAGCTCAGTTGGTAGAGCACTTGCCCGGCAAGCAGGAGACACATGGGTCCTGATCAGATGAATTTATAAATCAAAATCTTTGTTTTCAAATACAACAAAAAGGTTTAATTTAAAAAAATGAACAAAAAAATTAATCCGAAATTTCAGTCATTGAGTATTTGTAAATCTACCTAATCTAATCTAACAGAAAAGATACCTATCTATAGAAAACACGAAAATAATGAATTTTAATTGACATATAGGTCCTGATCAAATAGATTTATAAAGCAAAATCTTTGTACAACAGATAGATTTAATTTAAAAAAATACTTATTATGACAGTGTATTTAATATAATCCATACACTTAAATTAAAAGTAATAAGTTTTCTCACCGAAGAATGCATTCTTTTGATTTTCTGTAATTTAAGCAAAAAGTACCTAAATATGTTTTTATATTGAGACGACAAAAGTAATATGAGGGCTGTAGGTATTAAGAGATAAACCTAAAACGCTTTTCTATCTTCAAAATTCATGTTCTGGCAAAATTGCGTTTCGTTATTAAATATTTTACCTACGCAACTTTTGATCCCGTTTAAATTTCCCTTAAAATACAGCTTAACAACTTTTGACAATATATTTACATACATACATAGCTTCACGCCTGTATCCCTAATGCGGTAGGCAGAACATCAGAGGTTATAAAACCATCTGATGTCATGTTTGACAAATTAGGAGGCATTATAATGGTGGAGAGAGGCGTCGCTGCTCGCGCCGCTGTCGCTCTCGCTACCGTCCAGTTTACAGAGTCATGAAAAAGTAAGATACATGAAGCATCCCTACTCTAGAAGGAGAAAATGAAAGTTTTTAAAATATCGTCAAGTTAGGAAAAAAAAATTCCTAACTTGACTTTTTATTTCCTAAAGTGGGCACAATGTAACTGTCATTTTATTGCATTGAATTATTTCCCAGGGCATATGTCTATCGTCTTTGCTTTACAATGCAAACTTGTCGACTGTAAAATTTCTTCACGATATGTGCAGTGGAATTGTAGTAAAGAAACGTTAGTTTTTTTTAAAATGACAAAGTCGTGGTATTGGCCATTCGGCTCTGGATAAGCGTGTCCCTAAAGGTAACTTAAGTTGAGGCCCCCGCCTTAAGTAGAACCACACCAAATCACCCGACTCCTACTCCCGACGCGATCGAGAATCAAATCAACTCGATCTCAAGCATTTTCGCACTCCCGAAACCGATACTAGCGCTGAATCGAGCGGTAGCTCAAATTGTAACTAATCAGGATCGAATATAACTATTTATAGCTTATAACAAGTGACGAAATCTATGGTGAATTATACTTATCTATTACACTTTTACTCTGTGGACAAGACGTCATCAACCGGATCTAGCTAACAGCGCTGATAACACTCGATCGCGATTTCGATTCGATTTGGTTCGGTAGTACCGACCAGGATTGAACGTAAATTAGAATCGTAATCAAATCAGAATCGTGAATCGAAATCGAATCACTTTCGGTAGTAAAGCACCAGGACTCAAACCTGGGACCTCTCGTTTGCCGGAGGAGTGCGCTCCCACTGAGCTACCGGGGCCTGGCGGTACGCCTCGAAATTACTTAACACATTTTTGATTTTTACGGTATATTGCTAACGTAGCTCCATCTAATGGTATAACTTTGCAGCTAAGACCACCCGAAACCAATTTCTTTACAGACATTGTGAATCCAAGTTAAAGTGAAGCATTTATTTAAGAGTAATTAAGCATTTGAAATGCTAAAACTTTAAAATATTATGGGTATACATATTTTCCAACAATGATTTTTAAAAGTCAATTAATTCCAGTTCATTTCCTCTAAATTAAAATAGACCTTATTGTTATGATAATACAAGTTAACTCCAAAATTTGCTTTGTTACTTAACTTTCAAACCATTAAATTCCGCTTGAAGTTCCATCGCTAGAATGCGTTGCTGACAGCTCCTTATGTCCACTGAATAAAGTTTATTTCCGATTCGAATGTTAAACGAGCTATGATTTTGACAGCTGTCAGGAACGCAACTTCCCACCGGTCGCACTATAAATAAATAAATTTAAATATTTCTGACACTCACACAACATTATCTAGCCCAAATTAAGATTCTTAAAGAACTTGTGCTATGGATACTAGATAACTGTTATACCTACCTACTTAAGAAATATATAAACATACATGTTGAATAAATACATATTTTTTATCAGTATAAACTTAAATAAACATATGAACATCCATGACTAGACGACTAATATCTGTGCTCATCACACAAATATCCGTCGCCGCCGGGATTTGAACCCAGGACCTCTGGCATAGAAGGCAATGTATTATTGTATTTACCACTACACCAGCCGGTCGTCAATAATAGTCATAATATCCCACTAGACTGAAGAGAGCAAAATGTGCTCCCATTTTTTTTCTCACTACTGTATAAAGGCCTGGCTCCGCTCTCTCCATGGTTCCTACCATGTCTTGCTGAAGGCTTCCATCTCGTCCCATGGTCATCCAATATATAATGCGGAAAATATTTCACGTAAAAACTCGAATTTCAACTTCCAGGCAATCTAATTTTTACTATCAATCATCAATCAATATATATAAAACTGATCCGTTGCTGACTGAGTGACTGACAGACAACGTACAGCCGTAACTACTGGGCGTAGAGAGCTGAAATTTGGAATATACATTGTTTAGGGGAAGTAGGGGTGCACTAAGGAAGGAATTCCCGAAATTCCCACGGGAACGGGAAATATAAGACTTTTTAGTTTGTATGAAAATTTTTGTTCCTTGAGTGCATGAATACGATACTTGGCATAAAGGTTCTTCAAAAAGTGACTAGTTGTTTTATTAAAGTAATTCCCGAAATTCCTACGGGAACGGGAAATATATGATGTTTTAGTTTGTATGAAAAAACCTTATTCCTGGAGTGCACGGATGTGATACTTAGTATAAAGGTTCCGTAAGAAGTGTATGTTTGTATTATGGAAGGAATTCCCGAAATTCCCACGGGAACGGAAAATATAGGACTTTTGAGTTTATGCGTGTACGAAGTCGCGGGCAAATGCTCGTCTATTATAAAAAGAAATCTAACAATCAAGAAAAAATCCAACTCTGACTCAAATTCTCTCGAACTTTGACCAAGATTCGGGTATTTTAATGGTCTTTTTTGCAAAACTTTCGTTTAATATTACCTACCTATGTTTAGATTTATCAATATGGATATTTATTGTAACTTGAGGTATTAAAAAAGCGTTCCTATTTACTGATCCATATATGAATGAATGGCATTTTCTAAGGAATAATCAACGAAGGCTTAAAAAACTGACGTCGCCAACATTTTCAATTCCTTGTCAAAACTTTGGCTGAAGTGATACGTCCTATACGTAAATATTTTCCGCTTCATACATTTTTCTCTTAAATTGCAAATGTTTCAAAAAGTATTTTATCGATTATGATGAAACTTGTATGATGGGACCACTTCTGAGAATCTCCTATCAAACGAAACTAGAATCTACAAAATCGCTTCATAATCGACCAAATAATCTCGTAAGAAATATACACAAAAACAAATATACATTCAAACTCGACGTTTCGGTGTCGCTCTTGGCCACGGGATCTGCAAAGACACCGAAACGTCGAGTTATTTAAAATGTAAATATACGCGATAAATCCGGTTAAATGTGTTTTATTCATAGTAAGAATCGCGAAAACTTAAGACAATATCACAAAAAAACCTTCAGGCGACTTGAGAAACTCCTTCTTTTGGAAAGTTTTCTTACATTACTTAAGATATTAATCAAAAATGTACTGTGATGCATTTCTTAAAACTCATTTCTAAGTGACGCTCTGAAACCGAGGTTGTAGATAAAATATAGTCTGGCTTATGAAAGTAGAGAATGAAAAAATCTGGCGAATTTTAAAAACGCCATCATGCTAACCCCGACTATAGTACGACACATATGGATTAAACAAACATGATACTTGATTAATTTATTAAATAAAATTATCGTAAAAAATAACAATATTGGTACTGTCCTACTTTTTGATGAGAAGCATATAATTAAATGATAGGTAACTAGTATTAATCAGGCTTAAAAATAAAACAATAAAATACGATAATTGCTTTTATTCATTGTAATCAAAATCTGAATCCAGCAATTCTATATGGAATGAATCGTCAGAGTCACTGGTATCGCTGTTTTCTACATTGGTTATGAAATCATTTTTTTTTTCTATCAATTTTTTTTTATTCATTTTCAAATATGAAAATTCCAAAATCTCAATGAGAAGTTTTCTAATTGATTTTAAAAAGAAAAAATCATATCTTTTTCTCTCAAAAGATGGCGTTGGTAAAGAGCTAGCTGTCAAAATTCTATACGAAAAGACATTTGACATTGCACTTTTGTAAGGAAAGCATGTGGCGCCATCTAAAATGAAATATGGTTACTATTTTTTTTATAGTTTTAAATGTCAGTTTGAAAACCTCTCAGTAACAAAACCACAAACAACCGTTCGATTGACAAAAGTGACACCAGGATAAGTTGCCATATAAAAAGTTTGCAAAAACCCCATTGTCTACTTTCGTTAGCCAGACTCTAGTTTAGATACTTACGGAGTTATCCCATAAGAGAATACCATTGTCATTGAACTACCAACGTAACCAAAATACACTAGTCGTCGTGCAGTAGCTTAATTTCAAATATTTTCCACTGTATCAAATTGGTAACGACTAACATACATACATACAACTTCACGCCTATATCCCTTATGGCAGAACACCAAAGGTTATACAAAACATCTGATGTCACGTTTGACTTTGAAGGTATTATAAAGATGTATAGACTATTGCAGCAACAGGGGGTCAGCCTATCACCTACAAAAACGCCAATAAAACCTCTGTCCCTCAACTGACAGTATGCCCAGGAAGAGAAGCTGGTACATTCTATGTTTTTCTTTCGCTCCTGGTCCAGCATGGTAACGACTTAAATGTTGGAAAAATGTATATTGCACTATTTCTTAAAAGCCATAAAAACTGTACGATGTCCAAAACTTAAATATCATATCATTAATTTTACAAAAACTAACTTTGCTAATATACCTAAAATATTTAAAAAAATATAGCGTTTAAATCTCTCTTGGGGGTCGGTCCCTCATGTCTGAGGATCGTGGTCAGCATCAGGGCTGCATTTGGAGCGGATGATCTGCCGCTATCGGTTTCGGTTCAGCGCATCTCTTATTAGCGTATGGAATTTAGAGGTCGACGAGTCTTTCAATTGATCGATCCATCTCGAAGGCGTACGACCGCGTGATCTTTTGCCTTCGGTGTTCCCTACCACAATCAATTTTTCCAAATTGTCATCTCCTCTGCGCATTGTGTGGCCGAAGTACGACAGCATGCGCTGTTGGCATATGGTTGACAAGCATTGGTACGCTTTGCAGTCCAAGATATTCTAAGCATTCGTCTCCAGCACCACATCTCAAATGCATCAATTCTTTGTCTCTCTCGGGTCAGGATTGTCCATGATTCTACTCCATACAGGAAGATGGGGAAAACCAGGGCTCGTACCAATCTGATCTTGGTTTTGATGTCAATCCCCCTTTTCTTCCAGATGTTGTTCAAACGGGTCATCGCATCTTTTGCCATTCCAATTCGTCGTCTTATCTCGGGGACACAGCTGCCGTCGTTGCAAATTTGAGAGCCGAGGTATATGTAGTGGTTAACGATGTTGATGCCAGAAATGTTGCAATTGATGTTCGATCCAATATCATTACTTTGGTCTTTGCTCTATTCACCGACAAGCCTATATTCCCACTTTCCATCTCGAGTCTCTGGAACAGCTCACTCATATCTTCCATGGATGTTGTTAGAAGAACGGTGTCGTCAGCATAGCGGAGATTTGACAGTCTTTTCCCACAATCAGGGAAACCCTTCTCCCAGTTTTTCATGGTCTTAGTGGTTTCAGCGTTTAAATAATATAATACAAAAGAAACTAGATGATACAAACTCTCAACATGAAGTCGTGAAAATAATAATGGATACCTAAACCTTGAGCTATTTTAAATTAAAAGAGATTTAACTTGCATGACAATCATTACCACTAATACTATATCTATATCATTTCACGAAAATATACCTAACATTAAAATAAATAAAATATTTTTGGCCGGATTTCTTACGCTATATTTTACACTGGCTGTTTCACGGGGTTTTACCCGCGCATTTTTGAACCCGTGGGAATATTGGGATAAAAATTAGCCTATGTGCTATTTCAGACTTTACACTATCATTATGCCAAATTTCATCGAAATCCGTTGCGCCGTTCTGTCATGATTGGGGAACAAACATCCATACATCTAAACTTTCACATTTATAATATTACTTAGATTTTCAACCGGCTTACAAACGGAGGAGATCCTCAATTCGTTCAGAAGTGGTTCCGTATAAAGAAGAATGGCAAGGTCCCATACATTGTCAGTACCGCTTTTATTTCACATAGCATTCACGTACCTCAAACTGAATATGTGCGTTTTATTGCTTAGATGACGTGTAATCAGAATATAATTATTAGATTTATACAGAAGTTGGAAATACAAAGTCAAAACAATAATCTAACCTAAAAATTACAGGAATTTATAGTCCGTCTTTTCTAACATGGCGTCGTATTTTGAAACCATTACATTACATTAGCAGGTATTAACCAATCCAGAGGTTTGAAACGGGGCGGCGGCGGCGCGGGCGGCTTAATTCAAGTTTGACAGTAGGACTTTACAACTATTATTTTTTATTGCCGGGAAATAAAAAAATGTGCTTTCGGCAAGTTTAATTTGATTTTATTGTATTTCTAAATATTCCCAACAACTATCACAACAATAGATGTTGGAAAAAAACGTGTCATATTGACCTATTAACTACATATAGCCCGGTTTTGATACGCTTGAAAACTCTAAAATTAAGTGATACCGTGGCCGCCAATCCCCTTTCATCGAAATCTATTGAGTACTTTTTATGCACTCTTTGCATCAGGTGGCACATAAGACATACGTCCTATCCTTATAGTATAAAAAAAGTATCAATACAGTGAATTGTACGTTTATGACCCAATACATCAGCAATAGATTTGACTAGGATTTAAAGGGTATTTCTCCGAAATTTCATTCTTTGACTGATTCATCTGGCCAAAATTACATTTCAATTTTATCTTTGTTGCACGTGTTTATATGAAAATATACACAGTACACAACATATATTTACATGAAGGACTCGTTTTGCTGTGGTAGTTTTTTTATTTTTAGGTAGGTATTTGTGTGGTTTTTTATGAAAGTAAATATAAAATAAATAAAAAAAATATTTCTGACACTCACACAACATTATCTAGCCCAAATTAAGTTTCTTAAAGAACTTGTGTTATGGATACTAGTTAACTGATATACTTAAGAAATATATAAACATATATACTTAAGAAATATATATTTTTTATTAGATAATAAACTTAAATAAACATGTCCATGACTTGACGACTAATATCTGTTGAAGTATGTAAACTTTCACTTTATATAATGGCATATTATTTATGAATAAAGTCAGTATTTATCCAGCATTCATCGGTTTCATTTCGCTCCCAATACGCAACCTGTATATGGCGACCCTGCCACCGCCGTCGCGCCGGTAACAGGAGCCGTCACCGCGACGCGCATACCATCACCCAAATATGGCACGGGATTCATAAACAGTGACACTAAGTTGAGAGTTTTAAGATCAAAGTTATGAACTATAATTTATGAACTATAAAAAAAGAAACTAAACTAACTAATCGGAATGGATTTTCCAAGTTGTATCTTTCACGGCGAAGACATCGAAAGTTGTTCCAGTGCAGTCATAAAGTTTGAAAATGGGGAAACAACAATCTAAAGAGGAGCAAATCATTATTGCCCAAACCGGAGCGGGGAATGAAGCTACGACCCAATTGCTGCACCACACCAGTATAACCACTGTGGTCTTAATTATTATTTGCGTGGTGCTAATCACTGCAGCTATAATTTGGTTAATGCGATATTATAAAAAATGTCATGGAAAGTGGATCCAGCGCGGCATCGAATCGCATGAGTTACGAAGGTCGATGAGTATATTACGTCGACATCTACGTGAAGGCGCCCCTGCTGCTGCTCCACCAGCACTACCCGTGTGAAGTGAAAATGTGTCCAAATGTGAAGTGTTGTGCGCGAGCGTCATAATGCGAGTGTCGTCGTATATTATGTGTTATCAATAAGGGTAAGGGGTGAACCCTTTTAGTAATATTTGTTTTTTTTTTCTCTATATCTCTACTTTTTTTTTACATATTTGCGATAGATAGTTTGTTTTTTAACGTATGTTTTATAATTAAAATATAATAATGTTATGATTTCTATTTAATCTCTATGACATTCATTATGTATTTACTATATACTGTAGTTGATGGCTGAGGACCTATCATTAATTTTACATGAACTTAAATCGATAAGAACTTATTTAATAAAAATTGGTCCGAGTAGAAGGATAGGTAATATTTTGGATATAAAAAGAACTGAGGCGTATAAAGTGTTAGATAAGTACAATAGTTTTATTGAGTCTTATGAAATTAAATTAGGATTAGGGAAAATTGATACGAGTGAAGTTTCCTTGATTAATCGAATTTGTAAAGACTTTGATAGCCTTTACACAGAAATAATAAAGTTGTGTACATTAGAAAAACAAAGTTTCACAGAAAATATGGCTAGCGAACTTTTTGACTTGAAAATTGCTTTGAGCATTTTACCGGTAATGACAAATAATATTGAAAATACAAATCAATTAATTGAAAATATAGAATATTATAGCTCTGTCTTATCAAAAAAGGAATGTAAAATTAAGTTAATACAATTTGTTTTAAAAAGTAGGTTATCTCAGCAAGCTAAATTAAAACTTTCACAAAATTATGATAGCATCGATGAGCTTATAAAGGATATGAAAAAACTATTATTACCACAAAAAAGCTATACGGCTTTACAATCGAGACTAATGCAATGTAGGCAGAATAATAGGTCTATTAGTGATTTCGGAAAAGACATTTCAGAACTTTTTGCTGATTTGACTATTTCGCAGGCAGACGGAGATTCAGAAAAATACAGTGTGTTAAGGCCGCTTAGTGAAAAATTGGCTATTAAAAGATTCAGTGATGGTTTGCGAAATAGTCGATTGAGCACAATCATCGCCGCGCGTAATTATGCTTCTTTACCAGATGCCATACAAGCTGCGCAAGACGAGGAAATCACTTCTCCGTCCACGTCTGAAGGAGTCATGGGTATGTACTATAAAAATTCTAGCATTTATTTATCTAGGAATAAACCCCAGCGTGGATACCATGTGAGGCCGCGCGGATTTCGCAATTTTTCCAGCAGATCTCGAGGGCAGCACATGCGCCCCTACTACCAGCAGTCTCAACAGGTATTAAATAGACAAAATAACTATTTTCACGGAAATAACTTTCGTAATAATCGTGGTAAGTATGTTGTTCGTGGCCGTGGTCAGTCCACCCGCGGCAGAATAAACGTCATGAGAACAGCGGAGAACGTTGAAACAGATAATTCCCAAATTGAGTCCTTGAATCATTTTTTTCGTGAATAATTATATAACATCGTGTAACAGCTTATGTAAAATTTATAGTTTCGTCGAAAAATATAGATACGATTGGCTAGTTGATACAGGGGCATCAATTTCTGCAATCAAATACGAGTGTGTTGAACGTTTACAAATTCCATTCCATAAGAATGAAGTGAGTGTCGTAGGTATCGGTGGAGAAATAGTTTCATTAGGTCATGTGTATCTTAAATTAAATTTTAATGACTACATTTTTACTCATAAATTTCACGTCTTTAAAAAATTGCCATGTTTGACTAACGGTATTTTAGGTCAGGATTTTTTCAAAAACCATGGTGCCTTATTGGATTTTGAGTTGAATACAGTTACATTAAGTACAAAAAACAACAAAAGTGTAATTGTAAACCTTACGTATTTGGAAGCAGCTTTGAATTCTTATTTGGTTATACCACCCAGATGCGAATCGATACACTATGTTACAGCAGATTGTAGTGAAGATTGCTTGATAGCCCCGCAGGAGCTTAGTAAAGGAATTTATATGGCTAGCACTTTAGCTAGGCCAAAAAAATGGTAAAATTCCTATTAGAATTTTAAACACGAGAGATACGGAGGTAAAATTAAGTTATTTTAAATTTAACACTCATAAATTAAATGATTATTTTATATGTAGTTTCGAAAAACCTGCTATGAATAGTGAAAGAGTTAAACAATTATTTTCATTACTTAATTTGAAAGGACTAAATATTGAGGAACAGAAATCGATAGAGAATATTTGTGCTAAATTTCCAGATATTTTCCATTTGCCCGGTGATAAATTGTTAACAACCACAGTTTATGAGCAATCAATAGAGTTAAAACCTCACACTGTCCCTGTTTATACTAAACAATACCGATTGCCAAATTCACAAAAAATTGAAATAGATAGACAAATTCAAAACATGTTGAATGATAATATTATAGAAGAATCTAGAAGTCCTTGGTCTAGTCCTTTATTATTAGTTCCAAAAAAGATAGATTCTACTGGTGAGAAAAAATTTAGAGTAGTTATAGATTATCGTAAACTCAACAACCAGATTCAAGATGATAAGTTTCCACTGCCGAATATTAGTGACATATTAGATTCTTTGTCAGGAGCAATGTACTTTACACATTTAGATCTCTATCAAGGTTTTTTCCAAATTAATTTAAAACAAGAAAGTAGACCACTTACAGCTTTTACTACAGGTAAAAATCAGTACCAAATGACAAGGATGCCGATGGGCTTAAAATCTAGTCCAAATGGGTTCAGTCGTATGATGACTATAGCAATGTCAGGACTGAACTACGATAAATGCTTAATATATCAAGATGATTTGGCAGTCTTTGGAAGAAATTTAAGTATACATAATCAAAATTTAATAGATGTTTTTACCAGGTTACGCAAAGTTAATTTAAAGTTAAATCCTGCCAAATGTCAATTTTTACAAAAAGAAATGCTTTATCTAGGGCACGTTGTTTCTGAAAAAGGTATTTTACCAGACTCTAATAAACTAAAAGCTATAGAAAATTATCCAAAACCAGAAACAGCTGACGAAACAAAGCGGTTTGTTGCATTTGCGAATTATTATCGTAAATTTATTCCAAATTTTGCAGAAATAGTGCTTCCATTGAACAAAATATCTCGTAAAAACGTAACTTTTTCTTGGACAAAGGAATGTGATAACTCGTTCCAAAATTTGAAATCGTCATTAATGAAACCACCTGTTTTGCAATACCCCGATTTTTCAGAGAGTAACGAATTTTTACTACAAACAGACGCGTCAGGTAAAGCTTTAGGATCTGTTTTATGTAATCAGGATGGTCGACCTGTAGCTTATGCAAGTTGAAGTTTAAATAAGGCGGAAATTAATTACCCAACTATTGAAAAGGAACTCTTGGCTATAGTGTGGAGTGTAAAATATTTTCGTCCTTATTTATACGGGAAACGATTTAAGATACAGACCGACCATAGACCACTAGTTTATTTATTCAGTATGCGTGACCCTTCAAGTAGATTACTTAAATTTCGATTATTATTAGAAGAATACGATTTTCATATAGAATATATAAAGGGAACATCTAATTCGGCAGCGGACGCTTTATCACGAATAAACATTTCAGTGAATGATTTAAAAACTATTAATAACCAAATGAATGTAATGACGCGTGCGCAAACAAGAAAAGCGATGAGTAGTGAGGATAACAGTGATAGCGTTTTGGTCGATAATATTGACACGAACTCAAGGCCTGATCAACCGAGGGTTGTGGAAATTATTAAAAAGCCAAAACACTATACTGAACTGATTATATGTGATGATAAGAATATAAGAAACTTATTAAAACAGGAAGTAGTATACAAGTATAATTATTACGTTTATGTGCCCAGAAAGTCAGCCATTTATTTAAATACAATGTCTCGATCGTCGATTTCGCGAGTCGAATTGATGAGAGAATTGTTAATTATATGCAAAAAATATAAGATAAATGAAGTGTGTATAATAAGAAATGAGAAAAATAAAGATTTTATAGCTGGGTTAATTAATACAATAAATAATTATGACAAATGGAAAGAATTAAGAGTGTGTATTTTCAATAAAGCGCAAAGAATAAACATTGATGATAGAAAAGTAATATTGAACGACTTTCACTTGTTGCCTACGAGTGGCCACGCGGGCATCAAGCGAATGACGAACAATATTAAAAGGTACTATTTTTGGCCAAGTATGGAAAAGGATATAATTGATTATGTTTCCAAGTGCGACCAGTGTAATAGGCAAAAATATTCAGTCGGTACAAAGCAACCCTTAATGATAACAACTACTGCAAATTCGGCATTCGAAAAAATTTTTTTGGATATAGTTGGCCCAATCTCTAAAGATTCAAATAATTTTAGTTATATACTTACTTTACAGTGCGAATTAACTAAATTTACAGAGGCATATCCGCTGCAAGCTAAAGATTCGGTAAGTGTGGCTTCAGCTTTAGTAAACAATTTCATTTTAAGATTTGGCATACCAAAAGTAATTGCAACTGACCGAGGTACAGAATTTCTTTCAAGTACAATGAAAGAGTTATGCAAAATCTTAAAAATTGACCAAATCTGTTCAACAGCATACCATCATGAAAGCATTGGAGCTTTAGAAAATTCACATAAAACTTTGGGTGCGTATCTAAGAATTTATAGCGAAAATAAAACAGATCATTGGAGCAGCTGGTTGCCCTACTGGTGTTTTGCATATAACAACACAGTACATTGTGAAACACAATATACCCCACATGAGTTGGTTTTCGGTAAGCGATGCATGTTACCTAGTAATTTTAATAGTTTTATCGTAGATCCTTTGTATGCTCACGATAATTATCCTTTAGAATTCAAATATAGATTGCAATTAGCGCAAAAGGAAGCTCGAGATAATTTAATTAACAGTAAATTAAAACGTAAAAGCAAATATGATTTAAATGTAAAACCAGTCTCTTATAATAAAAATGACTATGTATGGTTAAGAAACCCCTCTGATAATAAAATGGATCCTATATATGTAGGACCTTATTTAGTAGTACAGGATTTAGATTGTAATGTAAAAATAATTAAAAATGGAAAAGAAGATATTGTGCACAAAAATCGCACTAAACTCTATAAATGATTTTGTATAAAGTTCTTTACTTTGAAACAACTATGTTTTTTTTTTCTCTTCTTGTAGTTACTTATAATTTTCTTTGTTATTGTGTGAATGAATGAATATATAACTCGAGTTATGCATGTAAGGAAAGGATTATGTAATTTTAAACATGTTATTGTATGTTATTTTTTTTTTTAAATGGGGAGGTGAAGTATGTAAACTTTCACTTTATATAATGGCATATTATTTATGAATAAAGTCAGTATTTATCCAGCATTCATCGGTTTCATTTCGCTCCCAATACGCAACCTGTATACTATGTTCATCACACAAATATCCGTCGCCGCCGGGATTCAAACCCAGGACCTTTTTTTTTTTTTTTTTTTTTCCGCCACAGAAAGTTTTGGCACCCCCTAAAACAAGCTTTAACCAGTAAAGCAAGCTTTAGCGGGAGGAGGATGAATCCTATTACGGACGAATGGGCATTCTATAAGCTGTTAACCCCAGTGGCTAACGGAAAATAGAATGCCCAGACAGTGTGGAGACTCACTCAGTGAAGCCGAGCATACCCACTAAACATCCCCCTTTACGACCTACCTTGATTCAGGTTATTGATCATTTATCGGAGCGACAGCCAATTGGAGAGAGAGGCTGCGCAGTGAGCGGCATCCGGACGGCTGCCACCAAAAGGAACTGAAAGCGAGAAATTCAAAAGCTAAGACTAGCAGGAATGACAAAGCTAAGAGATTATCTAGAGTGATCAGACTCACTCTGAGATAGGAATGCTGGAAAGAAGGACTACGTTTAGAAACGTTGAGCTTGCTGGAGTTTCCTAATAAGGGGAGCGAACTTGGTTAGGACCGGAAGAGCACCGTTGAAACCCTCTGGGAAGGCGTCGAGAGCGGCGCCGAAAGCCAGGATCTCGTCGATGGGAGCGAGCCGGATCCAGAACGCCATGCGGTCTTGAGAACCTTTTGCGTTCTGGCACTGGGAAGCTGATTTGGCGGCCGGTTGCGATTGAGTCGCGACCCGGCTGCGCTGACCTGGAACGATAGAAGTCAAGGCCTTAGGGGCCTTTGAACTGACTGGAGGGGCGTCCGAGCTAGGCTGCGGTCGCTCTCTCCAGTTCTCGATGGGCTTCACGGTAGCCCTGGCAGCACGCGGTGCCTTGGGGCAGCCGCGAAAGTTTGCTGTGTGGCCTGACTGGCCGCACAAGACGCAGGACGGAGCGGTGGGCGATTCGGGAGTGCGAGAGCACTCCTTAGTCCCATGCGGTTCTAGGCACTTGACGCACCTAGGGGAAGCAGAACAGTTTGCCGCCGCATGACCATACAATTGGCAGCGGTGGCACTGACCTGGGAAACCACGCTTGTGTGGAACTTTGACGCGGATGTTGGAGAGACCGCACACGGTGGGCTTGCCTCTGAAAATGGACTGCCCTTGCGGGCTCTTCACTAGGATTACTAGCGCAAGTGGGAACTGCTTGCCTCGGCGGCTGTGCATTTTGTGCACAGATTCGACGGGGAAGCCTTGAGAAGACAAGTCCTCTTGGATTTGCCCGTTCGAGAGCTCGAACGGCACGTTCCTGAGGACGGCACGAATCTTACGCTCCTCAGGGAGGGCGTAAGTGTGGTACTCGAGCTTTTGATCAGCAAGAAGCCGAGTAAGATTCCTGTAATCGGAAATGGAACAGACTAAGATCTTAATAGAGTCACCCACGTTGGATGCCTTACTATACTGGATCTTGGGACTGTGAGATCCGCAGAGAGCTGAGACCTCGGTCCAGCGGCTCTTGTCCCGTAGAAAGACGGGGGGCGGAGACTTGACTTTCGGCGGAGCCGAATCTGATTGCGACGCCGGCTGGGACGCCGGGATCGCTGAAACAAAGGGCGCAGGAGCAGACGCCGGTGTGACATTTTTCGGAGCAGGAACAGGGGCTGGAGCAGCTGAAACGGATGGAGGTAAAGTCGAAGTCAAAGTAGCAGATTGCTTCTTCTTCTTCTTCGATTTGGATTTTTTGCGAACCTCTGTGAACGGAGCAGGAGATTCTGGAACTGCAGAAACAGAGTCAGATTCACTACCTGGTGGGGTAGTTTTCCGTTTGCATGCGGAAGAATCGACCGACATGAAATCTGGTATAGTATTGACATACTCGACATCTGGGGACGCCGGAGAATCTGTTGGAAAGCTGAGAGAAGGTGGAGTGACTGGGAGGGCCGGGGTGGAATCCTGCCTGGCCGGGAGGGACGCAAGACGTGCCTGCATAGTAGCTGCAATTGATGGAGACGATGCAGATACGAGTGAAATGAGGAGATTTATCATATCCCGAAGTTCTTGGATCTCGTCGGGACGGGCCCCCGGTTCGACGGAGGACTCCATCGAACCCGAGGAACCTGACCGACGTGCCGATGAACGGCGATGGGGCTTCGCAAACTGCGCTGAAAGAAAGAGCAACCTAAAACGGACCTATTGCCGATGAACGGCGGACGATCAGGCTTAGTTGTCACGGTTACGTATCCACCTGACCAGCGATGCTTCGGCCGGCAGCAGTCGGGTCCGCCCTGAAAAGGGCAGATGAATTAGCCCCGACACCACACAGCCTCCACAAGAGAAAACTTTCCGAAAGAGCTTAACTTGGGACCTTACCCGCACGAGTGCGGGGGAGGGAACAAGGGCAGCGCAATATGAACACTCGGGAGCGGCTGCAGACACGACCGTTCGGGAGCGAACGCAAACGGGAAGTGTGAACCCAGGACCTCTGGCATAGAAGGCAATGTACGTTACCCCTACACCAGCCGGTCGTCTAACACCAGCCGGTCGTCGGTTTAATCTTAATCTTTACTTTAATCTTAAGTTTAATCTGTTACCATCTTTTTAAGCGTTTTAACTTGTTTCGGCAGTTTTAGTGACTCTTTTCAGATGTTGAATCCAATTACAGATCGTTATGGTAAATTTATTGAAACCTGCGTAAAATAAGTTTCAAGGCAATTTCTTTTGAAAAAATGTTTATTTTGCAGCATAATTAGGCAATTAAAGCACTCCTTTTTTGATGAAAAGGAAAAATACTTATTTATTTTTTGATCAATATGGTGGTTATCAGGCACAGATGAATCAGAAATTTCCCTAAAATCATGCATAACTCATCGTATACACAGACTTCACTGTTGTTATTTTTCTACATGAATCTATAACCCAAAAGCACCACACAAAACACAAATTGAAGTTTAAAAATAAATTTTATAGAATAGGCATTGTAATCCGGGTGCCACCTTAACCAAATACAGATGAATCAGGTATTTGCTTTAGTGACACCAGGATCTTAGCCTCAGGATCTAAGCTGCACATCCTTTTTCTAACTAGTTTAATGGAAGACTTGCTTCTCCATGCACAGGTAGCCATATACCTAATTTATTTATGTGACCAAATACGGTCAAGCGCAGCTTATGCCATTAATCAGTATGATACGCCGGAAACTTCTTATTTACTTATTTTTCAACAACACCAATGTAATTGTAATCACACAAATTATATTTTGTAAAAGGTCAATTTATTACCGTTCGATAAACTTATAATCTATATTCATTCATAGAATAGAAATTGATACACAGACCATTATGTTCCGGAAAATGACAAACGACGCGCCATATGAATCAGGGGAACCAACTTATTTATTTTTTATTTTATACTTAGCAGATATTGTAAAAATATAATTTGCACTAGTAAGAGATAAAGCTAAACTGTACCAAAAAAAAAATTATGTTGGTTAGTTACAGAAATATACCCAACGACATAAAATTTTTGTCTTTGGAGAAATACCAAAATACCCACCTTCCATGCTGGATTGGGAGTGAAAGAAAAACATAGAATGTGTCAGCTGCTTCTCTTCTTTAACCCAGATATTCCTGAAACTATTTTGCATCTCAGATCCTTGCGATTTTTTGATATGTTTGTATTGAAAGCACCAACTCCACCAGAAAAATAATAAAAAAAATCCTGAACATCTGGAAAAGCTAGAAAATGGGTGGCGTTATAACGCCCGGTAGGAAAATGCCCTACTATTGCTAATTTGTACGGAAGGAATTAATTGAAATAAACAAGTGGCAAGTTTACAAAGTTTTAATTGACCAATATAAAAAAATATTAACAAAATACTTATTTTATAAATGGAACCTAATAACAATTAGACTGAGTTTATAAAATTTGTAGTATTTCGTTACTTTGTGTGATAATTAACGAAACAAAATTTGGGATGTAAATGAACATCGCATTTTTTACAAAGAAAATTAGTTTTTTTTTTACAAAGTAAACACCTTTGTTGAGTGTCTTTATATTCAATTAAATGATTTAATTTGTCATATCTAGATGTTTCTCTGTGAGAAGCTGGGGTCCGAGATGGTCCACGCTTTCCCTCGCTCTTATAAGTTTCTAATAAACTTCGAGCAATGGATCTTCGAAAATTCAGATGGTCATATTCTCCTTTATCATTTTTGTACAGTTGCCAGGCATTGTGCACTGACATGTCTAAGCAGTGAGCAATCAATGGGAAATACCATTTTTTCCCTCGTATCGAGGTACGATATAGACCAATGTTTTGGTCGGAACGATCAACACCTCCCATATTTTCGTTGTATTTTTTTATTACGTCAGGTTGATCGATATGTATGTACTTTTTCTCTTGCTGGGAAAAGCGTTTTGCCTTATGCAGCGGTTCAACCGAGGCCACATTTGAAGCAACTACGACAACACTATTGTCGTTCCACTTACAAACAAGAATGTTGCCCGGTATACTAGACTTGAATTGGTAAGTACCCCTCTGTGTTTTTTTGAATTCTGCATTTGCGGGAAGGGGACATTTAGATGTGCGATTGTCGCGGATTGTACCTGTGCCTTTTAGGCCTCGATTGCCTAACTCGTGAAATAATGGTATGGACGAGAAAAAATTATCAAAATATAAATGAAAATGTAGATCAGGCTGCCGTGCTTGTAATACATCAGCAAAACGCATAATCACACTCCACCCCAAACCAAATTGTTTGTATGATGGGGGTATAGTTGCAGCGTGTCCTTGGTATGGATCAAACCACAACACATACCCAAGCCTCGTAGCGCCGACCCAAAGTTTGTACCCCCATCTAATGGGCTTACCGCGTATAAATTGCTTGCAACTGTGGCCACCATAATACGGCACCATTGCTTCATCGATACTATAATTTTCTTCTACAGGTGCCATAGCTAAATATTTTTTATTCAATAGATCAAACAATGGACGCAGTTTCGAAAACTTATCGTCACTGGACACTATCTCTCTATTATCACAGCAATGAATATGTGATATTATAAAATCAAATCGATCTCGTGACATTGAGTTATAAATGAGTGGAAATTCAGTATCAGCCGATTTCTCCCAGTACATGTGTCTACGAGGCACCAAGACATAGCCACTATATAAGAGAATGCCTAAGAAGCACTTCATTTCGCTGACTGTGATAGTGTTTTGATTATTCTTTTGACTGATATATAAGTTTGTGTAGTTGACAAGAAGTTGAATGACTTCATCATCAAATAAAGATTCAAAGTAATAAATAGGTGGCTGCATGTTTTTTGGAGCTTGAACGTCTTTCCATTCAGGATAAATATTAGCGTTATGACGATTACGCCATTTATAAGTTTGGTTTTTCGACACAGTAGGCCCAACTACACTATCACTGGCTGTCGATGATGGTCTGGGGGAAGAACTTCTCAGTAAATCAGCAGAGCCGTGGCTTGTTGTCGAAGCAGTACGCTTTCTTTTCGCCAGGTGCGAAAGGGGAATGTCATACTCTTCATCCTCAGATGAGCAAGATATATCGAATGCGACTTCAGCTTCCGCTCTTAGTTGTGACCCTGGAAGTGATAAAACTACTGTCATGCCCGTTATGTGATGTATTCATTATCACTATAATACATTGAGGCTGATACTTGAAATTATGATACTCACCTGGGAGATTTTGTATATTTACAAAAGCTTCATCGCCTGAATCCTCATCAGTCACTTCTGCATTATAATTTTCTGGTGGCAAGATTGAGACACTATTAGGAATAGGATCATCGTCATCGGCCGTCTCCAATAGGTCTATAATTTCGTTCAATTTCAAGGGTTTACTTTGTTGATATCTGAAACATAATATTACAATATTATAGATGCCTATTTTCCTACCGTGTGTTATAACGCCAATCATTTACTGGCGAAGATAAAATATGTAATTTTATTATAATATTATACATGCAATACACTATAATATTGATAACACTCGGTACTTTAAAAATTTATGTTATACAGTTAAATTTCATACTGAATAATATAATATTTACATACCTTTTTGACGACATTATCAAACAAAAACACTTTGTAAGTTTCAAGTACTGAATTTGTATAAATATTCAACAATTATAACCACAAACACTTCACGTTCACAAGCCCGCATACGTACTAAATGCGATTAGAAAATGACGGTCATAGGTACCTTACTTTTTTGTGACTAAAAAAAGGGTAGTTGTAAATGTTTTATCGGTGGCGTTATAACCCACCGTAGGTATAAGTGGGCTTATTTTAAGTATTAAAAGCTCTACTGTAAAAGTCAGTTAAGGGACGAAGGTTTTATCGACGTTTTTGTGGGCGATAGGCTGACCCCCTATCACTGCAAGTCTCTCTCCATCATTTTAATACCTCCAAATTTGTCAAACGTGTCATCAGATGGTTTTATAGCCTCTGGTGTTCTGCCTACCCCATTAGAGATACAGGCGTGACGTTATGTATGTATGTATGTATGAGAAATACCGTAAACATGTTTGAAGTCGGTTTTATTAATGTTCTGTATTCGTTGTTATAATTCGACGTTACAGTTGACAACTGTTACAAAGTTGTCATCGTCATCTGTTTCTCAGTCTACGAGCGTAGCTTTGAGGATTAACGATTAACGAGCTAACTATGTCTTAAGCTATAGGTCTGACAGTTATTTGGATTTAATATTGTTAAGGGTTCCATGTCGGTGATAGTTTTCCACTACCACGACTTCGACGACCACCTTGGCGATGATGGGGTAAACCTGTCTGTTTCAGACGCCAGTGGTCGCGGGTGCGTTTCCCTCACGGAACAAGAAACAGTATTTTATACAAGTACTAGCTGACCTGGCAAAGGTTGTTTTACCATATAAATAAAAAAATAAAAATAAAAAAAAAAATTGATGTTGGCCGATTCTCATAGATACGCACAAAAATTTCATAATAATCGGTCAAGCCGTTTCGGAGGAGTATGGCAACGAAAACTGTGACACGAGAATTTTATATATTAGATTTTATATTCTAGTCTCCCCCTAGTTCGCTACATGGCATCTCATAACACTAGCTTTGCTTACTTTGAGGCCATATAGTTGGTGTGATTGTTTGGGGATTGTATAAAACAAAAGAGTGCCGATAGTTTTTTTCCGCCGGCTTTTTTCCTCTCAGTCTACCTAGGGTTCTACTTTCATTTCGTTTTTTAAAGCCGAAGAAGAAGTAGTAGTAGACAACACCAAGACATTGGTGGAAATGGGCAATCATTATCTTCATAAGCCGAGAGATGCACACTTCTCAACGGAGGCCCAGGATTCGTCATGTCGTCCGGACCACGGAGGAAATATATAGAGGAGCTGCCCTATCCAGTTTTCAAGTGAAGCCACAGACTAATAAGGAGAACAAGTTCAGACGGACAACTCCCTTGTCACCTTGTCGGTCTATACGAGGCTCACATATTGATTTTGACAGCTTGTTTTTTTTTAAATGTTATTCTACACAATGAGGTGTAGCAGTTTTTTTTCTACGGACATGGCAAAGAACTTTCTTAGTATGTTATGCCTATAGGTAATTCCTTGCCAAATAATAAAATTTACAAATAAATAAATATGGGTCTGGATGTTTTTCTATATAAAAAATAAAAAATATCTATGTGTTTATATATTTCTTAAGTTTATTTATCCGTTATCTAGTATCCATAGCACAAGTTCTTAATGAGACTTAATTTAGGCTGGACAATGTGGTGTGATTAAATATTTTTTTCTGACAATCCAATTACAAATCCAATATAGGTATATAATTTCAGTCCTCGCTGTCAGTATATTTCAGGTATTGTTGAGTTATAGTTAGGTACTTCCTTTGGTATATTTTCTTGGAAATTCACATAAAGGTAACACAATTTTCACAACTTATACAATATTTTTATAATTTATTTATAATTAAATTCATTTACACATCAATTCACAAAGATTGTTATTGTGTCAATCTCTACAAAGATTGTTCAATTCGAAGTGAAACTTTCAATTCAATCAAACTATTCAACCAATTTAAGTGTCAATATCATTATGTGAGCCCATGGACAATATCCATAGACTGATGCTAATATACACTATGGAGATTACCAGCCGTGAGTGAAGCCTACGCGCTGGGTGCGGGAGGGGTAAGCGGTTGGTTATGGCCAATCATAGCCAAACAGGCGATGGCATTAGTCACCTAGTAGCGAGTAGTAAAAACCGGTTGAAACATAAGGTAAAATATTCACATGATCATCAAAAAAGTTCAGCTATGCTTTACTAGGTGGCTCTCGTTTTTTAACGAAATTTCATACGTTCCAAATCTGTCAGAAAAAACCGCGAAATAAAAGTATTTCTACTTGACGCTAGATAGCGCAACCTTTTTTCGCGGCATAAAAATCACCTAGGCAACAAATAAAAATCTGGAATTTTGGACACAAATAATTGCAAAACAAACAATTTGTAAAAAAAATAATTATGAATGAAATTATCTTCGTGGTAAGTTAATTTCATTTGGATTGTCAATGTAAAAAAATAACTTCATAAAAGTATAGATCACTAAATTTTACATCGAGAAACAATGGAGGATTTAATTTTTTTTAAATATCTACGCGTGTAATATACTTCACAGAAGTCAGCGACGAACTGACGCCAGTGCCTCTAGCGAGGAATAGCTTGAACTAAAGGCTGTGAGGTCAGGACAACCCAAATTGAAGCTGTGCAACTTTGCTTACAGTAGCTCTACTATGTATCTGCTTTGTGCCCGCGACGCCCTCATCCAGCGTTTGACGTTCGTAAAGTGTATAAAATTACCTACTACGAATAAAAAAAAATTTTTTTTCATTATTTTATTTTTTTGTCTTCTCTATTGTTATTAGTGTCTTTTTTAATGGCTTTTGTGGTCATCCTAGGTATGGTAGCTTTTCCTAGATATTTTTTTTAGAAGTCAAACCCTACTATTAGTTGGGTTTTTCTATGGGCGTGGATCTCTGAGCGGTGCGCCGTGCAAGTCGCCGTGGAATGTTGCGGCGGCGCGCCGTGCCACGGCATACGATGTGCCGTACCTATGCCGTGCCGTTTCACGCGGCGCCGCCGTACCGTTGAAATGGATCCAAGCCCTAAGGAATGCTCACAAACTTCAGACTGTTACTACCAGATTTTTAATATCACCTTTGTGTTCTTTAATCCGGGATATTACATCGCTTTTGGTTTGTCCAATATATGCAGGGTGGAATTTTTTAATGACACCTAAACTACACTTATGTATTAATAATTACACCATTCCTTGTTGAGTACACTATTGATTAAATGCACTGCATACGTATTATTTAAAACAATACCTAGTACCTACATATCATATCTGAAATCAGATTTTATTATTATCTTAAGTTTTCACGATTCATAATTTAAATAAAACTACTTTTTAACCGGATCAATCGCGTATAATTTATATTTTACATTTTAACTCGATGTTTTGGTGTCTTTGCAGACCCCGTGGTCACGAGCGACTGCGTTATTGCATTATAATTATACGCAATTAATCCGGTTACAAAGTAGTTTTATTTAAATCAGATTTTATTCTTTTACAAAACGATTTGCCCGGAATAAATCGCTTGGTCGCCCAAATTGTCCATATTTATGTCTCACTAGCTGCTGCCCGCGACGTCGTCTGCGTGAACGCTATGCAGCACCAAACGCACCTACGATTATAACACTGCTAGCGTGATAATATGTAGCCTATATGTTGACCCGACTTCTTAACTATCTTCATGCCAAATTTGAAGTAAATCCATGCAGTACTTTTTGAGTTTATCCCGGAAAGACAAACAGACAAACAGACAAAAATTCTAAAAACTATATTTTTTGTTTCTGTTTCGATTGTAGATCATACCCCAAGTATTCTTTTAAAAAAATATTCAATGTACAGTTTTGACTTTCCTACCATTTTATTATATGTATAGATAATCATGTTATGTCCTTTATGCCGATGGACAATACTAAATAATAGCTTATGAATAAATAAATAAATAAATTTAAAAGTTACACATCTGTTCATGCTACAAGAACCAATCTCGGGTTCCAACCAATTCTTGAAAGTGGAAAGAACCAATTTCTTGAAGTCGTCGTGGCGCCGCCGTGGTTACTGTGCGCGGCCGGTACTAGGATGGGTGACCGCCGGTCATTTATTTCTCACGACGCCTTCAGTGCTTCGGAAGGCACGTTATTCAATCAGTCTAGGGTGCTGTATACTTGTATACAATAGTCGTTAGGGTTTGTCAGATGCCATTTTGGCAGCCTGAAAATTCTAACATCCACCAATCAGCACTGGGCCAGCTTGGTGGCCCAGAGGAGAGATTCATAGCCCTGCAGGGGGCTCATTACAAGGAGTTGTGATGATGATGATTTCGTATATAGTGTAGGTATGAAAATGTAAACTAGGGTTGCCTGGAAGAGATTGTATTTAGATGACAAGGCCGCCTATAGTGCACTGTACCTTTAACATTGTAACTAAAATTATTTCTTACTCATGTGTACAATTAAGAATAAATAAATAAACAATCATATGAGAACGCCCATAATTGTCACTTACCTACCATTAAACGCATGCGCATTTTACAATGTTATGCACGTTAAACATTTACGTAAGACATCATGAATATTTTATGTAAATAAAACCATTTTCTACTGCTAAACACGCTGCTTTCATTCATCTGATTGACAGCTAAGAAATCGCTTATTTTCTAACCGTTTCCCGCGCCATTTTGAATCCCGTGAGAATATCGGGATAAAAGTGCTATTCTAGACTGTACCACTATCACTATGCCAAATTTCATCTAAATCCGTCGAGCTTTTCTGCCGTGATTGAAGAACAAACATCTATCCATACATACAAACTTTCAAAATAATATTAAGTAGTAAGATTTACACTAAGGAACAGAGAAATGTGACCCCGTTGATATTAAAACAAACTTCGCAAGGAAATTATGACTTAAATGTATTTTTGTAATAAAATAAAAAGATTTAAAAATTTCAAACATATATAGGGTCGCCACATAATAGTCAATAATATTTTAAGGGTAGTATTTAATCGAGTAACTGTAAATAAAAATTTTAGGTGACAAAAATAATGAATTTGGCTTACTGTTTTAATTAAGTGAGCGACTGAGAGCGAGTGACGAAGAATCAATGAAACAGCGACTTAAAAACACTTTTGACCATGTCGGGATTGTCCAGGGTTGACTATAATAGCTGACCAGGTTTATGGCGCTTCGCCGGCCGCTGCCGCGGCACTTCTCGCTTCGCTCGCTCGGCTCGCGCACGTGTATAACTATATGCAACCTAACATGCTCCTCCTCGCTGCGCTCGTCGTCGCACCTAACCGTACTGATTCCGCCTTCCGGTGCGGGAGCCCTTCTCGTAACTTATCTCTTTCATCGCAATGTATATGTGTTTTAGTCGCTCACTTAGTAATTCAGTCGCAATATTAATATTTAAAACCGTTCATTTTCATATATTTTTCAAGACAGTCCAAATTTGTTTTTTAGTCGCTCGTTTTATTATTTCCAGTCCAAATTTGTTTTTTAGTCGCTCGTTTTATTATTTCCCATATTTTAATAGCAGATTCAGAATGAGGAGTGGGTCTGAATTTCAAAAAAAAAAATTTTTTTTTCAACATTTTTCATAAATTAAAATTTCAAAATACTTCTAAGTGCATAAAATTTTAGTTTAATCTCTAATTTACGACTACATAGCAAGATGAGAAAACGTTTCCATCTATTTCTATTAAACAATAAAATATTAGTTACATTACCAAACAATACCTATACGTTCTTGCGCGGCACAAGCAAACGAGCCGAAAGTCAAATTCGAGCCGCCGCGCCCGCGCCTACTATGTTTGATTGAAAGCACGCCACGCGCCCCCCGCTCGTCAGTCTGTCCAGAGATTCGCGCGCGCGAACACTAAATCGATAACTAACAAAAATGTCGAATTACGCGATTATGGCACGTTTAATCCACAGTCACAGACGCCGGCAGACCTCGATTTCTGGTTCACTCGAAGAAGAAGTGCTGGAGTTTTTTGAACAGCATCCGATAGCCAGCACAAACGATGCGGCTCAGGTTTTCGAAGTCAGCAGCTCGTGGGTGCGGCGCTTGCTGCGACGAGAGGGCTCAAGTCTTACCACTTTACGAAAGTGCAAGAACTGAAGCAACTACCTATGCTCCGCGTGTGTAGTCTATGGTTGGTTGCTGAAGCACATTCTATGGACTGAAGAGTCCACCTATCGCTGTTATCAAAAGTGATAAGGATACTTTATGGATAGTCAAAATTAATAAGCTAAACATGACAGGTTTTGTGTTCAGTATATGGGCTAATGGGACTCCATGTACAGCAGTTATTGTGAATGTGATAAGTTATCAGTGACTAATACCTAGCACGGTATTTAACATCAGCGACAGGACGCAAGGTAAAAATGTAAGTTATTTTTGTACGTTATACTTACCTACACTGTACATAGTTATAAATAAGGTTATTCCAGTTACTAAACACGTCATTCTAACATTAAATTAATTGTAAAATCAATTTATTTGTTTTAACAAAGACTTCAAGCACGAATGCTTTATTTTAAGTTCATTTTTAATTTAATGAAGATCAAAACTAAAACAGTATTTAGATACAATTAGTTTAACTTGAAATTGATAGTCAAAAACCTGTAACAGTAGTGTGATGGATGGGACATTAGAATCACCTTTTATCCTGATGTATGACGTTTACAGCTGATTCCGCGCTAAGTAGGTAACTAGGTCACGCAAACACACGGGCGCGCGTCAACGACCTTCGCTCGGATGCGTAGGTATCTACTATTCGCGTAAGATTATTGTTTTGGTGAAGTGATTTTCTTAAAAGAAATAGACGGAAATATTTTTATTTTTTTCTATGTACCTAGTCATGAAGTGTAGATTAAACTTAAATTTTATTCACTAAAAATAATTTTGAAATTTTAATTTATGAAAAATATAAAAAAAAAATTACTTCATAATTTAAACCAACACATCATTGTTAACCCAATTTTAAAATATCATATATTGACCCTGTATAATTTGAAATCGTATAAATTTTTATCTTTTATTTTCATGATTCATTATACTAAGTAAAACACTTTAGTCTGCGTGGTCACGTCTTTCGTGACCATGGTGCCTGTAAAGCCATCAGAACGTCGAGCTCAAATGTTATTAGAAACTAAACGCGATGAAATCCATTAAAAGTGTTTTATTTCATATTAATTTTTATTTATTATTAATTTTACTGTTCAAAAATTAAATAAGCGAAGGATAATATTAGGTTTCGAACCCAAGTCTATTCATATAAATATTGTCAATAGAATAGAAAGATATACAGGGTGTTCGGCAGAACGTTGAACATACGCAAATGGTGGATGGGTGGGGTCATGTGCTACTTACTCTGCCCAAATTATTTGACCTTGGCCCCTTGGTTTTTTTTATAATTTTTTTTTTGGTTTATTTTTCGAATTTCACCGCTTTCATGACTTTGAAAGCGAATATTTTAATTTACCATGAGTAAAACAGGCAACATATTGTTTTGTTTTTATTTTGATTATTATTAGATTCTCATGTAATGATCGGTTAACGCTGGTGTTACCTAAAAAAAATTTATGGGTCCTCAAAGTTACAGAAACATGTATGAAAAAACTTAAAGCTTAATTTCAACTTTCATTTAAAAAAAAGCTAAAAGAGATTGAGGACTTCCAATTCTAGAAAAACATCCCTAATATGTGACCTGTCTAACGATATGTAATTTGTTTTAATTAAAAAAGAATTTCAAGAGTTATTCAATTTTTTTATCAAGTAGATAAATTTTGACAAAACTCTAGTTTTGAGGAAAGTGAAATGTTTTGCGAAATTTAATACTGTTGAGTTGGTAATAATTAAATGACCGATGGAAAATAAGAAAATTCTTGAACTAAGTACTAGGAAAACACCTTAGGTGTGGTAATGAAACAGATAACATTTAAAGTAATTTTTTATTAACAATTACAACGATTGTTCAAATTGACGTCCTTCTACTTCGATACAAAGGCGACATCTGCGCCAAAATTTATCTACTTGATAAAAAACTTGAATTGATCATGGTGCTTGTAACAGCAACGAAATATCGGACGTGCGAAAATAGAATCGAAAATCGTGGTAAGAATCCCGTAAATACATTAAATCAATCTAATAATAATCAAAATAAAAACAAAACAATATGTTGCCTGTTTTACTCATGGTAAATAAAAATATTCGTTTTCAAAGTCAGGAAAACGGTGAAATTCGAAAAATAAACCAAAAAAAAATTATAAAAAAAACCAAGGGGCCAAGGTCAAATAATTTGGGCTGAGTAAGTAGCACATGACCCCACCCATCCACCATTTACGTATGTTCAACGTTCTGCCGAACACCCTGTATAACGGCATCCATTCGATGAATGCTGTTGTAGTTTTGTTACTGTAACCGAGATGGCGCCACCGTTATATGGCCATGAGGGGGTGAGTTTTCTCTGTCGCAAACTGTACCTAAGCGTGCTTGTTTCGTTCGATGCAATTTTGAGAATGCATTTTGGAGAGTGTGTGGATGTCCGTTTGAACAAGTTGAATCCTCACCCTTTTACCACTTTATAGATGTTGACAGAACTTCTATCCCCATACAGCGAATGTTCGTATAGTATTGAGTCAGTTTCAAATTAGTAACATTGTAATTTTACATTTTACAGTTATTTAAGAGTACAACATGTTAACAAACATTCAAAATTAACAAGGCACACGTTTATTTCGTGTGCCGTGTGTTATATTAAACCGCCTACATACTACACGAACATTCGTAAACATACGAATCGATAAAGTTCTGTGCTCGCACTGCTGAAGATATTATCCATAGTATGATAATACACACAGACACGAGGCAGTTCAAGGAAGTTCATTTTTAGGACGGTCTCCGTGTTATCGTAGTCTAGATGCTACTGCGCCAATCTTGAGGTCGCGAGTTTGATGCCCACACGGAATAAGAGAAAAAATGTTCCGGGTCTGGGTTACTTAACTTAAATTGACGAAATGGCAGCAACATGAATGAAAAAAGTAGGGATTTTTATATAGAAAGTATAAAACTCTACGTCATTTTCATATGGTTGAGAATCCTGGCCTTAAGATACGATTTTGTTACAGTCTTCCATCTCATCCGGGTCAACTACAGTTAACGGGATATCCATTCACTACGACAAACCCTGTATATCTATACTAATATATAAAGCTGAAGTGTTTGTTTTTTTGTTTGTTTGTTTGAACGTGCTTATCTCAGAAACTACAAGTGGGAATTGAAAAATTATTTTTGCATTTGATAGCCCAACTCTTGGGGAAGGTTATTTATATTCTAGGTTCCCCCCTAGTTCGCTACATGGTATCCCATATCACAAGCTATGCTTAGCTTGGAGTCGTCCCCCTGTAGTTTGTGTGATTGTCTGGGTTTTTTTTAATTCTGTCTGGTCCATCTGGGATTCGTACCTAGGTATCCTTGCACAGGCACCATTAATTCGACCAATGAGCCACACGGGCCGTGAAAAAGACAATCACCTTTCGTCTTGGCAAAGTGGCTTTTCAGTAGTTGGAAGTGGTATAATATTTATTTTTAACTAAACCACGACCATTATTTTGACTTGTCACGAACAGTCTCGAACACTTGTTTGAGACTGCCAGCAATAAAGACGATTTTTTTTTTTAATTTCTAAATATTAATGTATGTGTGTTGTCGATTACAACTTTTTGAATCTTTATATCCCAAAAACGGTGGCACGTAGAAAAAGGTAGGTAATAATACATATTTTAGTACCTAGATAATTTAATGATCTACAATTGAGTCTCAGTTATTTTTATGATAAAACTTACCGTTTTGCTGAAAATTGCTGAAAACTTTTTTTGACGTTTGACCTTGAATAAAAAAAATCGAAACAGTGGAATGATAGGGAACTTTCAAATTTATTTTTAATCATATTTTAAATATGATAATATATCTTACCGATTTTTTTCTTTCTTGTATCAATAGTTTTTTGTTATATTTTCTTCATTTCTTCATAACTTCACGCCTGTATCCCTTATACGGTAGGCAGAACACCAGAGGCTATAAAATCATCTGATGTCACATTTGACAAATTTGGGGGTATTATTATGATGGAGAGAGACTATTGCAGTGACAGGGGGTCAGCCTATCGCCCACAAAATCGGCAATAAAACCTACGTCCCTTAACTTACTTTTACAGTATGCCCGGGAAGAGAAGGAGCTGGCACATTCTATGATTTTCTTTCGCTCCCAGTCCAGCATAGAAGTTATATTTTGTGTAAACTAATTTATAAATAAGAACTTCTAATCTACATTATCTTGCTTAAATTATTGTTTTGAAAAATGTTTCGTAGCTGTAACAAAATAAAATAATAAACAGATAATAATAGAATTAATGTCACCGACATAGCTAGAAGGATTGCAGAGCTGAAGTGGCAATGGGCAGGGCACATAGCTCGCAGAACAGATGGCCGGTGGGGCAGAAAAGTTCTCGAGTGGCGGCCACGTACTGGGAGACGCAGCGTAGGCAGGCCCCCCGCACGATGGACCGACGACCTGGTCAAAGTCGCCGGTAAACGCTGGATGAGGGCGGCGCGGGACCGAGCGACGTGGAAGACCTTGGGGGAGGCCTATGTCCAGCAGTGGACGTCTACAGGCTGTGGATAATGATGATGATGAATAGAATTAAATGTAGCAGTTTTTCCCGACTTTTCTTTTTGTTTTTCAGTTTTGTTTTTTTTTTTATCACGACGACGTCTGTGCTTTGAAGAGCAATTAAAGCAATCGGCCCCAGGTGCAAAAAAAATTCATTTTTAACTTCCGAAAAAGAAGAACTTGGCACTCATCCTGCACATAGCCTCGACCTAGAAACCTTGAGATTTCTGTATTTTCCCCAAAATCAAAGATTTAATGCGAGGTTTCACTGTTACCAAATCTGAAGAAGCAGTGACAGCGATTCACCAGCACGTATGCCCGGCGCGGCGAACCTTGATCCCTATGACACTGACAGTAATTTTCACAACATAACCTTGGAGTGCCGTCACCGTTACATTAGAATCGTATTGGAGGCTTCTAAAAATGGCATTTATTTATTTTACGCAGCTATATTCCAATAAAATGATATTCCGTTGGAATGGGGAGTTTTCTGACAGCTCATTAAAAAAACAAAACTGTACAAAATTGGTACAAAAGGCTTCGATAGATGGCGCTTTACAAAAGGCGAAGGCGAAGAATTTATTCCACACTGCGTTTTTAAAAGTAAAATAAATTAATTGATGTCTGTATCAGAAATTGAACGTATAAATAACCATAGATGGTAGATACCACTTACCTACATTATAGTTTACAGACTTAACGCCTTCGGCTTTTTAAAAGTGCCATCTATAGAGGTGTTTTGAACTAATTTTTATGAGCTGTCAGAAAACTCCCCATTATAACAATTCATAACATTTGCAAGAAATTATGTCAATCTCAATCACACTTTACGTTTACGTTGTGCAAAAGTTACTTCGTAGGGTATTTATTGAATCATACCTTGTATAATATAATCATCATATAGAAAAAATGCATTCAGATTTGTAGTCCTCCTGTTTTAAGAAATGGTTCAATCGCATGACAAAAAGTTGAACATGTAAAGGAGAGTATTTTGAAAAACAATAACCATATTTTTTTGGTAATAACATGTTAAGTTACGCAAAACTTTTAGTGTGATCTACGTACGTAAGGATAATATCAGCAAAGAATCATAATAGTATATTATGTAACAAGTGAGCTAAGTTGCTAATTACAGTCGAGGCTGTGAATAAAGTTTTTTAATAATGAGCCGAGACTGTAATTAGCAACGCTCACGAGTTACATACGACGTTTTTCAACACACTTGTGAGTAAAAGACAGACATACGTGGTCATAAAATTTATTTGAAGCAGCTGTCAGCTGCTGCGCGTCAGTAGCCCTGTCCCATTACACGTACACACGCTATTGTTGCTTGGAGGCGCCGTGCTGCCGCTGCTGCTGCTGCACGTGGCCGCGCGCCGCCGCCTGGACGCGCGAGCTCTTATATTTAATGTATAACCCGGATCAATAAAATAAGCTCTGTTTACTCGCATGTAATTTGCACTAAGGTACAATTCAACTTTGTAGGATTCATTATATTATGCACTAGGGTATAATATATTATGCACGCGTGACTTATATCCCAGTTTATAGTTCTAAATCCAATAGAATAAGGCTCACTTTACGAGCAAGTGTGTTGAAAAATATACAGTTTAATACTTTGTATTATGTTAGCTTGCCCTTTAATGAACCAAGTTATATGTACAGAATACTAAATTGTAATAAGCAAAAAAACGCTATAAAATTGTAACAAATGCATTCGCTTTTGAATTTGTGAAAAAAAATTTCTTTTTTTATAACCAGTTCTTGTTCTTGAATTTCAAAAATGACCCTGTATATTTTATGGGTAAGATCATACATGAAAGACTCGTTAGAAAAATGTTAATAGGGTTAAACTAATTTTGGTGCTTTCTGGGGGTTCAGTATGCATATTTTTTTCCAGAATCAGCAGACCTTAAATCTAGATCTAGACTTTCGAAGATAGAAAAATTTAGGACCAAGTTAAAGAGGATAATCAACGAATGCAGAGCATTTAAAAACCGACTTCACGTCAAAACTTTGGCTGAAGTATAAGGTCGTCAAGGTAAACGATCTCCGAATTCATACATATTTTAATTTTTTTCCATGAAGTACTCAATCCAAATGAAATACCGATTGTATAGTATTTTCTATCATATAAAAGATAAATCATCAAAATCGGTTACCCCAGTCAAATGTTATGGGGTAACAAACATAGAAAATAAAAAAAATGTGTCAACATCTATGGATATTGACTTCAGTGACAACAGTGACAACAAATAAAAGAAGTTAAAGCACTGACCTCTATATTTACCACTGGACTGGCTATTCCGTAAGTTTGACAGCTATTTTTTTGTGCCTATTTGAAGCGCCACTAGCGAGTAGCGAGTGTCCGCAGAACAAATATTGACGTATATTGCAAGTGGCCGCCAGAGAAGTGCTTGCTTATTGTGAAGTGATTTTATATTTTTTAAATATTAATTCGCATTTTATGTTGTTATTGTTATAAGCATTATATAAAAGTTATCAAGAATGAGGACATGTGTATATTGTAAGCGACTGGTTTTAGTACCACGGACACTCGCTACGTCCGACAGCGCCAAAATGGCGATTATCAAACGGGCACAAAAGCACTTTGACAGCCGCCAGTCCAGTGGTAAATATAGAGGTCAGTGAGTTAAAGTGACAAAATTCTTAGGACTATAGTCCGACAAGGATCTTTTGGCGCGAGGCAAAAATTGGAACTAGCCACCGTCTTGGGAAATGTCACTTCATGACTTTTACCGCTCATATTTGCTAATGTACTTTTAAATTTAATATTAAGATATGAAGCACGCCAAAATTTACAAAATGTGGGCTTACTTATTGTAGTTATAAAAGTGAAGAAGTTGTTACATACATACATAACTTCACGCCTGTATCCCTGGGGTAGGCAGAACACCAGAGGTTATAAGACCATCTGATGTCACGTTTGACAAATGAGGTATTATAATGATGGAGGGAGGCTATTGCAATGACAGGTCAGCCTATCGCCCACAAAAATGCCAATAAAACCTCTGTCTCTTAACTGACTTTTACAGTATGCCCGTGAAAGAGAAGCAGGTACATTCTATGTTTTTCTTTCGCTCCCAGTCCAGCACGGAAGTTGTTTTCAGAAAGAAAAACAATTTAACGTGCAAATAAATCCATTTGTATAAGTAAAGAAGCAAGGTGCCTCGGCAATGTTTACATATTGCCATACTTTAAAAAATACATTTAAGAATATTATTTATTTTATTTTTAAAATATCAATAAAAACTTACGATTTCAGGAGAAGTGTCTCTTTAGAATGACGGTATGAAAAATGAAGAAAGATAATCAGATTTAACTTGGTGGTAGAATCCCTTCTGGGTCCGCCTGGCTAGCGACCACCCTTTATATAAAGTCAACTCAACTCAAACTCAAATATTCTTTATTTCGTAAGTATTTACATACATTTGAAATAAGTCAAACAATTTACAAATTGAACTGAATCTACCACCACTTCGGAAAGTCGATCTGTTGAGAAGAAGTGGCAAGAAACTCAACAGCAATCATCTTTTAAAAATAAGAGAAAAATAATACATAGTAACAATTTACAGCCAGGGAATCCCAACTTCTTGCATCCGGATATCTTAAAGTAAAACTTTTCACATAACACTTAACCTTAAATCTATCGAAGGGTTAATAGGTTAATCTTAAATATTTTAGGATTTTATTATAAAATGAAGCGTACACATTGACCCATGAACGAGTTGATCTTCTGGAGTCTACTACTTATTATATTTATACAATAGGCAATCAAGTACTAGAGAGAAACGTAGACATAGATATAGAGGCAAAGATAGAAGCAGAGATAGACGTAGCGATAGAGGTGAGAGAGAAAACAGATAATGTGGATGGAGATGAGGATAGTCGTGGACATAGACAGGACGTGGACACGGAAATGGGGAAGTCAGAGTCAAGTTCAATCATTCAAATCAAGTCTGCCGCCAAATGTTACCGCTCCGGCGGTAATGTGTTCCGGCAATATTGTATAAAGAGCCAGTTCCTTCCTAAACCCGTGTGCTTTCATCTTCGACCTCATCGTCACTTACCATCAGGTGAGATTGAGGTCAAACGCGGGTTTAGTCACTTATAAAAAAAAAAAAAATTTAACACAAATATTTCAAAATACGAGCACTTCTAGATACGAGTAGGTACCTAAAAAATAAAGTAGTGATGACTACTTTATTTAATAGCTACCTACTAAAGAGTTAAAATTTAAAATGTAAATATACGCGACGACCATATATGACGACCACTTTGGCGAAGGGGTAAACCTATCTGCCTCAGACGCCAGTGGTTGCGGGTTCGATTCCCGCCCGGAACAAGAAAAAAAAAACCGTGTCTGGGTGTTTATCTATTTATGTATTTATATTCTAGGTTCCCCCCTAGTTCGCTACATGGTATCTCATAACACAAGCTTCGCTTACTTTGAGGCCATGTAGTTGGTGTGATTGTCTGGGGATATTATTTAAAAAAAAAAACCGGTTAAGAAGTGTTATAACTATTTGATTTGATTTAAAAAAAAACATACACGACGAATTGAGAACGTCCTTTTTTTGAAGTTGGTTGAAAATACGAATGATGCGATTGAACTCCGCTTGGTTGGACCTTCCGGCAATATTTTATGTAGATCCAGTTCATCCTTGCACCCATGTGCTGTCATCTTCGACCTCATCTTCAATACCATCAGGTGAGATTAAGGTCACACGTGGGTTCTAGTAACAAAAGAAGTTATTACCCTCCTTTGCATGCCGCAGTCGGTAATAGTATATTATGTAACAACAAGTGAGCTAAGCTCACGAGTTACATACGACGTTTTTCAACACACTTGTGAGTAAAAGACAGACATAAGTGGTCATAAAATAACAAACACACTTGATAACAAAGTTGTGAATTGTGATTGAAAATTGGCGCCGAACCTCGCGCATGCGCGTAGGTTTTTTTTTCCGCCAAATGTGTCAATGTCTGTATAGCATATACAGCCTATTTTAAGTGAAAATATTTAATTTGGAGTGGTAAATGCAAATATTTTAATATTTTATAACAAATTATTGTAAATTGTGAATAATTTGTTTGATATACAAATTTGTTTTACTAATATAAGGCAAACATTTAAAAATGTAAATGGATTTGAAGTGGTATAAAATCTCTTTGTTGTTTCTGAAAATATTTAATGTATAACCCGGACCAATAAAATATGCTCTGTTAACTCGCATGTAATTTGCACAAAGGTACAATTCAACTTTGTAGGATTCATTATATTATGCACTAGGGTATAATATATTATGCACGCGTGACTTATAGCCCAGTTTATAGTTCTAAATTCAATAGAATAACGCTCACTTTACGAGCAAGTGTGTTGAAATAGTATATTATGTAACAAGTGAGCGAAGTTGCTAATTACAGTCGAGGCTGTGATTTGAGCCCGAGCCGCAAGCGAGGGCTTAATAGTGAGCCGAGACTGTAATTAGCAACGCTCACGAGTTATATACGACGTTTTTCAACACACTTGTGAGTAAAAGACAGACATACGTGGTCATAAAATAACAAACACACTTGATAACAAAGCTGTGAATTGTGATTGAAAAATGGCACCGAACTTCGCGCATGCGCGTAGGTTTTTTTTTTCCGCCAAATGTGTCAATGGCTGTATAGCATATACAGCCTATTTTACATGAAAATATTTAATTTGGAGTGGTAAATCCAAATATTTTAATATTTTGTAACAAATTATTGTAAATTGTGAATAATTTGTTTGATATACAATTTTGTTTAACTAATATGAGGCGTAAACATTTAAAAATGTATATGGATTTGAAGTGGTATAAAACCTCTTTGTTGTTTCTGAAAAAAATTAATGTATAACCCGGATCAATAAAATATGCTCTGTTTACTCGCATTTAATTTGCACAAAGGTACAATTCAACTTTGTAGGATTCATTATATTATGCACTAGGGTATAATATATTATGCACGCGTGACTTATAGCCCAGTTTATAGTTCTAAATTCAATAGAATAACGCTCACTTTACGAGCAAGTGTGTTGAAAAAAAAGTTATTACCCTCCTTTGCATACCGCAGTTGGTAAAAAGAGTTTAAAATACTTGTTTTCATAACACGAGTCTTTTTGACAGTTTTCTTTACTCAAACTTTCTTTCTTTTCGTTAGTTTACTCAATTACATAGGATTTGTAAAAAACGAAAGTTCATACACCTACAAAGATCTATGTGTAATGATTTTCGAAGATTTGGTAAGTACATCATGATTGAAATCATCATTATTTGATATTCGTAATGTGTTACCTTGTTTGTAGTTACGTGTTAACTAAATATGTGTATTTCAAATTAAATAGAAAGAGTGATAACAGGTGGGTTAGTCGAGACGTGGTACATTTATTGACTTTGATGGAACTAAAGAGATTTAGCCCTCTGTGATTTAGCCCGATTGTAAATTCTGACATATCATAAAATAAAAATAAAAATCCCCAGACAATCACACAAACTACATGGCCCCAAAGTAAGCATAGCTTGTGTTATGGGATAACATGTAGCGAACTAGGGGGGAACCTAGAATATAAATACATAAATAGATAAACACCCAAACACGGAACATTTTTTTTTCTTGTTCCGTGCGGGAATCAAACCCGCAACCACTGGCGGCTGAGGCCAATAATCCATAATCCAAGTTAATTAGTAATAAATTAAGGTTAAATTATAAATCTATAAATCATATTTATATCGGTAGTAAGTATTTGCAAAGTGTCAAATTATTGTACGAACATGATTTGGTCACGACGATAAAAGAGATTGCTTCCATGCTGGACTGGGAAAAACATAGAATGTACCAGCTGCTTCTCATCCCGGGCATACTGTAAAAGTCAGTTAAGGGACAGAGGTTTTATTGGCATTTTTGTGAGCGATACGCTGACCCCCTGTCACTGCAATAGCCTCTCTCCATCATTATAATACCCCATTTGGTCTTATAACCACTGGTGTTCTGCCTACCCCATAAGGGATACAGGCGTGAAGTTATGTATGTATGTATGATAAAAGAGATAAAAACATTAAGACTTAGCTTGTTAATCGGTATTGAAAGGAATAAACACCGCTCTTTCAGTTCGCTAAACCAAACTATTTGTATTCGGATGTGACGTGAGACGATAAAATCTAGTTCAAAAACGTGCTTTATTAATAAACATGTGTTGGCGATAACGATGAGTTTGCGATATTAAGATGTTTGTATGACTTCATGGTAGCGGAAGTATGTTGGTAGTACTGTTAAAGAGGGCGCTGAATGCATGAATGACTGACATTCGATTGCAGCGCCATAGGTTGTATCTTGAAGTAGGATGATGGGAAGTGACAGAGATACGGTTAGGACGGCTAGGTGCGCGGACGTATCTCGGACTGACGGTCGATAGTAGCTAGGTATTAATTGAGTTGGCATTGTAACTGTAAAGTAACTGACGGAACGGACTCGCGAATTAAGATTTTGTTGAGACTAAGCCAGGGTTGTACCCAAGCCCACAGACTCGGTACTAAGTAACTGTCTAGTGATTAATTCTATCGTGTTTAATAACCTTCATCGTTGACACATGAGACAATATTACATAAAAAATAATTGATCTCTCCTTTGTAGTAAACATTTAAAGTAGGCTACAACACTTGACGTAATCTGAATAGTAAGCGAAAGTTTACGTAAGGATAATATTATTTAAGCATCGTACGGTATATTACGAAATCTGAATGACGAAAGTTGTCGGAACTGCTTATTTTGACAAAAAAACTATTCGTAATGTTGGTTCCGTACTTACATATGTTGGCGATAACGATGAGTTTGCGATATTAAGATGTTTGTATGACTTCATGGTAGCGGAAGTATGTTGGTAGTACTGTTAAAGAGGGCGCCAAATGCAATGAATGACTGACATTCGATTGCAGCGCCATAGGTTGTATCTTGAAGTAGGATGATGGCAAGTGAAAGAGATACGGTTAGGACGGCTAGGTGCGCGGACGTATCTCGGACTGACGGTCGATAGTAGCTCGGTATTAATTGAGTTGGCGTTGTAACTGACGGAACGGACTCGCGAATAAAGATTTTGTTGTAATTAAGCCAGGGTTATACCCAAGCCCACTAACTCGGTACTAAGTAACTGTCCAGTGATTAATTCTATCGTGTTTTATGAGTAACGCTTCTTTTCGTTTTGTTCGTTTTCCGACACATACATACATAACTTCACGCCTGTATCCCTTATGGGGTAGGCAGAACACCAGAGGTAATAAGATCATCTATTGTCACGTTTGACTTTGGAGGTATTATAATGATGGATGGAGACTATTGCAGTGACAGGAGGTCAGTATATCACCTACAAAACACGCCAATAAAACCCTTAACAGACTTTTACAGTATGTTCGGGAAGAGAAGCAGTTGGCACGTTCTATGTTTTTCATTCGCTCCCGGACCAGCAGTCCGTACTTATCCTGAAAAAAAAGAAATTAAGTTTGGTTTTATTATTAACCATTATTGCAAAGATTCATCTTCCCGTCCTAAATAACACAGTGTCTGAAGACAAACATTTTTGATCTTTACCATCACGTGAGATTGAAATTTTCGGATCGCGTAGCGTTTGTCGTTCACCTCAGACAAAAACCACGCAGAGCCAGTATGCTAACAAACACTCTTTATTTTTAGACACCGTAATACCTAACCCACATACATTCGACTGCATAATTTATTAATCCAACTTCTATAATACACATAGCGACAGCGGCGCGGGCAGCGACGCGGGGAATTTGGGCCATTCTCGGCGCCAGCGGGCGCGGCGTGAGAGCGATTTGTCGCGGTGCAATAAAAACTCAATACTTTCTATCGTGTCGCGGAAAACGCGTCCCGCGCCGCTGTCGCTGTCGCTGCCGTCCAGTTTGCAGCCTTAGTGTATTTCTCGGAGAAGCTATCCGTGAAATAGTTGCCAATAACCAGACCACACCGTTTGTCTACGGTAATCTGTCGCGGTCTTGATCTGGATAATTACGCAGCTTCTTAATCTTACTGTATCTTGTTCGTTTTGTCTGATTGGGTGATCACTAAACTGATTGACTGAACAACATTGAACTATGTTCGTGTTTATTAACAATACTACTACTAGCCCCCAATACTAAATTCCCACCAAGCTAAAAATCGGTAAGATTGTTTAAAATAAGGTTAAAAATAAATTTGAAAGTTCCTTATCATTCCCCTGTATGGATTTTTTTTTATTCAAGGTCAAACGTCAAAAAAAAGTTTTCGTTAATTTTCAGCAAAACGTTTTATCATAAAAATACCTGAGACTCAATTGTAGATCATTAAATTATCTAGTTACTAGAAATGTATCATTACTTTTTTCCTACGTGCCACCTTTTTTGAGATATAAAGATTCAAATACCTTCGGTTGCAAATGAAAATGAAAATGAAAATGAAAACTTTTTATTCGTAGTAAGTAATTTTATACACTTTACGAACGTCAAACGCTGGATGAGGGCGGCGCGGGTCCGGACGACATGACGAATCCTGGGGGAGGCCTCCGTCGAGAAGTTTGCGTCTCTCGGCTTATAAAGATAATGATCGCCCATTATCCACCAATGTCTTGGTGTTGTCTACTACTACTTCTTCTTCGGCTTTAAAAAACGAAATGAAAGTAGAACCCTAGGTAGACCGAGAGGAAAAAAGCCGGCGGAAAAAAAACTCTCAGCACTCTTTTGTAAAAAGTGCTTATTATAGGTACAATTTGTCAGAAATACAGCTCTGCTATGACATGAACAAACAAACAGAAGACAGCTATTCGTGCTTGCCAATATCATGTCGCAGCCAAGCTGCTTACATCGTGATTAAAGTTTAATATTTGGCAATAACCTGTGGAGACATCAATCCCACGCTCTTTTGTCATCTAAATAATCTTTGAGTTTATAGTAGCCTTTTTTGCATAATGTTTCTTTGATAGTTCTTTTAAATTTATTTAACGTTAGAGATTGAATTGACTGTGGTATTTTATTATAAATACGTATTGACATTCCCATAAATGATTTGGTGCTTTTAGCCAGCCTTAATTTGGGAAATTTATGGTCGTTCCTTGTCATTACAGAATAATTTTTACCATGCTTATCTTTCATGGTTTTAAATTTACTACTATTCTTATAAATATACATAATGTTTTCATATATATATATATATATATATATATATATATATATATATGTCGGAAAACAAACACAAAACGAAAAGAAAAGCGTTACTCATAAAACACGATAGAATTAATCGCTGGACAGTTACTTAGTACCGAGTCTGTGGGCTTGGGTATAACCCTGGCTTAATCACAACAAAATCTTAATTCGCGAGTCCGTTCCGTCAGTTACAATGCCAACTCAATTAATACCGAGCTACTATCGACCGTCAGTCCGAGATACGTCCGCGCACCTAGCCGTCCTAACCATATCTGCGTCACTTGCCATCATCCTACTTCAAGATATAACCTATGGCGCTGCAATCGAATGTCAGTCAGTCATTGCATTTAGCGCCCTCTTTAACAGTGCTACCAACATACTTCCGTTACCATGAAGTCATACTAACATCTTAATATCGCCAACTTATCGTTAGCTCCGACACGGCCATCCTGCGATGGAGCACGTCCTCGTGTGATATTCTGAAACAATCATACCAAAGTGGCGGCTCGGCCACTCCTGACAATGAAGTCAGGCAAATTCTGAAAAGAAAACACACAAGTTTGAATTTTTAATAACTGAAAATACCGTTTCAGTTAACCAAGTTCCAAGCACCAATGAGTAACAATTATCTCCAAATCAAACATTGAAATCCATTATTTTCATTATTAACAACAAGGTACATCGTTCGTGGTTAACAGCAATTACACCATTTCCCCACGGGAAACCTGAGTCAACCAATGACTCCTTCAACACACTACCCAGAATCCTTCTGGCGTAGTCACAAAACCAGCGAACGAGAACCTGTATCCACAACACATTAAATCTCTTCCAACACCAAAAATAACATCTTTCTTTACAACTACAATGGATACTTGTACTTTTGGCAAATTCAAAACTTTAACCGCTACAGATTTTTTAAAATTTTACTTCAATTTAATATTTCCATCAAAATTCTAAATCCACGATTTAACAATTTACGTAAAGCTACCACTGGTTCGGAAGATCCATCTACTGAGAAGAACCAGCAAGAAACTCAGTAGGAATCGGCTAACGTCAACGCATTGTACGAACTACAATACTTTCGATAAGAAAACCGCACATTAAACAATGAAATTTACTTTGAATGTAACATCAAACAATTTGACAGCGAACGAACAATAAACAAAGCAAGCATAAGCTGCTAGAACAACCCAATCAATTAGCAAACAATGCAAAGGCTACACACAGGCTACTCAATGCCACACAGGCTAGTCATTGCCACACAGGCTGTCATTGCCACACAGGCTAGTCAATGCATTGTACTTCATGATTCACAACAAAAAAGTATTAAAATTGTTCGACAACTGCAAACAGTTCGACAGTAAAATCCAGCTCTTTTGTCAATCGCAACAAGTTCAACGCATTTTTAATTTTCAATCTTTTCAATCTCGGCGTTATTACCTATCTCCGTGATTCATTAAACACACACTATCGTAATATTACGTTTCAATTGCCAAAATAATAACAAGTTTACTGTCACCAAAACATAAGAAAACGTGTCTCCTAAGAATCGCAGCAAAATAATCGAAGATCGGCAAGATACAAAGCGATTTCTACCGAGTCACGGATACACGATAATCAGAAAGAAAATCTACAACTTCAATATTCAGACTACCTATTTAAAAAGGCATTATGAAGGCCGCTTAACCACAAAATTTCACCCGCTCAACCGTGATATCATTACTATCTACCAAGTAGGTACTAAAGGTTCAAAAAGAAACGCATTAAGCCACAGCAGCGCAAGCTATACAAAATTAACGCAAAATAAATCGATTGAAATTTAGTTGCCATGTTTCAAAAACTCGCACGCAACAGAAATGAACCAAGTAAAAACACGTTATGGAAATAACAAAATTAACGTATTGGATCCCTTTAAATCACACACTAAGTTATCACATGGCAAATATTTTTACACAAACACGGCACACAAAATGGTGAACTCTCTAAGACACGTGAATTTACTCTAATCACAAACGAAAGTTAAGCTTGGTCAGATCCCGGAAGTCTATTCGCAAAATGAACCGAAACACTAATTATGCATGGGCTCATCCCACTTCTGATGTCGGAAAACAAACACAAAACGAAAAGAAAAGCGTTACTCATAAAACACGATAGAATTAATCGCTGGACAGTTACTTAGTACCGAGTCTGTGGGCTTGGGTATAACCCTGGCTTAATCACAACAAAATCTTAATTCGCGAGTCCGTTCCGTCAGTTACAATGCCAACTCAATTAATACCGAGCTACTATCGACCGTCAGTCCGAGATACGTCCGCGCACCTAGCCGTCCTAACCATATCTGCGTCACTTGCCATCATCCTACTTCAAGATATAACCTATGGCGCTGCAATCGAATGTCAGTCAGTCATTGCATTTAGCGCCCTCTTTAACAGTGCTACCAACATACTTCCGTTACCATGAAGTCATACTAACATCTTAATATCGCCAACTTATCGTTAGCTCCGACATATATATATATATATATTGTGATGCAAAGGTCAAGATATCAATCTCTTTAAACTTTTCATTTAGAGATTCTCTATTTCCGAGTTTATACATTCCACGAATAGCCCTTTTCTGCAGTGTAAGTATCGTGTCAATGTCTGCGGCATTGCCCCAAAGTAGGATGCCGTAGGACATTATACTATGAAAATAACTGAAATAAACCAGCTTCGCCGTATTAACATCAGTCAATGAGTGAATTTTCTTTACCGCGAACGCTGCAGAACTAAGTCTACTCGCTAGCTGTGAGATATGGGCTGTGAGATATGTGCAGCTTGAGAGATATGTGCAGCTGTGAGATATGTGCAGCTTGAGAGGCTTGGCTTAAAGTCCCAATCGCCAGGATAATTTAGGAGACGAACTTTTCTACACTGGCTCAGGTCTAGGTGTATGCTGGGATAACCCCTAGTTCCGCTATGTGGTCACCGAAACACTAGCTTATAATATAGAGCTTACTATGGGGTCTTGTCTTACTAAAACGGTCTCTAACCCTACTGTAACTTTTTTTTTCATTAAGTATGAATGGGACGTTTGTCTTCCATGACACCTGATGTTAAGTGAACATGAAGACTAAGGTGGTACACGTCAATCCACGAGGAACCTATTCACTCGACGCTTAAAAGTACTAGGACTATACTGGTCAGGGAAAATAGACGCAGGCAGTTCATTCCAAACCTTGGCGACTCGTATCAAAAAGTGTCAAAGCGCTTAGTTCGACTTTTCTGAATATCTACCACGTACGGATGGAAGTTCTGTCTGCGTCTGGTAGTCCGATGGTAAAAGGGTGAGGGTTCAATTTGTTCAAACAGTAAGCTTAGTGTGTTAATAAATCCAGCGACAGCGATCTGTTTTTTCTGGTCCTATTGGTGTAGTAAAAAGTATCAATTGACATCGATTAAGTGTGTTGATAAATCGAGCGACGGCGATCGGTTTTTTCTGGTCCTATTGGTGTAGTAAAAGTATCAATTGACATCGATTAAGTGTGTTAATAAATCGAGCGACGGCGATCGGTTTTTTCTGGTCCTATTGGTGTAGTAAAAAGTATCAATTGACATCGATTAAGTGTGTTGATAAATCGAGCGACGGCGATCGGTTTTTTCTGGTCCTATTGGTGTAGTAAAAGTATCAATTGACATCGATTAAGTGTGTTAATAAATCGAGCGACGGCGATCGGTTTTTTCTGGTCCTATTGGTGTAGTAAAAGTATCAATTGACATCGATTAAGTGTGTTAATAAATCGAGCGACGGCGATCGGTTTTTTCTGGTCCTATTGGTGTAGTAAAAGTATCAATTGACATCGATTAAGTGTGTTAATAAATCGAGCGACGGCGATCGGTTTTTTCTGGTCCTATTGGTGTAGTAAAAGTATCAATTGACATCGATTAAGTGTGTTAATAAATCGAGCGACGGCGATCGGCTTTTTCTGGTCCTATTGGTGTAGTAAAAGTATCAATTGACATCGATTAAGTGTGTTAATAAATCGAGCGACGGCGATCTGTTTTTTCTGGTCCTATTGGTGTAGTAAAAGTTTCAATTGACATCGATTAAGTGTGTTAATAAATCGAGCGACGGCGATCGGTTTTTTCTGGTCCTATTGGTGTAGTAAAAAGTATCAATTGACATTAGCTAGCACCCATAAAGTACTAGATAACGGATATTTTCTTTAACGACCGGCTGGTGTAACGGCAACATACATTGCCTTTTATGCCAGAGGTCCTGGGTTCGAATCCCGGCGGCGGCGGATATTTGTGTGATGAACACAGATATTAGTCGTCAAGTCATGGATGTTTATATGTTAGAGTTTATTCTAATAAAAAATATGTATTTATTCAATATGTATGTTTAGGTAGGGGAAACTGAGGACAGTTGATCCCCCCTTTTCATTTTGCCTCCTAAAATCTTAAATTTTTGGAGAATTTCAGATGTTTTTTAACTAAAGTATTAAAAATTTATCTAGGTATAATATACGTGGGAGTCAAAACATATAGGTTATAAAATAAGTTAATATTTAATTTTATTCAAAAAAAGGGGTTTGTACCATGTGTCCCCACTATATGGGAGACTTGATTCGGCCTGTCAGGAGACTTGATCAGGGCAGATCAAGTATTGATTTATTAATTATGCCATGGGACAGTTGATTCGTCACAATAAAATTACATGTTCATAAATACCTACAGACAGACAACATGATCTAAACTGGAAAATCAATATTTCTGCGAAAAACTATGCAGGTAGTTTAGGTTTTGGTTAAACTTCCGAAGAAAATTAGACCTATATATTTCTTAAGTAGGTATATCAGTTCACTAGTATCCATAACACAGGTTCTTTAAGAACTTAATTTGGGCTAAATAATGTTGTGTGAGTGTCAGCAATACATACATACATAACGTCACGCCTGTATCCCTTATGTGGTAGAGAGAACACCAGAGGTTACAAGACCATCTGATGTCAGGAGGTATGATAAAGATGGAGAGAGACTATTGTAGTGACAGGGGCTCAGCCTATCGCCCACAAAAACGCCTTTAAAACCTCTGTCCCTTAACCGACTTGTACAGTATGCCCGGGAAGAGAAACAGCTGGCACATTCTATGTTTTTGTTGGCACATTCTATGTTTCAATTAATTTATTTATTTATTTTCGTAATTTAGTAAATATGTTAGTACATAATATCATACTTATCGTAGCCAGACCAATGCAAAAAAACATGTTCATGCACATAAATATGTGCATTGTGCGGGAATCGAACCCGCGACCATTGGCGTCTGAGGCAGAAACTGTTACCCCATTGCCACAACGATCGTCTGAAACATTGAAACATCTTTAAACTTGTTACAACATCTTAGGCAATATGTAAACTATTTCTTATCAACGAATGCATATGATCGTAAGATCTAATCAACGAAAATGCAGAACATTAATTTAACCACTTCCATGCTGGACTGGGAGCGAAAGAAAAACGTAGAATGTGCCAGCTGCTTCTCTTCATACTCTAAAAGTCAGTTAAGGGACAGAGGTTTTATTGGCGTTTTTGTGGGCGATAGGCTGACCCCCTGTCACTACAATAGTCTCTTTCCATCTTTATAATACCTCCAAATTGGTCAAACGTGACATCAGATGGTCTTGTAACCTCTGGTGTTCTGCCTACCCCATAAGGAATACAGGCATGACGTTATGTATGTGTATGTATGTATGTAATAAAACCGACTTCACTAAAACCGAACCTTTTTAAATCCTTGTCAGTCAAAACATTGGCTGAAGAATAAAGTCATAATTTTTCGTAAAATACTCTATTTCAATGAAAATATGGAGCCTCTGAAGAACTTCTATCATATGAAACAAGAATATTCGATTCATAACAGCCCGAAAAGTCGTGTAACAAAGATACAAAAAGAAATTAAAAAAACATACACACGAATTGAGAACCTCCTCCCGAAGTCAATTGAAAAGTTTTTTCTTCAAAAGAAAAAGTTCGACTTTTCGGAATATCTACCACATACGGATGGAAGTTCTGTCTGCGTCTAGTAGTCCGATGGTAAAAGGGTGTGGGTTCAATTTTTTCGAACAGAGCACTCGCGCACTCACCGAAATGTATCCGGTACACGGTTAAACAAGCAACCTTACAACGATGCTCTAAGGTCTGCAGTTTTTTGGTTGTAAGGTCGACGTCGTTAATTAGTTTATGGGCACTTCGGTCAACGGAGTCCAGCGCTTCTAGTTGATATTTGGCTGAACCATCCCAAAGATGACTGCAGTACTCCATGCATGATCGCACTTGAGCTTAGTTAAGAAACTGTGCAGGGCCGAAGTACCGCCGTACCTTCGAGATGATTCCCAACTTTTTCGAAGCTACTTGAGCCATGGACACAATTTGCTGACCGAAGTTTAAACTGGGTCTTACAGTTATATGCCTAAAAGCCTCAGATTAAGTACTTAATCTGAGCTAAAAGCCCTGGATGGGCTTTTAGGCGTCAAAGTCAAAGTGTATTTTAAACTATTTTTAACTAGCGCTTGACAACTACCACCAAGCTTGATTTTGCTTGGTGGTAGGATCCCTTCTGGGTCCGCCTGGCTAGCGACCACCCTTTATATAAAGTCTGCCGCCAAATGTTACCGCTCCGGCGGTAATGTGTTCCGGCAATATTGTATAAAGAGCCAGTTCCTTCCTAAACCCGTGTGCTTTCATCTTCGACCTCATCGTCACTTACCATCAGATGAGATTGAGGTCAAACGCGGGTTTAGTCACCTATAAAAAAAAAAAAAAAAAACAACAACCTCACCTGATTTAAAGTGAAGATGAGGTAAATGATAGTACAGAGACGGCACTCTAGTGAAAATGGGAACTAACAGTGAACACACATGGTCCGTTTTACTAGATACGTTTTACCGGATACGTTTTTTTTTCATCGATGGCGCATGGAGTTGTATGAGCGACTTCACATAATATGGCACAGTGTTCAGTACCTATTCGTATTTACGATACAAAAAAGGTATCCAGTAAAACGGATCATGTGTGAACGGGCTGTTACTCGACCTAGGTTTAGAACAGCCATGCTGCCGCTAAATAAGCATGTCGTAAGATGTGATCATCACAACTCTTTGTAATGAGCCCACTGCAGGGCAAGAGTCTCTCCCCTGGGTGACAAGGAGATATAGGTCATAATCCGCCAAGCAGGCCCATTGCTGGCTGGTGGATGCCAGAATTTTCAGGGCGCCAAAATGAGTTCTGACAAACCCTAACGACTACTGTATACAAGTATACAGCACCCGGGACCGACTGCTTAACGTGCCCACGAAGCGTGCTAACGAAGATGGCACGTTTGACAAATTTAGAGGTATAATAAGTTGGAGAGAGACTATTGTCGACTATCGTCTATTTGACGACCGGCTGGTGTAGTGGTAATATACATTGCTTTGTATGCCAGAGGTCCTGGGTTCGAATCCCGGCGGTGGCGGATATTTGTGTGATGAACACAGATATTAATCGTCAAGTCATGGATGTTTATATGTTTATTTAAGTTTATTCTAATAAAAAATATGTATATATGTATTCAATATGTATGTTTATATATTTCTTAAGTATATCAGTTATGTAGTATCCATAACACAAGTTCTTTGAGAACTTAATTTGGTAACAGGGGGCCAGCCTATCGCCCACAAAAACGCTAAAAAACCTCCGTCCCTTAACTGCCTTTTACAGTATGTAAACTTTTACATTTATAATATTAGTAAGTTTGAGTGAAAGAGAAAAAACAATATAGCTTATTAAGTAGCACATGTTATAGACGTAGTATTGCATCTTTAAACAATTTCGCTCTGCTGATAGAAAGAATTGCGTGACCAGACGTCACGGTGGAAGCACTCTGGTCAGTATTACTAAAACCCGTTGCTTTTAATTATTTTCTACGGAATTATTAATTTAATTTGGTTTATTGAAACGATAATTTGCAGTTGTAGAATTTTTATTAAGCTCTTATAATATTTTTAATGGATCTCAATATTGAATCTTTACGATCAATCCGAGTTTTCTGCATATTTTTCCATGCGTTAAATTAATTTCAAAAGTTATGCAGAAGCTATAATTAGATGATTTACTCTGAAATGAAAAATGAAATGAAAATTTTTATTCATCATAAGACCATCGAATGGCCGCTTAATGACGTCACAATTTTGTACTTCGGCTTTAACAAGGTGTTGATAGTTATTGAATAAAATATTACAGTAGACCAAGAGACAATTAAAGGCGCCGGAAAAAACTCTTGGCACTCTTTTTCAGTCAGGATTATACGAATTACTACAATAGGTACATACAGTACAAATTGATCATGACATGAAAAAAAACAAACACAAGACAGCTAATTGTGAGAGCCAATATCATGCCACAACCAATTTGCTTACATACCTAGTAGGTGCATTGAGCTATAAAAAAATAATAAAGAAATAAATATTTCTGACACTCACACAACATTATCTAGCCCAAATTAAGTTTCTTAAAGAACTTGTGTTATGGATTCTAGATAACTTCTTGAATAAATACATATTTTTTTATTAGAATAAACTTAAATAAACATATAAACATCCATGACTTGACGACTAATATCTGTGTTCATCACACAAATATCCGTCGCCGCCGGGATTCGAACCCAGGACCTCTGGCATAGAAGGCAATGTATGTTACCGCTACACCAGCCGGTCGTCGAGCTATGGATGCACAACACGAACATGACAAACTGGGACCCGAGTATTTAAACAAGAATGGAATTAAATAGTCATAGTATCATCAGCAAAACGACCTGGCACCGGCTATTACTGGTACTCTGCTATTATCAGATGATATCGTATGGAAAATCACCAGAATTCGTCCCTGGCCGGCAGAGAAAATCAAGGAGGGAGACCTTTCGACTCCCCTCCGCGGGCAGGGACTAATAACATCGTCAGTAACTCACGTAGGGATAGGGATAGGGATAATAATAAAGTCTTTATTGTACACCAACATGGTTACATAGGGAAACTTAAATTAATTTTATAAAAGAACTATTGTACAAAAAAGGTGGCTTTATAGCTGGTGAGCGATTCCTGCCAGGCAACCTACGCATTATGGGAAATTAAGGTGGATGGGGTACTAATAATTACATAAATAAATATATACATACATACATACATACATACATATATAATACAATCGAATTAAATAAATATAAATGTAGATATATATAAATGGTTAAGATTAACAGTGTTTCACCTGGTAATGTCGCTGTTTTAGGGATAGGGTATTTTTAGATAAGTTTTCTTATGCGTTTTCTTGAAGCGATACTAGGGCCCGTATTAATAAATCAAACTCAATACATAGCTTAAGGACGGTATCACTTGATCCACACTTAAGCTATGGTAAGCATCTCAAAATCGCTCTGTATTAATAGATGTATATTGAGGGTGTATCAACTGATATCGCTCTTTGATTCTGGCCCTCCTATAAATGTCAACTTGGGTTGAATGATCGACCGATTGAATTTTATGTTCCGTTTAACGCTGTAAAAGAAATATCGTACAATACAATCTTTATATGACTGCATGATAAAATACAAAAGTATTGCTATACAAACAAATAGTTACTACAACAATAACTACTTACTTCATAGTATATTTATATCAAGCATAAATCTCGGCAATTTTATCAAAAAAAAGAGCAGTGAAAAGAGTTTTTTTCTACTGACTAGATGTAAGGGAACGTCACAAATGTCAAAGTTTAAAATCTTCAAAAGTTCAAAACAAAACAAAAGCTGATTGCCTTAACCTCCAAATTAATAATTCAAAACAAAACTAGGTACTGTTTTACCTTTTTCACTATAAGTTTGTAGTCTGAAAATATATATATTAAATAATGTGAACGAAGAAAAGGCGTTCTCGAAAGGAATCTCGAAAATAAAAGCACAAATGGACCTGGGGCGAAACCTTAAAAAATATAAATTTTTATTAGAAAGATATGTCAACAACTATTGATGTCAGGTATGTAATATCTTTAGTCATAATAGAATCTCATTCCCACAATGTAGTCCCATAAACTACGAAAGCATTGTTATTTCATCAAACACCAGTGGGACATATTCCGTAGACTTATTTATTCAATAACTTTACCCTAGCTAGTTATCATGAAGTAAAGTTAAATTGACGAACATGTAACATGCATAAAACTACAGTGTTATATAAGCTATATTTCCACCTGATTCCCGGCCCCAGCACAACCTTTTGTATTTTCTTCACCGGCTTGGGCAAAGATATTTATTAATGACACCGTAATAAGCTTCTTGATGCCTAGTTAGTGTGATAGCCATTATTCATTTAACAAAAGACCATAATATGACTATAATTAATAATGTTTTTAAGTTTTTGCATTTAAAATGCTCAATTATTCTTAACTATTCTTTTTATTTATCACATTTTTCATATTATATTTATGACTATAATTACTTTGTTTTCTTTTCTTTTCAGTCAGACACTAATTTAAAATAAATGAAGGAGCTAATGTATAGAAGGTTAGGTCTCATACGTCTTTATGAGATGAGGCTACAAGGGATGTTTTATCGTTTATACATCTTATTTCTTAAGGTGTTAGATACCCTAGGGAATAAGATTGAAGTTATAAGAAGTTTCTAAGTAAACTTGTAAAATTTTAAATGCACCTGTTAGGAGTGTTTTTTTCATGTGCTATTTAGTGAATAAACTTAATAAATAATGGTTCATAAAATAAACATATTACATGATTAACAAGGTATTTTGCTAGCTAAGTAACATTGCTATCTATAGTGTATAGTTTTATCATTTTTAATTGAATATTCTTATCAAATGAAGATTTTTTAAATGCAAGCCAAGCTGTTTTCTAATCTGTTGCAGATAAATATAGATATAGATGTAAGGAAGCTTATATAATTATTGTTAAACCGTAACTTGGAATATTTACTTATATTAAAATAAATAAAGATACTTAACACAGTGCCAGTTTTTATTTTTTGATATATTAATCACAATCTCTTTATTACTGTTACAAAATAATAAATTATTACATTCTATAATTATTAAGATGTATTTTTGTTGAGATTTCAATAATGACCAGTTAAGTTAATTAAAGTTATTCAGGTCAAGTGTTGATTTTAAGAAGTCTATTTATATTGTTACATTTTTGAACTGTGTTATGAAAGTTAAATGTTGATTTGGAGAAGTCTATTTATATTGTTACATTTTAAATTGCGTTATGAAAGTTAAATGTTAGCTTGGAGGTGTCTTTTTATATTGTTACATATTTGATGATGCATATGTGTGCAGAAAATAACTTAATGCAGCCTTTTTTTGTTGCTAAATACCTATACAATAAGGATGCAAATGTATGTTTTTGAAAATTTATATTTTATACAGAGAAAAATGTTTGATATTTAAATTTGTCTATAAGTTATATTATTACTTGTGGCCTTATATTGTAAAATAAATAAAGATGCTGTTTCTTCATTTATTATAATAGCAAATTACTACTTGTTTAAATAAAAATACCTTAATTTATTGAGCAGCGTTTTATTAATACAATTTACCAATTTTTTTACTTATCCTAACAAGTGAGAATTTACGCTATAAAATTAGATATTATTATATTAATGTTGTTTTAACAAATGTAAATAGGTAATAAAATCGGATTAAAGTTCTTCATTTACAATATTTGATCTTAAATACTTATAAGCCTTACTGATTAGTTAAATGTGTTCATTCCAGGGACTGCATATAGGTATAAAATTTTTAAATAGTACTAGTAAAATTTCAGTACCCTTTATTAGTGTACTGCTTCATCCAACACAATAACTGTACAAGTTATTAAAATCTAAATTAATTATATCAGTACCCAAATAATGTATACCGGATTAATTTCTGTAGATGTTTTAAGTACAGAAATATTTCAACTTATTTAATTTCTGTACCGAAATGTATAGGTCAGCATATGTAGGTACCTACGCTTCATAGGCTTCAACTAAACTATCGAACATTCTACAGTTATTTAAAAATAAAATTTTAATATCAATATTAATACCGGAAAATTTCAGTTAACTGAAAAGAAAATCAGTTAAGCTAAGTTAAATACAGAGTCTTGGTAGAACCGGTATCTTTTTTGAAAAGAATCGGCAGGCACTGCGAATGGATTTTCTGCATCACGGATGTATCTTTTCGGTAATCTATAGCTATTAAACCATAAAATATCATCGTATTGATCAATTATGTCGTAATTATTTACTTCGTCTGTAATATTTGCAGATTGCATTTTCAAAAACACTCTTCGATATGACAGATGGCACAGAATTCAAAGTAAGAAATGATCTTAAGTCACCTACAGACTGCACTCAGAAAATCTGTACTTAGTATACGTCTTAGCAGCGTTCCTAAGTGCTGAGTATTGTTTATTAATACAGGCAGTACTCTGATGATACGCCGTTCCTGAGGCCGTACTTAACATTGGTTTATAAATATGGCGCGTAACACAAGTAACACAAGTAAAGACTTAAGACTGCTCCCAGATTTGAGTTTGATTTTTTAATACGGGCCTAGATGTCGCTACATCACGTCGGGGTCTTCATTCCCAATCCCCAGAAAAGGGAATAGCAGGCCGCGGCCCACGGCCCGACGATTGATGTCGGGATGTTGTATATATACTCGCTGCTATTAAATTAGTTGATAGCGCGTTGTAGGATCCGTTGTGTCGTCATCGTCCCCAATCCCCAGAAAAGGGAGGGCAGGCCGCGGCCCACGGCCCGACGATTGATGTCGGGATGTTGTATATATACTCGCTGCTATTAAATTAGTTGATAGCGCGTTGTAGGATCCGTTGTGTCGTCATCGTCGTAGTTACAAAGAAGCGATACTAGATGTCACAACATGCGTGTGCGTGTTTCTGTCCAGGATTACGGGTACACCGATGACTCGCCCGTACAAAGCAGCTGGTATGCTTGATAACAGAGTTCCCTGTATGATACGCCCGTATCGTACGCGCGTATGACACGCGAGACGCAATTTCGCTAGTAAAATTAATTTTGTGTCTTTACCGTCTTGTCAATACTTAACCTCTTAATATTTGGCTAAAGTTGAATTACTGTAGATATCTGTACTGTGCTTGAGGCCTACATAATTGGTGTTTGGGTATTTAATTATTTATTGATTACTAAAGGAATACGAAAACAGATTGTTTATTAATATAAGGCGGATCCAACGATTGCTTACCGGTTTTGGAACCATTCAAAGAACGATATTATTAAATAAGTAGAATGCTTCAAGCAGCTAAAGCTATAACGTGTTGGGGCATTATCATACTAATATTATAAATGTAGATGTTTGTTCCTCAATCACGGCAAAACGCCCCAACGGATTTGGATGAAATTTGGCATAGTGATAGTGTACAGTCTGTAATAGCACAAAGGCTACTTTTTATTCCGAAATTCCCGCGGGATTCGAAATTGCGCGGGTAAAACCGCGCGCAACAGCTAGTTTTATATAAAGTACACACTAGACGTGTGCGACGCTAAACAAGTGCGATGATGTTGTGATCACTCATTCATCTATAACATCGTCATCACTTACCATCAGGAAAAAAATCACCTGCGACAAACAGGTATAAGCACAAAGCAGCTATATATTTCCTCCGTGGGTATAAGAGTTTGAAATTCAAAAACTTTTATTCATTATAGGTTAACAAAAAAAAACACTCAATGAAAGTCAAATGGTAGAAAGGCTGCGCAACGTCTTCTTGCGCAGAATCTTGGGGGAGGCCTCACTCCAGCAGTGTGCGTCTCTCGGCTCACGAATATAATGAACGCACATTATCGTTCAATACAGCTACCTACTTCTTCGGTATTGAAAAACGAAATTAAATTAGGAATCTAAGTAGAGGAAAAATGCCGGCGGAAAAAAAACTCTCGGCACTCTTTTATCAATTGATCCTGTCGAAGCCCCTTTTACATTAGGCACTTTACCTTTAATATAAGCAATATATAATGTAAAAAGAGCTTTAAAATAGACACATATTCAATACATATTTCCTTTCAAAATGAATTAAGTAGCCATTTTAATTTTTAATACTTAGTACGCTACTGCCATCTATTGATTAAGTAGAAAAGCATGTAGCAAGGTTGTGCGTGACTTCGCTAAATATATGCATTCAAAAGTTACGTAGACAAAAATACAGATGGCAGTGCAAGCTGAATGTCTTGTTACTTTATTGTGCCACGAGATGGCGCGAAGCGAACATTAGTTCCTCCAATATTTTATGATTTTACTGAATTGTAGAATGAAAAGTAAAAAAGCTGAATAAAATATTAAAACTGGCAAAATATAGGTATATGAACTAACTAAGATTTAATCACTTCTTTGTTGAACATTTCGTCAGTGCATACATTTAAATCTAAAGGGATATGAAATTGTAAATTATAATAATAAATTCGTTAGTATTGAAATAAAGCCTTAACTAGCTAAATATTAAGTACCACTTATGAATCTTTCGATACATTGAAAATCCTACTAATATTACAGTCGTGAAAGTTTGTATAATATGAATGTTTGTTACTCTTTCACTCAAAAAAGAATTGACTGGTCTATATAAAATTTGGTACCTACAGATATAGATTATAGTCTGGAATAACACATAATATAATTTTTATTCCAATATTCTCGCGTGATTTGAAATTACGCGGGTAAAACCGCGTGAAACAGCTAGAAGTAACCTTTATACCAATGCGCATCCATACTATATTTTTATATCATATCACTTATGATTATGATATAAAATCATTTTTATTGATTCTTTTTAATTAAGTGTTTCTCGTACCTAACTGTACCTAAGCCTACACCCATGAGTTCCAGAATAACTTGCCAAATAACATGAAGCCTATTTTAATTAACCAATTTAAACGTATAGTAAGTTTGCTGCCATGCTAGACTGCGAGCGAAAGAAAAACTTAGAATGTACCAGCTGCTTCTCTTCCCGGGCATACTGTGAAAGTCAGTTAAGGGACAAGAGGTTTTATTGGCATTTTTGTGGGCGATAGGCTGACCCCCTGTCACTGCAATAGCCTCTGTCCATCATTATAATACCTCATTTGTCAAACGTGGCATCAGATGGTCTTGTAACCTCTGGTGTTCTGCCTACCCCATAAGGGATACAGGCGTGATATTATGTATGTATGTATGTAAGTTTGAAATTTATTTTTGTAGATATGAGGAATATCTAATCGTATTTTACTAGGTAATTTTTTTTAATATAAACATGATTTTAATAAATACCTACTTAGGTAGGTATCTATAGAAACGGTTTATATGATTTTTGTTTCATTTGCTAGAAGATAATTCAGAGGTGGTGCCCTATATGTTTTTCTTTTTCAAAATTGTAACATAATCTCCTTAAATTGTAGCAGAATTTTAAGCAAATATGGACGCTGAGCTAGGTATTGCTTTTTGCGCTGCTATAACGCACACTGAGTTATATTAATTACCTTTTTCATATCAAAATCGATTAGGCTATTTTTTTTAATCATCGACCACTTCGGCGATGGTGTAAACCTGTCTGCCTCATACGCCAGTGGTTGCAGGTTCGATTGCCGCACGGAACAAGCTATGCTTACTTTGGGGCCATGTAGTTGGTGTGATTGTCGGGGGATTTTTATTTATTTATATTGAAAAAAAAAATGTTTTGTAAGCACAAACGGTAGGTAGTGTACCTACCTACTTGAGTACGTTAATGACGTCTCATACGTACGTACGTAACTTCACGCCTGTAGGTATCCCTTATGGGGTATGCAGAACACAGGGTCTGAGGTAATATAACCATGAGATTTCACGTTTAACAAATTTTGAGGTAATGATGGAGGGAGACTATTACAGAGACAGGAGGTCAGCCTATCGCACACAAAACGGCCATAAAACCTGTCCCTTAAGTGACTTCAGTATGCCCGGGAAGAAAAGCAGCTGGCACATTCTATGTTTTTCCTTTGCTCCCAGTCTCTGACGCATGTCACTACAGACAATATTTTGCCTACGAACAGCAGATTTAGTTAAAGGTGTAGCTTAAAACATTTCAATATTCAACGACCTGTCATTTAAACAACTACCTACTTACTATTCTTATACCTACCTTTCGCTGGTCTAACTTTTACTTGTGACAGTCCATTGAATATTGAAACCTGTCATTCATGAGCCTACGTTTAACCTCACTCTTACCAGGTGAAGGTGAGGTCAAAGATCAGTATATATCCTTAGGAAGGAACTGACTCTTCCTAAAACGTCACCTCGGTACAGATACTACAGTAATTCAACTCGGCCGCATCTTTAAAATAAATAAAGCGCCGTGGTCCGTTCACATGTGATAGGGCTGCCCGCCTTCAGCGTTTAAATTATATTTGCCTACTTCGTGTTTACTTCCATTTAGTTTTGTGACTGCAATATACTTTTTTTATAAGTATAAATAAATAAAATAATTTGTAAATTGAATAGAAAGTGTTCAACAAAACTACGATTTGTGTCAATACTTGCGCCTAGACTGAGAAGTACGAAAAGTCGTATAATTAAATTTTAAAGTATAAACAATCCGCATATTAACGTAAAGCTCGCTCAATCAACAATAGTTTCGGTATGCAAACACTAGCGACTTGCCGCATGCCGAGATCGAGCCGCGAAGGTATAGCTCGCGTTCCATCCGTTTGTATGAAGTTGAATTACTGTAGATATCTGTACCGTGACGTCACTGTTGAGAAGAAATTGCAAGAAACTCAACAGCAAGTACACAATAACAGTTTACAGCCACGACATCCCATATTTTTATATCCGGATATCTTACAGTACCTATCTTTCGCGTTCTGTAAGTTTTTTGTATTAGATTTCTACTTTGGTACCTGTTTAGCAGGATAACCGATAGCGTAGCTGACGTTCATTGCATCGAATGCTCACAAATGATAACGACAGATAGTCACCGTACGACATCAATTGAGAGCTTCAGCATACACGACATTATCAGTGAGCCCGTCCGGAATGCAAATATACCAAGGCTATACTATTTGAGTCACGAGTCAGATTCTAATAGAGGAGCTTTTGTTTATGCATATTACTCGACAATACCTAATCTAACTCAGTAAAAAAATTGACTGAAATGGATTAGCTTTTGCTCTTGTAATTTTCAAAAAAATGCAAAGACAAAACCTACTACTGTATAATACATATTCACTCAAATAGATAAGCTTTTGTCAAGATGAAAAGTAGGTATATCTTTGTTTGATATACATTGCGATGAAAGAGATAAGCTACGAGAAGGGCTCCCGCACCGGAAGGCGGAGTCAGTACGGTTAGGTGCGACGACGAGCGCAGCGAGGAGGAGCATGTTAGGTTGCATATAGTTATACACGTGCGCGAGCCGAGCGAGCGAAGCGAGCGGTGCCGCGGCAGCGGCCGGCGAAGCGCCATAAACCTGGTCAGCTATTATAGTCAATCCTGGACAATCCCGACATGGTCAAAAGTCAAACGTTAAGTCATTAAAATAACGATGGTCATAATGCATGCACATTTTATTCCTATCTTTGAAAATCAGAACAATTGCCATTTAAGTATCAAATTGAAGCCAACGATCGGTAAATATCAATATCAAATGGGATAGCTTTTGTTGCTGCAATGTTCAATTGAAGTTATCTCACAAAGTCTACGCGACTTCGGTCAATTTCTGTACTAGAATAGATTAGGGTTTCGGCAAGTTTTTGTCATACAAAAGCTAAGCCAGTTCAGTTTGCACTTTCACTCTAATGGTAAATACGCGTCCGGAATATGAACATAAAGGTTCCTTGGTCTCACGCTAAAGCTGACAATGTGAAAAACAGCTCACAACTATACAACTAAGATCGACGCCAACAATGCCAAAGTCTGACCTTGTGCCTTATTTATTGTCATAGCGTAACATAAAGCTACTGGAAACTGTACCTACTATCTTAAACTGAAATGGAAAATTGTTCGGAATCAAAAGAATTCTAGGAATCAAAACACGTTCCCCGGCACATAAACCGGTTAAAATTTCTGCCTTAATTGTGAGAACACTCACAGATAATCTGCGCTTTATCACTATTCCTAGTAATGCTACATACCGGATTTTCTGTGCGGTCAAGATCTATATGTATTTGAAACATAGTACCTACGAGCTGTTTTTCCCCTGGTATTCCTGCTAATCCTAATAGAATTTCTCTCAAAGTATTATTGACAATAAGGCAGACACAGTCAAATAACAAGTTTTGGTCGGATGTCATATTTTAAACTCTGTTTTCCAAAGTTTCTAATAGTTCTGCAGTACCTATGTTAGTTTCTGCAGCGTACTCCCTATTAATACGTTCGAATAGCTAACAACACTGATTTACTATGATTTAATGTATTTACGGGATTCTTACCACGATTTTCGATTTTATTTTCGACAGTCCGCGATCATGGTGCTTGTAACAGCATCGAAATATCGGACGTGCGAAAATAAAATCGAAAATCGTGGTAAGAATCCCGTAAATACATTAAATCATAGTGAAAATAACCGCGATAGTTTAAAACAATTAACACTGATTTACTGCTAAGCTCAAATATAAAATCTATACGGTCTAGGCATTATAAAAGTAAACCTAAGTATCTACCTAATTTAAAAGAATAAACTCAATAACAGAAAATATAATACCTACCTACCTACCTTAATAAACCTATTTCTGATGATGACTAATCTAAACTCAAGAAATAAGCAAAATCCCTAAAAACTTATACCTATACGAATGACTAATCTTACCTAACATTATTATAAAATAACCTACGGTCACTACTGTAAGATCACTCGACTATTCTTCGCTTCTTAGGGTCTGCAGTCAGGATACTCAATTTAAACAATTCTTGACAATACAATATATTTATTCTTCATTACACTAGAGTAACTTTTACTTAGGAAATAGTTTTACAAAAATAATTGAACTTGATAACTTTTACAACTTTCTTCAATGATGCCTCGAGCCGGAATGAATGCTCCGGATTTCTCCTACGCTTCCGAGCCGCGGTTCTGACGGAGCGAAGTCTCTGATTGGCCCAGCGAAAACAGGTGCCCGAGGGCCAATCATCGACCAAGGTATGTCCCCGCCAAAACACTCAGCCAATGGGAGCCTAGCGCTAGTTTCGAAAACTAGTAGAAGGGTTTAGTGATGTGACATTAAACAGATTGAAATGAAATGAACATGAAGTGATTGATAACAGATTAAAAATAATGAAACCTAACAATCGTCCGTCCTGACACCGTGTGCGACCCTGCACACGGCACCAGGTGGTAACCTAACATTCGGTTCTTGACAACTTACAAGATTAACTTTACTTAAGTATTACAATAATTAGATGTATAAGTATGATGTATTAATAGTTAAGTATTACAATTATAACTTACAATAGTTTGAAACCAAATACGTCAATTTAATGACAAACAACATGACAAAATATCACATAATTAATTAGTATCTACCTATTCATATAAATGCAACATTAATTACAACATTTTGTTTGTACTAAATAAATCAGCAGTCAACCTTTTACATCAAACTAAATTTAGTAAAAATATGCATACATACTAAATTATCTTCGATTAGTATCACGATCGATCGATTATATCGTGAACTAATTAAACCCCTGAACGATCGATTAATCAGGGTGCCCTAAATCTCCTGAACAATCAATTAATCAGGATACCTAGCGACGCCTTAAAGAGCCGATCGATTAATGCTCAGTAGGCAGCCGTAGGACTTTGACACTAGTTGGATCAAGCCGCGAACCAATCGATTCTCGCGTGCTTGTTCCGTAACAATAGAAAATTCTGTTCATATTAAACTCTAAATTAAATATCATATTCAATGTGAACAAGTTACTTTCTAGCCTCGAATGCTATCTGTTTCATCATGATCGCTTTCAGAGCTATAACCTTCGTTATCATTAACCTCTAGAGCGGTCACATGAATCCAAGGTTTCATGCGGTCCGCCGCAACTGTTTAATAGTTAAGTATTACAATTATAACTTACAATAGTTTGAAACCAAATACGTCAATTTAATGACAAACAACATGACAAAATATCACATAATTAATTAGTACCTATTCATATAAATGCAACATTAATTACAACATTTTGTTTGTACTAAATAAATCAGCAGTCAACCTTTTACATCAAACTAAATTTAGTAAAAATATGCATACATACTAAATTATCTTCGATTAGTATCACGATCGATCGATTATATCGTGAACTAATTAAACCCCTGAACGATCGATTAATCAGGGTGCCCTAAATCTCCTGAACAATCAATTAATCAGGATACCTAGCGACGCCTTAAAGAGCCGATCGATTAATGCTCAGTAGGCAGCCGTAGGACTTTGACACTAGTTGGATCAAGCCGCGAACCAATCGATTCTCGCGTGCTTGTTCCGTAACAATAGAAAATTCTGTTCATATTAAACTCTAAATTAAATATCATATTCAATGTGAACAAGTTCACCTTCAGCATAAATACGAGCAGGTTTCCTGCCTCTATCATAACTATCTTTCTGTTTGCTCTGCTCGGCTTCGATCCTGGCCTTAATTTGGTCACGAATGTGTAATAATTCATCATCACAATGGGTGGAAACTATTACTTCATTAAGCATAGGATTGGTCTCCCTATTCATACAGGCTCCAAACATGACCTCAGAAGGAGTCCGCCCTATAGTTTTATGAATAGTGTTGTTAAGTCCCCATTGTATTTTACCTATATGATTGTCCCATTGCTTTTCACTATGCATAACGCTCAGTGTTTTAAGAGAATCGAGAATCGTGCGATTATACCGTTCAACTTGACCATTTGATCTAGGGCTCGCTACCGCGTTTAAGACATGCTTTATCCCCTTATCCAAACAAAATCGCTTGAATGTATGGGAGGTGAAACAGCTACCTCGATCGCTTATAAGACGATCAGGGTTCCTAAATGTACTGAAAACATCTTCTAGGGCCCTAATTACATTTTGGGTATTGGTATTTCTCACAGACCTAAGAAAACAGAATTTTGTAAACGCATCCACTATCACAATTAAGTGAGTGAATCCTCTGGTGGATTTTACGAAGGGTCCAAGATGATCTATATGGAGAGTGTGGAAAGGAACCTCCACCTTTGTTATAGGGTGTAACAATCCTTCACGAGTATTCGTATTATTTTTGCTATACGCACACTCTATGCAGGCTCCTACATACTTCTTAACGAACTTGGACATTTTAGGGAACCAATATTTGTTTTTTTTATCCTGTCCAACGTCTTTTCTATTCCAAAATGTCCAATGTCATCATGGTTCAATTTACAGACTTGCCACCTTGCTCCCTTCGGGACTACCCATCTAAGCTTCTCCAAGTCACCCTCTAAATAGCGAAATAGCCTGTTATCTTTAATAATATAATTTTGTTTTATGTACTGAAGGCCCTTTTCACCTAGTCCACTTTCTAAGATATCTATTATTCTACGTAATTCTGAATCTCCAAGTTGAAGTGTTTGCAGCCAATCCTCACTGCTGATAGTCATTATTGATGGAAAAAACTGACTTCCAAAGATTAGAATGTCATCAATATACGCTGTGGCCTTACTAAACCGAGCAGAACCTAAAATTGTATTCATCATACGCTGAAATACGGCCGGAGCATTTGCTAGGCCAAACGGCATACGGTTGAATTCGTATTGGCCGTCCGGCGTAACAAAGGATGTCAGATGTCTGCTCTTCTCCGAAATTGGCACTTGATAATAACCAGAAGCAAGGTCGAGGATGATGAAACACGACTGCCCAGCAAGACGAGCTATCTCATCCTCGATAATGGGCATTGGGTACCTCTCCTTAACAGTCACGGAGTTCAGCATACGATAATCGACACATAACCTAGATGAACCATCCTTCTTTCGCACTAGTAAGATAGGGCTAGCGTAATCAGAAACGGACTCCCTGATAACGCCGGCATCTAACATTTCATCGACCATGGTCCGCACTTTCTCCCGCTCATGATGCGATAACCTGTATGGACGATAAACGACAGGCTTCCCACAATTAAGCTCTATGTTCATTTCTGTGACCTTTGTGCACCCCAGATTATTCAATGAGGTTGCAAAACAATGCTCATATTTCCTAAGCATGACTAATAGAGCTTGCCTATCTTCTTCGGAAACATTATCACCGACATGCACCTGACTTTCATCGATTCTATGGATGCTTCTTGATTCCCTGTGTACTGCATCAGAAACCCTCTTTACAACGTCAACTCGTTCAGCACGCAAAAAACACTAACTTAGACGAAATTCGACAAAAATTTAAACATGGTATGACCAACACACAAATACACCCCTTAACTGAACGATAAAGGCCCCCAACAATGAAATACTGCTCATTAGGCCGCCCTGAAACCTGATCTTTCAGTAAAACATAACCATCAAATGCTGGTATAGTTGTAACCTTAACTGTCACTGTACCATAAATGTACATATCGCTTGTCGGAGAGAATTTCAACAAAGTATCATCGGTAAGCTCATTACAAGGTAGTTCACTCTCAATATTAAAGAAATTCAAACAATTTTTATCCTTATATACAAGTATATGCGACTGCTCCGTGAATGTCTGTCCCAAGAGCACAGGTACCTCTAACAAGTGGTCACTAACTACCTTGCAAAGAACACTAGCTTCTACCCCATCAACGATCATGGTCAGAGTCAAATTACCCAGCGATTGAACTACATTATTCCCGAATCCTTTCATGAATGTTGGGGTATTGTCATGTGTTACACCCAACTCCTTAACTGTAGACTCTCTAATTAGTGTGACGTCGCTGCCAAAATCTATGAACGCCTTGAATTTTAAATCGTTGACCATCACTTCTTTTATAAATTTTGAACCAGGACTCGTGGTTCTCAGGCACTCATTTGTGTAATTAATGAAATCGATCCTCATAGTTTTCTGCACTGCAGCATTAGCATTTGTGGCTTTGTTCTCGATTTTATTAAAACACTTCTCCGCTGTGTGTCCAACCTTGTTGCAATACGTGCATTTTATTAACGGCTTAGTGCAGTGCAAAAAACTATGTCCCTTTTCTTTACAATTAAAACAACCAGTGGAGTAACTAGGTTCGACTGAGGACTTAGAGCCACCTGCATGGTTATTTCCAAAAGCCCTACCCCTAGTCTGAAAACGGTCAGTATTGGGAAGATTGTAATTCACATTACTAATTAAATATTTGAGCAATTGATCAGGATGCGTGCAACGAAGTGCCAGAGCTCCCGATTTAAGTGTTTTGTCTGTAATCCCGTGTATAATACATTCTACGGCACGGGTGCCTACAATTTCACACTGATTTATAAGACTAAGCTTCTCATAAAAATAAACTTCTATAGATTCACTATAAATACTTTTTCTTTTTATCATGTTTTCCAAGGTCTGACCATAGTTGTGTTCGCACGGAAATGCGCTTTGTAACTTTTCTTGCCACTCTGGCCAAGTAAACAAGATGGTATTCAAACTTTCATACCACGTCTTGGCCAGACCTTGTAATCTTTGCATAGCAAAGTGAGTAGTGGTTCGTTCGTCCCATCCGTACACCAAAGCGCACTCGTTCACCTTCTTTAACCACATATCCATCCGCTGGCTTTTATTAGCGGGGTCAAAGTTAGGCAGAATATTATTGTAATCAAGTCTCGGCACTGAAGGCGGTACGCTCTGATGTACAGACGGTAATTCCAAACTATCCTTAAAGTTTTTTAAAATATTAACTAAATATCTCTTAGATATAGACGGGCTACGTGACCTTTCAGTTCGTGGTTCGTGGCTACACTGCGACGGCGAGCGCTGGTCTCGTCGCTCAGGCCGTTGCACGTCAACCCGACGCCGCTGCGCCGACGAGGTGCTGCGATGACGGCTGCCTCGGCTCTCGTTGCGCTGGTCTCGTCGCTCAGGCCGTTGCACGTCAACCCGACGCTGCTGCGCCGACGAGGTGCTGCGATGACGGCTGCCTCGGCTCTCGTTGCGCTGGTCTCGTCGCTCAGGCCGTTGCACGTCAACCCGACGCCGCTGCGCCGACGAGATGCTACGATGACGGCTGCCTCGGCTCTCGTTGCGCTGGTTTTCGGCGACCCGAACGCGTTCCCGTTCCCGCCTTACTTCTGCCTCCAACATTTGAAGCCGCTGACGTTCTAGCCCGACGTCCGTATCTGAACGACGATGGCTGGGGCTTCGACTGCGTACACGGCTGCTCCGGTTCCGCATAGCCGAGGAGTCTTGTCTACGGCTCGGAGTCGAAAGCCTCCGTCCGTCAGGTGTCTGCGACATGGTCTGTAATCTCGCATAAAACGAATACATTAGAACCTAGTAAAGGTATAGGTTTTGCTGTAAATCATTTCAAGGTGTTTACAGTGAGATCCCCTTTTTATATTAATATACACACTTATATGAATAAACATTATAGATACTCAGAAAAAGAATTAATTGTACAAATATACAGTTAATTTCTTTAGAAATATCTTTCAGGAGACCTGATAAATGGAGAATTTGATCATAAATAACCATAGAATATTACATTTATATAAAAGTATCTACATACATATACACAATTACATATACTCATTATTTATTCATTACCTACCTATAGTTTGTGTTAATAATATTTATTATTAATACTTAATAAGTATACTAATATATTAATCAATATATTTACTCATATTCAAAAACAAGGAATTTATCACATCACATGAACACTATCTAGCTCTAAATTATTTACTTGATATCTTGCATTATTAAGCATAAATATACTCGAGAAATATATTAGAAATATTGAAATTCTTTAAGTATATGAAATACAGACACGAATTGAATACCTCCTCCTTTTAGAAGTCAGCTAAAAATCTATACTATAACTGATAAATAATTTTATGTGTTCAGTGCGTAATTACCGTCAAAATGATACGTAATTTCATATATAAGTAAATTCAAATATATTCTCTATAAGTAGTGGATGATTGATTACATACTTTCAGCCAAATAAAAATAGAATTACCTACGCGATATTACTTGAAAAGTAATGCACTAAATTTCATTAATAAAATTAATGCAAAATTAAGACAATAAAACTTATTTTCTTTCGGAATTTATAAATATCACATTCATTCTTTCTAACTATTAACTTCTAAGTAACATTCACTATTATGTAAGTAGGTAGTCTTTAAAATACAATCACGCCGACAGACTAAGTTACTAAAATTAAATGAATACTAAAACTTGTTTTTGCCATCGAAATTCCAAGAAAACGTTCATTCTTTCAAACAATTGTAAAAGAAGGTAGTCTTAAAAATGAACGATAATAATTACATTTCGATCACCCTGGCACAGTGCTCTAATAACAAGAGCAGTCTGATGGAAAATACCCATCAGTAAACTGAACAAATATTATCGCCATTTTGAAAGAATAACTGGTTTGAGCGTGTACTTACGTTTTGGTTGTTTATCCCACTTCTGAACTGTAAGATCACTCGACTATTCTTCGCTTCTTAGGGTCTGCAATCAGGATACTCAATTTAAACAATTCTTGACAATACAATATATTTATTCTTCATTACACTAGAGTAACTTTTACTTAGGAAATAGTTTTACAAAAATAATTGAACTTGATAACTTTTACAACTTTCTTCAATGATGCCTCGAGCCGGAATGAATGCTCCGGATTTCTCCTACGCTTCCGAGCCGCGGTTCTGACGGAGCGAAGTCTCTGATTGGCCCAGCGAAAACAGGTGCCCGAGGGCCAATCATCGACCAAGGTATGTCCCCGCCAAAACACTCAGCCAATGGGAGCCTAGCGCTAGTTTCGAAAACTAGTAGAAGGGTTTAGTGATGTGACATTAAACAGATTGAAATGAAATGAACATGAAGTGATTGATAACAGATTAAAAATAATGAAACCTAACACTACGTACAATATCACATATACTATCTATACTTTAAAATTAAAATCTATACCTACGCGACTTATAGAAATAAAACTAAATAACTCAACCTTAAACTGTTCTTAGTACAAACTAAAAGAAATAAAAAGGTCGCACTGAAAAGCTCGGTTTAGAATTGCAAGTAACAGTTAAAACATACAATTTATAGAATGCTAATAAGAACAAACGCTCGCCACTTGACTTGACACGATCGAATCAAATTTCCGGGATTTCCGGGATACTTTCTCAGTGTGGTGCCCAGGATAATAAAGAATAATTGTACCAAGTTCATCGTAATCGAAACAGTAGTTTTTGCGTGATAACTGAACAAAAAGACAGACAGACAAAAAAAATTGTAATCACATTTTTGGGTTCAGTGTTGGTCTAGTTTTATAAGTTTTTTATATTTATTATAAGTACAATATCATATAGATATAGATATAGATTAGGCAATCAGGTACTAGACAGAAACGTAGATATAGATATAGAGGTATAGATAGACGTAGTGATACAGGTGAGAGAGAATACAGATAATGTGAATGGAGATGAAGATAGTCGTAAACACAGTCACGGACGTGGACATGGAGATGGGGAAGTCAGAGTCAAATTTAAAAAAGTAACATAGTCATCAAGTCATCAGCAAAACGACCTGGCACCGCTAGCAGCACCCGTTCACGAGTATAACGCAAGCACCAGCCATCACCCTCCTCAACCATATTTTAGGGAAGAGGGTGACCCGACACACGGCGCTACCGCTAGCCATGCCGCCTGAGGGAGCATGACGTTCTTGCAGTTGTATGGACAAGAAGGAGAAGGAGATGGACTTGGAGAACTTTTGAAAAACAATTTACAACCAAGGACTTTTACCGTCCATATATTGTATAAAAGCCTTTATTACACAATGTTTGTTCAATAGTTTCTTTAAATTTATAAAGTGGTAAGTCTTGAATATTTGTGGGAACCTTATTATACCGTTAGTATCCTTAAATGATCGAAGGATAATTATCATTATCATCATGCCATCACGGCGAAGGATGTAGTGGAGTATCTGCACGCGAAGACAGGACTCAACATGAGGGTCGAGCGGTTGGCCAGCGGCCGCCACAGAGTGAGCTTCAACTCCTTTGTGGTAAGAATGCCGACCGAACATCTGTCGACCTACATGAAGGAAGATTTTTGGCCGCAGGGTGTCGTATTCCGTCGCTTCCGAGGACGGATACTTGACACAAGGATGTCGCGTCTCACGTCGCAGCGCATACGTGTGAATTAGTGTAAATTTGTGTAGTTTTTATATATTGTATGTATTTTAGGTTAAGGTATATATTTACTATGGGTCTTAGATATAGTTTAAACATCTTGTACTATTCTTAAGTTACCTGAATTAAATGAATATTATTATTATTATTACTAAATATTAATGGAATTTTATTATAAAATCGTACACATTGACCCATGAACGAGTTAGTGACTTTGTAGTAGAATTATTATAGCCTAGTTCATATTTTAGGCAAAGAGGTACTAGATAGAAAAGTAGACGCGTAGACGTAGATATAGAGGTAAAGATAGAAGTAGAGATAGACGTAGCGATAGAGGTGAGAGAGAATAGAGAGAATGTGTATGGAGATGAAGATCGTGGACACAGACAGGACACAAACACGGACGTGGACATGTACACGGACAAGGAGATGGGGAAGTGAAAGTCAAAAAAGTAACATTGTTATAATGTCATCAGCAATATCTTCATAACCATTACCAGAACACATTACCGTTGGAGCGGTGATACTTGGCGGCAGACTTTATAAGAAGGGTGGCTAGACGAGCCCTGAAGCAGGCCTGGCTCACTCCGCGCGGTACATCCGTTATTTACCTACAGCGAAGCACTCCGCCGCCGTATTACCAATAGGTCGAGTGTCATGCGCGCGCCCGTCGGGACGTTGTAGATACCTACCTACCTAATATCATACACAGTAATTCTATGATCCAGGTCGCAAATAATATTTAAAAATGGACATAAAAAGAAACAAATATTCAATAAGATTATGTTTAGATTTGATTATGTTCAATTTAGCAAACAAAACTAATTATTCGTCGTAACTTTTTTTTTCCATTTTGTACCTACTTTAGGTAAGTTGAAACAATATTTTTTACAAAGGTAGAATAACAGTAATACCTACATCGGTAGATACTTAATTACAAATAAGGAGATTAATTATTCTTCACTAGGCAGCAACCCTAACAGCGTAAGAAAAGATAAGAGGCATGCGATAGAAAGAGACAAAACTTCTAGGTATATAAATTTGCAGGTACGTAATGCTGTGCGAGCTGAATTCCACCGTATCGCGTCGTAGCAAGACTCGAATTTATTTAGATCTTCTTGCGGAGTAATTCTTCTGTACCAACTACATATTACTTATTCTGTGCCTGAAGGGATCCTACCATCGAGCCAACAAGAGCTCACTCAGATAAGTCGCCTATCTCTGAACACGATTTTAAAAGCTAAAATTGTTTAAATAAAACTACATTTTAACCGGAATAATCGCCTATAATTTATATTTTGCATTTTAACTCGACGTTTCGATGTCTTTTTGCAGACCCCGTGGTCACGAGGTCACGAGAAACGTCGAGTTAAAAACTATACTAATATATAAAGCTGAAGAGTTTGTTTTTTTGTTTGTTTGTTTGAACGCGCTAATCTCAGAAACTACTAGTGCGATTTGAAAAATTCTTTTTGCATTTGAAAGCCCAAATCTTGAGGAAGGTTTTAGATTATTTTATCCCGAAATTCCCACGGGATCAAAAGTTACGCGGGTAAAACCGCGCGCGGTGGCTAGTGTAAAATATAAATTAGGTATTCGCGATTAATCCGGTTAAAAAGTAGTTTTATTTAAATTATGAATCGTGAAAACTTAAGACAATACTACAATTTTTTGTTAAGGTTTAGGTTGGATTTTTATACGATTTCCAAAGATAGACCAATTCATAATGAAAGATAAATAAATTATCCTAACTTACACACCAAGCATTTGGCCCCAAAGTAAGCATCTTACTAATATTATACATGTGAAAGTTCGGATATATGGATGTCTGAATGTATGGATGTTTGTTCCTCACAAGGACTGCATACCGGTATGAATGTCTGTACATTTTTTTTCTGTATGACGTCATACCGTTAAATTAGTTGTATTTAAAAATAACAGTACAGGAATTCATACTGAAATAATTCGTGTGCCTTTTTTATTATTGTAGCATAACTGATTTTTTTTTCAGTTAACTGATATTTTCCGGTATTAATATTAATTTTTAAATAACTGTAGAATGTTCGGTCGTTTAGTTGAAGCCTATGAAGCGTAGGTACATATACTGACCTATACATTTCGGTACCGAAATTAAATGGGTTAAAATATTTCTGTACTAAAAACATCTACAGAAATGAATCCGGTATACATTATTTGGGTACTGATTTAATAAATTTAGATTTTAATAACTTGTACAGTTATTGTGTTTGATGAAGCAGTACACTAATAAGGGTACTGAAATTTTACTAGTACTATTTAAAAAAATTATACCGATATGCAGTCCCTGGTTCCTCAATCACGGGAGAACGGCTGAACGGGGAATCGAAATTGCCCGGGTAAAACCGCACGTAAGAGCTAGTTTTAATATAAGCTTATGTTATGGGGATCACAAAGCGGGCTATCCTACGAGTAGTACTTATACACAAGTTCGTTTCCTAAAGGGCCCGACTGGAACCCGATACTACGACCTCTTACGCCATAGCCCTACACACGACCACTGCGCCACGGAAGCTACCAAATCACATCAAAACCAAATAATAATTAATAAAAAAAAACACTTATTAACAGTATTTTAATTTTTTTTTTTTATTATTCTTCTTGATACGCATCTCCGATAAGCGAAATATGACAATCAGCTCTGCATAACAAGATACTACAGTCCATTCCCGAATGTTCCTGAGTCAATAAGTCATCGCCCAATTTTTCTTTTGAAAATCCTATTAAAAAGCATGACGTTCAATATGACTATTTTTGTTAAAGATGACAGAAAGGACGGTGATTGAGACAGCTGTACTCAGCTGCCCAGAAGATGTTGAAGCTAGTAGCTAGTATGTAATAATAATATACTTGTGCAGTCTGACAAAACCCAATCCACTTTTGACGACCACTTTGGCGATGGGGTAAACCTGTCTGCCTCAGACGCTAGTGGTTGCGGGTTCGATTCACGCACGGAACAAGAAAAAAAAAAGTTCCGTGTCTGGGTGTTTATCTATTTATGTATTTATATTCTAGGTTCCCCCCTAGTTCGCTACATGGTATCCCATAACACAAGCTATGCTTACTTTGGGCCCATGTAGTTGGTGTGATTGTCTGGGGATTTTATTTTATTATTTATTTGTTAATTTTACAGCCTCCTAGTTTAGCTTAAATAATAATAATAAAATCCCCAGACAGTCACACCACTACCATGGCTTACAAAGTAAGCATGGCTTGTGTTATGGGATACCATGTAGCGAACTACAACGTACATAAATAGATAAACACCTAGACATGTTTTTTTTCTTGTTCCTTTTGGGAATCGAAGCCGCGACCACTGGCGTCTGAGGCAGACAGGTTTACCCCATCATCGCCGAAATAGTCGCTAACTAGTTTAGTTTAATTACTGGTTGTCTTCTATGCCTGAGATGGGTTCGAACCTCGGATGGTATGTTTATTTGTGTGATAGACATAGATACCTACTTGTACATAGGATAAGCTTCCATGCTGGACTGGGAGCGAAAGAAAAACGTAGAATGTGCCAGCTGCTTCTCTTCCCGGGCATACTGTAAAAGTCAGTTAAGGGACAGAGGTTTTAAAGGCGTTTTTGTGGGCGATACGCTGACCCCCTGTCACTACAATAGTCTCTTTCCATCTTTATAATACCTCCAAATTTGTCAACCGTGACATCTGATGGTCTTGTAACCTCTGGTTTTCTGCCGACCCCATAATGGATACAGGCGTGACGTTGTGTATGTACCTACTTGTCGTCAAATCCAGGAATTTTGTGAAAATCAAGGAACTAAATTTGAGAAGAAAGAGTGCTTCTCCTCAAATTTAGAGATTATTTCGATAGATAATAATCGATGTTATTTTTCTTATTTGAAGGCATTAGATTAAATAATGTATTGACCGATACATACATACATATCTTCACGCCTATATCCCATATGGGGTGGGCAGAACACCAGAGGTTACTAAACCATCTGATGTCACGTTTGACAAATTTCGAGGCATTAAGTATAATGATGGAGAGAGCAGAGATTACTGCAGTGATAAGGGGTCAGCCTATCGCCCACAAAAAACCTCTGTCCCTTTGCTGAGTTTTACAGTATGCCCGGGAAGAGAAGCAGCTGGCACATTCTATGTTTTTCCTTTGCTCACAGTCCAGCAGTAACCGAATGGTATCAAAATACCGAAAGAATGACCGAAATTATGAACACCATTTCTATCTAACTATCCTATTATCACCAATACCTATCCATTCCACACACAACAATATTTAAACTTTCGCTGCGTTGTTTAATTTGAGCAACACACATACAAACTAATTAATTAATTCCCGACGAATCACGTACAAGAACGACGAACAAATATGTATACTAGACCTTATTATTGATTATTTGTAAGGACGTAACCACAATTGAGTAGTCCTACTACAGATACCTACATATTTATTTTTAATACACATTAATTTACGCCTGTCTCCCTTTAGGGTACCTAGACAGGAAAACAGCGGTGCGAGCACAGAACTTTATCGACTCGTATGTTTACGAAAGTTCGTATAGTCTGAAGTTAGTTGCAAGTTTTTAAAAACATTGTAATTTTATATTTTACAGTTATTTAAGGGTACAAAATGTTTACAAAATATAAAATTAACAAGGCACACATTTATTTAAGCTGGCCGTGCGGCAATGGATAGATTTCAATGATTGCTTACAAACCGTCTCCGTACTATACGAACATTCGTAAACGCACTGCCGACTTGTTAAGACTCCATGTAAATAAACTCTTAATAAATATGGATGTTGCATATTTATGAAGAGGCAAATGCTTAAAACCTATGTGTATTACATACACATATATACATAACCTACCCTTGGGGTAGGCAGACACAAGGGAACGCCAATTGTTACGATCCAGACATACTTCTTTCGCTTCCTCCACGTTCATTAACTGTATTTCTGTATTTTTTTGGTGACTAATCCCGCGTTTGACCTCAATCTCATCTGATGGTAAGTGACGATGAGGTCGAAGATGACAGCTCATATGTTTAGGAAAGAATTAAATGGCTCCTAATAAATTACTGCCAGAACACATCACCGCCGGAACGGTAATGTTTGGCGACTCATTTTACAAGGAGGGTGGTCGCTAGCCCGTCGGACCCTGACGGTATCCCACCTACCACCAAGCGGGGGTCATTCAGATTAGTCGCCCTTTACGACACGCTTATACAGGGTGATTAGGCTATTCTAAGATATCTTAATCTACACTAATATATAAAGCTGAAGAGTTTGTTTTTTTGTTTGTTTGTTTAAACGCGCTAATCTCAGAAACTACAAGTGGGATTTGAAAAATTCTTTTTGCATTTGATAGCCCAACTTTTGAGGAAGGTTATAGGCTATATTTTATCCCAAAATTCCCACGGGATCAAAAGTTACGCGGGTAAAACCGCGCGCGGTGGCTAGTACTCTTATAAAGCTAAATGCAAGCATCTGTAATAGTAGAAAAAATAATTCGTTTTGAAATTATGAAAATTGAAAACATTAAGATAGATAGATAAACTCGTTTATTGAGGTAGGTACTACATGCATACACATTAATAAAGAAAAATACAACTTAAAACAAAACAAAAAAATGATAATAATGAATGTGCTGTAGCATTGCAATCGGCCATAGCTCAGCGTAATTATTTACTCAGAGAGTAAATCGCTGGTTTTCAGCTTCTGCCTTGAGGAGGTACACACGGCACCTAACAAAAATAAAGTACCTATGTTAGTTTTTTTCAAACTTCTTGTTTTTATCAAAAACTTGCTCCTTTCATTTAAGCTTCATCTCTTAAGCAGGTGGCATTTAAAACAGAAATGCATTTAAAATAAACTAAAATAAAGAAATTTCTTCATAACATAACTTCACGCCTGTATCCCTTATGGGGTAGGCAGAACACCAGAGGCTATAAGACCATCTGATGTCACGTTTGACAGGGGGTCAGCCTATCGCCCACAAAAACGCCAATATAAACCCCGTTCCTACAGTATGCCCGGTAAGAGAAGCAGATTGTACATTGAATGTATTCTATATTTTTCTTTTGTTCACAGCCCAGCATGGAAGCTTATTTTTTAAGTATGAAAAATTATACACAATAACGTATGTAAGTTTTTTTAAACTTCTTGTTTAATAAAAAAACATGCAGATGCAATTTTCTTTCATTTAAGCTTAATCTCTTAAGCAGGTGGCTGGCACAGAAATGATAATCTGCATTTAAAATAAGAAAAAATAAAGAAATTTACAAAAAAAAAATATTGTAATTTTTCTCATTTGTACTTAATCATTATTCCTTTTATCAGATTAACTGTTTGAGAAGCGTTCAAGAAGACAATTAAGTTAGACATGTTTATGCAAATAAATAAATAAATAGGTACTTTATTTCGTAATGTTTTCGGTACATATTCATCTTCTACTAGATTAAAGAAAGTCAGATTGTGAACCTAACCTCTTATTTGTTTGGTCAGCATTTTCACGACTGTGTCATTGGAGTAAGCACTAGCCACCTCAAGTGCCAGTGGTGGCAGGTTCGATTCCCGCAGAGTAAAATAAATTTAAGATATGTACAGTTTTTTCGCATTGGTCTAAGTGTTTTTTTTTTATTATTTAGGAAAGGATAGGACGTTTATCGTCTATGCCAGTCGTCATTTATGTCGTATTCTTTAACAAAAATATATAAATAGGTGTTGTCTTAAATAAATGAAAAATATGTTAAATAAAAATCACCCGACCAGGACTCGAAGGTCCCCTCTCATTTGCCGGACGAGTGCTCTTCCACTGAGCTACCGGGGCCTGGCGGTAAGCCTCGATTATTTATTTTATTTTATTAAGAAAGAAATGCGGATTGAAAAAAGATGTAGAAGCTATGATTGAAATGGCTACGGTGGTTTGGACATTTGGGAAAAGATGAGTGAAAGTAGATTTACGGAAGAGGTGTACCAAACACGAATGGATGTTGATCTCGAAAGGGATCGCCCAAGGCAAACGTATGCCGACCAAATTAGTGACATTCTTAAAAAGGGCCTAGTTAAAAGCACCAGTAACCGTCGATCATGTATGAAAAGATTAATGAACGTGGAGGAAGCGAAAGAGGTATGTCTGGATCGTAGCAGTTGGCGTTCCCCAGTCTCTGCCTACCCCAAGGGAAGACAGGTGTGAAGTTATGTATGTATGTGTATGTAATACACATAGGTTTTAAGCATTTGCTCCTTCATAAATATGCAACATACATATTTATAAAGAGTTTATTTCCATGGAGTCTTAGCAAGTCGGCAGTGCGAGCACAGAAGTTTCTCGACTCGTATGTTTACGAATGTTCGTATAGTATGGAGACGGTTTGTAAGCAATAATTGAAATCTATCCATTGCCGCACGGCCAGCTTAAATAAATGACCATGTTGTACTCTAAAATAACTTTAAAATATAAAATTACAATGTTTTTAAAAACTTGCAACTAAATTCAGACTATACGAAGATTCGTGAACATACGAGTCGATAAAGTTCTGCGCTCGCACCGCTGTTTTCCTAAATAGGTCATGCAATCAAGTGGGCGTTGGATCTGTCGCCTTCTACAATTTTCGTGTCCAGGGGCGGTAGCAAGAATCGTCTTAGCTTAGCTGAACCTATATGGGAGCAGGCTGCTAGACGGCCGGAGTGGAAAGCGCTTGTTAAATCTAGTGTCCAAGCCTCTGAAAACCGGCGGCTCCTTGATCTGGACGCCAGACGCGACGAGCTGAAAGCCCGACCACCTGCGGCTGTCAGTTATAATTATGTGAACGGTGTGCTCTCATGCCCGCAATGAGCGAGAGCTTTTACAAACAAAATTGGCTACATAAGCAACATGCGAGCACACCAACGGCAAAACGGAGTCGCCATGGTTGAAATCAGCCGTATTAGGTACATCGTCATCATCATGGCCCAAGCTTTCTTAAGCTGTTTGAAGCAAGCTGTATTTCCAGACTTGATTATACTACTTATTATCAGAACTCAGTCGATAGAGTTGTCTCGTCAGTTTTGTAAAATAAGTATTACCTACTTATCGTTTATTGTGTTGGTACATGTTGCAGATTGGACTTTTAATATACCTAGGTACCTAATGAATTCTTGATCACATTGAAATATTCATGAGATCAAGAATTATTTACCTAGGCATACAATTATTAAGGGACAGAGGTTTTAAAGGTGTTTTTGTGGGCGATAGGCTGACCTCCAGTCACTACAATAGTCTCTCTCCATCTTTATAATACCTCCAAATTAGTCAAACGTGACATCAGATGGTCTTGTAACCTCTGGTGTTCTGCCTACCCCATATACAGCCGTGACTTTATGTATGTATGTATGCAATTAGGTATATCGGCAGTATTTGATATTCGTAAAAAGAATATGATTATTAAATTAGTCCTGCAATAGTTATATTATATAATTAGTCCTCTATACATACAAAGCGCAAAGCAAATCCAGATTCCCCTCACCTAGGGTTACCAACTTTTTTTCTAGAAATACAGTATACTGGACTGGACTAGGAGCACACTAGGAGTGAAAGAAAAACATAGAATGTGCCAGCTGCTTCTCTTCCTAGGCATACTGTAAAAGTCAGTTAAGGGACGGAGGTTTTATTGGCGTTTTTGCGGGCGATAGGCTGACTCCCTGTCACTGCAATAGTCTCTCACCGTCATTATAATACCTCCAAATTTGTCAAATGTGACATCAGATGGTTATACAGCCCTATTCTGCCTACCCCATAAGGGATACAGGCGTGAAGTTATGTATGTACGTATATTTAAATCTGAAAACAATATCAAACAGTATTTTGGAAAAATAAACAGTATTCAATTTATTTAATGTTTTAAACACATATTTTTAGAGCTTCTTGCACAAATTATTAATTAAAGTCTAGCATATACAGTGTTTAGCTTTTTATGCTGAAAACAGTATTTTGTACACTTTATTATTGTTCAACAGTAAACAATATAATGTATGAAAAACAGTATAATATGAAGACCGGCTGGTGTAGTGGTAACATATATTGCCTTCTATGCCAGAGGTCCTGGATTCGAATCCCGGCGGCGGCGGATATTTGTGTGATGAACACAGATATTTGTTGTCAAGTCATGGATGTTTAAGTTTATTCTAATAAAAAATATGCATTTATTCAATATGTATGTTTATACATTTCTCAAGTAAGTATATCAGTTATCTAGTATCCATAGCACAAGTTCTTTAAGAAACTTAATTTGGGCTAGATAATGTTGTGTGAGTGTCAGAAATATTTAAAAAAAAATACTGTTAAAAACAATATGGTTGGCAAACCCTAGTATTCTCTTTTCAAATATGTACCTTTTTAAAATTTAAGTAACTAATCATAAAATAGCACTTTTTCTAAGTTAACATGTTAATGGAAGTATTTTTCTATTTGTTTTACGATCGTTCTTATGTGCTACCAATATGTGAAAACGTATGTTTAGCTGTCATACTTTTATTTTTACTAGTTACCAACTGTTTCACGCGGTTATACCTGCGCAGTTTCGAATCCCGTGGGAATTTCGGGATAATAAAACCTATGTTCTATTCCTGTACACTATCACTATGCCGAATTTCATCCAAATCGGTTGAGCCGTTCTGCCGTGATTGAGGAATCAACATTCATACATTGTGAACATCTATCCAAACTTTCACATTTATAATATTAGTAAGATTAACTTTTTATTCCATAGGAATTTCTGTATTTTGTATTCCTACCGGTAGTTTATTCCAGTTTGGCACGTTTATGTGAACAAACCCCTCATGTTTATTATATTATTAGATAGTACCTTTAAATTATTCTGAATTCTAATTTCCATAATGACTGCTTCAAAAAAGCGCATGAATATTAAAAAAAACATCTCTTCAAACCTCGTGAACTCACCTTTACTTAACTTTTTAATGAGAATCCGAGACATGGAATCCGCAAAAAGAAAGTAGGCAGTATAAAGCCAAAGCGCGCTCACACGGCCTTCTTAGTTCAACCTTGCCACTGAGAAAGCATACTCTTACGCGAAGAAAAAAAAATCGCGCGAAGTAAAACCTCAACCTTTCTGATAAAAAAAAAGCCGCGCGCCCTTTGACAGTTGTCAAACAAAATGGCAGCCGCGCGAAAATCCATTTTCATTTTTTTATTTTTAATTAGCTTTAACCGCGTTCATAGTGAATCGTTGTTTGAAAGATCGTATGAATATGTTATGAATTTCGGTAAAACGGTCGCGCCGAGTCTTATGTCGATTTTTCAGTGTTTCGGTGAGGAAGACGCTTGGAATTGTGCGAAGGAAAGGGCGGGAAAACTTTTGGATTCGTTTGATTCGGAAGTTAATAAGCAGAGGAAACTGTGGCAAGGTAAGATAATATTATAATTTAATGTTTCATTTTCAATTAACCTTATTGGGTAACAAATAGTTACAGATTATACACACGTCAGATTTTAATTTTGAAAACGTGTTAACTTAATTATTTTGAAGTAGCAAGTATTTAAAGTTATATTCTTATAATTTAAAACTCATTGATTCTAAATAATTGTCCTGCGTTATGCATTATTTCTTAACTAAATTGTTAGGTACCTATATGTAACAAAAATAACGAAATAATAATAATAATATACCTATACACACAAAACAACACATTCTGCAGTTACTTGGCGTATGCCTGTAACTACGGACTAAACCAGCGTTAGCTGAGAAAAAAAAGGACTTGAATAAAAATAATAATCTAACTCTTTATTGTACAACTATAAATGTCACTGTATTTGTTTTAAATCTAAGTATTTATATAATTAAGGTAGGAGGTGGCTCTTCATAAGACTTTTCCATAACACATAATTTTGGGAGCGGTAATATTTGTCGGCAGACATTTTAGGAATTTGTCGAACACTATGGCGATTAGGTAAACGTGTCTGCCTCAGATGCCAGTGGTTGCGGTTTCGATTCCCGCACGGAACAAGTAAAAAAAATGTTTCGTGTCTGGGTGTTTATCTATTTATGTATTTATATTCTGGGTTTCCCGCTAGTTCGCTACATGATATCCCATAACACAAGCTATGCTTACTTTGGGGCCATTTAGTTGGTGTGATTATTTAGGGTCTTTTTTATTTTAATTGTCGCTGGCTAACCCTAAGTCCTTCCAGCAAAAGTTCACTTGGATTAGTTTCCTTTATGATACGATTATCCAGTATCGATAAGGTTCTCTAAGCCATCCTTACGCGGATAGTCTTAAACAGGTAGCAATAAAATTTACCATAAACGAAAATTTTGAAAACTAGACATAATTTTAGGATCAATCAGCCAGCAGTGAATACCAGTTTTGCACAACGGTTTGGTGATTTTATTAATGCATATATTTACAGTAAAGTAATCCAAAATTGTGACTTAAGGAACAAGAAAGTATTAGAAGCTAAATTCATTATGAAAACATGGCTGCATACGTTATCCTATGATGCAACGGAAGACCTTTTAAAAATCTTTAAATAAAGTATCAAATGGATATCCTTTATTAAATGTAAATAAACCTAAACATAGACTTTAAAATAAATATTATGTTTCCTAATAAAAACAAAAGAGCACCTTGTGATCAAAATACCGCAAATAGTTGCTTCGATACAGGCTATGGCCTAGTGAAGCAACCACTAGATATTAAGTATTTCTTGTAAAATGTGTTCCTGGTTAATAAATATTTTTTCATTTTTCATTTCATTTCAATTTCACGCCTGCATCCCTTATGGGGTAGGCAGAACTCCAGAGGTTTTAAAACCATCTCATGGTGACGTTTGATAAATTTCGTGGCATTATAATAGTGGTAAGAGTCTATTGCAGTGACAGGGGGTCAGCCTATCGCCCACAAAAAAAGTATGCCCGAGAAGAAAAGCAGCTAGCAACCTCTATGTTTTTCCTTCGCTCCCAGTCCAGCATGGAAGTAAAAACTAGTTATAAATAAAACTAAGCATAACTATCATCCTATTCTATGACAAAGCTAACCAATATAAGATCCTTATCTGATAAAGCAGATTCTTATTTTCTTTAAAGTAATTCTAGCCTTTCTATTCGTAGCCCCGATGGTAAAACGTGATATCTTTAATCTGTCACGGTATGTGACAACCGCAAATAACCGGTTGTAAATAGAATGAGCGTTAAGCACCTTTGACGATGTAATTTAGTAGTATTATAGATAAATAAATAAGTGAGTTGAAATAAAAAGAAACATATTTTCCTTCCAAAACCCGTGTGCTTTCGTCACTTACCATCAGGTGAGATTGAGGTCAAACGCGGGTTTAGTCACTTATAAAAAAAAAAAAATATCAGAATTTTCAGGGCGCCAAAGTGGCTTCTGACAAGCCTTAACGACTACCGTATACAAGTATACAGCACCCGGGACCGACCGCTTATCGTGCCCTCCGAAGCACGATCAGTCGTCATGAGAAATGAATGATCGGCGGTCACCCATCCAACCACTGACCGCACCAAACGTTGCTTAATCTGTGATATCGTATGATACACACATTAACCACGGCGTCACGACGATTACAATGAATAATAGTAGATTATTGCATCGAGCACAAAGTAATTTATTATTGCAGACTCTATCCTAACAGGCACGAGAGCAATATAAATTATAAGGCGAGGTGCATAATCTGCTTTTCTTTCAACTATTACCTATAGGAATAGTAGATAAAATTAACAAAGTTCCCGCCAAATCACTTTTTCTATTTTATTTTTTTTCATTTTTAAATCAGAGTTAGCAACAATCATTTTTTAAATTTGGAACAAGTAGGATAGAAATGAATAATACGTACGTAAAAAAAAGTATTGATATCGGCTGGCTGATATACATCTATCAAATAAGTGGTCATTGACGGTGGATTTCAATATCGAACCTCAATCTAAAATCCAATTTTTTTCCATACAAAAACATATCTGGATTTTAGTTGCCATGGCAACGCCCATAGTTTTAAGTGTTTACAAAGAAGGAATTCGGAAAAAGATACAATATTGAAACCCACCATTAGTCTTTCTGCTTTACCAAATCACCACACAGATACAGCTATTTACACAACACGTGTACAACATCATCATCATCACCACAACTCTTTGTAACTCACCCACTGCAGGGAATGAGTCTCTCCCCTGGGTGACGAAGAGGATAGGCCATAATCCACCAAGCTGGCCCAGTGCTGGGTGGTGGATGCCAGAATTTTCAGGGCGCAAGATGGCTTCTGACAAACCCTAACGATTACTGTATACAATTATACAGCACCCGGGACCGACTGCTTAACGTGCCCTCCGAAGCACGGTAGTCGTCGTGAGAAATAAATGGTCGGCGGTCACCCATCCAAGTATCGACCCCGCCGAACGTTGCTTAACCTGTGATATCGTATGATACACACAGTAACCACGGCGCCACGACGACTTACGACGACGAAGTCTAGATAGTATTATGTAAAAATTATATTTGGCTATTTCCACGAGCTCGGAAAATACGTTGAAATTCTCTACGAAAGGTCTAACATGTTTTGAAATTTAACCTAGGAAGATAATGATGACAATTTTTTACCATCAAATCTTTTCTCCATGAGTACATTTTAAGCGCAGAAACATAATAAATCACTTTTGTGGAATTCTTCCCAGACTTTGTTGACAAAAACTACAGAAAACTAGCGAAAGTGAAAAATATTAAGTAGGTACATAAACAATGGTATAGTATTGAGAGTTGGTGCGAATTTATCAATGACAGAAGTCTTGCAATTATATGATAGATTAATTTTAAGTTAACTACTGTTTAAATGCGGTAAATTCTTTTAAGACATGTTGTTTTCGTTGAAAGTTTAAAAATTGATAAAGAAATAGAGCGCTGTGATTTATAAAAATCGCATCAATATTAAATAATTTTGGTCATTTCAATAAGCGATATCTATGCAGACCTTATGAACACACCAATTATGCACAATAATATTGATAATTAATTAAGTAGGTACTTATGTAAAATAAAAAAATTGGGTACCTAATACTTATTATTCGAAATAAAATAATAACGAGAACTCTAAAATACAAATAGATATTTAATCCTACAATTTAATTCAATATACAGTCACGTTTGTTGTGTATCCCTTTAACTTGTTCTCTCCCAATAATATGTATAATAAGTACTTATATTATTATTTGCGATAACACATCACTGCAGTGGAAAATTTATTTCTTATCCGTAAAAACCAATCTTACATCAACTTTGTTTGCATCGCTTTTAAAACAATAGTTCCCAGACTCTTGACATATATTTATAATTTCCTCGATACAGCTTTCGATTGAATAGATATCCAAAGTATCTCATCTTCAATCAAACTTCAATGATTGATCAGGCTCAATTTATAGTTCAGCAACTTATAGTATTGGGCGATAAAATCATTTTCACATCTTTTGTGTCGTTTTTACTGCACAATTTTTTTTTTTAGAATTTTTGCAAATATTTCAGCTGTAAACCATTCTTCAAAAATTACAAAATTCTAAGCTACCATGCATATACATACTTGAAGCATGCAAATTCGTCCGAAATCATCCCGAATTGTATACAAAGCGCAACGAAGTGGTAAGTAAATACGTCCTCAGACCCACCCGGAAAAATACATTATTATAACCAATGTCCCATTTAAAAATACATTCATCTGGTCCTCTACTATAATAGTATATTATGTAACAAGTGAGCTAAGTTGCTAATTACAGTCGACTTAATAATGAGCCGAGATTGTAATTAGCAACGCTCACGAGTTACATACGACGTTTTTCAACACACTTGTGAGTAAAAGTCTGGTTGTCTGTAAGAAATCATGGTTGTCTGTAAGAAATCGCTCATCAGCGATAAGACCGCCTAGTAGTACTTACACAACACACTGTTTGTTTTTTTTTTTCTCATTTACTATTTGTACTGTATACTGAAGTGTAAATAAATAAATAAAATAAAAGACAGACATACGTGGTTATAAAATTTATTTGAAGCAGCTGTTAGCTGCTGCGCGTCAGTAGCCGTGTCCCATCACACGTACACACGCTATTGTTGCTTGGAGGCGCTGTGCGGCGAACGCGGGCCGCTGCTGCTGCACGTGGCCGCGCGCCGCCTGGACGCGCGCGCTCATATATTTAACGTATAACCCGGATCAATAAAATATGCTCTGTTTACTCGCATGTAATTTGCACTAAGGTACAATTCAACTTTGTAGGATTCATTATATTATGCACTAGGGTATAATATATATATATATTATGTATTATATAATATATTATAGCCCAGTTTATAGTTCTAAATTCAATAGAATAAGGCTCACTTTACGAGCAAGTGTGTTGAAAAACTATTTAATCATTTACCGAAATATATCAAACACGAAACAAATGACAAAAGATTCACGCTCTTATTAAAACAACTCCTACTTATAGTGAATTGACGATGTTTTTTTTATCCAAATAATAAATATAATTTATAATGAAAATATAAAACAACTGTTTAACCGGATTAATCGCTTATAATTTATATTTTACATTTTAACTCGACGTTTCGGTGTCTTTGCAGACCCCGTGGTCACGAGAGACTCAGTCTCTCTTAAAAAGTTGTTATATTTAAATTATGAATCGTGAAAACTTAAGACAATACTTATTTAAAACGACTTCAAATGTCCGCTCCTGCATTGCAATACCTAATACAGGTGCATAGTTTTACTTATTCACCACTGCAGGGCTATGAGTCTCTCCTCTGGGTGACGAGGAGGTATAGACCGTAATCCACCAAGCTGGCCCGGTGCTGGTTGGTGGATGTCAGATATTTCAGGGTACCGAAGTGGCTTCTGACAAACCCTAACGACTACTGTATACAAGTATACAGCACCCGGGACCGACTGCTTAACGTGCCCTCCGAAGCACGGAAGTCGTCGTGAGAAATGAATGGTCGGCGGTCACCCATCCAAGTACCGGCATCCTAATCCTAATCGTTTGATACGCACAGTAACCAAGGGTCACGATGACTTAGTTGCAATAAAGTTTTACTTATTATTATTGTAAATTTTCTATTGTTATAAATTGTCACCTATAAAATTGCAATAAAATATTGAGTATTGAGTATCCCTTAAGTATGAAGTAGGCAAAATACCAGAAGCTTTTGAGATAGGTAGATGTCACGTTTGACACGTTTGGAGGAATTATAATGATGGAGTGACCAGGGGTCAGCCTATCGCCCACATAAATAAAACCTTTATCCCTTAACTGATTTTTACAGTATGCCCGGGAAGAGAAGCAGCGGTTACATTCTGTGTGTTTTTTTCGCTTCCAGTACAGCATAATTTTAATTCTATTCAAACGTAATTTTCTCATCATCGCCATCTTTTGTTACAGAGGAAGCTGATGCGGAAGTAGCGGCATCAGGGCGATCCTTGGAGGAGATGCCCTCGAAGCTGGGTCAGGAGGTGGAGGAATCGCTGAACACTTTAACGCGGGCAGTGGCTCATGGCGTGGCCAGGTAAGAGACTTATTGGTTAAGGTTTTTTGTGCAGAAAGTTAAACAAAAGTAAAAGTTACCAAATTTTTGACTTTACGCTGTCTCAAAGTTCTGCTCTATATCTGTGATAGTTCTTTGAATTATTTAATAAAACCAAAACAATCTTTGACACATTGAGTTATGTAATAATGTTGGCAATTAAGTGTAATTATTATGTATATTTCAAATTACACGCCTACTGGCGGAAAGGAGCCGACAACCTGACAAGTCTGTCGGGGATCAGGCAAGAGATTGGCAAACGATTCGGGCAGTATTTATTTATTCTAGTTTCATTGAACAACGAACAGTGTAATTACTCCTAAACATATATTATCTTGACAAATTATTCAACACAATTTCAATGTTGTCGCAAATAACTTACGAAATAGGAAAATAACAAACTTATATTAAACTTATTTTAAACAATAAACAAACTCAGTCAAAACAAACAAAGCAAAACAATAATCAAACCCAAAATTTATGCATTGACGATAGTTGGGGAACTGAACGCAAATTAAGAAAGCGAGATTTAAAGTATGCCTTACATCGAGCAACACCGCATTTTGCATGCGTGCTGGAAGCGAACCGCCGACGAATTCCAGCGTTTCAAGGTGTCTAACCACAGTGGCTGGGTGGGGCCAACGATACCTTTCAAATACAGACATTAAGGTGCTCAACCAATAAGGATATTCAACAACCATTTCTCAAAATTTCCTCGGAAATACAACTTTCTCGTACCAAAAGTCCTGCTAAAGCCTCAACCCACGTGGTACACAGTAGGATGACACAGAAACCGGTTGGACAGGAACTACTTTCGCAGCCTTAAATGGCGAATGGAAAACGGTTAGATAATTATGTTAGTGATTTATCTATTTAGATTGACGCGTCATCGTTGTTTATCGTAGGTTAGTGCTAATTATTGGGTTTTTAGCTGACTTTCTTCTATTTATATGTGTTAGCAATGCTTTGTATTACTCAAATGGTGAAAAATTGAGGTTTCTTATATCGTAATATTTTGGCATTTTCGATGAATTTATATTTAGAGGACTTCTATCTACTTATTTCTATATTCTATATACTTCGATGGACTTCTATTTAAGAGTTGCTATTTCCCCACGTTTGCACCTATCATAACGTGTAAACACATCATCATTTTAAATATGCTAGTAAATTAAATATACACATTAGCATAAGGAAATCAAATAATAAAGCGATCCATTATGACACATTTGCTATATTTACTCCACATACTGCAACTAATAAGTATCTATGTGTGTGAAGGGTTAAAAGCAAAATTATTGGATTTATTTTTACACACCATTTGCTATTAAGAACGTTGCAAAAAGCATTTTTTATCACGAAGATTGATCTTGGAGCGAAGGTCAAGTTCCATAATTTCGCATTACCTACTCTAAATAAAAAAGTATTGTAAATATAGAGCAACGAACTATCGAAAGTCGTTATATTTGTTTACTAATTCACCAAAAAACGCGAGCACTTTCCTCACATGATAATTAGCAAGACACTGGCCGTGAATATTTCTAGGTCAAGTGAAAGTCACGTGTGACCACTGTGCAGGAGACTGAATGACGACGCGTTTATATATTTTGGACATGATTTTTGTAATATTTCCACAATTTTTAAATTGACCTTATTAAAGTAAAAGGTTCAGATCAATTTATTGCTTTCCATTACTTTTACTTTTTTGATTGGCATTTTTATGTAAATTGAGCTTGTTGAAGCTTCATCAGAAGTGGTATGAATATACTGTTTAAGTCGTTGTGGCAACGTGGTGACTGTGCATATCAAACGATATAAGCGCGCTCGGCGCGGCCAGTATTAGGACGGGTAAGGGCACGTTAAGCAGTCGTCGGTCCCGGGTGATGTATACTTATATACTGTATTCTTTAGGGTTTGTCAGAAACCATTTCGGAACCCTGAACATTCTGACATCCACCACCCAGCACTGGGCCAGCTTGGTGGATTACGGCCTAAACCTCCTCGTCGCCCAGGGGCGAGACTCATATTCCTGCAGTGGGCTCATTACACGGAGTTGTGATGATGATGATAAATATTCTGATCACACAGGAAGCAAAAGATATTTATTGTATAATGGGCCGTATTCACTAATTCTCTAATGTCAAAATAAGAAGCTTCACAATTTATAGCACCTTTTTAACTTGAAGTCTCCTAATTTGTCATTAAAGAGAATTAAAATTAGCAAATATAATGTCGAATCTAGCCCATGATGTTCCTGGCGTAGCAAAAAAAACTTTCATTGAACTTTTCTCTTGATAGTAGAGACGTCGCACACTTAATAGTTATTTAATCAGTATCATTTCCTCTGATGTTATGTGTTCCTGGTACTATCAACAAATTTTTCGAAATTTCTATCTAGCACTTTTGATTATGAAACTTGAATGTTGTTGGTGCGAGGTTTAAGAGATCATCGATATCATTTGTTAAATCAATTTCATGCTCTTCACTATACTTAAAATGGGTGCTCATTAAACAGACTTCTTTAAATAGCATTATTAACCGCCTAAAAATCTAATTTGCCTTTTAAATTACTATGTCAGCCACAATCCGTGCCACAAACCACGTCGGTGTTATTTAAAAAAGCTCTAGGGCTTATGGCGCTTCGCCGGCAGCTTCCGCGGCACCGCTCGCTTCGCTCGCTCGGCTCTCGCACGTATATTACTATATCCAACCTAACTGCACCGCACTAAACGCACAGACTTTCAATTTAAAAAAAAACTTGTTGCATATTATTTTTCATCGCAATTTTAATAAATCTATTACTTAGTATAAATCATTGTGGTATAATTATAGTATAAATTGCTTCAAGACACATTTTTCGCAAAAGTTATTGTCTCGTGACTAAGTTATGAAAATAGAAGCTAGATTACGTAGCCAAAAAAAATATTCTGTGGCTAGGACTTATTATTTCTCTTTTAAAAGGTGCGCTTCGTGGAATACTTTAGTTGCGATTCGAAATAGGTGTGCTAAGTGGAATACCCCATTATTCCACACTAGAGGCGATGCTATCAGCTTGGTGTCTACTTATTTCTATGCAAAATGAAATAACGTGTCTTATTGTGTATGAGTCATAAAGACAATGAGGAGTTTTCAGTCTACGATTAAAAAAAAAAGTAGTTCACTTTTCAACATTAGATGGCGCTGATCTAACTCAAGTGTCAACTCAAGTACCAATTTCAGTACCGTACCTACGTGTAATAATTATTAATATACTTCATGTAAAGAAAAAACGCTGCAAAACAAACTAGGAGAATAAAAAACAATGAAATGTAATATTATTAATTTGAAGGTTATGGCAATCAGCAAGAATTTTATCTCTACGATCAGTCAACTGTCAAAAAAGAGGATACGATATTGACATTGACTCTTCAGTTTTGTTCAACGCCATCTAGTATGTATTGAAAAAGCTTAAAAAAAAAATGAAACGAAAAGGCCTCATTGAAACGAGCAACAAGTAACTATTTTCAAGATGACCTTGTCAAGGTCTTCTGTAGGTCACAGTTCTGGATCTTAGTTAAATGATTAAAGGCAGGAATCACGTAAATAAAATCGTGATTCAAATTTGTTTCAAGACTTTCTTAATTCGATATTTCTTCTTTATTCTATACAGATATGTAAAAATATATAAAAAAACCACGTCCACGTCTTCTGACATATCGAAAATTAAGTTAAATATACAATATGATTATGGGTGATAATATCAGCTTGAAATCGTATTTTATTTACTCTAATATTATATGAGTTTCCGTTGAATTTATCTGGTCTATGGAAGATCAGCCTGTATGAGCCTCCGCCGAGCGCCGTCCACGTAGGAAATGGTCCAGTACACGAGACCATTTCCCCACACATAGCCCTAATAGCCGTAGCAGGTCCCCTCACGCACTACGGCTGGCTATGGAGAGGGAGAAGGTGAGCGTATTTCCTTCTCCGTCCCCCCCTCCGCCTACGGCGGATTTGTGCCGAAGAGGCGTCATCCTCCCGGCACCGCTCTGCCACCTCCTTCTGCGACATTACGTCCTCGCAGAAGGAGGTCATGGCTGCCCAAGCCTCTGGACTCGCTAACATGGCTTTAACCACGCTAGGAAGCGAGAGGTCCTCTCCGACGATAGACGACAACTCGTGCCGCAGCCGACCCCACGCCGGACACACCACTAAGGTGTGCTCCGCCGTGTCGTCGGCCGCCCCACAATGGTGACACTCTGTCGTCACCTCCCGCCGGTCACCCACCTTCGATGCACCCACTCAACGAGGACCGGATGAATCGCATCGATCGTCCAGGCCGTAAGCGGGTGCGACGAGGGACTCTTCCCACCTAAGGAGGGCCCTCCTGGCACTCCTGCGGACGCGTGCCACCTCCTCGGGACAAGGGCGCTCGCCCGCATCCCTCCTTCCGGCTCGAGTTCACACGAGGGGCGCTAGCCAAGACGCAGGCAGCTTAGCTAACTATAGGCAGGTGTCTAATAGCTAAAGAAAGAAACTTTTGGACTCTCCTTCATGTATTAAGTTTAACGGCTTTCTGTAAAAGATAGATTTTGGAGCTGTGAATAATTTTAAGGAGGTTGAGTTTGGTGTGCAGTGTGTTTTATTATATTTCTATATTTTACATTTTAATTCAACTATTTTGTTATTTATGTACACACCTTGTATTTACAGATCCCAAAAAATAAATAATCTTATCTAAATCCACTTAAAAAGTGTTTTTTTACTTGACTATGAATAGTGAAAAGACAATATTAGTATAGTGAAAGTTAACCAGAGCTTAACTTAAAATCAATAGTGATTAGAAAACAGTAAAACCAATATATTAAATACGTGAAATCTTTGTTTTTACGCAGTCAACATTGTAAAACAGCACCACAGTGAACCATTCATACCATCATACAACAATGGGTTGGTTTCATCTCGTGTGAGATCACAAAACTGTTACAAACAGAAGGTTAGAGCGATTCGATCAAGTGCTAGAAAAAACACTTTTTATTTTTGTTTACCTAGTCCACATTTTGTTATGGTTTGATATTGTAGGCATAGTTATAATAGAATCAGATAGGCCACTCCATAGAAACATGCAAGAAACGAGAATATGGAAGCGATGAGAAGAATCTGTGAATCGCTTCCACATTTTCATGTGGAATAATCTTTTATTTAATTTCATATTTATATATCGTCTCTTTAAAATTAAAGAATAGGTGTTTTATTCCTATATACCTGCCACCAGATTTGTACCATTTTGTTAATGCCAATATTTTGATATCACCCGTTTTCGTTGGATACGCCCAAAAACTCGTATGTCAACTCAAAATCCACTTTCAAATGCAAACTGCACAAGACAGCACATACAGTTAAAATGTTGAAGTGAACGTGGTTTGTACCTTTCTTGTTTTAATCGAACTAAAATGAAGACATAAGCAATTAGGTCACCGCAACTACAAGTAATAAGTCAAAGAAGTAGAGTTCATAGTACTGCTCGTTTATTTATTTATTTATTTATTTATTAGGACCACCAGTAAAAGTTACATTATATCTTAAATCTAATTGATTGACACAGAAAAAAATGCAAAATGCAACCTCTGATTAAGGTAGCCACAACATTCAAACATAGATCACGAAATATTTATAAGCAAAAAAAAAAATTTAGTTAAATAGTATTAAATGTATGCTAATAAAAATATACCATAAAAATTAAAAACAGAATAAAATTTTTAAAATGTAGCAATTTCAATAACAAGTCATTAGAATTAAAATTAAAAGAAAATAGATTAAAACATAAAAATAAAACATTTTACAATATCCTTTGTTTATATAAAATTAGAATTAAATTAAAAGAAAATACAAATAAAATTAAATTAAAACATTAGCATTAAAATTGAGTTAAAAAAATATGAGTAATATTATAAAAAGAACTATGCTTCTACACTTCTCACGGCTATGTTTCCCGTTCCCGTGGGTATTTCGGGAATTCCTTCCATAATGCAACTAGGCACACATTTAAAAACCTTTTTTAGTACGTTTCACATCGGTGCACTCAAGGAATAAGATAACCTGTTGGTCTGAGAGATACAGATACCTATATGATATTACAGATCCATTAAATTATAGACATGGCTACAATATGAAAAGATTATATCGAAATTTACTTCAAAATTAAACTACAAAAGCTTGTTGCGGTTAATCTATACGCAAACATCAAAAAATGGGTTAGGAGTTTTCAATTAAATTATGATACCTTTTTGCCGAATAAAAAAAAATATACAAGTCATTACGGTCGTCGTATTTATCTATACTAATATTATAAAGAGGAAACCTTTGTATTTTTGTATGTTTGTATTGAATAGGCTCAAAAACTACTGGACCGATTTCAAAATTTCTTTTACCATTACTTAGAGGGATTCTTCCGAATCCGTATAGGCTACTTTTTATGCCAAAAATCCCGCGGGAATCGAAATTGCGCGGGTAAAACCGCGCGCAACAGCTAGTAGTATATAATTTAGATCAAGGTCATTTAAGTCAACTTCCTAAGCCTTCTATGCCTATAAATTTTGTGGTTATACGAGTCGACGCGTAATAGCGCATTACACAGCGCCTGCGCAAGTAGATTACCTATTATACTCATCCATCTCATATCAAAGTGATATTTAATGGTTTCGTGGTATAATAGTGTTAAGTGAATTTCTAAAACATTGTGTTTTTTTCGGATTGTTATGTTTCAATGGAAAATAACTGGTGGGATTTAAAAGACGAAGTTTTTATGCCTCTTTTGTGTAGTTTATAGGATTTTGAACTTTAAAGCTTAAGAATAATAGTTTTGTCAAGTACGTACAGTTGCTAGTGTTTCTTGCGTCTGTGTCCGCGTAAATTAGAATTCTGTGGGGATATCGATGTCAAAGTCGTGGTTACTGTGTGTATCATACGATATACAGGTTAAGCAACGTTCGGCGCGGTCGGTACTTGGATGCCTGACCGCCGACCATTCAATTCTCACGGCGACTTTCGTGCGTGCTGTATACAGTAGTCGTTGGGGTTTGTCAGAAGCCATTAAGGAGCCCTGAAAATTCTGACATCTAGCACCCAGCAGCACCCTGCTTGGTGGATTATGGCCTATAATACCTTCTCGTCACCCAAGGGAGAGACTCATACCCGTGCAGTGGGCTCATTACAAAAAGAGTTGTGATGATATATCTAGGGTCGGCAGACTAAAGCACTTAAGTCAAAAAGATAAAGTTTTCAGGAAGTAAAAAAAAACTATATTGTAAATTACTCAATGTTATTTATGTATTAGAAAAATTAAAACATTATTGAGTAATTTACAATATAGTTTTTTTTTACTTCCTGAAAACTTTATCTTTTTGACTTAAGTGCTTTAGTCTGCCGACCCTAGATATATTACCTAGGTATTATAGTGTAAGTGTTATATTATCAGGTTTAAGGTTCATATGAGAATATAACAATCTTCGATAATGACGAATTGTGACATTATTAGATAGGGATTATACTTAAAACGGTGAACGCTGCGTCACGTGTGTCTACACGCGTACCGTACGTCCGTATCGTACGCGCGCACGACACGCGTGACGCAACTTCGCTATCGAAGCTCTCATCTCCACAGCATTATTTCTGCTTTCATGTGTCTTCTGCCACACCCAAGATTAAATAATAATAATAAATATGACACTCACACAACATTATCTAGCCCAAATTAAGTTTCTTAAAGAACTTGTATTATGGATTCTAGATAACTGATATACTTAAGAAATATATAAACATACATATTGAATAAATACATATTTTTTATTAGAATAAACTTAAATAAACACATAAACATCCATGACTTGACGACTAATATCTGTGTTCATCACACAAATATCCGCCGCCGCCGGGATTCGAACCCAGGACCTCTGGCATAGAAGGCAATGTATATTACCGCTACACCAGCCGGTCGTCAAGATTCACTACCATACATAAGTATTGGCGCCAAAACTCGCTCAAGTACGGCCAGACGAGCCTTATTCGCTACAATTTTGCTTGCCATTATCGAGTACAAGGCGCCATTAACACGATTTCCAGCTTTTACTTCTTTCAATATCACCTTCATATTTCCCATCTCTTGTAAACAAGGACCCCAAGTATACAAACTCTTTCACTTGTTCCACTTTTTCGTCTCCTATCATAATATTGCATTCCGTCATATCTTCATTCCTCTCCATAACCATGACTTTCGTATTTCCAACATTCACTTTCAAACCGTTCCTTTTAAATTACTCATACAACACATTGACCATTTGTTGCAATTCCGACGCTGACGATGCAAGTAGAACCTGGTCGTCAGCGTAAAAGCAGAGTTTTGATCAATGCCTCATTCATTTCTAAGCCCCATTCAGATTCTTTTAGAACTGTCAAATAGGTATCCACGAATAGGTTGAACAGCCATGGAGACGCTACACAGCCCTGTCTAACACCGCGTTCGATGCTAAACCAATCCGTGTAGGTAGTCATCATGCAACCTGACACAGGCACTCGAGTCCTTTTAAGGAGTTGAGTGCCCGTATCAAGTCACGCATACTAGGATAGAGTTGACCACAGCTTATTTCTCATCACATTGTCATTAGCCTTTACCTTTGTTACTTATAAATATTTATATCAAAAACTTTGACTTTTAATTCTTTTAAGTAGACACTTAAACTTTTACTTTATTATCTGGCTATAATTTCGATAAAAATATAGAAAGTATTCGTTTTATCACATTAAAACGAAATTTGGTACCTCCACTACGAGTCACATAGGCGTTACTCACGGTCCCAAAAAAGTAAATTGATAGTAATTCCATTTTATTTTGTGTGATTCATATACTTAACTCATATGTAAGTAGAAAGTCAAATGCATGAATTCAGCCAGCATGTTCTTAAAAATACAAGTACTTACATACTAATTCAACAATATTATTCAAAAAACACGGTCATATTTAGAAAGCATTTTTAGAGGAAAACAACTAAAGTACTGTGGTTAAATAAAACACTTTTTAACCGGATTTTTCGCGTATATTTACATTTTAAATTTTAACTCAACGTTTCAGTGTCTTTGCAGACGCCGTGTTCACGAGCGAGTCGAAACGACCCGAAACGTCGATAGTATGAAAATAGTATGAATCGCGAAAAATTAAGACAATAGGTATACTGTGGTTAAACATTGTTATTTTGAATAATCAGTTACAATTTTATGTCCAACTATAATATAATCATAAACATTCATTCATTCATAATCACAGGTAACAAAAATAAAAACAGATGGTATATAATAATGAGTTGCAGCCGTGATTCGCCATTACATTGGGATATGAATAATAATATACAGGATTAATTTTAATCAGCGCATCACATCTTGCAGGCAGCCTACACATCAATTGCTTGGTGGTAGGATCCCTTCTGGGTCCGCCTGGCTAGCGACCACCCTTTATATAAAGTCTGCCGCCAAATGTTACCGCTCCGGCGGTAATGTGTTCCGGCAATTTTGTATAAAGAGCAAGTTCCTTCCTAAACCCGTGTGCTTCCATCTTCGACCTCATCGTCACTTACCATCAGGTGAGATTGAGGTCAAACGCGGGTTTAGTCACTTATAAAAAAAAAAACCCAACAACATTTGTTCTACAACTTATTCAAAATAATAGTTTTCCCACACCTTATAAGTTCTTTTAGAAATTTACACGTTCAAACAAATTTATTAAACAAGATATTAATCCGGGTTGTCTGGAAGAAATCGCTTGCTAGCGATAAGACCGCCAATTGTTATACAATAATATACATATAATTCTTCTTGTTTGTAATCCATTTTGTTATTGTATGCAAAAAAGAGTAAATAAATAAATATTAATAAAAATGAAATTGCTATATTTAATAAGAAATCGTTAAGTTTGTTTTTATGAAGGTATCGCGAAATCGATATAGATCATGACAGTTTGACAGCTCAAAGCTTATGTCAACATGCTCATGAACTATCACTTTCTCGACATTTCCCAGAGAAATACGGTTTCTATAGACCTACTGTGTGCGTAACCGATTTTCTCATGTTTAACTAGTCTTGTTAATATTTGATTTTCTCGATTTCTGTTTGTCCGTTCGAGTGATATTAAGATAAGCTCCGGTTTGCTTTCGTGTTTGTTTTCTAAGTATGATTAGACCCCGTTCAGTGGTTCAAATTTGATCATGATTACACATATTTTGTCAGCGTAGGTTCAACTTAGGCCGTATACAGAAAGAAAGCTGGAAACTTATAAGCGCTTACCGGTGCTTGACAGCGCTGGTCCATTTTACTCAAACAAAGCAGGTTCAGGCAGATCAAGCAAAATGTCGGTCTCATCGGACGATGATTTCCCAGCGCTGACCAGCGCGTGTTGAAGCTTGTCGGAACTTGTCGGCACCGTTCAGTGCTTATCGGCGCACGTTCATAAATTTTCCTGCGCGGGTCACCAGCGCTATCAAGAGCTGGTAAGCGCTTGTAAGTTTCCAGCTTTTTTTCAGTATACGGCCTTAGAATAGGCCTACTGATCCTGGATAAGCTTGCCGTCAAGGGCATATAATCCGAGTGATCCATGCTTGGTGGTAGGATCCCGTCAGGGTCCGACAGGCTAGCGACCACCCTTGATATAAAATTTGCCGTCAAATATTACTGTTCCAGCGGTGATGTGTTCCGGCAATATTTTATGAAGAGCCAGTTCTTTCCTAGGCCCGTGTGCTTCGACCTCACCTTCACTTACCATCAGGTGAGGTTTAGGTTGAACGCGGGGTTAGTCTTTTAAAAATAAAAGTTATATCTTACGGCAGTCCATTCTATTAAGTGCCTATCTCACGCTCAACCGACCGCGCATTATGCTTAAAATGTAGTGCAAAGTTCATGTAAATGTGTGTCTTATTGCCTTTATATTACGGTTACATTAGTGGAAAATTCCTTTTTTTATATAAAATGTGGATGGGACCTTTGTCTTCCATGACATCTGATGTTAAGTGAACATGAAGACTAAGGAGGTACACGTCCATCCACGAGAAACCTATTCACTCGACGCTTAACAGTAGGACTATTACTAGTAGGACTATACTGGTTAGGGAAGATAGACGCAGGCAGTTCATTCCAAACCTTGGCGACCCGTATCAAAAAGGTACTGTCAAAGCGCTTAGTTCGACTTTTCGGAATATCTACCACATACGGATGGAAGTTCTATCTGTGTCTAGTAGTAGTCCTTTCGAGTCTACGGTCAACAGAGATATCTCACTAAGGGTATTTGGTACGAATATAAGCCTTTGATACCTCAATGCCCTTGGTTGAAATGAGTTGATATTTTGTTAGTTCTGAAGCTTCATTGGTTACATCCCATAAAATACTGTCTGGTTCATGATGCGATAAATCACATCTGATTGTAGTCAGTACCCACGGTATAGTGGGGATATATTTCATATGCCACTGGTATGTGGTCATAGATGAAAATAAGTACCTACTAAAGTATAGATGGCCGTCTCGCCGATTTTGCACTAGGGCGCCAACTAGGCCCCAGGACCGGAACTAAAAAGCGAGGAAAAGGTGCGGGCGGGAGATGCTCCATCTAAAACATTGAAGAGTTTTTTAGAAAAAAAAAAAAAAGACGTGTGGCACTCGGAGACTGCCGCGGTAAAGCTATTGCATAGCATTTTTTATCAACTTATGAAATTATAATTATTTATTTTATTAATGCAGTAATGTTTGATCTAATATGAAGTCCACAAGTTCCTATTAGATGGCGCTGATTTTTTATTAAAGCCAGCATGTAAAGTTATGAATCAATCAATCATTTATTTGCATAAAATATGGTACAGATTTAGGACTTAAAATTAAAAAAAATAGGTCATACATATTTTACCTTTTTAGGGCATGCAAAAATAAATTACTATTGTTCAAATTAACAAAAGTCTCAAAGTATTCGGCATATTGTGATTTTTCCGTAATTCATTTAAGGTAATTTCCAACAAGTTAGGTTTAGACAAAAGACCCGCAATATTTTGATGAAATATTTTTAGTTGATTTGAGTTGTTATTTAAATTTACTTTATTTACGAAAAAAATTTAATTCATTATTTTCCAAGTTATTTTTTGTCTTTTTAAGAAAGTAGAACGAAATCGTCCCCTTTTTAATTATATCCTGAGTAGTATTTATTCGGATGAGATTTATAGTTTGCATTTGAATGTCCAATTTTTATGTCTATTTTATTTTCAGTCATTTTTAAAAAGTATTACGGAATTGTTCCCTTTTTAGTTACACCCTGAGTAGTAGTTGAATTATATTTATAATCTGCACCTGAATGTATATTTTTAACCTTTGAATGTTTATTCTTAATATGATACTTAGTAAATGACAAGATTTTTTTACTATAATCACATTCATCAATTATTAAATTTATTTTCTTACATATAGCAAACCATGTGTAGCAAACGCAGTCTTGTAATCGTACGAATTTACTATTAAAAAAGTGTTTACTTAAATTATGTTATGTCATTCAACTTATTTTCGTTAAGAAATCTATTTTTAATTACGCTCAGAAGTATAATATTGCAATTAATATATTTATTTAAAATTAAACATGTTTCTAACAACACTTTTGTCGGGTTTGTGTCGTGTTCACCTACGCAGATTATTATTTTGTCCTTTTCTTTCTTTGGGTCTTAAGCATCGTCAATATTTCTTCAGTGCATGCGTAAGGTATAGTAAAAGATATAACTTCATATTATTCGTAAGGATTATTAAATCTTGATCTTACTAATCTGTTACGAAGACCTTTACATTGCTGTCCACCAATTACAAAGATTCTGTATTCTTCATGTCTATTTTTCTTAGATGTCACCAATACCTTATTCTCTTCCACTGCCTGGAGATTTTTTTTTGTTTTTAGTAGTGAGGACTCCGGTTCCACTCGTAGACAATCCTTGTTACTCTCCTTCAATGGTGATGATAGTGAGTACGATGGTGATGGTGGCAATGATTGTAATTTCTCTACGTTTTCATTGTTTGTATTAGCTATTGTCTGCCGACGACTTTTTTTTCTTTTTGTTTTGTTTCGTAGAGTTTTTAGTTTCAAGCGTTTTGGTGCACATATTTTTGAGTAAGTGCACTTGTCGAGATAATTGACTAACTTCTTGTTTTAAGCCAACGTTTTCAATTATAATATTCTCCATTTCCATGTACGTGCTTTCAATCTGCCTCTGTAAATTAATTATTTCAAGTTTCAAGTCTCCAGTTTGGTCTGCACTCGATAAATTAAAACTTTTTGAAGCTGTGTCAAGATCAATAGTGTCTAGAGACAAATTGTGATCCAGGGATTCACATGAATGTGTGTGCGTGATGCTAGGCGACTTGGCTGCCGGAGGTTTTAAAGCCTTTTTCCTCCTAGTAGTGACGGTACTTATCTGGCTATTTGATGTACCTGGCTTATTTTTAGCTTTATCTTTTTTTTCTTGGCTTGGAGCACTTCCGTATACATTTAATGCACTGCCTTTTTTATTGAGTTCAGCTGTTTAAGTATTATAAAACCTTTGAGTCGAAATATTTTCGCATTCTTTGTGATAAATTAATTTACAATTTGTACATGTCAGGTTTTCATTATTCAATATATTCTTTTTACATTTGTTAAATTTTTTAATGTCGTTTTTTGGTGTCATTATTTCTGTTTAACTTAGTCAATCAATCAATTTGTTTGTAACTGCCTTTTTTTTTTTTTTTTTTAATTTATTTATTTTAAGTCGCTTTATAACTACTATGGTCATTAGCGACTACAAGAACTTACATTAAATGAATTTATACATGTTTATCATTTTAAGAAAATTGAGTGTCTTTGGATATCCTTCCTGATTTAAACAGTCTTTTATGGTTTTAGGTATACAACACAATATTTTTTCTGTTTTATATTCTTGACATTCTTCTAGTAGATGAAGTACAGTAAGATCCACTCCACATTTGCATTTAGTTTTATTAGTTTTAAGAATCAAATAAATATGAGTAATATTTGTATGCCCAATACGCAGTCTAGTGGTAGTTACTTGATCTCTTCTAGATTTAAAAGAAATCAGGGGTTTGTCAAATATAGAAAATCTAATGCTATTTAATTTACTATTATTATTCTTCCAATCAGTATCCCATACCATTTTTACCTTTAATTTTATATACTTTTTTAAGTCTGTTGGATTTGATTTCGTGGAATTGTTAATTGTGTCTAAATTGGCAGCATTTTTGGCTTCTAAGTCAGCCTTTTCATTACCTAGTATCCCTTGGTGACTTGGGATCCACACTAATTGGAATATGTACTGATCTTCTTGTAAATTTAATATTTTTTCTTTGATTTCAATTATAAGTGGATCTATATTGTTGATATTTTTTAACGCTTGTAAACAAGATTTCGAATCAGTAAATATAACGAATTTATTTGTTTTGGGTTCGTTTTGGATAATTTCTAAGGCCTTTAAAATAGCTATAGCTTCACAGCTGAAAATTGTGTGAAAATCCATTAGTTTAAAACGATAACTGTTATTTTCGAAAACTACTGCACATCCTGACTTTCTTCCTATGACTGAACCATCCGTATATAAAAATCTATAATCATGCATGTTTTGTTTAAATTCATTATATAAACTGTAATAAATATATTGTGGAGTGTCGTCTTTTAAATTATTTGCTAATTCCAGATTCAAAGGGAATTGGATGTTTTCCCATGGTCCAAAGGAAGGGATTTTTTTTGGAAAGACTATAGGGAGACTAAAATCTATTTCATTCAAATACTTTAAAGCTCTAATTCGTAAAGGTTGAGGGAGATTCGGGCGAGACTGATATATTCTGTTAGTTTCTGGGGACATTGTGTAGTAGTTATAAATTGGATTGTTTGGTTGGGAAAGTATATTTATAGTATATGTCAAAACAAGTTGTTTTCTTCTATAGCAGAGTGGCAAATTACTTGACTCTGCCAAAATACTCTTAGTGGGACTAGTCTTAAATGCACCGATACTGAGTCTCAAGGCCATACTTTGTATAGCTTCTAGTGATTTTAATGCACGGGTCTTTGCAGAGTCATAAATAATGGCACCGTAATCTAGCTTTTGTCTGATCAGCGCATAATATGTGTTGATCAAACATTTCTCGTCAGCACCCCAGTTAAGTGACGATAGAACTTTTATAACATTTAATCTTTTGTAGCATTCAGCTTTCAGTTTAGTGATATGTACATTCCAAGTCATTTTAGAGTCAAATATCATTCCTAATAATTTTAGATTCTTAACTTTTTTAATGTTATGACCATTTAAAGTTAGTTCTTTATGTCTCGATATCTTATTTTTCTTTGTAAATATTATATATTCTGATTTGTTTTGAGAAAATCTAAATCCCGATGTTTTTGACCATTCTTGAAGTTTATCAAGTGCGTTTTGTATGAGTTTTAATGTAGGCGTGAGAGTTCTACCAGAGCAAGTTATTGTTAAATCATCTGCAAAGAGAAATGCTTTAATTGGTCGAGAAATGTGTGAAATGACATCGTTAATAGCTAACAAAAATAAAATTACGCTTAATACAGAGCCTTGTGGCAAACCGTTTTCGAGAATTACTGGTTCTGACAGTGTGTTATTGATTCTAACTTTAATTAATCTATTAGACAGAAAGTTTTTGACAAATGCTAGTGTGTTTCCTTTAATATTATGTTCTTGCAGAAGTTGAATTACTCTATGTTTCCAGACCATTTCATATGCTTTTTCGATGTCGAGAGCTACGGCGACTAAGAAGTTATTGTTAGCAAAGGAATCCAAAATTTCATTTTCAATATTCATAAGGTGGTCTGAAGTTGATCTAAATTGCCGGAATCCGTACTGATATGCTGATAGGCAGTTATTTGTTTCTAGATACCATCGAATTCGTTTACTTATAATTTTTTCAAGTATTTTACATAAATTACACGTTAGGGATATAGGTCTATAACTTATGGGGGTATTCGGTAATTTGCCAGGTTTAAGTGTGGGAATTACTAAAGCTTCACGCCAACAATCAGGGAATATTTGTCTTTGCCATATAAAATTATAAAGTCTGAGTAGATATTCCAATGCGCTTGTAGGGAAGTGCTTAATCATAATATAAGGGATATTGTCCGGCCCTGGGCTGGAGTTTCCACTTTGGGAGATTACTGATATTAATTCGTGCCATGAAATTTCTTTATTAATAACATTTGCATTATTAGATAAATCAAAGTTTGTTTTAGACTCTTCATTAGTTCTGTAAATGTTGAATTGATGGTCATAATTATTAGTGCTCGAATTTTCTGCAAAGTTTTTGGCCAGTATATTTGTGGTTTCATCTGGATTTGGTGTTAGTTTGTCATCATGGTTTTTAAGGATAATAGTACCAAAGCTATGACGATTATGATTAATTTTTTTAACTTTATTTTTTGGTGTCATTATTTCTGTTTAACTTAGTCAATCAATCAATTTGTTTGTAACTGCCTTTTCTTTTATTTAATCCTATTAAAACAAAGTAAGTTTCCAATATAAACAACTTAAAAAAAAATATTTATAATTTTAAAAGGAGAAAAGAAAAACATAAAAAAGAATTAATGTCAATGCGATTATCAGGGCTTGAACTCGTAACTCTTGATCGGGAAAAAAATATCAGTTTTTTTTGTGCTCAGCTGTTAAGGTATTATAAAACCTTTGAGTCGAAATATTTTCGCATTCTATGTGATAAATTAATTTACAATTTCAGGTTAGGTTTTCATTATTTTATTCATTATACATTTCAGGTTTTCATTATTCAATATATTCTTTTTACATTTGTCAAATTTTTTAATGTCGTATTTTGGTGTCATCATTTCTGTTTAACTTAGTCAATCAATCAATTTGTTTGTAACTGCCTTTTCTTTTATTTAATCCTCTTAGAACAAAGTAGGCTTCCAATATAAAAAACTTAAAAAAAATGTATTTATAATTTTAAAAGGAGAAAAGAAAACATAAAGTAATCATGTCAATGCGAATATAGGGCTTGAACTCGTAACTCTTGATCGGAAAACTTTGACGTTACCACTCGGCCACTCGTCGTTTTACTCAGATCAGCGAAATAAAGGATTTGTTATGAAAGCCAACTATTGTTTATTTACCTGTAAACTCTAAAAATTTTCATGTTGCCTAGAATGGATGCCTCTCGATAGATGGCGCTGATTGTTTATTAAAGCCCGCATAAAAGCGCAGATTTTTTCGTTACGGAATTTCTGGATTCGGTCCCCGCGCTCAAGGCCCGCGATAGAAGCTATGCAATAGCTTAATTAAGAATAAATTTATCCTCGAACAACAAAATTGGCAAAAAGTTGAAAACGCAAACGTATTTGACTTGAAAACCAACGGATTCTTAGTGATACAACATTTTTGAATCGCATAGTACGTACAACACAACACGTTGATGTTTTACCTGAATTTGATAAAAGACGTGTGTAAATTATGGTTTGAACGCATTTTTTCTATACGTAATAGTTCCAAGCCCAAGCGTATGGTGGCGTTAGTTTATATCAGAATTTCCCAATTGTATGGAAGACACACTAGCATGTTTATGGTCGAAATAACATTCATTATACATAGAGACGCCGGCGCCGCGCCGTGCCACGCCGTCTCATTTTTTTATGAAACTGTAATATCTGTTTGATCGACATTTTGTATACACCTTTTTCAGAGGAATAGTTGTTGTATAATTAAGTAAACCTGTATTAGGCTGCAGATATTTATTATATAGGGTCTTTCAATAAGGACGTGTTTATTTCAAAATGGAATAAAACAGGCTGTGTATGAGATTTTAACGATTTTTTTCTGCTATTTGGAAGATCCATGCATGCCATTTTGTTTTGAATATGACATCATTCAACTGTCCGCCGCGTCTTCGAATGGTGGCACAAATCTGGGAGGATCAATTTTCAACAGACAGTCATTCCATCCATTCTAATCCAATTTTTTAGCCTAAATTGAACCATATGGATATGATATTTTCTTGTGGGGGCTTTCGAAGTCTCCAATGACCAATTGAAATGACCAATAAGTCACAATAAACTGGTACCCTGAAAGTAGACATAACCTAATCTTGAAATCGACCCGTCTTTATTGAAAGACCCTATGCTATGTTTGAACTCAAACCTACACATGTATATGGTACCCAGGACCGACTGCCATTTGAAACAGAAATAGACGTTAAAAAAATAATTATCGTCGGTCCTTGTTTGTACCAGCATGTCGCAAATTTGCTTTTTTAATAAACCTCTACCCCACTACGAATTTACTGAACCCACAACTTTTAAATTCACCTAAATCTTTTCTAATCTATAATAATGTAATTCGTAAGATTGCTGGTTCGATTCCCGCACTAAGCGAGAAAAAAGACACGGTTTCAATGTTTATAATACGTATTTAGTTATATTGACGACCGGCTAGTGTAGTGGTAACATACATTGCCTTTTATGCCAGAGGTCCTGGGTTCGAATCCCGGCGGCGGCGGATATCTATGTGATGAACACAGATATTAGCCGTCAAGTCATGGATGTTTATATGTTTATTTAAGTTTATTCTCATTAAAAATATGTATTTATTCAATATTTATGTTAATACATTTCTTAAGTATATCAGTTATCTAGTATCCATAACACAAGTTCTTTAAGAAACTTAATTTGGGCTAGATAATGTTGTGTGAGTGTCAGAAATATTTATTATTTATTTTAGTTTCTCCCTTGTTAGCTTAGTTTGGGGCCATGTGTGATTATCTCTGGTTTTTTTTTTAATCTTTTCTATCTTCCACAGAGCACTGTCAAGAAAACACAGCAGCGGCGGCGGCATAGAATCCATCACGATAGCTGCCAACCAAGAGAAAAAAGAAAAAAAGAAGAAGCAAAAGCCCGCCAAAATCCACGTCATTCATCCTGTGATGATGAACATGGAAGCTGTTAAAGGTGGTGATGATGAAGCGAGGGGGGTTCTGACTGATCTCTGGGGTATTGGTGGAGAGGCCTTGGATGTGCTTGCTGAAGATGCCTTGAAGAATGAAAGCAAGGAGGATGGAATAGAGGAAAAGAGTTCTTTGGAAGGTATGGTGGTGGATGCATCTTGTTTTGAGGGTTGTTTGTTAATTTTAAGGTTAGGATAGTAGTAATATTTATCTCAAGTTGTTGACGCACCGATAAGGATGATAGATACCTTATAAATATTTAGGTCAAAAGGAAGTTTCAGCCATCTTGTATATTTTGGTACACATATTGATACCTAATAGAAGTCTTCTCGTGATCACGACCGCGGCAACTCGGTCAAAATGGTGTTCAAAAATGGATGAAACTAATTTTATAACGCGGTTAAGTTCCGACTTATACTGTCAACATGTTCAAGCACCATATTGACAAGGATTTTGGGGACTGCAAAGGATTTTGTTATTATGACCTTTGAACGTACACCAGGTACATTTGATGGGGAGTGCCATGCAGAACCTTAAATAATATAAACTAAAGTACTTTAACGTAATTAAATCATGCCAGCCAAGAAGTCCTGTATGATAAGTTTCTGCCATCATTGGTGCTGGGGTAACACTGTCTGCCTCAGACGCCAGTGGTCGCGGGTTCGATTCCCGCACGGAACAAGAAAACAAAAATGTTCTTGATCTAGGCGTTCATCTATAGGTATATGTATTTATATTCTAGGTTCCCCCCTAATTCGCTACATGCTATCCCATATCACAAGTTCTACTTAGTTTGGGGCCATGTAGTTGGTGTGATTGTCTGGGGATTTATTTAAAATTATTATTTTATTATCATTAATTCTGCGAGTAGATATATTGATGATGGGTTTTGATCTAAGTCCTAAACGCTGAAAATGCCTAGAAGATATCGGTAATTTTAAAGAGACTTCAACTCTAGGCTTGACATGAACTGGATTAAGTTTTAACTTAACTTATTACTTCAAAGACTTCAAGAGGTTTCACATCGAGTTCAAAGTGGACTAGATGTATGACGTGATATCCACGAGTGCCTTCAGTCAATGTTCTACATCTCTCGTTTCACTTTTGCTCTTATAAATGCGTAAGTCTTGTATTTAATTCAAGCATGCAACTATATTGTATTTTATCTACTCTCATATCATAATATTCAAAATATAAAACTCAGAACGAATTTATATTGACATACTTTTTAAAATAGTATAACGAAATGAAATTAAAAAAATAAATTATAACACACTACCTCGAACAATACAATGTTATAATAATTTTTTTTTTCATTTCGATACAGATAACAGACCATAGATTTCATTTTTTTATCTGTGTCCTGCGAGCGCCGCGCTACGTTACATTCTGTGGCCGCGCGGCGCGTTTTGGCGCATGCGCGATAATGGCGGGAATAAAATATCTTCAGTGTATGAGATTAGATAAAGTAGTGTATGAAACTGCACATAACTAGGTATTATGTGACAGTTTCATAAACTACTATTATATCGCATGCGTATGTTTTATAAACGAAATAAGGCAAAATTGTTTAGCATGCGGTAATTGGATGAAAGTTTATAAGTTTGCGAGATTTTTCTTAGATAATGATATGTGTGCACGTGAAGTCTCTGAATCTTGGACTCTGAAGGGGTTTCCATGGCGTGGAATGAACTATCGGGACGTCAATTTCATTTTTTATTTTTATTTAAAAAATTTATGTAAGTACACATAAGTAAAAGTAAGTATGAAGAGAGAGCTTATTTCAAAGGAAATTTCTCCCAGAAAGCCCAAAACGTTAGTTAGGAGAGTTTAGTTAAAATTCAATAATAGTTTTTAATAATTAAATAAGAATAATAATTTCGTAGTAACTGAATTTTGAAATTTTAAACTTAATTTTGTCTATTTGCATACATAAAATAATTGAGAAACAGTAGCACATACAATTTTCACAGGGCATAAGTTTTTACGATTTTTAAATGTCCATATCTGCAAAAACAACTGATATTGTTAATATTGTCTAAAGTGATATTGTTACCAATCTGGTTTGACGTCAACTTACAGAATATCCTGTATAGTCCTCCATCCTTTTAGTTATAGTCTGGCTAATGAAAGTAGAGACTGGAAAAACCCGGTGAATAAAAAAAATAGCACTATGGTAACCCCGACAAAAGTATGAAATAAATGGATTAAACAAACTTGATACTTGATTAATATAATAATATTGGTACTGCCCTACTTTTATGATGAGAAGTATATTATTAAAATGATAGGCAACTAGTATTAATGAAGTTTAAAAATAAAACAACAAAATACAATTATTATTTTTATTCATTGTACTTAATCAAAATTTGAATCCAGCAATTCTATATGGAATGAATCATCAGTCACTGGTATCGCTGTTTCCTACATTGATTATGAAACTATCAAATTTTTTATTTTCTTTTTATTTTCAAATACGAAAATTCCAAAATCTCAAGAACTAAAACCACCAACAACCGTTCGATTGACAACAGTAACACCAGAAAAACGACTTTGACATTCATGCCAGTACTGCCTTATATGGCAGTATAAAAAGTTTGCAAGAACCCCCAGTGTCCACTTTCGTTAGCCAGACTCTATCGGGTTCAAGGTTCTGTGAAAAGATAATTTTGTAATACTTCCTACATACTTTAAAATTTGATTCTGTATCAAGTCACTTTTATAGCCGGATCTTAACTCGACCACTTGCGACTCGCGTCTGTCACACATAAACTATCCATCATCACACCTCTTTGTAATGAGCCCACTGCAGGGCATGAGTCTCTCCCCTGGGTGAAGAGGAGGTATAGGCAATAATCCACCAAGCTGGCCCAGTGCTGGGTGGAGGATGCCAGAATTTTCAGGGCGCCAAGACGGCTTCTGTCCCTAACGACTACTGTATACAGCACCCGGGACCGACTGCTCAATGTGCCCTCCGAAGCACAGAAGTCGTCGTGAGAAATGAATTGTCGGCGGTCACCCATCCAAGTTCCGACCCCGCCGAACGTTGCTTAACCTGTGATATCGTATGATACACACACGTCTGTGTTACACTCCAGTTATTAAATTATTTTAATTATTTAAAAAGGGCTATTACGGACTAATCCCTTCAATCTATTCGCTATTTACTAAGCCGAGGATTTTCGGGGACCAATCTGGAGTAACCCAGTAAAATGAATTGTGGAAACTTATGTACTTATTTTAATTCTAAATCTTCTAGAACAAAGAGGTAAAAAGAAGAAGAAGAAGAAGGCAATCCTGAAGCTGCTGATCCTCGGAGCTGTCATCAAAGCAAAGATTGGAACCATCCTTGCCATCCTGTCTTATAAACTACAGGTAAGATGTCTTTGACATTCAGTTTTCTATATTAAACAGTCTTAAAATTGCCTGAAAGTAAACACAAGGTTATAAAATGGCCTCTTTGGCGCAGTTGTTGAGGGTTGTGGTGTGAGAAGTCGTTTGTTCGAATCCGAATCCCGTTGAGGAAAGGAAATTTTCCATTTCTTTTTCAACCGATTTCAAAAATAGGAGGAGGTTCTCAATTCGACGCGTATTTTTTATTTATTTAACAATTTATGTACACACAGTTGAGATACAATTAAGAGACAATGAATAAAAATAAGTACAAAGGTACAGCTTATCTCTTACGAAATTTCTTACAGTAGACCCATGACTGGAGAGTTTGGTTTGAAAAGCAATAATAGTGTGTACTAAATATACATACATATGAATTAATATACATACCAATACATATACATATATAACATACTTTATACATATATTTATGTTTTTACTTCATAACTTTTGACTGCGTTACCCGATTTTGATGATTCTTGTTTCATATGATAGAGGATACTTCACAGTTAGTCCCATATAAATCGATTGAGTACTTCATGAAAAACAAATGTATGAACTCGGAGATCGTTTACCTTGACGACCTTTTGCTTCAGCCAAAGTTTTGACGTGAAGTCGGTTTTTTAATGCTCTGCATTTGTTGGTTATAATAAACGTTTTCATGGTTTTGATAAAAATTAACACTGGACCATCTCTGAAATATAACCTACCAGAACAAACTCGAATTGTGAAATTTGATTTATAGTTGTCGAAATATTTATAACAAAAAATCCATAAAAATAAAAAACGACTTGCTTGTTTCATCTTTTTAAATATTTTCGTGAGATAAAATTTTTATTACATTTAATTTCATAAGAAATAACGCCTCAAAGACTTAATAACCAAGAAAAAAGTAGTCAAACATAGAATATAATTATAATTCTATGTTTGACTATATAATTATATTAATATGCAAGAGAAAGATCATAAAATCGACGCACCTGTAGTTAAACCATTTACTCATAGATCGGAAATAGTTATATTTCATCTCGGTAATAAAATATAATTGCTACAGAATGCTTTTAAGAGAAATCGTAAGCGAATATAAGCTCTTTGCATATATTCCGTACGTAAGCAATTATAGAACATGCTGGACTTTCGACTAATTTATACAGTTATTTATGTTATCTAAAGTATTATCACTCGTGAGAACAAGATCTATAAATAAATAAATATTTCTGACACTAACACAACAATATCTAGTCCAAATTATGTTTCTTAAAGAACTTGTGTTATGGATACTAGATAACTGAAATACTTAAAAAATATGTGTATAAACATATATTGAATAAATACATATTTTTTATTAGAATAGTTGTGGCAGAAGAGACATGAAAGTACGATTAGTGCTGTGGAGATGAGAGCGTTGAGAAGCATGTGTGGAGTGAATTGAGGGTGCGCAACAGTGAAATAAGAAAGCGATGCGGATTGAAAGAGGATGTAGTGACTAAGATTGAAAAGGGTATGCTACGGTGGTTTGGGCATTTGGACAGGATGAGTGAAAGTAGATTTACGAAAGAGGTGTACAGAACAAGAATGGATGGTGTTGTTGGAAGGGGCCGGCCTAGACGAACGTATGCCGATCAAATTGGCGACATTTTCCCAGTCAAAAGTACCCGTAACCGGCGATCACGTATGAAAAGATTGATGAACGTGGAAGAAGCGAAAGAGGTATGTCTGGATCGCAGCTATTGGTGTTCCCTTGTCTCTGCCTGCCCCAAAGGGAGACAGGCGTGAGGTTATGTATGTATGTATGTAACCAGAAAATATAAAAAAATTGAGGATTCAAAGGAAAAATACACAACATGTCATGTCACATCTAAGAAGATGCATATATTTTCATTGAATTTTTAACCTTATTGCAACCGAATAATTAGCGAAGTGTATACATTTTAGTAAACATGACTGTACCTAACGTTCTGAGATAGACGAATAACCAAAGAAAAATCCCAAGCCTTTAGTATATTAGTACCTATAGCTCAATTTTTAATTTGTGACTACAAGACATTTTACGTTCATAGATTATTTATTTAAAATTTTTTTGGTTACTTTTCAACCGACTTCCAAAAAAGGAGGAGGTTCTCAAATAGTCTATGTTTTTTTTGTGTCTTTGTTACACGATATTTCGGACAATTACGAAACGACTTTAAAAATTAAATTCATATGATAAAGGATACTTTATATTTGGTCCCATATAAAATTCATCGAAATCGGTTGAGTACTTCGTTGAAAATTTACATTTTTTTTTTTATAAGTGACTAAACCCGCGTTTGACCTCAATCTCACCTGATGGTAAGTGACGATGAGGTCGAAGATGAAAGCACACGGGCTTAGGAAGGAACTGGCTCTTTATACAATATTGCCGGAACACATTACCGCCGGAGCGGTAACATGTGGCGGCAGACTTTATATAAAGGGTGGTCGCTAGCCAGGCGGACCCAGAAGGGATCCTACCACCAAGCAAAACAATTTTTGAAACAATATGTATGATGACATTATTAATCGGCCAAAGTGTTGACGTGAAGTCGGTTTTTCTAATGCCCTGCATTCGTTGATTATGCGAAATCAAACTTAAATTTAATTTATATTGTGTTTTCCAGCTGAAATTCTTCCTGTTGGCTCTGATTGGACTTGGTATCAACTTGGCGCGGCTCTGGATTGAGATCAAAAATAAACACAACCACCAACCACAGAAGGTTAGTTTTCAATTATATTTGTCAGTAATGCGACTAATTTAAGTAGCCTCCGTTCAGTGGTAAAGTACACTCAGGATCCGAATGGCCGGTGACTGCCACTCATACAGGGTGACTGGTGACAAATTTTAGATACTGAAGGAGAGCACTCTGTATTCGATTCTGGTCATAATTATGTTATAAAGTAGGTACTTAATTTTTCACCAGAATTCCCGACAGATAAATAAAGTGTTGTTACTATTTACTTTAGTTACGCCTGAGTCAATCGCGGCACGTGACCCGGTACGCGGATCGTTGCCAACGCTAGTGTAACCATGCGTTGAGTAATCAATTCCTTAACTTTTGGTTAAGTTTACTTAGTAAATAATTAATATTTATGTTTTATTATCTATTTTTTCTCTTCATGTATGATGTCAAACTATCACGTCCTCTATCACACAAAAATCCGCTTGTGTCACAAGCGTGATTTTTCCCGGCATAAAATCCATAAATGATTAGGTGTATCTTTTTTATTAAATTGGGATCTAAAACTTAAGATTATGTTTTGAGAGACGGGATAACAAAATATTGTATAAGTACTTTTTTTAGTTTAGGTATTTATCCAACATCTTACGTCCATAACATAAGTTCTTCATGTAACTAGATAAAGGTAACTAGGTAAGGGCTTAACTTTATTAAGGCTAGATCATGTAATGGGAATTTTAAAAAACTTCGGTCTATAATGTTTGCCTTGCTGAAGACCATCTTTAAATTTCCATGTGACTTTCATTCAAACTTCTTTTGACGCCAACTGTACATGTACCGTTGAATCAAACAATATAAACAGTCAGATACATTATTACTTATAATTAATTACTTTCAAGAGTTTTATAACTCTGCTTAATCTTTTAGATTAATTATGTTTATTCATAAAGTTAAATTGAATTACTGTTATTTAACTTAACTACTTTCATACAATGAAGCTTTAGTTACAAAGCAACAAAGTCAAGTAATTAATTAAAAACAAAAAAAATTGTTGTTATCAAAAAACTTTCTCTATGTTAATGCTATTTGTTAATCTCGATTTAAAAAAGTATTAAATGGATCTGTTTTATGACACTATAATGTAGGATAGTGAATAATTAGGTAAATTAGGACATAGTTTAGTATAGCCCTTGTCTAAACGTTCGTTACTATATACTCCGTGCTTCAGAGGGCACGTTAAGCAGTCGGTCCCGGGTGCTGTTTACAGTAGTCGTTACCCATTTCGGCACCCTGAAAATTCTGACATCCACCAACCAACACTGGGCCGGCGTGGCTTTGCTATACCTCCTCGTCACCCAGAGGAGAGACTCATAGCCCTGCAGTGGGCTCATTTATTTATTTATTAGGACCAACAGTAAAAGTTACATTATATCTTAAATTTAATTGTCACAGAAAAAAAAATGCAAAACGCAACCTCTGATTAAGGTAGCCACATCATTCAAAAATAGATCACAAATATTTATAAGCAACAAAAATGAGTAAAATAATATAAAATGTGTGCTACAAAAAAATATATGATGATGTTTCTATGCCGGGTTAATTTTAATTTGCAAGTAGCCTCTTCAAATCAATGCCAACAACATTTGTTCTGCAACTTTTTTTTCGACCACTTTGGCGATGGGGTAACACTGTCTGCCTCAAATGCTAGTGGTCGCGGGTTCGATTACCGCACGGAACAATAAAAAAAATGTTTCGGTTCGGGGCGTTTATTCATATATTAAATAAAAAAATTATATATATTGCTAGATGTACCCCTAATTAACTGGCGCCACTGTGCCGAGTTAGCCTATAAACGTCCGTCAGTGGTTACCGGCTGTACGCAGCCTCTGACTCCAAATGGCTGTCGTTGCGATGATGGTGAAACCCTAACTCGGGATTTACCAGCAAAGGGGGTATTTAGCAGGTAGCGCTGGGTTCGGCGAGTTCCGCACTGTTAGGGATTGGCTGGCGGGGTAGTCCCCCAAAGGTCCCCTCTCGTGCATCAACCTCCTAGTCCAATGTTTCTTTGGCGGAAAAAAAAATATGGTTACCGGCTATTTTGGTTCGGGAACCCGGTGAGGATTAGACGAAATACTCGGTACAAGTTAGTTTTAAAGTGCTTTTTGTTATTAATCTTTTATTCCAAATTGCGTAATGTGAATTGCTTGCTTGTCGATGTGTTGATCGATATTAGACGTTTTGTTGTTGTGTTCTGTTAGTTTGGTTATTGGAGTTGAAAATGGGTTTATGGAAGGCTGTTTGTTGTTTTTTTTATCGGATTGCCGCTTCTGATGCTAAAAATACCTAAACTTAAACAAAATAAACATCTATGACTTGAAGGCTGTGTTCATCACACAAATATCCGCCGCCGCCGGGATACAAACCCAGGACCTCTGGCATAGAAGGCAATGTATGTTACCACTGTACCAGCGGGTCATCAACAGTCTGCCTATCTACCAAAATACGTCTCAATCCGTCCAGTGGTTTAAGCTAGAAAGTTTAACAAACATCGTCACAAATTTTCTCGATAATTTCTGTCTCTAGATCTTTCAAAGGTATCATTCAAGGGAAAACATGCTTAAGGTTAGCCCTTTTCTACTTGTCTGCACCTCAAGAAGACCTAAATGCCTAGCCCCCGTAACTTGAGCGGAGGATCGGCTTTCACCGAGGTTAAGGTTCAACTCCCGCGCTGGTATTAGGAACAATGTGGGAAAGAGAAAATATGTGATCGTTAGATAAATAGTTGTAAATGACTGGAATGTTGGCTTTGGTATTTTGTCAACCGACTTCCAAAAGGAGGAGGTGTTCAATTCGTGTTTTTTTTTTTGTGTCTTTGTTACGCGATTTTTTGGACAATTTTGAATTGATGTTGAATATTCTTATTTCATATGATAGAGGATACTTTGGAGGTGGTCCCATATGAATTTCATCGAAATCTATTGAATCTTCTCAAAAAATTTCAAATATATATAAATAGCAGCACATTTATACATTGACCTTATACTTCAGCCAAAATTTTGACGTGACGTTGGTTTTTTTAATGTTCTGCATTTGTTGATTAATTGTTTGTGAAATAAAATATATATTTAATCAATTAATTAGTATTTCTGACCATCACACCTCGTGATCTAAGCCAAATTAAGTTTCTTAAAGATGTTGTTGCTGTGGATATTACAAAAAGGATGAATAAATTTAAGAAATATAACATGCATATGTCCATGATGAAGTAGGAGCAAAGGAAAAACGTAGAATGTGCCAGCTGCTTCTTTTCCCGGGCATACTGTAAAAGTCAGTTAAGGGACAGAGGTTTAAAAGAGGATTTTTTGTGGGCGATAGGCTGACCCTCTGTCACTGCAATAGTCTCTCTCCACCATATAAACGTCACATCAGATGGTTTTATAATCCAGCATGGAAGGCGAGAAGTTATGTCTGAATATACTTATTCTTTTACTAGAAAATAAAGTTAAATAAACATCCATGACTTGACGCCCCATATCTGTGTTCTTAACACGAATATCAACCGTATTTGAACCCAGGACCTCTGGCATAGAAGGAAACTTGGGCCATGACCCGTCCACACACAGCCTTCACCCACCAGTGGGTGGAGGGTAATTCGCATTTACCCGTGCACACACTGCGTCAAGGCTGGAATTAAAGTTATCGAGTTCTACGATACATTTGTCGATAATTTTTAAATTGTTTCGAAAGTTCATAATACCAGGCACAAATAACATAACAGGAGATTGCAGTTTTTCAGATATGCTTAACCATGCCGGTCTTTTTATCAGTTTTATCTCCCCATCACAGTAATTTATCTGTCTGTTTATTCAAGGTAAACTTCAGGATAATCCCGGACACACAGATAGACCGAAGTTGCCTTTTCTATAAAAAAAACTGTACTTAGTAAAATTAATAATGTATTAAGTGCACATATTACCATTTTTTTACTTTCATGCTGGACTGGGAGTGAAAGAAAAACATAGAATGTGCCAGCTGCTTCTCTTCCCGGGCATACCGTAAAAGCCGGATAAGGGACAGAGGTTTTATTGACAGTTTTGCGGGCGATAGGCTAAACCCTTGTCACTGCAATAGTCTCTCTCTCAAGATTTTGACTTTGACTTTGCCACTGACATAATGTCTATAATCACCATCTTCCAACTCTGATACGAACAAATAACTATGCCAACGATCTCACGTCATTACCTCCAAACCGCACCTCGCTCAATGACCCCGTTACTCAGTGGCAACAGGTTGTACGGGTTCGAATCCCGGACACGACTCGGGGAAAGTGGATGCGCTAATGTGCTTCGCTGAATTAATTATGTGACGTTCGAGAATAACTTAGTAGGGCCTACTTAAGTAAGGTTATGAAAGTTTTGTTAAGTGAGTAAAGTGTTTCTTGATCTTTTTTTCTTTTTTTATCTTAATAGATCGACCTTGAAAGTGATGGATTCATTTCAATTTGTAAATCATGTTACTTAGAGAGAGTCTAAAACATAGAATGTGCCAGCTGCTTCTCTTCCCGGGCATAGTGTAAAAAACTGTCACTGTAGCAGTAGCAGTCTCTCTCCATCATTATAATACCTCAAACGAGACATCAGATTGTTTTACAGCCTCTGGTGTTCTGCCTACTCCATAAGAGACACACGCGTGAAATTATGAATGAATGTACCTATAGGTAATTTGAAAAGGAATATAACATGTCCCAATTAAAATCCCATATTAATACTAGAAATAGAAATAGAATAATTAAAATTAGCCTGCATTCATAGTACAGTCTGCAACAGAATAATGTATACCAGCCAGTCTCCCGCACGCATACAATATGCATACGCGTTGTATGTGTACGGGAGACTGGGTGGTATACATAATTCTGTTGCAGACCACTGCATAAAGTCACGAACTCATTCATGATACGCTATGTTAAATATTTCACGAAGAGACAGTTCCTTTGAAACCAATGTTCTTCCATCTTCGACCTCATCTTCATTTACCATCAGGTGAGGTTGAGGTTAAACGGTTTAGTCACCGATAGATACCCCCTCTTCACCCAATTAATGTGGAAGGTAATTTATTTATTTATTACATAATCGTAACATCCACCTTTACAGAATACCTCCAATGCGATGGCGCTGTCAACATTTATACGAAATTAACTCATAAAAAATACCCAATAATTTACAAATAGCAATGCAGTTAAATTCAATGAATCAATAATAAAATTCTCAATATAGGACCCATAACATGTCAATAACATTAAAATAAATTAAATTAAACTACCTAATACTAACAAATAACTCTAATAATAATTCAATAATTTCCCTAAATGTCCATGTCAAATAATAAAATTACATTGATAAAACTATAAATACTCATAACATATCTATTATCTATTTATGTATTTATATTCTAGGTTCCCCCCTAGTTCGCTACATGGTATCCCATAACACAAGCTATGCTTACTTTGTGGCCATGTAGTTGGTGTGATTGTCTGGGGTTTTTTTTTATTTTTTTTTATATTACATACATAGTGGTATAAAAAAAAAACGTAAAAAAAAGTAAAAAACACTTATGAACGCAACTGTACGGTCAGAAGTCCGCGGAGCGTGGTATCTGTACGGGAGACGGGGTACCACTGGCCAGGGACCAGGGATAGTATCGATGATATCGAGAATATCGATACTATCGATAGTCGAATCGATAATAAGAGTGATTCTGGGTGAACACAATCGATTAATCGATAGCCGATTATTTTGCAACTAAAAGCAATGTACTCTGTGCCACTGGCTATTCAATCGGCGCACACGACGTCGTGCACGCGCACCCCTCGTCCCTGTACCCCCCCTGAGAGACCTATTTTTTGACTTCTGCGCAATCCCCTCTACTTTACCTCAGCGCTAGAGATATGTGCCGCGACCTACATTTGTGAATTCGTTCAAAGAACATGTAAACAAATCTAGTCGATCCGCGACTACAGTTCTAAGTAGGGAATGCAATCTGGAACGGGATCCCGATCTCGTGAGATCTCGGATCAATCCCGAAGCATAAAATGACGAGATCCCGGTCGAGATTGACGGGATTGGTCGACACTGCAGTGCGATCACAGAACTTTATCGAATCGTAAGTTAACGAATGTTTACGAATGCTCGTATAGTATGGAGTCGGTTGCAAGTTTTGAGTAACATTGTATTTTTTTATTTTACAGATATTTATGAGTACAACTTGTTTACAAACATTCAAAATAAACAAGGCACACATTTATTTAAACTGGCCGTGCGGCAATGGATAGATTTCAATTTTTTCTTAAAAACCGTCTCCATACTATACGAACATTCGTTAACAAACGATTCGATAAAGTTCTGTGCGCGCACTGCTGGTCAGCGACGCTACACAGATCCGCCACTCGATGTGCGAAATTTGTACTGCTGCGCAAAATAATACATCCTTCTGCGAACGTTTTAAAGTCCTTTTACACTTGAGCTTAAGGAAACTTGATATTTTTGTAGTTTGTGTATTATTTTCTTGTGACGCTGCGCTGTTGCCAACTGCAACACTTAACTCACTAGCAACACGTATTTTTCAAATAATATTATATTGGAAGTCGTCGTAACGCAGTGACTTCTGTGTATATCAATCATCAATCTTATGATGCATCAATAAACATGCTTTTGCAACAACGCTCGGTCGGGTAGGTAAAAGGATGGATGATCGTCAACCATTAATTTCTTACGGAAATCTTCGTACTTCGGAGAGCACGTTAAGCAGGTCCCGATTGCTGTATAGGTACTTGTTTCCAATAGGGGTTGTTATTAGACATTTCGGCGCCGTGAAAATTGTCACATCCACCAAACAACACTAGGCCAGCTTGGTTGCTTAGCCCTGCAATGAGCACAAGATGGTGAATATTTTAATTTATTCATTATATCACAAACAAGCAGTTTTCATCGTGAGTCATACGAATTTTACATTTTTTTTAAGACTAGACGAGATTCCAAAAATTCCCGGATCTCGAATTTGCGATCTCGAGTCGAGATTGCATTCCATGGTTTTATGAAATATCAAAAATATTCGGGTAGAACCACGTGCGGCGGCAAATATTATTGATACTACTTAAATGCTTGGTAGGATCCCTTCTGGGTCCGCCTGGTTAGCGACCACCCTTTATATAAAGTCTGCCGCCAAATGTTACCGCTCCGGCGGTAATGTGTTCCGGCAATATTGTATAAAGAGCCAGTTCCTTCCTAAACACCTCACCTTCATCTTCGACCTCATCGTCACTTACCATCAGGTGAGATTGAGGTCAAACGCGGGTTTAGTCACTTATAAAAAAAAATGATTTTAATTATGTAGGTATACATAGGTACTTATTGCTCGTTATATCACAATCTAGCTAGATCACTAATAAACTGAAAGTATCTACTTGTGTCCGGTGAAATTTATAAGAAAGTGACTTTAAACAGTAAAACCAGTTTTTAAAGATTTTTTCATGAACATAGAATAACCGAAACAGATGCCCCAAATATATGGCCTCAAAGTAAGCTTTTCAAACGAATTAACAAAAGGGAGGAGTTTCGCAATTCCTCTGTATGTTTTTTTAATGTTAGTTACCTCATAACTTTTGAATGGGTGAACCGATTTTGATGATGTTTGTTTCATATGATAGAGGATAGACTTTACTGTTGGTCTCATATAAATTTCTTAGAAATCAATTGAGTATTTGAGTATATCATCGTTTACCTTGACGACCTTATACTTCAGCCAAAGTTTTGACGTGAAGTCGGTTTTTTAATGCTCTGCATTCGTTGATTAAAGTTAAAGCTTGTGTCATGGAGACTAAACATAATCCTAATACCTATACACCTAAGAGACAATTTTGAAGAGTTCTATTCCTTATCTGGCCCGGCAGCGTATTATACAGTACTAGGTTTTGTCTTTGCATTTCTTTGAAAATTACAAGAGCAAAAGCTAATCCATTTCAGTAAATGTTTTTACTGAGTTCAATTAGGTATTGTCGAGTAATATGCATAAACAAAAGCTCCTCTATTAGAGTCTGACTCGTGACTCAAATAGTATAGCCTTTGTATATTCGCGGCCCGGCAATGACTCGAGCCCAGACAGAGTGCTTAAGTCATCGATCTTTGGCGAATACTTTTAAACATTGTTTAAAGTTGTCATTGTAGGGCCATATGAAAGATACTTTAAGGCCTTTACGACCCTTTTTGTTATTATATAAATTTATAATCATCATAGTCACATTAAAAACGGGATACTTACCACACATAGTCTCTCTCCATCTTTATAATACCTCCAAATTTTTCAAACGTGACATCAGATGGTCTTGTAACCTCTGGAGTTCTGCCTACCCCATAAGGGATACAGGCGTGACGTTATGTATGTATGTATGTATGTACTTACCACACATTTCTGTATTTCGAATTGAGTTTTTATTTTAAAGATATTTTGGCATTCTTCGCCTCTAAAGAAAACCTTCAACTCTCATTCAGTAGTTTTGTCTTTATCGTATTCAGTCAGACATACAATTTTTGGAGGAATTTTGCTTTAATAATCTTACCAAAATTAAAATGTATTACTTTGGATGGATGGATGTATGGAATTTTGTTCCTCAATCACGCCAGAACGGCTCAACGGAGATACATACATACATAACGTCACGCCTGTATCCCTAATGGGGTAGGCAGAACAACAGAGGCTATAAAACAATCTGATGTCACGTTTGACAAATTTGTAGGTATTAAAATGATAGAGAGCGACTTGCAGTGATAGGGGGTCAGCCTATCGCCCACAAAACGTCAATAAAACCTCCGTCCCTTAACTGACTTTTACAGTAAGCCCGGGAAGAGAAGCAGCTGGCACATTCTATGTTTTTCTTTCACTCCCAGTCCAGCATGGAAGGTAAACGGCTCAACGGATTTGGATAAAATTTGCATAGTGATAGTGTACAGTCAGGAATAGCACAAAGGCTATTCGAAATTGGCCCACAAGATTCGAAATTGCGCGGGGAGAACGCGCGAAACAGCTAGTTTAGTTTTAAATCTAGAACGAACAGATTACTACGCCGAGGATGATTCGATTGTACGATCGATTTCGAATGAACTATCATAAAGTAATTATGAATTCTCGGAGCTCACGACCTAGATGCCGTGGGTTCGAGTCCCGACGACAGTGAAAGTTAAGAAAGGTTCACGACTACTGGTTTCGTGTGCTTTGTATGGTAATTTGCGATTTATGGATGTTTGCCCAGTTTTACATTGTACATGCTAATATTTTATGTATTTTTAATGTTCAATTGTCTAATTTGACAAGTAGGTAGATAAAGAATAACCCAAAATAACAAGCCTTTCGCAAAAGGCCAGCTTGGTTTATTACAGCCAAAACTTCCTCGTAAGGATATGTATTTCTTTAAACTTATTTCTAAGTGCCGCTCTGGAACTAAGTTTGTAGGTTGCGCGAATAGCCATTTCTGCAGCAGAAAGATAGTTTTAGTAACGGCGGCATTTCCCCACCTGAGAATGCCGTATGTCATTAAGCTATGAAAATAACCAAAATAAACCAATCGCGAAGTAGCTTCATTAGAGATATTTCGCATCTTTTTGACGGCATATGCTGCACAGTCTAAGTCTCTTCGCCAACCTTTCTATATGTGGTCTCATTACAGTTGTGCGTCTAGGGTTATACCATTATGCACTCTTCTATGCTGGACTGGGAGCGAAAGAAAACATAGAATGTGCCAGATGTTTCTCTTCCTTGGCAGGCAAAAGTCAGTTAAGGGCAAGAGGTTTTATTGGCTCTTTGCGAACGACAGGCAGTCACTGTAATAGCCTCTCCAACATTATAATGCCTCCAAATTTGTCAAACGTGATACTGGCGTGAAGTTATGTATGTGTACATTATGTAGTTTTATTTTCAGTGAGGAGCAGGTTGTTGACTGAAACCATTTCTCCACAATTACTTATAATACAATCAATGGAAGGGAAGTCTCATAGCCCTGCAGTAGGATCAATACAAAAGGGTTGTCTGAGGGAAAGTGACTAGTCTGACTGATTAGTGACTACCATATAATGATTTCTGCTGAGTATCATCCCTCGTAAAGTGTTGTGAAATGTCTGATGAGCCAGTTTGTTTCTAAGCACTGTCATCTTGGACCTCAACGCCTCTAAATATAGGATTGTGAATTACAACAATTACAGACCCCGGTAAAATGTTTTTTACATCCAATAAATTAATCAACGAATGCATACGTACATAACATTACGCCTTTGGGGTAGGCAGAGACAAGGGAACACCAATTGCTACGATCCAGACATACCGCTTTCGCTTCCAACACGTTCAATAATCTTTTTATACATGATCGCCGGTTACGGGTACTTTTGACTAGACCCTTTTTCAAAATTTCGCCGAAGGCCAAATGCAGAACATTAAAAAAACCGACTCCTTAGTGCAATTTTAAGACTTATATGGATTTCTCATGGATAGCATTACCAGACTAGGTAAAATTTAAATGGGACCATAAAATGGGAAGCGACAGTTTTCTAATTGCGACGGTTCACCCACTCAAAAGTTATGAGATAACAAACAAAAAAAAAACATAAAGTCGAATTGAAAAATTGAGAACCAGCTCTTTTTTTGAAGTTGGTTGAAAATTAAGTTATACTGGGAACTTTCGCACTAAAGTTCGTCGAACTCATATACCTACTTTTGAATTAGCATAATTCGCTATTTTGTCTTTTAAAGTTCTGTAACGGAGTCTGCAGAATTATATTCTCCTCAAAATAAACCATACAATTTGAAATGTAGGAGGTACAAAACGTTCAATATAGTGTTTTGTTTTAAATGTCCTTTTAATGTTTTTACGAGCCTAAATCTTCTCGTCGCCAATGAGCACTGCTTCCATGCTGGACTGGGAGCGAAAAAACACATATTATGTCCCAGATGTTCTCTTCCCGGACATGCTGTAAAAGTCAGTAGGTAAAGGGACAGAGGTTTTGTGCCGTTTGTGTGTGCGACAGGCTGAACCCCTGTCACTGAATAGTCTCTAACGTGACTTCAGATAATTTTATAGCCTCTGGTGTTCTGTCTACCCCATAAAGGATACAGGCATGAAGTTATGTATGTATGTATGTATAATGTATATACCAATGACCTGGGGCCTTACTCCCGACGCGATCGAGAATCAAATCAACTCGATCTCAAGGATTTTCGCAGTCCCGAAACCGATACTAGCGCCGAATCGAGCGGTGGCTCAAATTGTACCATAGATTTGGTCATTTGTTACAAGCTATAAACAGTTATATTCGATCCTGATTAGTTACAATTTGAGCCACCGCTCGATTCGGCGCTAGTATCGGTTTCGAAATGCTTGAGATCGAGTTGATTTGATTCTCGATCGCGTCGGGAGTAAGGCCCCTGCAGTGTGGTTTCATACAAGTACGAATAATTAAGGGTTCTATTAATGATCATCTTCTCGCTCTTCTCCAGGTTATCTACTACGAGCACGCGCAGCATCAGCACCATTACGACCATGAGGAAGAGAACCACGGCTGGGGACCCTGGTCCAGGAGTATAATACCAGAGGTAAATTCACAATTAATAGCACAATACGATTAACTTTTAAACAATAAGAGGGATATATACACTTTATTATATAACAATAATAATATTACAGAATAAGAATATTTTAGTACCCTATCCGTTAGCTAGGTGGCGCTGAGCGTATATTAAAGTCCAACTATATTAATTTATTAACATCTTATTTCAGGAGCAAGAAGTTGAGTCAGAAATAGACGTGAACTCACCCTACAGAGGACAAGAAGTAAACCCGCAGTACAACCACCCGAGATCTTCATAAATATTATATTTAAAATACAATTGAAAAGTACAAATTTCAATTTAAATTAAACTAACATACTATCCATAAATAAGTACAGCCACGTCTGATCAAATGTATACACTTCACTAGTTAGAATGTATTGACGTGATTCTACATACTAGAAGTAACAACCCATTCTTAATTTTATCGCGTATAATTATTATACAAGGTGTTCTTTTTGATATATTTTTAATAACTTTTTGAATAACTTTGAGGTATCGTTCCTAAGAAATAAGTACCTAATACTTTTTGGCAAAGAATATGCGGTTTACAAGTGCTTACTTTCCAAGATATAATCCATCTTAATATATTGAGTTCATAAATGATTGTAAAATAACAATCATTTATGAACTCAATATATTTAATATATATAAAATAACCCTTGTAAAATCTATTTAACATTGATTCAATACACGCAAGCCATACAATAAACAACAAAAACATTTTAAACGTTGAGGAACGTTGCATACAATGTACTACGCAAAACGTTGCGATCTGTACCTGTGCATAGCGATTAAAAAAGGGATAGGAAATGCGACGTTGTCATATTTATAAAGGAGTTTTACATAAGATGTTTTAACTTAATTGAATTATTTTGGTATGAAAAATAAAAACAAAAAAGGAATTAAAATTGAAAAATTATTCACATGGTCCCATTAATACCCTAGAGTTATGGGAAATCAAGCGGAACACCTTGTATATTATATTTTTAACTCGATGTTTCGGTTTATTTATAGACCCCGTGGTTACGAGTGTTTCAGAATTTAATGTATAATATAAAACTGACCATTAAATATAAAATGTTCCATGTAGATCCTCAAAAGAGTAATGTTCATAGCTGACCAGTCAGATTTTTGATAACTCATGAAATGTATTGTATCACAACTACTTTACGTGTCTGTCAACGTTAAAAATGGCGTTAACCACTGTCAAGCTAGAAAACGGGTTGTTTCACCAATAACGGACGTCAAAAATTAACGATTACGTTGACCGTCCATCCACCCACTGGTTAACGTAACTTTCTAGTGAAAACTGATTTGACAGGCAGGACATCTTTGGTTGAAAGCTTTTAACATTATGGATTCTGTTTTATTTTCATATATTTTAAATGATAGTGATGATGATTCAATTGTGGAAAGGAAGAGAAAAGACATTGACGAACAGTATTTTTTGTGATGAAACAACGCTTTGTATTTGACGTACGTTAAACATCTGATGTAATCGTCAAAAAGTTACGTACGTATGATACGATAACCAACCGTTTGATACAACCCGCCCTTAAAGTGCAAATAATAGCTCATGTTCGGTTAATTCCAAATCATTTACTTATATTAGAAACCGCAGCAAGGATTTCAATATTTTACCCGCAAAATTATCGTTAAAATTCAAGTTACTCAATAGACTACACGTAATCATCCACTTGAAATTTAAATCCCGATATCGTTTCTAAGAAATGAAATCAAGTCTGTAGTGCGATCACAGAACGTTATCGAATCGTATATTAACGAATGTTTACGAATGCTCGTATAGTATGGAGTCGGTTGCAAGGTTTGAGTAACATTATAATTTTTTTATTTTACAGATATTTATGAGTACAACATGTTTACAAACATTCAAAATTAACAAGGCACACATTTATTTAAACTGGCCGTGCGGCAATGGATAGATTTCAATTTTTTCTTAAAAACCGTCTCCATACTATACGAACATTCGTTAACAAACGATTCGATAAAGTTCTGTGATCGCACACACTACACGTAATCATCCACTTGAAATTAAAATCCCGATATCGTTTCTAAGAAATGAAATCAAGTCTGCACCAATTTGACGACCGGCTGGTGTAGCGGTTGTACATTGCCTTCTATGCCCGAAGTCCTGGGTTCGAATCCCGGCGGCGGCGGATATTTGTGTGACGAACACAGATATTAGTCGTCAAGTCATGGATGTTTATATGTTTATTTAAGTTTATTCTAATAAAAAATATAAAATATGTATGTTTATATATTTCTTAAGTAATATCAGTTATCTAGTATCCATAACACAAGTTCTTTAAGAAACTTAATTTGGGCTAGATAATGTTGTGTGAGAGTAAAAAAAAAAGTTCAGGTATGAACAAGCAGCATTTCAATGGCAATATCATCTTTATACATTCACATTTCACATATCCTCTCAAACGTTCAGGAGACTGCTGCTTTATTGACGACTTTGAACGAACTTTTAGCTGTGATACGTTTCGAAAAGGTTCTTTATTATTTGAGTAGATGGCTCTGTATGTAAAAATGCATTTACGATAAAAATTCTAGGCCTTGCCTTAGAAAAAAATAAATGCCAAGCGTCCTAATTTCAAGTGTCGCGTATTGACTTGATATTGGTAGTCTGACAGGTCAGCGACTGTATGGACAGTGAACATTACTCTTTTATTTTTATGCGCCGCTGTTTTTTATACTTAGTTGAATCTTCCAATAACTTGCATTTTTGTACGACGACCTCTCACAACACAATAACTTATCTTAGATATAGTGTTAAAGTTAATAAGTTATTTATTTATTTATTTTACGTTAATTTATTATTGTAAAGATACGCTGTACAAATATATTTAAGAGAAACTGCATTTCTAAGTTATTATCATCGGTAACCTGAATTATTATTTATAAATAGGACATCGATAAAAATAAACTTCAATATACAAGAATATACAACATGAACTTACAACAATGTAATAATACATAATATTCATTTGTTTTTTTTTTAATAACGGAATACAATAAATACTTACAATACCATACTACTTACAATTCTTCCGCGATGTTGCAAATACTATAGATACCTAATTTGTTGTTAGGTTTACCGAATAATTTCCAGTCATTTTAAGATAGGTTATTTATTAATTAATAGTATTTAAAGTTTATTTATTTGGAATTAAATATTTAATTCTTATGTTGAGCTTAAGATAAAAATTGCCTACACTATTCACATTGTCTAATAGTATAGATGACACCATACTAACAGCTATAGGGTAACAAAATCTGCTTCAAACACCAGTGGGCACGGGTTTGATTCCCGTACAATGTAATAATCATTTACATACACTTCACGTCTATAGCCCTTATGGGGTAGGCAGAACACCAGAGGTAATAAGACCATCTGATGTCACGTTTTACTTTGGTGGTATTATAATGATGGAGAGAGACTATTGCAGTGACAGGGGGTCAGCCTATCGCCCGCAAAAGCGCCAATAAAACTTCTGTGCCTTAACTGACTTGTACAGTATGCCCGGGAAGAGAAGCAGCTGGCACATTCTATGTTTTTCTTTCGCTTCCAGTCCAGCATGGGATCATCAATCTACCATATCATATTGCATTACTTCGTGGGGCGGTTGTGCTAAATCTCACATGATCCGACTTAAGGACCTTTTAAATAAACCTCGTCGCTCTCCTACAACTGAAGTGTTCTCGCTTACTCATGTCCTTTCTGTGAGACAAATTTTTATTCTTCAAACCATCTTAAGAAAACACACTGAATTTATTTTTGATCCAGAATTCGTAAAAACTAAAAAAAGAAGGTCTGACAAAGGATGTCCAATAATCCGTGGCCGCACTGCAATAGCTCACCAACATTATTATTTTGTTAGTCCAAAATTATATAACAGGCTTAATAAATACTTAAATATTTATCCACTGTCCAAATACAGCCGCAAACTGAAATGAATGGCAAGGAATGGCTTCGGTCTCTTACTAATCAAGACACTGATGACTTAATTAAAGATCATCTGTAATTTTCATGCAACATTCAAAACACAAACATCACCATACACATTAACACTCAACAACTACACTCTGCAATCACACTTTCATACTTTCATTCTAATTTTTTTTTATTATTTATATTATATAGATTATTTGATTAAGTATATAACTTTGAAACATTCATGTATAAAATTGTATTAACGGACACAGTAATTATTTATTATGTCTATGTTCCAATAAAGATTTATATGCGTAATTATGTCTGTTTGCATTGGTGTAGATAAATATCATATGCATGTTTTTATAAAACAAATGTATAAGTATGTATATCTGCTGTATAATCTCTATAAAAACAACTTTGCGGCTAGTTGGCGATGTGTATTTATAATATCCAACAGTTTATAATATGTAAAAAGTATTACCATTGCCAGAAATATTTGATTGAATGAGAGAATGAACGATATTCGTTCATTATTTATCTATTTATTGTTATAATTTTATTTAATTTAATTTAAGTATTTATTTATTTTGGTAAACAGTCTAAATAAAAGTAATATTTATTATGTTGTTTGTTTTAGTTTGGTATCCTCCGTCAAGACCTGAGCTATCAAAAACCAAAAAATATTCAATTTCAAACCTTTTTTGAAGGTGTTTGCTGATATCTCGAAAATAGGTGTCACCACACGCGAGATTTTCGTGAGTTCTCGGCTAAGTACTAATGGCGTCTGTACGTTGCAGCCATGATTTGTGTAGTTTTGAAGATGGGCATAGTTATACCCACGGAACATAAAACACAAGAGGAAGGGACGTGTGGGCGTGGCGCACGTGCCAAAGTTAAGACTAGTGAGACTTAACTCGAGTCAGTCGCTCTCGTGATTACAACGCTTTGTGACGTCTTTTGCCGGTGTGTTCCATTACAAAAAAAAACATTAAATGACTCGATGTTCTGTTCTAGAGTGTAAAAACTATAGTGGTACTAAAACGTTAATACGATCAGGTGTTTCCTATCATCGGTAAGTCGCTATTTTCGTTTAATTTCATTATTTATGTTTCGTTAATCGTTCTTCCCAATTAATTCGGAAAAAATATTAGTGTAAATGAAAATGACATGTATTTCATTGAAATAAAATCTAAAATTGCATAACGCGTGGTTTGATAGACATCTATCGTCGAAGAGCATAACTAAGTTGACAGAATCAACTAAAAGCATGCAGATAGAATTCTGACATAAATCACTAAGTGTTATTACTAACTTCTACTCTATTTCAAGTGTACTATAGTTGATATTCTTTTATTCGTAATAGTCCTTATGTCTTCTTGATTTCACCAAATTATGACCGCTCTAATTGGATATATTTCAGTATGCGTAAAATGTAAATGTGTTAGTTTGGCGACAGCTATTCCTAATGAATTATTAAGCGATGCCCTTTCCTCTTGTGTTTTATGTTCCGTGGTTATACCTCATGTAGTCCAACTCATCGTACTTAAAGTTCTTGATGGCAAGGGCTATGGTGACTGTGTAGAGGTTGAGGGTTTTTTTAGGTATTCTCATAGTCAGAGAAAATCGATAAATCAGGGGAAATAGTTCGTGTAGTTTTTAAAATTGGCAGACGTATACCATGCGCTGTCGAGATTAACATAATAAAATTACTCGAGTGTGGGGGATGTGCTAAGTGGCATTATCTACATAAATAGAGTAAAATCCTGTAGATAGGAAATAATTGAGAATCAAGCGAACTTACCTTGTGATGTTTGATTCCAATTATGTGAGGATGTCCACCGAAGACAACTATAAAGTTTACATCCAGCAGCTCGTGAGTTGGTGCTATTCTTGTCACACATTTAAAGTCTTAATAAGTAATTAAGCAAAATATGTCTTATCTCTTTCCCGCATGAACCCTTGGCGTACCTGCTCCGTCGCTGCTTACGTCATTATTTTTAAAGCATTATAGGGGTTTCGGTTGGGGGTGGGTTTGTAGTTGTCTTCGGTGGACATCCTCACATAATTGGAATCAAACATCACAAGGTAAGTTCGCTTGATTCTCAATTAATATTTCGGATGTCCACCGAAGACAACTACAAAGTTTACATGTAGATGTTTAGAGTGAAATGGAGAAACTTTTTTACAAATAAGAATGATAATTTAATGATCAATGTTATCGATTTATGCGAAATCAGGTCTCATTTATTCTAGCTTAATTAAATTTATAATTAATTTAATAAACGTGCCTAATTTATGATTGATTAAAGATTGCTTCAAAAAAAGCATTTTGTGTATCTTTTATAATTTCTTTATTATAATACTTAAGAAACACATTAGATGTAGAACTCCAACCTGATGCCTTTCGCACCATTTCTAAGTTGACGCCAGCTCCGCGCACCTCTGACGAGGAAGCATGGCGAGTGCTGAGAGCCCCGTACACTGATATATCTATTCCGCTTCGTCCTAAGATATTCTTAACCCAGTGGGCAAGCGTTTATGAACCAACCTTATTATGCGGTTTTCGAAAACTCACGAATAGATAATTAACCGTTGAATTACTCCTAAAGGATTCAGTTCTTTCGATTTAATTTAAAACAGCAAGAGCGGGACATATAGATGGATTTTCGGTAATAAAAGGAAGACGTAGAAATGGTTGATAGGCCCCTGGTTTGGAAGTCTTTAAGTTATCTGATACTTTAATTATGATATCATCTTTATTCATAGAAACATTTCTAAGTTGTATTAAGCTTAAAGTTTGCATTCTCTGCGCTGAAGCAATTGCCAACAATGTTACTGTTTTTTTAGATAAATCGACTAATGACAATTCATTATTTGGAAACAATTGGGACAGATAGTTTAGAACAATATTAGTGTCCCAAGTTGTTTCGTATTTAGGAGCGCAAGGTTTTAGTTTATAAACACCTTTTAGAAAGCGAGTTATACAGTTATTATTTACAACATTTTTATCCAATACACTGGCTAGAGCAGATCGTATAGAATTTAAAGTACTATATCCAGATCCTTGTTCAAACTTAATTGTTAAAAACTGTATTACTTCTGTAACGTTAGCGTTAAATATGTCTATTTCATGAATGTCACAAAATATCCACCAAGCTTTCAAGTAGGAATCGTACTGTTTCAGAGTATTTTTAGAAAACGATGCCAAAAAAATATCTAATGAGGATGAGGGCATACCACGATTGATTAACGCCGTCCTGATAACCTGGCTGCCACCAGGGTAAGGTCCGCGTGAAGAAGATGGTATAGTCTGAAAGGGGAATATAATAAGTTTTTATCAGGACCGAACCAAAGTTTTTCATAAATTACGAGGCTAGACCACAAAGGATACCATGGTTGTGACCGCCAATCAGGAACAATTAATATGCCCTCTACTTTATCGTTTTTTATTTTTTGTAGAACCTGAGTTATAATACAGAAGGGGAAAACGCATAAAAATTTATATTTTGCCAATTGAATCTAAATGCATCTACGACTTCAGAATATGGGTCAAGTTTCCATGAGGCATACCGTCTGCATTTGTAATTTTGAGAACTGCCAAATAAATGAAAATCAGCTGAGCCAAACGTTTGAATAATCTTAGAAAAGGCTTCATGTGATAACTCCCATTCTGTATCAATTTTTAATTTCCTTGATTCCTTGTCGGCTACTACATTTTCTGATGATTTTATGTACGATGCAAATATATGTAAGGATCTTTCTTCACACCACTGCCATATTTCACGTATAGTTTGTTTAATTGAGGATGTTGTATGCCTCCCATGCGATTAATGTAAGATATAGCAGTGGTGTTGTCAACTCTAAGTAGAATGTTACAATTATTTAGATTGGACGCAAATATTTTGAACCCATAAAAAACAGCTTTTAGTTCCAATTCGTTTATATGTGACGATAACTCAGTTTCTGTCCAATTACCACTTGAACTTTGAGTTCCACATGCTACTCCCCAGCCAGTATTGGATGCGTCGCTGAAAATTTCTTGGCAATAATTATTATTAGTAATGGTGAATTTATATTTTGTTGCCACCATTTGAAGTCATCTTGAAGATATGTTAGTCTTAGTATCATTTTTTTTATTGTAATTATCTGAATAATTAAGGGCTAAAAATTTTTCTCGTTCAAAATATTTTGTATACAGCCAGCCATAGCGAACTGCGGGGCATGCAGAAGTCAAGAGTCCAATAAACTCTGAAAATTGTCTAATGGTACAATTATTCATTTTTGATAATAAATTCACTCTATCCAAGATGCGTTTTTTCTTTACATCGGGCATTGATAATGACATATCAATAGTATTGAAAACAAAGCCAAGATACTGACAAACCATTGTTGGTATTAGAGTACTCTTAGTATAATTAATTATGAAGCCTAAGGACTCTAATAGATTTTGTGTAGCTGTAACGTTAGATAAGCAGGCCTGATATGTTTCGCCAATGCATATAAAATCGTCGAGAAAGGCCACGGACAAAAATCCAGAGCTACGCAAGCACCGTAAAACGGGGTGAATAAAGACTCAGGGGGTAAATAGGGTCAAATCGAAGAATCTAGTTTCGAAGCCAGAGAATAAAAAAACAAGAACTCCCAATTGCTACCTTTTTTTCTTCTAAAAGTAGAATATATCATCTTCTAACTGGCAACACCGAAGAGTTGTGAAGTTAGTAAAAGGTGCCAAAAATCTTCTTTCACTACCGACTGTAGGTAGACGTGAGGTTGCGGTATTGTCCCTTAGTTTGACCGTTTTTTGGAAATTCTAGTGTTTTTTTGACAACGTGTGGAGTTAGCCAACGATATAATATCTTTAAGAAGCTACACAAAAAGAGTTAAGTCCAGATTTTAGATAGTTTTGTTTTGAAATCGTTTTCTTTAAAACCTCTGGGATTGTTTATTTTTTCGAGGTGAATAAATACGGTAACGGGGTGACAAGGGACGGCTAAAGTACAAATAGAGTCGCCTATACTTGGTAAATAGGGACATATGAAAGTTGATTAGGAACGGTAAAGTTTGAATAGGGTCAGGGCTGCCACAACATGAATTGAACATTTTATCGCATTGTTTTGCAGGATTACACCTTTTATTAAAATAAGGCATTTTCATTTTTTTATTATAAACTTATACACAAGCATGCGTACAAGGCGAACTAATGAGAAGTAATAAGAGATACATAGGTACGAACTTGTATGATTTACATACAAGTTCGTACCTAACAAAAACAAGCCTACAAACAAATAATAAAAATACGTAGTGTGTTGAACTATTTTAATAAAAGGTTTTGGATTTATTGTATTATTTTTATTTCCAAAAATTTTAAATTTCATGAAGAGGATTAATCTTTTAGCAGAAGGTAATTATTTTTAAATAGGAAAGAGACAACCCTACTAGTTTTTCCCAAGTTACCCATGTCTCGTTCCAGGTCACCCCACTTCAAGCATGAATAGGGACAGCCTATATTTTTGTTAAAATATCTAAATTTTAACTAATTCTGGGGATATTTTTAACATTTACGAAAAGTATTAACTGCCGGAAGCCCTTGGAAAGAGTTGTCAATATTGCATTCGTCCTACAACATCGATTAATTTCAGTGACAAGTTCGATTTTGTCCCTATTCACCCCATTTTACTTGAAGAACAGGTTTGAGTAATTTGGTAAAAACATACGGTGCAGTGCTAAGACCGAATGGAAGAACGTTAAATTGATATAGCTGATTACCAAATATAAACCGTAAGTATTTTCTATCAGTTTCATTTATCGAAATTAAAAAATACGCGTCTTTTAAATCTATACTAGCCATATAATAATCTTTGTGTAATAGTTTCAAGAGTGTTCTGTAATCCTCCATCTTGAAATGTTTAATTTGTATAAATTTATTTAAATGTTTAAGATTTAGAATAAATCGATGTTTGTTATTCGGCTTAGGAACAGTAAATATTGGTGATATTATTTGATTATTACAAGGATTGCATCTTGTAATAAAATTTTATTGCAATAATTCATTAATACATTCTGATAAAATTTCTGGTTGTGAATTATTATAGTGAATAGGACCCTGTATTGGATTGTATGTTTTGGATTTGAAAGGGATAGTATATCCTTGAACCCATGATAGGATAACAGGTTCATTTGTTAGATTTTCCCAATTAGCTATATAATATTTAAGTCTGCCTGCGGTAGGTACCTGATAATTTATTGACGCGACGCGAGTTGTAGTTCCAGGGTACTGTCACAGGCGCCTGCAGTGCGAGCACAGAACTTTATCGAATCGTTTGTTAACGAATGTTCGTATAGTATGGAGACGGTTTTTAAGAAAAAAATGAAGTCTATCCATTGCCGCACGGCCAGCTTAAATAAATGTGTGCCTTGTTAATTTTGAATGTTTGTAAACATGTTGTACTCATAAATATCTGTAAATTAAATAACTTGACCGTTAATTTGAAGCCTAATAATACTTGAGAGAGAGATACCATCGTTCTGTCCTTTTTTCGCACGTTCATTCCTTCATATTCCTACTCTATTGCCTTCTCTTTCTTTACCCCACCACCACACAGGTAGCAGCTATGCTGAATGCGTTAGGATTTTGACTCATTGACGTCGTTGTTCTTGTCCTAACAACTTGTCTATATCAGAGAAGACACAGTGTTTACTGAAGGTACATATTTATCTTTCTAAAACTTGTTTCGGATAAAAGCTGACATTGGTGAGTTCATTTTATCTTAATTATTTTACTTGCCTATGTGTTTTCTTTGATAAATTTCGCACGGCTATTGTTATTTATAATGCAACGTGTTATAATTTATAATTCAATTTTTATAAAATGTTATAACTGCTCCAAAATAAGTTTAACGTTGTTAACGTTCGTTTTAGAATTGTTTTTTATCTACCTTTTAGTTTCCTTTGGTAAGCGAAATTTATTATTTGCATCGTGGTTTAAAAATAAGTGATCAAAACAATGTAGTACTAGTACTTCATATGTACAAACTATCTCAAGGACGACGAATTTGAGTAGTTCTTCGTCTAGTAGTTCTGGATCAGAAGCTCGAGTAATTCTTCTAGTCAAAAGCGTTCGCGCCGTTACCGTCAGAATCGAAAGCGGAATCATAATTACGGCATAATAGGACAGTTAATCTAAGATGTAGCATTTTTAAAGAATGTTATCTTAATCTTGTTCGGTTAGACATCTTATAATGATGATCCTATAATCGACGAACATAATCTGAACGATCTGGGATTCACAAAACCTACAGCCACATCTGTAGTTTCAAAAACACCTCATAATTATTCTGAAATTCTTAAAGTTATACAAAGCTTTGACAATCCTGATTGGACAAATATTAGGTTATTTTAGCTTCTGTCAAGGATCCTTTAAATAAGGTCATGTTAAGTAAAACTCCTCCCTCATGCCATCACTTATCATAATGTTAGAAAGCCCTTTCGAGGTCGTGGAAGTAAGCAGGCACACGGTCGTAAATTTAAAGAATCTTCACAAGGACTTAAAGGCTCTCCCTCATCCCACTGGGATAGGACAGGAAAATCCAGACGATACTGACCGCACGGTCGAAAATCTAACGAATTTGCACAACTACGTAAAGGTTCTTCCTCATCCCAACGGGATAGGAGAGGTAAATCCAGACTATACTGACCAAACGGTCGTAAATCTAACGAATCTGCACAAGTACGTAAAGGTTCTCCCTCATCCCACCAGGATAGGTGAGGTAAATCCAGACGATACTGACCACACGGTCGTAAATGTAACGAATCTGCACAACTACATAAAGGTTCTCCCTCATCCCACCAGGATAGGAGAGGTAAATCCAGACGATACTGACCACACGGTCGTAAATGTAACGAATCTGCACAAGTACGTAAAGGTTCTCCCTCATCCCACCAGGATAGGTGAGGTAAATCCAGACGATACTGACCACACGGTCGTAAATGTAACGAATCTGCACAACTACATAAAGGTTCTCCCTCATCCCACCAGGATAGGAGAGGTAAATCCAGGTGATACTGACCACATGGTCGTAAATCTAACGCATCCTTACAAGGACGTTAAGGCTCTCCCTCATTCCACCTAGATAGGAGAGAAAAATCCAAACGATACTGACTCTTCGAGTATTTTCCATGAAAAACTTTCACAACCGGTGGAAAGAAAGGGGTAATTTCTTGCAACCAACAGCAGAGTAGACAATAAATCGGGCCGAGATTACGTATATATTTATGAACGAAAATAATTGACAGCTCCAGTGGCTGCAATGTATGATTTGTGATTGATGTTATTTTGAATGCTGGCAATTTATGAACGTAATCTTCTTAGTCTGTGGTTAAGTTGATCAATTATCAATCCGTGATTGGTTGTTCTCATAGATTAATATAAGTACCGTACTAAAGTAGTTGTTCTATCCAGGTTATGACGAAGTAATACATTTCAAATTATTATTGGCTTATGAGAATTTAAAGATATTAAGTGAAATTGATAATCAATGTTCCTCTTGCTTGCAAAATGATATCCGCTGCCACAGATTTGTGATGCAATTCGCTGCAGTGTATGATGTAGTGGATGTGATTCCCTTTATTTACTCAACAAGTTTTAAAATTTTCAGGTCGGTTTTGAACTGTTTTCTAATTGTTTTGTGGAGAGTTTAATAACATGCTGTTTACTATACGATACCGTGGACAGAGGAGTTGGCTGCCCTTCGGGCTCAGCTTTGCACTAGGGGACTTTGCTTGTATGCAATTGGGTTGCCCAGAAATTTCGAGAGCACGGAATACGCGCTATGGTGTATTTAGCTGCTTCTCAATTGATATTGAAATTAAACTATCAGGGCTGGAGATTAGAAAGATAATTATTTATTAAATTGATACAGCTTAATTAATTAGCAGCAGCTAGTTGCTAGTTGCTAGGGTAGCTACAGTGCTCCCCCTCAAGCGAAGCCTATTGGTGGTTTGACGCCTCGTCACTTCGAATAGTTTGTAGTGTCGTATGCTGCGAGGTATTGCGGTCGGGGCTAGGACGTCGTCATGCGGCAGTGGTGAGGCGATGATATACGCTGGTTTCAGTCTATCGATCGATAGCTATAGTAGTTTCTCGAGTCGGTAACTTTATCGGGAGAACTTTTCTGTTTCATTTCTGTATAGGAAACGAGCCTTCATGTGCCGGTGCGAGTGGTGTCTTCACTGCGTCGCATCTTATGAAAACGTGATCGCACGATGACAAGTCCGAGTGTCAAAAATACTGCGCTTGGTTGCGTGCGGAGCTAATGTTGGTTTCAGTTCTTTCATGGCGCGTACTCGTAGCGTATTTTCATTATTTATTTTTTTCGACAGTTCGCCTGATAGTCGTGAATGTCTTGCACAGATGTTGCTTCCGGCCATCGTGTACAGCAGTCTATTATTGTAACACAGTGTTTGTAGCCATCACTCAATGTAGGCAACAATGGGCCGATTATATCGATGTGTACATGTGCGAATCTTTCCACTGAATGTTGTGTAAATAGTGCTGGCTCACTCTTTGTATGTCGTTGTATCTTTACACGTTGACAAGGTATCCAGGTTTTCGACCTAGTACCAAAGTCGATATTCATGTGTGGGCAAAAATACCGTGACTTAACTATAAGGCGTGAACTTAAAAAAAAAAGACGTGTGACACTCGGAGACTGCCGCGGTAAAGCTATTGCAACAAAATAAGGTGTTCTGCTGCAACACGTCATACAGAGCTAAGACGTACTGACCGGGCGGCCGGCCTGCAGCAGCACCGCGCCCTGAGCCACGCTGCTGGCGTCCACCGACACCAGCACCGGCTACGACACGTCATACAGAGCTAGGACGTACTGATCGGGCGGCCGGCTTGCAGCAGCACCGCGCCCTGAGCCACGCTGCTGGCGTACACTGACACCAGCACCGGCTGCGACACGTCATACAGAGCAAGGACGTACTGACTGGGCGGCCGGCCTGCAGCAGCACCGCGCCCTGAGTCACGCTGCTGGCTCCACCGACACCAGCACCGGCTACGACACGTCATACAGAGCTAGGACGTACTGATCGGGCGGCCGGCCTGCAGCAGCACCGTGCCCTGAGCCACGCTGCTGGCGTACACTGACACCAGCACCGGCTGCGACACGTCATACAGAGCAAGGACGTACTGACTGGGCGGCCGGCCTGCAGCAGCACCGCGCCCTGAGTCACGCTGCTGGCTCCACCGACACCAGCACCGGCTACGACACGTCATACAGAGCTAGGACGTACTGATCGGGCGGCCGGCTTGCAGCAGCACCGCGCCCTGAGCCACGCTGCTGGCGTACACTGACACCAGCACCGGCTGCGACAGGTCATACAAAGCTAGGACGTACTGACTGGGCGGCCGGCCTGCAGCAGCACCGCGCCCTGAGCCACGCTGCTGGCGTACACTGACACCAGCACCGGCTGCAACACGTCATACAGAGCAAGGACGTACTGACTGGGCGGCCGGCCTGCAGCAGCACCGCGCCCTGAGCCACGCTGCTGGCTCCACCGACACCAGCACCGGCTACGACACGTCATACAGAGCTAGGACGTACTGACCGGGCGGCCGCCCTGCAGCAGCACCGCGCCCTGAGCCACGCTGCTGGCGTCCACTGACACCAGCACCGGCTGCGACACGTCATACAGAGCTAAGACGTACTGACCGGGCGGCCGGCCTGCAGCAGGCCCGCGATAGAAGCTATGCAATAGAATAACAAAAATGGTTGCTCATGAAGAGTTGGTGAGCTTCTACAATAAATAATTATAAACCAGCGTGGTCAAGTGTGGTCCGTGGTCCGTGGTCCAGCAAGTGTCTGTAAACGAACCAACTGGCTCAGATTAAGCTCAATTTCTGGCAGACCTGCATCATAATATAAAAACTCTCTTAATAATAAAGCCGTCGTCGTCTCCACGCTTTGTAGCCCGGAACGAACTGAACGGCTGAGAGGACATCCTCTTGTCAAGCGAATCCTATAATCTATTGCACTGGTCGCGACAAAAATGCACCAAATCATCAATCTGGAATATTGATAATGTTATATTTTTATTTTTTGTCCTGCTAAAATCCTAATACAGAAAATCCTTTTGAAATATAAAAAAATAGATGCTTCGACCCAGTCTATTGGGTAAATAAGTTCGTTTTAATTGGAAAAGACATAATAATCAAAAGTAAGTGTGATAATGTATTTATAAACTATACGTGGGAAACCTATACTAGCCTCTCGCAACCTAGTCGGGTTATATTAGTATATATGTATATAAAAGAAAGAAAGAAAAAGAAAAAAAATATATATATATATTGCTGGTGTGGGTCACGTCGTGAGGACGCCACACTGGTATCAATGCCTCAGCCGACAGCTTCCGTTCCGCTGTGGCGTCAAAAAGTTGGGTGGAAAATGGTCCGTTGGATGAAATCCTGACTAGAGATAACTGGCGTTCTGAAAATACATTTGAACGATTTTATTGTAAATAAGTAAGAATGTCAAAAAATCAAAATTCAGTTACAAGTCAATTTATGCAGTGGATGAAATATACTTTATATTTCTATTTAATTTAAACTACTTAATTGTAGTTTTTGTTAGCAACTGTTGCTTATTCCTGTGTATTTGAAAGGTAATTGATATAACGTTACTGAAAATGCTATAATAGGTTATTTTTATGTACATCTTCCTGGCAATGTAAAACAATACCACAAGTCAATTTATTTTAGGCTTATTAAATTTTATTCGTATTCACATTGACGTCACCACCACACCAGGCGATATCAAACACGTCTCTCAAGTATTATTAGGCTTCAAATTAACGGTCAAGTTATTTAATACCAACGTTTTACCTAAAATTAAAACGTAAATTAAATCACTTACCTTAATTTGAAGCCTAATATTTTTTAATTCTGCCTGGTTACACAACGACTTCAATGAGTCAAAATCCTAACGCATTCAGCATAGCTGCTACCTGTGTGGTGGTGGGGTAAAGAAAGAGAAGGCAATAGAGTAGGAATATGAAGGAATGAACGTGCGAAAAAAGGACAGAACGATGGTATCTCTCTCTCAAGTATTATTAGGCTTCAAATTAAGGTAAGTGATTTAATTTACGTTTTAATTTTAGGTAAAACGTTGGTAATAAAAAATTACAATGTTACTCAAAACTTGCAACCGACTCCATACTATACGAGCATTCGTAAACATTCGTTAATATACGATTCGATAAAGTTCGGTGCTCGCACTGCTGCTTCGGATATTGCCGCTCCCGTTGAGGTGGTTGCGGTGGTGGCGGTGGTCTCCGAGGTGCGGGGTTCCGACGCGTGCCACCGACACCCACTCGCGTCGTCCCCCTTGCGCTTAAAGCTCCTCTTTGATTTTGTGTTAAGTATTGTCTGGGTCTTGAACCACTTGCTGCCTTCATTTCCATCCCAGATCTTGTGATCGCTTTGTGACTCTTTAGTTGATCTGTCAAGTCTGTACCAAAAAGGAACTCATCAATTTTTGTTTTCTTGACCAGGTCTTTTGTCTTTCTATTAAGCACTTTTGTGATTTCAATTCTTCTCGACATTGACTCTTTGTAATGACAGTCGCATATCAATCTAGCTGCGTCATTGAGTGGTTTTACAAGTTTTTGTATTGATGCATCCTTAGACAAAATAATTGAGTTTAGTGCTGAACCCATTGCGGATAAAGCGCTTGATAAGATAGTTTGTTTGTATTGGTTGTAAAAGTCTTTCTTATTATTTATATCATTGAGAGCAGCTTTAACTTCCAAATTCAGTTTGGGCACTTGTAATTTTTTACAATTCTCAGGCGTTATGTACTTCTTTAGAAGTTCTTGTCTTATATCTTTATCAAGCCCATTCGAGATAATATGTGACCATCTAGTTGCTAAATCACTGTGGATACCTGGAGCATATTCCATTTGGTTGGTAGGGTCATCTCCCAACATCATCAAAATTTCTGGATCTAAAACAACAGTCTCTCCCGTTGGAACCTCACAGTTTTGGGGATTTACCAATTCTACCACACTGCTAAGAGTTGTCATATTTTCATTCACAGGAGTTGGGTTGCGTTCATTTAATCCAGACGGTCCACCTTCATCTTCTAACATAATTACATCCTCATAGGTTGGATCGGCTTCATAATCTAATTCATTGATTGGCCATTCAGGATCTGAAAGGTAACATACGAGGGTGGATTGAAAAGTTCGCAGCCTAGTCAAGAAAACAGAATAAAGTACATTCAAAAATATTTTTATTTTTCGACGTAATCTCCATTTAGCTCTATGCACTTCTTCCATCTGCTTTCCAGAGCTTCCATACCTGTTTTAAAAAAAGATTCCTCAAGGTCTTCAAAATACAGGTTAACAGCGGCTTCGACCTCTTCATTCGTTAAAAATTTCTGCCCACCGAGGTGTTTTTTCAGGTTTGGAAACAGATGAAAGTCCGAAGGTGCCAAATCAGGAGAATAAGCTGGATGTGGCAACAATTCGAAACCACAATCACGAATTTGAGCCATAGACTCGACAGACGTGTGGACTCGGGCGTTGTCCTGGTGAAACAACACTTTCTTTCTCAGTAATCCTGGGCGTTTCTGTTTAATTTCTTCACGTAAACGGCGCAGAAGGGTGCTATAGTACGCAGAGTTTATTGTTTCGCCTTTTGGAAGGTAGTCCACCATAATGACACCCTTAGCATCCCAAAAAACCGATGCCATCACCTTGCCAGCCGACAGAATTGCCTATGCTTTTTTCGGAGTTGGTTCACCTGATTTTTTCCATTGTTTGGATTGTTGTTTTGATTCTGGGGTATAGTGGTGAACCCAGGTTTCATCCATTGTCACAAATCTGTCAAGAAAACCTTTTGGATCAGCCTCGAACATCTCCAAACAGTCGCGAGAAATCGTGAGTCGAATTCGCTTTTGCTCTACTGAAATCAATCTGGGGACCCACCTAGCCGAAACCTTAGAAAAGCCGAGTTCATGGACAATGATGTTTTGCGTTCGTTCATATGAGATACCTATAGTGTCTGCAATTTCTCTGATAGTCAATCTACGGTCTTTCAATATGAGATCACACACTTTATTGATGTTTTCTTCGGTCGTAGACGTCATTGGCCTGCCGGAGTAAGGGTCATCTTCGATGTTCTCTCGTCCACGTTTAAATTCTGCAACCCATTTTTTCACAGTGGTATAAGACGGGGCAGATTCCCCTAATCTTGTTTGCATGTCATCATGGATCTCCTTTGGTGTTAATCTTTTTTTAAACAAATATTTAATCACAGCACGTTGTTAAAATTTCTCCATTAGTGAAAATTTGTTCTACACACGTATTTATATTGTTCGTAAAATTTTATTTAAACAAGATATCAAATTGAAAATTCGCGGGCTGACAATTGAATAATGACAGTTCAAAATGACAGCAGAAAAAATATCAAAAGTTTTTTTTTTAATGGCCAGGCCGCGAACTTTTCAACCAATGTAGTATTGTGTCGCTATAGAAGTAGGGAAGGAATTTCAGTTCGCGTTGTAGAGGGCCAAGCTATCTCAGTTGCATTGGCATTAAGTTCAATAAAGTGTATTAATTGGTCTCCATGCCAATTGTGGAAGGACAATGTGCGCAAGAGTACCAAGTGAATTATTTGAACACGCTAATAGTGGAGGTAAGTAATCCTGACACGATATACCCGTTCAGGTAATTCATCTCGACACGTATTCACGTGGAGGTACATAAACTCAACACATTTAAAGTGTAGGTAAATCATCTCGACACGACAAACGTGGAGGAAAGTCATCTCGACACGACAAACGTGGAGAAAAGTCATCTCTACACGATAAACATGGAGGTAAGTCATATCGACACGATAAACACGTGGAGGTAAGTCATCTCAACACGATAAACGTGGAGGTTAATCATCTCGACACGATAAACACGTGGAGGTAATTCATCTCGACACGATAAACGTGGAGGTTAGTCATCTCGACATAATAAATGTGGAGGTTAGTCATCTCGACACGATAAACACGTGGAGGTAAGTCATCTCGACGCGATAAACACGTGGAGGTAAATCATCTCATCACGCTATACTCGTAGAGGTAAGTTATCTCTTCACGGTAATTAATGTGGACTTTGTTCATCTCAACACGTCAAATGTGGAGATTAGTCAAGTTGTGTCAAATTAGGTGTAGATTTGTCTCGGCACAATGATAGAGGAGAAGATCCATCTCAACACTATTAGCGTGGGGGTAAGTCGTCTTAACATAATATGTTTGAAAGGATATTTATATCATTATATACCTTTTGCGTTATGTAGGTATGAGTGACGTATCTAATATTATAACATGTGATCCAGGTTGCCTTCTAGTTCTACATTTCAGCCTTAGTAAGTTTAAGTACCTAGTTCAATATTGTTAAAGGTTTTGTACCCCAGTTAAGTCTTGATCTTAATACACTTTCAATATAAAGATTTAACTTACATGAATTAGGGTAAGCATCCTTATCAAAGAAAATAAATAAATAAAAAAATAAATCTGCGTAACAACAGATAAGACCAAAAAGAATTAATAAAATATTTGTGGGTTGTCTTTTTTTATTCTTAGTTTGTAAATTCTTCCAACTAGTTAATTTTGTCAATCTGTGCCAAAATGATGGTAGGTAGTAATAAGTATGATAGGTACCTGTATCAGCCTGTGAAGAAATCGAAGATGGTGATTGTTCCACACGTCTCCTGTACTTAATTAATTTTTCTTCCAGCTTTTTCATTTTCGATTGTATATCAAAAATATATGAATAAAAGCGTAAAATTTTAACGAAATGTATCGCGTGCGACTCGGATATCACAAAATCACGTAATGACGTAAGCAGCGCCGGAGCAGGTACGCCAAGGGTTCCTGAGGGAAAGAGATAAGACATATTTTGCTTAATTACTTATTAGGACTTTAAGTGTGTGACAAGGATAGCACCAACTCACGAGCTGCTGCATGTAAACTTTTTAGTTGTCTTTGGTGGACATCCGAAATACTAATACACACCGTCATTGCAAATGCAGTAGAATCCGATTACTTATTATGACTCCGCTTATATTGACCAACCGCAAATTATGACGTGCTTACACGATGAAGTTTGGTTTTCATATAAATTATATAACTAAGTCGGATATAATGACTTCGCCAATAGTGACATATCGCTTATTGTGACCCTTTGGGACTTGAAGACTTTTAGTATGTTATCCAGATTAACTCACAACGTATAACTTTGCCAAATGGGGATTTACTCGAGCGTCATAGAGACCTATTAGGTTGCAAAGCTTAAATGATAAAAAGAAAAAAAATTATATAATATATACCTTTACATCGGTGGGGGAAGCGGCTATAGGTTTTTAAATATGTAAAAAAATACTGTTGCATGGACATGGGTGTTAAGGTGTTAAGAGCACCAAAAAAAAGCTCTCATTCAATAATCTGACGATTTCGATCTTACTCAAACTCGCGGCCATTATTATAATGTGCAATATTTCGCCATTTTGAAACACTCAAGCGCGTCAGATTAAGATATATGTTGTTCATCTTTATGTTCTAGACGTGCTGTCTCATAATCTGACGATTACCTAAAGGGATTCGCATAATCTGATAAAAAAATCAATTTTATAAATCATTGAACTTTATTAATTGAAAAGCTCTGGAAACAGCATGAAAATAAATAAGTGTATGTTTTTTGAGTGGAATACTTGTATTTAGGTATAAGAAAATGAAATAAGCTGGATTGAAATCGCAACCAGTGAACGCATACAAAGCTGGAAACGCCTTCGAAATTTTTGGGCCTAATTTTTTGTAGATGTATCGGCGTGCATTGCCAACTCCAAGATCCAAACTTCTATTCTTGCTTGCAGGTGTTCCATATTCGCTAACATGATGACCACTATATCAGTATCAGAGGTTGGCAAGCAAGAAATGCTATCTTCGTATCCGCTTCTTCGTGATCAGGGCATGACAACTCATTATTAATGATGCGTGTTACTTTATTATCAGTAACAGAATATTCATAACACAAATCATGTATTATGTAAATTACCTTGCTACCGATAATCGTTGCCATCTCCTGATCAGCCCAATGATCGATCAAAAATTTAACAATAGCTTCCTTAAACTTTATATTTTTAAATAATTTATAGCAATGTGCGTGATAAACTTTATTTAATGAAGATTCTATCGACAGTTCGAGATTATCGTACGCTGTTCGAGATTTTCGAAGAACCGGTTTGCTCCGACGATATTCTAAAATATTTATGCATTTTTTAAATGTTTCTAATGTAAATTTAATGGTTTTTTTGTAAAGTTGATTCACCACAAAATACGCACTTTAAACTAATATCACTCATATTAAATGTTTATAAACTTTAAGTCACATTACTAATACTAAATTAACAAAATAAGTCGAAACGTTAGAAACACGTTGATACCTAAATATCACGCCACGAACGATGAGATTTACCCAACTCGGGACAACTCAGCAAAGGGGGTGTTTAGCGGGTAACGCTAGGTTCGGTGAGTCCCGCACTGTTAGGGATTGGCTGGCGGGGTAGTTCCCCAAAGGTCCCCTCTTCGTGCATCAAGCATTCACCTCCTCTCCTTCTGTGGCTTCCTTCGGGGGGTCAAGTCGGTAGTAAAGATTTATGTGGCGGAAAAAAAAAAAAGAGTCTCTGTGATCAGCTGTGATGGCGTCGTGGCAATAAAATTCAGAGTGGAGACGGAGTGTGAGAGTAAGAGATAGAGAAAAAGTGAGAGAGAAGTAGAAACGCGGAGAGGGAAATATAGGTATCAGCCAGCTGCACGCATTAAACTTTATCGACGATTTTTTATTATTTTTAGATTATATATTTTTCGTTATCCTTGAATTATTTCCTTCAAAATTTAAAATAATTGGGCTGCGCTCGAGAATGTTGAGATGACGTTTTTTTTACAACTTTGCTGCCCCCCCTTTCTTTACGTCACTCTCAAATTGTCAGATTAGTGGAATATACACTTTTTAGCATGTAATTAACTCACCCTACCTTAATCTGACGCGCTCGAGAATTTCTAATGATCAACTTTTTTTTACTAATCTGATCCCTTATCCTTCACGGGCGGCCTTATATATGGGGCTCATATTTGGTGGAGGTACTTAACCGGATACAAGGTATCGCCCTGTATATTAATCTGCCGCGCTTTAGTAAATCCCGAAATCCCCGCTTGGGCTCCCCTACTATAAAGTACGAGTAAAAAAGCGGTTAAGTGCGATTCGAGTTCTAGAAAAGTAGTAAAAACTGCAACAGAGCCACTTCTGTTATTACATTGCCGGAACACATCACCGCTTAGCGGTAATATTTGGCGGTAGATTTTATATGAAGCGCCGTCGCTAGCCACTCGGACCTGACGGGATCCTACCACCAAGCGGGGGTCACTCGGATTAGTCACCTTTTCGACACACTGGTCCAGGTGCGGTACAGCTATTTTATGCCGACCCTCTACTGTAAAGTGGACTAACTAACTAAAAAGTAACTTTCATAGTACGGGTATGGCCCAACAATTAATTAATAGTATATTATGTAACAAGTGAGCGAAGTTGCTAATTACAGTCGAGGCTGTGATTTGAGCCCGAGCCGGAGGCGTGTAATTTGCACTAAGGTACAATTCAACTTTGTAGGATTCATTATATTATGCACTAGGGTATAATATATTATGCACGCGTGACTTATAGCCCAGTATGAGCCGAGACTGTAATTAGCAACGCTCACGAGTTATATACGACGTTTTTCAACACACTTGTGAGTAAAAGACAGACATACGTGGTCATAAAATAACAAACACACTTGATAACAAAGCTGTGAATTGTGATTGAAAAATGGCGCCGAACTTCACGCATGCGCGTTGGTTTTTTTTTCCGCCAAATGTGTCAATGGCTGTATAGCATATACAGCCTATTTTACATGAAAATATTTAATTTGGAGTGGTAAATCCAAATATTTTAATATTTTGTAACAAATTATTGTAAATTGTGAATAATTTGTTTGATATACAATTTTGTTTAACTAATATAAGGCGTAAACATTTAAAAATGTATATGGATTTGAAGTGGTATAAAACCTCTTTGTTGTTTCTGAAAAAAATTAATGTATAACCCGGATCAATAAAATATGCTCTGTTTACTCGCATTTAATTTGCACAAAGGTACAATTCAACTTTGTAGGATTCATTATATTATGCACTAGGGCATAATATATTATGCACGCGTGACTTATAGCCCAGTTTATAGTTCAAAATTCAATAGAATAAGGCTTACTTTACGAGCAAGTGTGTTGAAAACTAATTTATGAAAGCGCCATCTAATTAGTGTGGGAGCAAACTGTAACAAACTGTGAAAAACCTCACGTAAAAAAACGCACCATGTTTGTACTTACTTTGGAAACAATTTTTATAGTTTTAGTGAATTATTATATTGATTATAGGTAGTTCTATTATGATAATTCGAATATCAAACATTTAAACAGATTTATCGCGTATAATTACATTTTTGGAAGTCGTCGTGACGCCGTGGTTACTGTGCATATTAAACGATATCGCAGGTAAAGCGTTCTCGGTGCGGCCGGGATTAGAATGGGTGACCGCCGACCATTCATTTCTCACGACGACTTCCGTGCTTCGGAGGGCACGTTAAGCAGTCGGTCCCGGGTGCTGTATACTTGTATACAGTAGTCGTTAGGTATTGTCAGAAGCCACTTCGGCGCCCTGAAAATTCTGGCATCCACCACCCAGCACTGGGCCAGCTTGGTGGATTATGGCCTATACCTCCTCGTCACCCAGAAGAGAGACTCATGCCCTGCAGTGGGCTCATTACACAGAGTTGTAATGATAATGATGATGATGATATTTAATTATAATATTAAAATTTTACTAACATAGGTTGTTTAAGTTGTGTTTTTACTAATATTAAATGTATGGATAATCTTGTCTGAAATAAACTTTTTCATTTCATTTCATTACTATTTGGTTAAGATATGTGGTTGTGTAGGTATACAAAGTTCGGTTACCTTTTTAAAGGGTCTCTCAGGTAAAAACAAACGAAAGCACTTTTGACACTTAAGTTTATTATCACAAGTCCACAAACAATTGATCACTCCACAGAAGGTCACGACAGTCACAAACAATAATTTACACAGCAGTTAACAATCACAATTATTACGCGGCGGCAAAGAAGAATACATTCAGTATTTAACTACGGATCGCTTACTTAGCGTAGTAACAAGACCTCGGTAAGATTCGGACTGGTTCGCGATCTCTCTACGTCACGCCGGCTAAGCGCCCGCGCTGCCCTTCTGGAAGCCTCGCTACGGCGAGTACACCCGAACATAGCCGAGGGATGTTTACGCAAAACTATCACGCGGCACGGCCGGGTTTGTGCGTGTCTCCATTGTTAGCAATAGAAGGTTAATTTGGATGCAATGAAGTGATAGTATAAATGTATTAAATTATTGGTTGTATATTATGGAGAAGGTTTATTTTGAGACAAGAATATTAAATATATTTTGTGAACATGAATTATAATATGGTGTAAATAGAATAACTTATATATGTTAAATTATATCTATACTGTATAATACATGGATTAATGAAGTTAGATATATTTATAAAATATAATATAAATAGTAATAAGATGAATAGAATATATAAATGTGCGAATATAAAATATATTACGTGTAAATAGAATAGATACGGCCCACATCACTCCCCCCCAGAGACCTGGTTAGGGGCGATAAAAATCGGTAAATTTAACGACTCGACCTGAACGAGTTGTTTTGTTTGGTAACTTCTCAGTAGGTGGTGAGTCGACGGGGGCCTTTATGAATGGCTGTGTCGAGGGATTGTTGTCCCGTGCACACAAATCTTGGTTTTCTAAAACGTAGGCTGGTTTTAGGCGGTCAACTGTGACGGATAGTGGCTTTCCTTTCACAAGAAGTATATAAACCTTATCGTTTCGCTGCAGGACCTTGTGGGGGCCAGTGTACGCTGGCTGAAGGGGTGGCCGCGAGGCGTCTTCTCGAAGGAACACGTATTCTGCGGTTGCCAGATCTTTAAATATGAAGACCTTGTTTTTACAGTGCCTTGAAGCAGGTACTGGCTTCAGTTTTTCAGCGAATGAGCGTAGACGAGCTGTAAAATCTGTCATATCAGATGTGCATTCTGTGCTCGGATTAAAAAATTCGCCAGGAAGTCGTAGAGGTTCGCCGAAAACAAGTTCGGCAGATGAAGTCTGAAGGTCTTCTTTGAAGGCGCTTCGGATTCCAAGGAGTACGAAAGGCAACACTTCTACCCAGTTCTCGGTAGCGTGACAAGTAATTGCTGCCTTAAGCTGCCTATGGAACCGCTCTATGATCCCATTACATTGCGGGTGGTAGGCCGTGGTGCGTTTGTGACGAAATCCGATAGTTTTAGCCAGATGTTGGAATAATGTGGACTCAAATTGCCGGCCACGATCCGTCACAATATCTACGGGGCACCCAAATCTGGATATCCAGCTACTAATGAGTGCTTTTGCCACCGTTTCCGCTGTAATATCGGGTATTGGTACGACTTCTGGCCACCGGGTGAATCGGTCTATCGCTGTCAAACAGTATTTATAACCCTGAGAAACAGGGAGTGGACCTATAAGGTCTATATGTACGTGTCTGAAACGTGCGCGGGGTAAGTTGAAAGTGCCTAATGGTGCAGACACGTGACGACTTACTTTTGCACGTTGACAAGGCAGACATGTTCGAGTCCAGTCTCGACAATCCTTCTTCACGCCCGGCCAAACAAATCTATCTGCAACTAATTTAGCAGTTGCTGACGCTCCGGGGTGGCTTAAAGAGTGGAGACTATTAATAACTTTGCTTCGGAACTCTCGAGTAACAAAAGGCCGGGGAGTTGGTGTACTGAAATCACAGTACAGAGGTATACAACTCCCTGGGTAGTTAGTTTTCTTAAGTTTTAGGGATGAACTGTTATCGGTGAGGTAATAAGCTAGTTCCGAGTCGTGTTCTTGGTCTTTCGCGAGTTCTTCGAAGCATACTGGAGCACCTAATTCCTCTATCCGAGACAAAGTATCGGCTACGACATTATTTTTGCCGGAAATGTGTCTAATATCGGATGTAAATTGGGAAATATAGTCCAGATGTCGATATTGCCTAGGTGTAAAATTATGTTTTCTTTCGTGGAAAGCAAAGCATAACGGCTTGTGATCGGTATAGATAATAAAATGCCGTGCCTCTACCATGTGCCGAAAATACCTAATAGCTTCGTATATTGCTAGAAGTTCGCGATCATACGGAGAATATTTAACTTGGGAGGGGCTAAGTTTCCGCGAAAAGAATGCCAAAGGCTCCCATACGTCGTTCTTGAGCTGTTGTAAAACTGCTCCGATGGCAACGTCTGATGCGTCTGTCACCAATGCGAGCTTCGCACTGCAGTCAGGGTGTGCAAGGAGGGCTGCATTGGAGAGGCTTTCTTTGATATCCGTGAAAGCCTTCAGAGCTTCGTTGCTTAGATGGATGGGTGTTGAACCTTTGACTGATCCCATCAAAAGGGCATTAAGGGGGGCTTGTATTTGAGCAGCGTTTTTTTAGGAAACGCCTATAAAAATTCGTCATACCTAAAAAACGTCTTAATGTCCTAACATCCTTTGGTGGGGGAAAGTTTTGTATGGCCTGCACTTTTTCGTTCAGCGGTCTGGTTCCGCTCTCCGAAATAGAGTAACCCAAAAAGGTTACCTCGGGAGCCCCAAAAACACACTTAGAAACGTTTAAGACCATACCGTACTTACGAAGTCTGGAGAATATTTGGCGTAGGTGGTCCTCATGCTCTGTCTCGCTCCTGCTAAACACCAAAAAATCGTCAATATAACAATAGACAAAATCGAGTCCTCGCATCATTTCATCGACGAATCGTTGAAAAGTTTGGCCTGCATTACGCAGACCAAACGTCATATATGGGAATTCAAACATTCCGAACGGCGTGGTGATCGCCGTTTTTGAAATATCGTCGGCGCAGACCGGAATTTGATTGTATGCCTTTACAAGGTCAAGAGTGCTGTAAACTTTGCACCCTGTGATGTTATGTGTAAAGTCATGTATGTGCCGGATCGGGTACCTATCGGGTATGGTACGTGCGTTCAACTGTCTATAGTCGCCGCACGGGCGCCAACCGTTGTCTTTCTTCGGCGCGAGGTGTAAGGGAGACGACCAGGGACTGTCTGAAGGCCTAGCTGTGCCATTAGCTAACATGGCTTCGAACTCAGCCTTTGCTACCTTTAATTTGTCCGGTGCCAAACGCCTAGGTGCACAGGAAACTGGGGGACCAGGTGTGGTCCGTATGTAGTGTTGTGTGGTGTGTGGTGTGCTGTGCTGCGTGCCGGCTGGTCGCGTGATATCTGAAAACTCGCGAGAAAGTATACGGTGGTAACGAGTATCACCAGTCGGATAAATGACCTTAACGGATAAAATGCTATTAGTTTTATTGGCCAGAGAAGCTGGAGTTGTAAGAGTAGTCTTATTATCTATAATTTTTTTGTTCTTACAATCTACGATTAATTCGTAATAACACAAAAAATCTACTCCTATGATAGGCTTCGTGACGTCTGCTACAATAAATCGCCAGGGGTAGTTACGGCGAAGCCCCAGGTCTAAATTCAAGTGCGCGTAGCCGTAGGTGTCAATGGTCGTTCCGTTGGCTGCGGAGAGCTTATAGTTTGTTGGTGCACGGCGCTCCTGAAGTTGACATCTGGGAAAAACGCATAGGTCGCTGCCGGTGTCTATCAGATATTGAGTACGCGTACTGCGATCTGTTATGAATAGGCGACCTGGAGATGAATGGCAATCCTCGGCCGCCATTACGGACTGCCTGCGGCGTTTCCCGAACTCTTGTAGTCGCATGGCTTCTGACATCTGTGCGCCTTTGGTCCAAACTTAGCATGGTACCAGCATACCGGATAAAGCCTATAATTGTTAGCTGACCTTGATCTGCTGCGTGATGGTGAGCGATGTCCACGATGGTGCGGTCTCGAGCGGTTGTTCGAGTGCGGTTGCCGGGAGCGTTCATCAATCTTCAGGGCGAGGCGCTCCACCATCTTCCGAAGTGCTGCGATCTCTTGCTGTGTACTGGTACCTTCATTCTCTTTTTGGGGTGCTGAGGCGGCTGCTACAACTGCGGGTGCGGATATTTCCTGAATGCGGTCCGCCAGGTCCGCTAGCTGCTGCAACGGGAGGTTGGGCTGCGACGCTAAGACCGTCTGGATGTTTCGGGGTAAGCGGTTGCTCCATATGGTCTGCAAAAATTCTCCGGGCACGCTGGGCCCCGCCAGGTCTTGGAGATGACGCAAGAATTGGGACGGTTTTCTGTCTCCCAGCTCTTCGTGCGTCAGTAACTGCTTGACCCTATTTTCGTGGGAAGCGGTGAGCCTTCGAATCAACTCACTCTTAATTTTTTCATATCTGTTCCGCAGCGGTGGGTTAACGATTATGTCCTTGACTGCCTTCGCGTGTACCATATCAAGATTGGTGATAACATTGTTAAACTTAATGGCGTCCTCATGTATGCCGTAGTTTTCAAATTGGCCCTCTAATAAGGCAAACCATATTTCCGGGTCATCTGGTGAAAAACTAGGCACCTTTAAATTTAATTTTTGCACGTCACGGAATCGGTCCGTGGAAACGCGCATTTGTTTAGGCGCTCTTTTCGTGACATTCCCGTTATTTTGTGACCGGGCGCTTTTTGCTGTGTCGCTGCTGCTGTCGCTCATCTTGAGTGTCGGTCGTAAGGTCACCAGTTTGGTTAAGATATGTGGTTGTGTAGGTATACAAAGTTCGGTTACCTTTTTAAAGGGTCTCTCAGGTAAAAACAAACGAAAGCACTTTTGACACTTAAGTTTATTATCACAAGTCCACAAACAATTGATCACTCCACAGAAGGTCACGACAGTCACAAACAATAATTTACACAGCAGTTAACAATCACAATTATTACGCGGCGGCAAAGAAGAATACATTCAGTATTTAACTACGGATCGCTTACTTAGCGTAGTAACAAGACCTCGGTAAGATTCGGACTGGTTCGCGATCTCTCTACGTCACGCCGGCTAAGCGCCCGCGCTGCCCTTCTGGAAGCCTCGCTACGGCGAGTACACCCGAACATAGCCGAGGGATGTTTACGCAAAACTATCACGCGGCACGGCCGGGTTTGTGCGTGTCTCCATTGTTAGCAATAGAAGGTTAATTTGGATGCAATGAAGTGATAGTATAAATGTATTAAATTATTGGTTGTATATTATGGAGAAGGTTTATTTTGAGACAAGAATATTAAATATATTTTGTGAACATGAATTATAATATGGTGTAAATAGAATAACTTATATATGTTAAATTATATCTATACTGTATAATACATGGATTAATGAAGTTAGATATATTTATAAAATATAATATAAATAGTAATAAGATGAATAGAATATATAAATGTGCGAATATAAAATATATTACGTGTAAATAGAATAGATACGGCCCACAACTAAGCCACTGCTGTAAGCGCAAAAAGTAGCCTATGTATTTTTTTTTTAAATCGATTCAATAATTTAGATACACAGAAAGACAAACAAAGAATTACTTTCGCGTTTGGAATATTATATTTTTATAAAATAATGGAATAAATTTGTAGTAGAGATTTTAGAATCGAAATTTTCGAAACGATATTTATACGTTTCTAAGCAAGATTTGATGAATTTGTTGAGTTTTACAACTCTTCAAAAATACATAAAAGAAATCACAATATAAGACTTAAGTATTGATAGTATAGACGAAGACCATTGCTTCAAACGTGATTTTTCTAATTAAATCGATGCATGCGCGATTTAATGTACTATCAGCGCCATCTAGTGGCGAAGTGTGAAATCTAAATATTTATTTTAAACAAATCTATTCCGCAAACAAGAGATGCTGCGGATATTCAGCCGAAAGTGATTGTATGCGTTTTGGGCCGAATATTCATATTAGATACATTCAGCACACTTATTAATGTTCGTATTTGGCCAAATTTTCGGTTGATTTGTCAAATAATTACCAAATTTTTTATTATTTATGACATGTTATAATAGTATGAGTAAAAAATTATTGAATGCTTGTATGTTTTCATGATTTTTTTTCATAGTTTTTTTGTAAAAGAAAGTTGTGCACCAAATAATTAGTGATAAAAGAAATAAAATACTTGAATACATTTTAAATCAAATGAACTTATGTTTAAGACTACGGACATTTTAAAGTATCAGGACTGTAGCGATCAGGAAAACAGACGCAGGCAGATCATTCCACACTTTGTAATCCGTATAAAAGAGGAACTATCTTAATAACAGTTTAACGTTATTTATTTATTTACCTTCACTAACAAGGGCATTTATGTTTAAATGCATTTAAATGCTTATCCACATTATTTATCGCAATACTGTTAACCGCTTTAATTGCATATAATTGAGGTAGGTAAGGCTCTCAATAATATGGTAGGTACTTCAATCAAATATAATACTTCAATAAGAATGCAGCAAGCCTTAAAGAATAATATATTTAATCATGTCGAAGTCGTCGTGGCGCTGTGGTTACTGTGTGTATCATACGATATCACAGGTTAAGCAACGTTCGGCGCGGTCGGTACATGGATGGGTGACCGCCGACCATTCTTATCTCACGACGACTTCCGTGCTTCGGAGGGCACGTTAAGCAGTCGGTCCCGGGTGCTGTATACTTGTATACAGTAGTCGTGAGGGTTTTTCAGAAGCCATCTAGGCGCCCTAAAAATTCTGGCAACCACCACCCAGCACTGGACCAGCTTGGTGGATTATGGCCTATACCTCCTCTTCACCCAGGGGAGAGACTCATGCCCTGCAGTGGGCTCATTACAAAGAGTTGTGATGATGATGATGATGATGATGAAATAAAATACATATAGGTATTGAGTTTCTTCCATGCTGGACTGGGAGCGAAAGAAAAACTTATACATATACCAGCTGCTTATCTTCCCGGGCATACTGTAAAAGTCACTTGAGGGACAGAGGTTTTATTTGCGTTTTTGTGGGCGATTCCTGTCATTGCAATCATTATAATTCCTCCAAACGTGTCAAACATGACATCAGATGGTTTTATAGCCTCTGGTGTTCTAATAATAATACTAAATATTCTTTATTGCCACAGAAGTTTTTTTGACTTTTTGGTAAATCCAGAATGTAGGGAACGTGCACAACGACGGTGCTGCCAACTAGCGTTGACAATCCGCAACTTGTACTCCTAGCTGTGGTATTAAAATTTTCGAAATATTTTTACTAGCGATATTAATTTCTAAAACAACGGCCTGTTTAATTTCAATGTCTTGTATAATAAGAAAAAATAGACAGGCTCACGGTTATTTTTCACAAAATGAAGTGTCTAGATGTTTTAATATACTGTTTAACGAAAAACTACAGGATTACAGGGTAGTTTTAGCATAATTTTAGAATACGGGAACGTGCGCATTGACGGTGCTGCTGGCTGGTGTCTCAAATCTGAAACTGGTACCTAACTACTCTTGTTCTAGAATTAAAATTTGCGAAATATAATTTCTAGCGATAGCAATAGCTTGCAGCATAAATATAGGGTCCTCCTATAAAAGTTAATTATATTTCAATAGCGGATAAAGCATGATGAGTGGGTCTAAATTACGGAAGAAAATTTTTTTAAGCTATTGCATAGCTTCTATCGCGGGCCTTGAGCGTGGGGACCTAATCCAGAAATTCCGTAACGAAAAATATCTGAGCTTACATGCGGACTTTAATAAACAATCAGCGCCATCTACTAGGAAGGACCTTGTAGTTCGAGAGGCATCCATTCTAGGCAACATGACAATTTTTAGAGTTGACAGGTAAATAAACAATAGTTGGCTTTCATAACAAATCCTTTATTTCGCTGATCTGCAGTGCTAGCACGGATCTTTTGTCGATCGTAAGTTTACGAATGCTCGTATAGTATAGAGTCGGTTGCAAGTTTTTAGTAACAATGTATTTTTTTATTTTACAGTTATTTAAGAGTAGAACCTGTTAACAAACATTCAAAATTAACAAGGAACACATTTATTTAAGCTGACCGTGCGGCAATGGATAGATTTCAATTATTGCTTGCAATACGTCTCCATTAGGGCTTTTTTGGGAGCATTTCCCACCCTATTTATAAAAATGGGGATAGAAACTGTGTCAGCAACTATAGGCCAATTTCAGTGTTATCGGTTATCTCCAAGATTTTCGAAAAAGTCATCAATAAACGACTCGTGGGATACCTTGACTCACAAAATCTATTAGCTTCAAACCAGTACGGTTTCAGGCGTGGGAGATCAACTGAAGATGCTGTCTTAGAACTAACAAATTCTCTTATGAAACACCTAAGTAATAAAAGTAAAGCTCTCTGCGTTTTTCTAGACCTTTCCAAAGCCTTCGACACGGTTTCCATCCCCATACTTCTGACTAAGTTATGTCGAGTGGGAATCAGAGGACACGTGCTTGATCTCTTTCGGAGCTATCTCAATGGTCGAACACAATGTGTAACCATTAATGGTTTTACCAGTGAGGAAGAACCAATATTTTGCGGCGTCCCACAAGGAAGTGTCCTAGGACCTACCTTGTTCTTAATCTATATTAATGATTTATGCAAAATGTCATTGCAGAATTGCCGCATTATTACATATGCTGATGATACAGCCTTAGTAATTCACGGAGACTCATGGAATCAAGCTCGTGAATATGCTGAGTCGGCGCTAAATCATACATTGAAATGGCTAAGCTCTAATTTGCTTACTCTCAATATAGGAAAAACAAAATTCGTAACCTTTTCACCCACAACTGCATCTCAACCAGATACTTCATTTTGTATACGCTCCCACACATGTGATCAGCAACTGAACTGCTCATGTCCTCCAATCTGTCGCACAAGCAAAATTATATACCTTGGTGTTACTCTAGACAGCATAATGTCCTGGGATGATCACATAAATTCACTTGCTGGGAGAGTAAGAAAACTTATTTATGTTTTCAGAAAGCTTAGAACTGCTGCTGATTTACCTATTTTGAAAATGGTCTATTTTGCACTGGGACACTCAATTGTAACCTACTGTATCTCAGTGTGGGGAGCATCATGCAAATATCGGATACTTCGTTTGGAGAGGGCCCAGCGTGCAGTGTTGAAAGTCATCACATCGAAACCAATTACTTTCTCTACTCATTATACAGATTTGTATAATGAGTGTAATGTTCTTTCAGTGAGAAAAAGTTACATACTAAATTGCTTATTAAAGAAACACTTAGAAGTTCCTTACAGTGCACACTTATTCGGAGACAAAAGACGCCGTCATGCCATCTGTCCTACTGAAAAAACTCATCTTGAATTAGTTAAACGCCACTATGGTTATCTAAGTTCGATACTGTATAATAAAGTCAATAAAATTTTAAGTATATATCCCCTTACCGTGAAGCATTGCTGCTCACATATAAAGCAATGGTTACAATCATTAAATTACTCTGAGGTAGAAAATTTTATAAAGCTGTTTTAGTGTTAACAATTGTTGACCTCAAACTAAAACAGATGTATTACATTAACTCAAACATAAACAAACAGACTCATATAAAAATACATACAAAACACACAACATACACTTACACACTACATTCACATTCACTCTCACACAATAATAAACACATAATTACAAAAGAACATGGTTTAACAAAGAAAAATAATATATTTAAATATATCATAAATTTTCCCTAAAAACTACATTAATTTAAAGTTGAAATTATATTTATTTTAGTCAACATACAAAATCCATAAATTTAAGAATCTACTTGAACGTTTTTTTTTTTTTTCACTTTTGTTTTTAAAAACCGCTGCTTTCAATGTATTGTTTACTAAACCGCTATAAGCTTCTGTAAATACCATACGACCTATAATTAGGTGAGGGTACTTCTAGATATTATTCAAACTACACTTGCATTTTTGTATTTCTAACTAGAATGTACCTACCCTCGGTTTGGTTTGATTTTATACATACTGATACTTAATATTATTATATAATTTCTTTATTGTAGTTGTATAAGTACTGTTTTTGAGGTGGGCGTAAACGGCTACGACACAGTCTTTGACTAATGTAGCTGTTTTCGATTATTTTTATATTTGTAACTATGTTTTTAATTAATAATGAATAAATAAATAAATGATTTAAAATAAATGATACTATACGAGCATTCGTAAACTTACGATCGACAAAAGATCCGTGCTAGCACTGCTGAGTAATTCGATGAGTGGTCGAGTGGTAACGTCAAAAGGTTCCCGATCAAGAGTTACGAGTTCAAGCCCTGAAAATCGCATTGACATTAATTCATTTTTATGTTTTTCTTTTCTCCTTTTAAAATTATAAATACATTTTATTTCAGTTTTTTATATTGGAAGCTTACTTTGTTTTAAGAGGATTAAATAAAAGAAAAGGCAGTTAAAAACAAATTGATTGATTGACTAAGTTAAACAGAAATGATGACACCAAAAAACGACATTAAAAAATTTGACTTGAAAAAATTACTTTGCTCATAGTCAGAGAAAATCACCAAAATCAGAAGAAATAATTCGTGTAGTTTCAAAAATTGGCACCCGTCTACCATGCGCAGTACAGATTAACATAATGAAATTCCTCGAGGGAAAAATACTCATATCTCGAAAATCTACACAAATAGAGTAAAGTCCTGAAGAGAGAAAATAATACGAAGTAATACTAATATGAAGGTATTTCATTGCAAATTTTCAATACCTTGTAGGTCCTAAGGATTGGTTGTATAGAAGAAATTTATAGGACCAAATTTGTAGAAATGTTTGTGTAAAAACTTTGGTCAGAAGTAATAATTATGATATTTGTACAGATATTTGAGATATGAGCAAAAATCTGAAAATAGGGACTTTTAATTCCCTCCACAACCTTAACATACCCCCTAGCCTTTGGGGACTGAAAACTGCTCGCGTCCGCAAGGTTTAGCCTTCGATGCCTTGTACGTCGTCCCTGGGTGGTGCTAAACGAGCAGTAAAATCTGGTGGTAGGCTTCGGCCGTGGCTTGTTGCTTGGTTCCATTTGCAGCGCTTCACTCAACTTCTATTCTCCTCCCTATTCACTCCACAATTCACAATGAAAGGTTCAAAAAGGGTACGGTTCAACAGCGGTTGCACTTCCTCTCCCTCAAAGTGCACTTCTGTAACATCTGAGGAGTGCACTCTAATCTGAATGATGTCCACCACCATCTTGAGATAGAGAGACCCCACCTACTCTTTCTAACGGAGACGCAAATCTGCGATCCGTCAGACTCGGCATACCTTGGTTACCCAGGCTGTATCCTGGAATAACTTTTCCGCCCGCACGCCGGGGTGTGCATGTATGCCAGTGACGCGATCTGTTGTCAGCATCTCCGTTATTTGGAAGTGCCGGACCTTTCAGTCATGTGGGTTCACATAGATACCGGCCTAGACCAAGTGGTTAACGCCGGTATCTATCGTTCACATAGCGGAGATCGGGAGACAACGAGGCTCCTGGAATACCTTGGCAATACAGCAGATAAGATTCAGCAACGTTTTCCCACAGCGCAGTTGGTGTTCCTGGGGGATTTTAATGCTCACAACGGGCAGTGGTTATACCCGTATCAGGACACTGACCATGCTGGAAGAGAAGCCTTTAAGTTTTCGCTGACTTACGGTCTCTCACAGCTTGTAAATGAGCCTACGCGCATCCCCGACGTTGCTGGCCACACTGCGTATTGCTTGGACCTTCTGCTGACAACCGATCCTGACAGATACTCGGTGTCCGTCACTGCACCTTTAGGGACATCCGATCACTGTATGGTGAAATCTGTATCGCTGTACTCGCCACTTGACACCCGCCCTAAAGGCTCCAGGCGAGTATGGCGTTACAAGTCAGCAGATTCGGATGAAATGCGACATTTCTCCGCATCTTATCCGTGGCGGCAAACCTGTTTTACTTCAACCGATCCATCGTGCTGCGCTGATGCTGTCTCAAGTGTGATAGTTCAGGCAATGGAGTACTTCATTCCCCACGCTGATCTATCCCTTGAAACCAAAGCTCGCCCATTGTTTAATACTGCTTGCCTTGCCGCTAAAAAGCGAAAACGGGAAGCATACAAAGCCTGGGCAAATGCTCGCAGAAGCAAAGCCCTGGATTCGCATGAACTTAAGAAAAGATACAATGCTGCCGCCAAGTCCAACAAAAAGGTAATCAAAAGAGGTCGTTTTGCCCACATAGGCCGTATCGGAGACAGAATAGCAGCATACCCTTCGGGAAGTAAAGCTTTCTGGTCCCTTGCCAAGTCGGTCAAAACGAACTTTTGTCGCCCGTCGCTGCCACCACTGAGGAAACCCGATGTTTCTCTGGCCCACACTGCGAAGGAGAAGCAGATTTATTTGCTAGTATCTTCGCAGAAAATTCTCGTCTAGATTGCCAAGGAAAAATCCCACCCCAAATACCTCAGTTCGGACCTACAATGGGTACCGTTCACATTCGCCAAAAAGAGGTTCTTAAATGCTTGCTGTACCTAGACGAGAACAAAGCTAGTGGTCCAGACGGTATTCCTGCAGTGGTCTTAAAACGCTGCGCAGCTGAGTTGTCTCCCGTTTTGACGCGTCTTTATCGACTTTCATTGGAATCCGGTAAGGTTCCCAAGTCCTGGAAGCTTGCTAACGTACAGCCAGTACCAAAGAAGGGAAGCCGTGCCGATCCTGTCAACTATCGACCAATTTCAATCACCTCCATACTTAGCAAAGTCATGGAACGTGTATTGAACAATCGACTCCTGGCATACCTCGAGACCAACGAGCTCCTAAGCGATAGCCAATATGGTTTCCGCAACGGGCGCTCGACCGGCGATCTTCTCGTGTATGCCACTCACTTATGGAGCGAGGCCTTGGAGGGTCATGGTGAAGCAATAGCTGTATCCTTAGACATTTCCAAGGCCTTTGACAGGGTCTGGCATGATGGTCTCTTAAGTAAGCCTCGAGGAGTTTTAGCATGTTAATCTGGATGTCACAACGTACAACTGTACCAATTTTCAAAGCGACACGATTTATTTCATATCCCTTGACTGGGCTATCAAACAACTGACGCACTGAAGTATAGGGTCATCTACTTATAGTCTCCGTTTTCACGCACGTCAAAATTTTCGAAAAGCACTCAATTAATTCTGATAAAATCAAATGGGACCAACCTCTGAAATCGGCTTGACGACCGGCTGGTGTAGTGGTAACATACATTGCCTTCTATGCCAGAAGTCCTGGGTTCGAATCCCGGCGGCGGCGGATATCGGTGTGATGAACACAGATATTAGCCGTCAAGTCATGGATGTTTACTTAAGTTTATTTTCTAAATAAAAAAATATGTATTGATTCTATATGTATGTTTATATATTTCTTAAGTATATCAGTTATCTAGTATCCATAACATAAGTTCTTTAAGAAACTTAATTAAATGAAACAAGAATTTTCAAAATCAATTCATAATTGTCTAAATAATCGCGTAACAAACACCACAAGAATTGAGAGCCTCCTCCTGTTTGGAAATGGGTTGAAAATATTCAAATAACCTAAATTGTATAATGTCTAATAATCAAAGAATATAAATCGAAAAAGTCATAGAGCTATAGCAGCTCAGGCGTTATTATTTATTTAATATCAAGAAATAATAAGTCAACAATAAAGAGATAAGGCAACAGGTGTGCCTTTCTAAAATTATTGCAATAATTGTTTCTCCCATTGTACTGTCTGTAATAAAGTACCTACGAGTAAAAAAGCGGTTAAGTGCGAATCGAGTTCTAGAAAAGTAGTAAAAACTGCAACAAAGCCACTTCTGTTATTACATTGCCGGAACACACCACCGGCCACAAGTGTAAGGCGTGTCTATATAAAATACATGAAAAAGTGTGTTAAGTGGCGGTGGCTGACCACCGGTGGCTGACCACCGGTGGCTGTGGTCGGTGGCCAAATGTGCGCCGAGCCTTAGCGGTAATATTTGGCGGTAGATTTTATATGAAGGGTGGTCGCTGGCCAGTCGGACCTGACGGGATCCTACCACCAAGCGGAGGTCACTCGGATTAGTCACCTTTTCGACACACTGATCCAGGTGCGGTACAGCTATTTTATGCCGACCTTCTACTGTAAAGAGGACTAACTAACTAAAAAGTAACTTTCATAGTACGGGTATGGCCCAACAATTAATTAAACTAATTTATGAAAGCGCCATCTAGTTAGTGTGGGAGCAAACTGTAACAAACTGTGAAAAACCTCACGTAAAAAAACGCACCGTGTTTGTACTTACTTTGGGAACAATTTTTATAGTTTTAGTGAATTATTATATTGATTATAGTTCTATTATGATAATTCGAATATCAAACATTTAAACAGATTTATCGCGTATAATTACATTTTTGGAAGTCGTCGTGGCGCCGTGGTTACTGTGCATATCAAACGATATCGCAGGTTAAGCGTTCTCGGTGCGGCCGGTATTAGAATGGGTGACCGCCGACCTTTCATTTCTCACAACGACTTCCGTGCTTCGGAGGGCACGTTAAGCAGTCGGTCCCGGGTGCTGTATACTTGTGTACAGTAGTCGTTAGGGTTTGTCAGAAGCCATTTCGGCTCCCTGAAATATCTGACATCCACCAACCAGCACTGGGCCAGCTTGGTGGATTACGGCCTAAACCTCCTCGTCACCCAGAGGAGAGACTCATAGCCCTGCAGTGGACTCATTACACGGAGTTGTGATGATGATGATAAATTACATTTTAATTTTTTTACCGATATCATAACTCTACGTTTCGGCACCTATCTTGCAGAGCCAGGGGTCACAAGCGAAAAAAAAAAATTTGGAACTAACCTCCGCCACTTTGTGATTTACCGCCTCACATTTGTTGTTCTTTTAATTCAATAATATAATATACATCACCTCTTGTAGGTAGCCTCTCCACATCAATCCCTACAACATTTATTCTACAAGTTTTCAAAATTAATAGGTTTTAAATTTTCAGTTTTCCCAAACAACAAATATCTTCTTCTAATATATAAAATTCTCGTGTCACAGTTTTCGTTGCCATACTCCTCCGAAACGGCTTGACCGATTTTGATGAAATTTTTTGTGCTTATCCGGTATCTATGAAAATCGGCCAACATCTATTTTATTTTATTTATTTATATGGCAAAACAACGTTTGCCGGGTCAGCTAGTTAATAGGTAAAATAATAATAGGTATGATGGGGAAAAACAGAGGAAACAAGAAAAAGGATTACCTTCACGAGTGGAAGCAAGACCTTAAAAGGATTTTTGGGTAAACGCACGTTTTGCTCTTTTATCATTTAATCTAATTATTATTACTTATTTTTTCGTATTAACTGTTCCGTTTTTGCTTTTATGTGTCACTTGCCTAATGTTTTTAATAATATTTTACTTCTCTTTTACATTTTACATGTTTTACATTTTACCATTGCCTGATAGATTGAATTATAAAAACGCACAAAATGTTGATTATACTTCCTCAAACTATCAGTGTATCGACTTAATGCTGCTTTTAATTAAATCACTACTTTTAAATATAGAACTTAAACTTACCGAATTGTTTTGTTGTATGTGGCAGTATGTTGCAGTAGCACAGAATTTTATCATGGTAAATACATATTCACTAGACTGCAGACTTCACGCATATTATATTTATATATTCACACGCACATACTATACAATAACACTTCACAATGCCTACATAAGCGTACAAACTCTGTTATTTATTCGTTCCATGTATAATCTGCAATTTCGTCTACTATTTGCTGTTTACTCTCGTTACTTATCTAAAACTAATAACATATTTCGTCATGTCTTCTCATAGAAGAAAGTTTTTAAATTTGGCACTATATAATGCGGGTTCCCTTGGCACGGGCCACGACGATTTTCAAATAGCGATGGATATCTTTAAAGCGGATATCGTGGCAATTAATGAGACGTGGATTCGCGAAGGGCAAGAGCAACGCGCTCCCGTAGTGCCCGGCTACCGATTGCGTAATGCGCCGCGTCCTAGATCAATGCGCGGAGGTCACGGTGGCGGTGTTGCATTTTATATCAGGGACGGCGTCCGCGCGCGTGCCGTTGCGCACCCCGCAGCCCCTATTGAACAACTATGGCTATCTTTGTCTATGAACAGCAAAAGGTACATTATTGGGACCGCTTATCGACCTGAATGGGTAAATGTAGACATTTTTTTCGATGCTTTGACTGGCACATTAGTACATTTCTCTAATTATGACCATGTAATTTTATTAGGTGATTTTAATATTAACATGCTGGTACGTTGTAGCGGTAACGCGATTAAGTTAAGCAACTTTTTGCATTGTATGAGGTTGGAACAGATTGTAACAGAGCCTACCCACTTCTCCGCGGAAAATGAAACTTTGATTGATGTTGTATGCACGAATGCATTAGTCCGTCAGGTAAAGGTTACAAATATAACCGGTTCGCTAGGTCATGCGATGATAAACGTGGAGTTTTTGATTGAAAAAAGAAAAACACCTTCAAGGATGATTAGTTTTAGACCGATCAAAAGCATAATTATTGATGCTTTCAATAGCGATTTGGACTTAGTTGACTGGAATTCTGTGACACAATTAAGCTCTGTGGAATGTATGACTAATCATTTTAATAATCTTATGGTAAATCTCTTTGACATACATGCACCGATTAAAACTTTGAAAATGCAACCATTTAAGTCACTGCCGTGGATAACGGATACTATTAGAGAAATGATGAAATTGAGGGATGCTGCACATAAAAAATACCGAAGGCTTAAAACAGATGCGAGCAAACTGTATTATACTGACTTCAAAAAGCTTGTTGCCAGAAGTATACGCGCTGAGAAGTGTGCATACTTTAATTACCACATTAATAACTTCCATAATGATTCTCAATTATTATGGAAAAATTTGAAAAAAGACATATTACCTGATTATGATAAAAAAAAATCCTTACCTGACCATTTTAATGATGCAAATATAATAAATGACTACTTTCTTGACGTACCTGGTGAAAAAAATGTGCCCTTGTCTGAACTTACCTACTTTACATTTAATAAATTTAGCAATGAAATATTTACTTTAAAGCCTGTGGAAGAACAGGAAATAGCTAAGATTATTTTGTCTTTTTCTACAAACTCTATAGGTATAGACGGGATAAGTAAAGATATGGTCCTATTAACACTCCCTAAAACTTTAAAAATAATCACACACATTATAAACACATCCATTATAACGGGTGAAGTACCCAGTACTTGGAAGTCTGCTTTGGTTACCCCGCTACCTAAGACTGATGATCCGTTAACTTTGAAGGACCTCAGACCAATCAGTGTTTTGTCATTTCTGTCGAAGGTACTTGAGAGAGCAGTATATAACCAATTAAGTGCATATTTGGAGAAAAATAATATCCTACCGCGGTTACAGTCAGGTTTTCGTAAAGGTATGGGTACGGTTACTGCCTTGCTTGATGTAGTAGATAATGTACTTACTGAGCAGGATAGCGGAAAGGGAACAAGTCTGGTTCTACTTGATTTTTCTCGTGCCTTCGACTCTTTGAGTGTGCCATTACTCCTATCTAAATTATCCTATTATGGTGTGGACAACCAGTCTCTACGTTGGTTTTCTGATTATCTAAGTAATCGTGTGCAGTCTGTAAAACTAATAAAAGATAATGGAAAAACAACTTTTTCAGATGTAAAAATAGTTGATCGCGGAGTACCTCAGGGCTCCATTCTTGGACCACTGCTATATATAATCTACAGCGCAGACATAACCAAAGTTATCAAACACTCTAACTTTCATTTATATGCGGATGATGTTCAAATTTACGTTTCTGCTTACCCTGACCAGTTTCATGTTGCCGTATCAAATTTGAACGAAGACCTAAACAGTATTGCACTATGGGCTCGCAGGAATGGCTTGCTGCTTAATCCTTTAAAATCAAAATATATGATTATGGGCTCCAAACACCAAGTATCTAAGATTCTTAGCAGGAATTTGACTATTGAAATTGATGGTGAACCAGTAGAACGCGTAAATGAGGCGAGAAATTTAGGAATTAGGATAGATAGTAATCTGCATTTTGAGTCCCACATTGTTGACCTTGTAAAATCATGTTTTTATCGCCTTAAAGTTTTATATCGTATTCGCGACCTACTTTGTGAAAAGGTGCGTGTAACACTGTGTGAATCTCTGATATTATCAAAGTTGAATTATGGCGATTTAGTGTATGGTCCACGTCTGCAGTCCAGGACTCGCCGTCTCGTGCAAAGAATTCAGAACGCATGCTGTCGTTTTTGTTACTACATTCCACCTCGTCAGCATATAACTCCCTATCTCAATAAATCATCCGTTTTGAACATGAGTTCCCGTAGACATCTACACTTAGCTTCTTTATTATTTGACGTAATAAAGCATGGAAAACCGGACTATTTGTTTACTAAATTAAAATTTGCTAAAACTAATGACAGATATAGTACTAGACCTTGTCGCATGCCATTAGAGTTCCATTCTCACAAAACTGTCGCATTCACCGGCAGTTTCCGCTATCTGGCCACTAAATGCTGGAACAATATACCTCCACCTATACGCCATTTAACATCTAAATTTACGTTTAAAAAAAGCTTTAAAATGTTCCTTCTGAACAAACAGTTGTTAGGTATTCCAAATGGCTATTCATCAGTGGATTTTGCGGTGTAACGGCGACAGGTCCTTGCTTAATTCTCAGGCTTCACATCTGTTTGACCACCATTATTAGGTATGAAAAAATATTCACTTTCCCACTTATTCAAACTCACCCAAACATAACACTGCAATCATATAAACTAAACAGCTACACAAATTATTTATATATTTCAGACTCACCACTATACGTGTTTATTTCATCTATTTTGTTAACAGATTTGTTTTTTAACTAGTGCAACCTTCGTCAGGCAATGGCAGAATTATCAGTGCCTTGCTCTATAGAGCAAATCAATGCACTGAGCCATGGCCTTTTTGTGCTGCTGCAACATAACTTTCCTTTATTCTATAAATGTATTTCACTAACTATTTTTATAACTTTTCTTAATATGTATTGTGTTTCCTTAAGTTTTTTTTAATGTAATTCTTTTTTGTTTATAAGTTTTATTTATTACCTGTAAATATGTTGTGGACGCAAATAAATAATTTTCTATTCTATTCTATTCTATTCTATTCTTCACGTTCGCTGGTTAGCTTGCTGTCTCCTGGCTGTCTCTAGGTGCCCCTTCAGGTTTAAAGCGCGCGATCGCGATGTATTTGGTTTAATTTGTTTTGGATTGATTTCGTTTAAGTTATTTTGGGAAGATCCGATAGATCGATTCCGCTGATGATGGAATTTTCCGGTACGGGACTCGCGTTCGAAGTAGTCGACCGTAGGTTCCAATGGCGCACGATAAGTGTCGGCTTGAAGTGAAGGTAAGGGGGGGGGTGAGGATAGCCTTTGGAATAGGATGTTAGTGGGTAGTTATATTTTAATCTTTAGTATGTAGCTTGAATCTACCCTATCATTAAAAAATAAGGATGCGTTCAAAACTATCTGCCATACCGCCCCCCAAAGAGCGAGCTAGCTCTTTAAGTTTTGGAATAAAATAATTTATAAATAATAGAAAAATAAATAAATAGAACTAATTGAATAGTGTGATTCTACGGTAAATTTGAATACTTAGGAAAAAAATAATAATAATAATAAATAAGGAACAATTTAAAGTTGTGTTTGGTTATCAGAATTCGCGAGCAGTGGACATAATTTAACTACAGGCCTTAGCAGATTTCCAGAAGCTGTCATCAATTCCACTACTCTCACAATATCATCTTTACCGGGACAAAGACGAATGACGCGTGCTTTACGCCACTGAAGAGGTGGCAAGCTAGATTTGATTAAAACCAAATCGCCAACCTTAAGATTATCAGACTTGGTTAGCCACTTTGTGCGTTGGGAAACAGTGTGCAAATATTCGGTATGCCAACGCTTCCAAAAATGCTGAGTGATTTGACGAAGCAGCTGCCAGCGCTTCAGCGGACTAATAAGCTCATCCTTGACGTTTTGTTCCGGCAAAGACAAAAGAGGCTGTCCGATTATAAAATGACCAGGCGTAAGAACCTCTAAATCATTAGGATCATTGGTTAGCGGACAAAGCGGTCGGGAGTTTAGGACTGCTTCAACCTTGGCAAAGATGGTTGCGAGCTCCTCAAAAAATAAAATCCGTTCACCAATGACGCGATTTAAAATAAGTTTGGCGGACCTAACCGCGCTTTCCCACAGGCCACCCATATGAGGGCTGGCAGGCGGATTTAGGTGCCAGTTAATTTGTTTGTCGCCGAGGCAACGATGAGTTTCGTTAAAGGAATTTTGAAGGAACTGCTGAACTTCCTTTAAATAGTTTCTAGCACCCACGAAATTCGTACCGCAATCGCTGTAGATGTCACTTGGAAGACCTCGACGTGATACGAAACGATCTAAACAGGCGATGAATGCTTCAGTGGAGAGCTCAGAAACTATCTCTAGATGCACGCACTTAGTCGTGAAGCAAATGAAAACGCATAAATAAGAACGAATTGCCTTAGCGTTTCGAACCTTGGATGTCTTTAGCCAGAAGGGCCCTGCAAAATCTATTCCAACGCGTTGAAAAGGACGACAAGACGTAACTCGACTGGACGGTAAGTCACCCATGAAGGGCTCTAAGGACTTTGGCCGCAACCGATAGCAACGTTGACACCGAAATGTAATCTGCTTGATTACTCGTCTAGCAGATAATATCCAAAACTTGCGCTGAAGTAGGGTCATCAAGGTTCCTGATCCGGGATGCAGATAAAGCTTATGATAATGCTCTATTAAGATATTCGTGACATGATTGTTCTTGGGCATAATTAGGGGATGTTTACCCTCGTAGCTTAAGTCGGACTTACGGATTCTACCACCAACTCGCAGGAGGCCCTGCGTGTCTAAGAATGGGTTCAGTCGCATTAGGGTCCCTTTGATGCCTTTCCCTGCACGCAACAATTCTATCGTACTGTGGAAAGAAGCAAGCTGGACTAGTCTGACGATAGCTTGTAAGCTAGCGTTCAATTCTGAGACCGATAGTGGCCCGGTGCGACGTTTAGCGGAGTTGCGGCAGTTATAAAGGAACCGCTGGCACCAACCAACTACCGACTGTAGTTTGGAGAGTGAGCTGAACCTATCCAAAGGAATGGCATGAGAGTCAGCTTGAGAAACGCCGACAGATAAGATTAGCGGAGTCGACTTGATACCAGGTAAGTCGACTTCACTACTAAGAGGTAGGTCTCCAGGCCATGTTGCAGAATCATCTGCAAGCCATGGTGGGCACCACCATAAAGAATGAACAACCAAATCGGAGGGAGTAAGACCCCGACTCGCGGAATCGGCTGGATTCATGGCCGACGGAACGTGTTTCCAGACGGTGTTTGGACATAGCGCTTGAATCTGAGATACTCGGTTCCCTTCATATGTTTGCAGCTTGTGAGGGGAGATTCGGAGCCAAGATAAGACTATGCTAGAGTCAGTCCAGGCGTAAATTGATTGTACGCTGAATTTACTGCGGAAGTTGTTGAGGACGTGTTCGATTAGTTGAGCGAGCAACAGTGCGCCATTAAGTTCCAACTTGGGAATCGTAAGTTTCTGTTTGATTGGTGCAACGCGGGACTTGGCATCGAGGAGACGCACCATGATGTTACCATCAGAGGTCTCAGAACGAAGGTAAAGGCAAGCCGCATAACCTCGCTCAGACGCATCGCTGAAACCGTGGATCTGAATTGACATTGGTTGATCAGGCAGAATGCGTCGCGGAATCGAAACTTGATTCAAGTGATGAAAGTCGGCCAGGAAGGTTTTCCATAATTCGAGGAAATCTGAGGGAAGAGGGTCGTCCCATCCACACTCGAGAGACCAAAGTGTCTGCATGAAAAGTTTAGCGCGCAGAATGACTGGCGTTAAGAAGCCACATGGGTCGTACAGTCGGGCAATGTTGGAGAGGACGCCACGTTTGGTCATGGTTTTGCTCATCTCTGAGACATGGTAGATAAAACAGTCAGCTCTAGAATTCCACTCCATCCCCAGGATTTTATAAATGTTGTCTCCATCCTCGAACCGAAAAGGAGATTCACAATGGTCAGTAGGAAGCATCGCTAGAAGTCCCTGTGAATTACTGGACCACTTACGAAGTGTGAAACCGCCCTGGGCGAGAATCTCGACAATATCTTGTTGTAGTTGTCTAGCAGAGTCAAGAGAAGAGGCACCTGTTACCACATCATCGACAAAGGTGTCTTCTAGGAGCACCCGGGACGCTTCGGGATGGACATCCGAGTTTAGACGAGCAAGCTCGTGAATAACACGAATCGCCTGGTAGGCTGAGCTGCAAACGCCATAGGTGACAGTTGTCAGCTCATACTGCCTCAATTTGTGCTCAGGAGATTCGCGCCAAAAGATAGTCTGCTGCTTGCAGTCCTCGTCAGCCAACCGGACCTGGCGGTACATTTGACGGATGTCACCGGTAAACACTATTTCATGCGCCCTGAAGCGAAGAATGATGTCCTCAATGTTCTTCTGTAATTTGGGGCCAGGCATGAGTATTTGGTTTAAAGATACACCAGAAGAACTAGGTGACGAAGCGTCAAAAACAACGCGCAGCTTAGTGGTACTGCTATGTTCTTTAAGAACTCCATGGTGAGGAATATAATATCGCGCACTGGATACAGGGGAATGGACTTCGCGCATGTGTCCAGCGTCCAGATAGTCCCGCATAAATGCCACGTAAAGCTCGCGCATCCTTACATCCTTGAGAAGCCGACGCGACGCTCCAGATTGTGAAATCGCTTCAAGGCAGAACAGTGCGTTTCACCCAGTGGTTTGTGGTTGACCTTGAAAGGCAGCCGTAAAATAAAACGACCCGTATTATCTCGAGTGTGAGTTTCAGCGAAGTGCTTTTCACATTGTACATCCTCAGGATCCTCCAAAGTCCGCTTGGGAATTTCTTCACACTCCCAGAAACGGCTCATAGCCATATGAAGATCCTCGGTGCAGGCCATCGAGACAATGTTGAAGACATGACTCGATGCTGCTGGGGCTTTGCCCATGATGATCCATCCAAACATGGATGAGTAAGCTGTAGGCATATTCTTTCCTAAGCTTAACTGCAAACCATCAAAAATTTTACTATAGAGACCAACACCTAAGAGCAATTCAATCTGACCCGGAGTGTCAAAGGTTTCATCCGCTAGTTTTAAGTGCTTGCATTTATTAATAACTGCCTTGTTGACATGTGCCGAGGGAAGATTGCCAGTTATATGTTTCATCACAATGAAATCTTCAAGTAAGATTTCATTTGGTTGATGAACAGGTTTGATATTGCAAGATAATCTACCCTTGGTAGCCAGACCAGCTGAAGCACCTAACCCGTATACAGCATTGGAGTGAAGGCGAGGTAACTTAAGTCGCTGAGCTAAGTCCTCACACATTATTGACACTTGAGATCCGCTATCAATTAAGGCTCGAGCTAAATGAAATTGGCCTTCAACATCCTGCACATGAACAACGGCAGTGCCAAGCATCATGGTAGATAAACCATCAATACTGTGCAAGGCTTGGTTGTGATTGTTGATAGTATCACCCTGCGTTGGAGCAGTGCTTGTACTAGGTGCCACATTGCTTATATGCAACTTAGTATGGTGACGGCCACGACATACTTGGCAAACACTGCGGGATGTACACCTAGAAACATGATGAGCGCGAAGGCAGTTAAAGCAAAGTTTTTGTTGTGAAATAAATGATTTACGTTCAGTTGGAACCATGGACTCAAATTTGGAGCATTTATAAATAGAATGACCTTCCTTGCAGCAAGGGCAAGTAAAAGAATTAACCAAGCTAGTTTTATTTTCAATAATGTTGAAAGAGTTACTTGAATTTGACTTAATTGTGGAACTTGACATATTCTCAAGGATTCGCAGCTGATTTTCTAGGAATCCAAGCAACTGAATAAATGTTGGAATTTTACTGGTATCTAAAGTTGACTCAAACTTGTTGCGCAATTCTGTTGGCAACTTCTTTAAGATTATGTGAAGCAACAAAAAACACCATGCATCCACATCAAATTGTAAGGCCTTAAGCGCCTGTGTATTTTCCTTGACTGTGGATATGAATTTATTTAAATTTTTTATGTTGACTTGTGTTATGACAGGTAAGCTTAAAATTGCCTCAATATGCCTATCTGCTATGACTCTTTGATTTGCATACCTATCAGTAAGCAATGCATATGCTATTGAATAGTTTTCCGATGATATGATTAAATGTTTCACTAAAGAGAGAGGTTCCTTGTCCAGCACACTCAATAAATTGTTGTGTATCAAACTATTGAAAATTGCAATGAAGTTTGGCCACTCAATATGAATGCCTGAAAACCTAGTGAGAGCGATTTTAGGTAAATGAAATTCACTATGCGTTTTGTGTGTAGATTGAGAATTGGGCGTATGATTCGAATCTATATTCATAGAAGAATGCATGACTTGAATAGAATAGAACAGCTCCTGGAATTCATCATAAGCACCTTCTAGTTCTAGACGCTTTTTATCGTCAAAGGTAGACGTATCAGACATTAATATAAAATAAGTATCGTCCATCTGCTCGCGATATTTCTCGATGTCCTTATAGCGAACTAAAAACTTCTTTACTTCGAGCTCAGACTTATTGTCGTCTACGCTACACGCAGTTCCTAAATCATAAAGCTTTCGAAGCTGCTTATGAACATTGTTAAATTTAACGACAAGTTGGCCGATTTTACTCATATTGAAGTTTAATAATGTTGTTCGATAAATCAATAAAGTTTCTCAAATAGGAATGTAAATAAACAAACAATAATGGCGGTTGATTGAAACACAGACTAAATATGCCGCATTGATCAATTGAATGACAGATGAACCACAGACTATTTTGATCAATCACCGAAAGAGTGAATGATTCAATTACTGCCAACACAATACAACACAAAATAAATGATGTAATACCAACACAAAAATAAGAGATGGCGGGAGAAAGATTCAGCCACGAATTAAAATGAGAATGAGGGCAAAAAGCATACAATCACTACGTTCTAAGAGACCCCACTGAACGAATGAATGAGCTAAGAACAGGAGGCTACCAATTCTACTGCCAATATTTTAATAAAAAAGTATGGCCAACTTTAGGAAAATACTAGGGATGTGGTGTTCATTATCGATAGTTAGTGATGTTCACGGTCGATAAAAGATTCGATAAACAGCAGGTACAGGGAAAAATAGATAAAAGAACTACACAAAAAAAACAATAATTATAAACATTTTATTGAAGCACATGGTATTTTTACTTAACAATAAAAGTGATAAGAAAAGTGATGCGATGAAAAACTGGTGACATTCCTAAATTATTAATTACAGCAATAAGTTATTTTAAAAGCATTATTGTAATTAAATATGTTGTTATATTATCCACCTTGTTTAATTCATATTCATTATTCTTGCGGTAAAGTTTATAAAAAAATATAATAAAAAAATATTACAGTAACCTAGTTAGAGTTATTGTGTACTATACTTTAACAAAAAGTAAATGCATAATATTTATAACAACAATATACAATATTTAAAGAAAAAAGATATTGAAGATTCATAGAGACTAGTCAAACTGTTACGTATTGCTGTTATTTATATAGGGTTAAACAAAGTATATCATAAAATCTTTTGTTACAATTTTGCTACTTGAACAGCATTGTGTTTTAGAAAGGCACCAGTCGAGTAATTAATTATAAATATTTTACCTTTATTAAGTCAACATACAATCTTTATATCTTTATGTTTAAATAAAATGTAGAAAAATAATTAATAAAGAATATAAGCTATATTATCAATTATACAATATCAAACAATAAAAAAAAGCTTTCCGAAACAGTACAATTTTACGTAAGTATTTTAAGTTCTCAGGAATAAAAATAATTATACCTATATATAAAATACTTCTGAGTAAAGAGGGTAAAATCTTATTACTAAGAGAATGCCTCTATACCTAGTCTCTTCTGAATGACTTGCTAGTGAAGCTTATCTTATGTAAGTTATTACTATTTTGAAAATGGTGAAATATTTGCAATCGCTCAATAATGAAATCTTTCATTATTTTTTTTATTGAGTCGATCTGTATTCAACCAATACTTTGGCAATGCGAAAATTAAAGATTTTTTTCGTATGTATTTCAACAGACACGTGCAATAAGTAATATTTTTTTCAAAGTGAAATGAATCTACCACCAATTATTGAAAATACGATCTGTTCAGAAGAAGTGGCTCGAAACAACAATCTTCTTTAAAATAAAAATAACAGCTTATAGCCACAAAATGGCCCAGACATTTCATAGAAACCATTTTTACATAACATTTGTTTTAGACTATCTTTTAACTATGCTTAAATAATTAATATTTTTAGGCGCTTTATTATAAAAGCTTACAAATTGACCAACGAATGACATGACAATGCATTTGACGATTTTAATTTGGTGTAGGTATAAAAAAATCATTATTCAAAATGCTTTGGCTTGCCAGCTAACCTAAATCCTCGGTTTCTGGAGATTTGAAAATGACTACTAGCTTTATACACGATTTGAAAATGACTACTAGCTTTTTTATTTTTAAACCTACAAAATAAATAATTTGTGGGCAGGATTTGTGGCTGATTGCTTTTCCGACGAAAATGTGGCTTATGTTGAAAGGCTGTGGGGCGTTGTTGTTTTTTCCGAAAAATAGTTTCCAAATGCAATCATTTTATGTAGTTGCTCCACTGTAATATGCTTCTTATAAACATAGATCTTCCTCACGAATTGCTTTTATTCACTAAGGCAACTGCAATCAGAAATAAATATTCTTATTGTTAAATCATTAAAAAAGTTCATTTGAGTGTTTTACTTCAAAAGAAAACACATACCCTTGAGAAGGTTGAAATGAAAAAAATGAAAAATGTTTTTATTTACTTTTTACTAAAATCCATATGAAATAAGTGGCAAGTGAACCCCTTTAAATACTGAATGTTTTTGTTGGGAGACACCGCTCTTCCGTAACATAAAATAAAACATGAACAGATATAATAGATTACTTAACAGCTATCATCTAAGAATTAGATAAATACCTACATAAACTGTGTTTTAATAACTCCACACAACTCTTCCCACACATTTGATAATATAATTTGAGATGTTAATAGAATTTGTCTTGAAAGGGTGTCGTAAAAGGCGTTTCTGGCTAGCGACCACTCTTCTGCCGCTAAATATCATCGCTCCTTCGGTGATGTGTTCCGGAAATATTTTATGAAGTGCTAGGTCCTATCAAACCCGTGTGCTTTCATCTTTAAAATCATCTTCATTTTCCATCAGGTGAGATGAGGTCAAACGCGGTGTCAATCACCAATGAAGAGCTCATATTACTCATACCTAAATAGGAACAAAATTATGAATATAGCGTCTAGAAGAGAAGTTAATTTTGTATGTTTAATTTTGTCAGTGGTGGCCTTTTGCCAAAATATCTTTATGGTAATGAAATGGCCTTATTTACATACCACTTAGCATCCGCTGGAAACGTGGGTTATAATACACCAGAGCCAGGCTTTTTTTGAACTTTACAGATTTCGCATCTCCAAAATCCATGAGATATCTCGGTCCTAGGAACACGATTCATGATATCAGTTATTTTCAATGTAGCTGTAAATTTTATTGTGTTGTATAACATATAATAATCAACGAATGCAGAGCATCAAAAAACCAACTTCACGTCAAAGCTTTGGCAAGGTAAATGTTCTCCGTACCTATACCAACATATGTCTTTCAAAAAAATATTTTTTTCATGACGTACTCAATCGATTTCTATGAAATTTATATGGGACCACCGCTGAAGTATCCTGTAACAGAATATTTAATATCGATTCACAATTATTGTCCAAAAAATCATGTAACAAAGACACTAAAAAAACAAACACACGAATTAAGAGCATTCTCCTTTTAGAAGTCGGTTGAATATTAGTGAGAGAAATTACTAAGATTTATAATAAAATGAATACCTACTACCAAAATTTTAAACTTTAAGACTCTGTTCCGCAGTGTTCTTCTGTGGCCTGAGAGTTCCTGGGTTCGAGTCCCAGCCGGGACAGTTTAGGAAACGAACTTTTCTTAAATCTTAGTGGATACCCACCTTACTTCCGCTGTATAGTCTCCATAACAGAAGCTTACTTTGATAATAATAAAGGTTCACTTCGATGCCACGGTTGATGTTTCAGTTTAACTTAAAAAAAATACTCACCATACATTAAATTAGTTAGTTTTTCCTATTCTAAAGACGTTTAACGTAGATTTGATGAACTAGCTGTGTAGGTTTGGATCAGTATAATTTCCACCTCTGAAGGACCAGTTCTGAGTTCACCTGGCTAGCCTCTCCTTCACATACAATTTGTCACGAAAAATGATCGCTTCGATGATGGTCGATGTGTTCCAGGCAGAAATATATCGTCTACGACCTGCGGAAAGGTTCGCGATGGTACTTAGTACTGTACATAAAAATTACCTGTAACTAAAAACAATCTTCTTGCATGGGTTCTTACATCTTTATTGATGAATTGAAAAATTTTAGTTCTTCTTCTTTCGGTTTAATGGCAACCAAAATTTAGTTATTTTTAAAACAATTTATTTTTAAAATAATTTATTTATAATTAAATTCATTTAGACATCAATTGACAAATTGTCATCGTCTCATTTTGACAATTTCAAATATCGAATAGACTAGACAAAACTGTTTTTTTTACTGTCAAACGTCTTTATAGGCCTTTCGATACACATTGCGATTCTAGCACGACTTCCGGGTGCCAACCTTATAGCAGAATCATCCGCTATACGTTTACAAAGTTTAAAGGCTTCATCCCGAATATCAGAATAACCTATTCAAAATAAAACCTTATTTCAATCAGTTAAGATATAGAATTGCAAATATGCGGTCACAGTTGGATCGCAGGCGGGCAAGGGTTGTGTCTGAACCCTGAATGAGGGTATCAGAAAAAAGGTTAAATGAAATTACGAATTTATACAAAATATGTTAATATGTAGGATATTTAGGGATCCAGTTCGAAGGACCAAGGAATGATGGGGAAAAACAGAGGAAACAAGAAAAAGGATTACCTTCACGTTCGCTGGTTAGCTTGCTGTCTCCTGGCTGTCTCTAGGTGCCCCTTCAGGTTTAAAGCGCGCGATCGCGATGTATTTGGTTTAATTTGTTTTGGATTGATTTCGTTTAAGTTATTTTGGGAAGATCCGATAGATCGATTCCGCTGATGATGGAATTTTCCGGTACGGGACTCGCGTTCGAAGTAGTCGACCGTAGGTTCCAATGGCGCACGATAAGTGTCGGCTTGAAGTGAAGGTAAGGGGGGGGGTGAGGATAGCCTTTGGAATAGGATGTTAGTGGGTAGTTATATTTTAATCTTTAGTATGTAGCTTGAATCTACCCTATCATTAAAAAATAAGGATGCGTTCAAAACTATCTGCCAAGGTACTTCTTAGAAACTTTAGTTAGAGTAAGGAGCAAAAATTTTTTTTGGTTTTATTTTTTGTGTTGTTTATCAAGATTTTTGTAAAAAGTCGTAAAACAAATGTTGCAATTGATGTGGAGAGGCTGCCCGCAAGAGGGAGTTATTCGTCAACTGGCACCTCTAAAAGTGGCGAGTTCGGGCCAGTTGGCACATTCTGATTTTACCTATTTATTTTGTCGTCAACTCGCCCGATCGTAAACATCTGATGTATTTCTATACAGTCAGCCAAAGATTTAAATCCATAGATGCGCCCTTTCAGTACAAAGAACTAACGAAATATTGTCATTATTGAAAGAGGTGCATGCACAAGTCTTGTGACAGTCTCTAATGAGCGCTTGTCGTACACGTTCACATAGATTATTTTGTTAAAAATATTTACATTAAGACTTAATTATTATGCTATCTTGTTCATTTTGGGGGTGTAAAAATACAAGTCGCAATACAAACAAGGATAAAGGTGTTACTTTTCATGCGTTAGTAATTATTATATTATTTAATGAATTTCTCGATAAGAATAAGTAATCAGATAGTAAATAAAATATCAACTCAATACTTAATGTACCTAACCTATTAAAATCATATTAGAAATCCTTAGAAGTTTTTATTTTATTTAACAAAGCCGTCGTATTTTCTGGCTATTTTATGGAAATAGAAAAATATATTGGTTTATTTTATTCACATATTTTTTATCATAACAGGTTTTAAGTAATAATTTTCTTATTCTTATTGGTGGTGGCCATTAAAAAATATCAATGAAAGTAGTAATATTGGCGGGGAAGATATTTCTAGCACTATACCAATATTAACCCAATACGATTTAAATTGCAAAATTATATCGACATTTTAGATACAAATAATACACTGAAACGAAGCAATTCGTAGGATACACAGGGTGACTGATGCGTATTTAAGTTAACAATCCTGTTGGTATGATTTTAATAAGTAAACGATTTATAAATATTTATCTTTATTTTCATTACTCTGTTATCCTTTATAACTGTTTAGGCGTGTTTCTAGCGTAAGTAACATCTGATCTTATTCTATGACGTTTGTTGACGTGGACGCGCCGTGTTTGTGTGAGTAAAAATGACAACCTTAAGACACGTACGGGCAAGATTTAAATCTTTGCAGTCAGCTACAAAAACGTTTTCGAAAGATACCTACTTTTAACACCTTGAGTGTAAAATAAAACAAAACGTAGGTTTTGAAGATAATATATATAAATATATATATAATCAACATCACAAGAATATAAAACTGCTTATTTCCTAACTAGCTGCTGCCCGCGACGTCGTCTGCGTGAACGCTATGCAGCACCAAACGCACCTACGATTATAACACTGCTAGCGTGATAATATGTAGCCTATATGTTGACCCGACTTCTTAACTATCTTCATGCCAAATTTGAAGTAAATCCATGCAGTACTTTTTGAGTTTATCCCGGAAAGACAAACAGACAAAAATTCTAAAAACTATATTTTTTGTTTCTGTTTCGATTGTAGATCATACCCCAAGTATTCTTTTAAAAAAATATTCAATGTACAGTTTTGACTTTCCTACCATTTTATTATATGTATAGATTTACCTGAGTATGAAACAAATAGTAAACAAACCATAAAAAAAGGTTATTAAAGAAGTAATTTTTTAACAATATTTCATTTATCAAAGAAAATACAATTAAATATTCAAAATATATTTGCATACAATGTAAAGATCAGATATAAAAAAATACTTCTAAATAATGTATGTTGCAATTATTTTATTATGGAATAACTCTATAACTTATAAAATTAATATACTGTTTTTAATCATGTTAAACAATTATAAACTTACCCCCACAATACATCAAAATCACAAAAAAAAAACACATTTAAATAAATGAAAAAATGTGTTAAATAAAAATCACCCGACCAGGACTCGAACCTGGGACCTCTCATTTGCCGTACGTTAATACACAAAGTTAACACATTTTATTCATTTATTTAAGAGTAATTAATTATTTTAAATGCAAAATACTTTAAAATATTATTAAACATTGCAATGCTTCACTTTAACTGAGATTCACAATTTCTGTATAGAAATTGGTCTCGGGTGATCTTGGCTGCAAAGCTATACCTACCATTAGATGGAGCTACGTTAGCAATATAACGTAAAACCAAAAATGTGTTAAGTAATTTCGAGGCGTACCGCCAGGCCCCGGTAGCTCAGTGGGAGAGCACTCGTCCGGCAAACGAGAGGTCCCAGGTTCGAGTCCTGGTTGGGTGATTTTTATTTAACACATTTTTTTCATTTATTTAAGAGTAATTAAGCATCTTAAATGCAAAAAACTTTAAAATATTAAAAAAAACATATTTTAATAATTTACATTCGAACCACTCAATAAACTGCATTCATAAACTAAACTTAACAAAAAATTGTAATGCACTGTAAACGGCAGCTCATGCAGTAATTTAAACGGTAATTTAATGCCATAATTATTGCCGGTAGACGGTAAGGTCTCAGTATAACAGTGACGACACGACGACGTCACCAAAACAATAACATCTTAACCGGTTTGCAATATGAAGTAAAAAGAGATAGTAGCGCGGTTCGCATTGTTTCAATGGCGCGACCACGTTCAAACCCTTATAACTTTTTAACTATACCTTTTACAAATTGATGTTTTTAGGAATCGACTTTTACAAATTTTTACATAATCTTGGCATGGTTAGATGTAAGAAAAAACGCCGTGGCCGCGCGGTCGATACGGACACGATGCGTTAATTAAAAATAACCCTGTATATTTCATTATAATATTAAAATTTTACTACCATAGTTGTTTAAATTGTGTTTTTACTAATATTAAATGTATGGATAATCTTTGTCTGAAATAAACTTTTTCATTTCATTTCATTACTAAGCCACTGCTGTAAGCGCAAAAAGTAGCCTATTTTTTTTTAAATCGATTCAATAATTTAGATACCTACACAGAAAGACAAACAAAGAATTACGAAAGTTGGAATATTATGTTTTTATAAAATAATGGAATTATAGTAGATACTAGATTTTTTAATCGAAATTTGCGAAACGATATTTATTCCTTTATAAGCAAGATTTGAAAAATTTGTTGAGTTTTGCAACTCTTCAAAAATAATGAAAACCAAGAAGAGACGCACTGAACACTGATACGTCGATAGTATAATCAGAAACCATTGCTTCAAAGGTGACTTTTCTAATTAAATCGTTGCATGCGCGATTTAATGTACTATCAGCGCCATCTAGTGGCAAAGTGTGGAATCTATTTATTTTAAACAAATCTATTCCGTAAACAAGAGATGCTTCGGATATTCAGCCGAAAGTGATTGTATGCGTTTTGGGCCGAATATTCATGCGGAGGATAAGAATTAAACTCAGATTTTTAAACTTCGGTGTTTATTTTAACAAAAATCTACTTTACAACTTTAAGAATATTTATATTGGCACACGTCTTCACTCAATCGCAGCGAAAAGCAGATAGAGCTACTAAAACCTTACTTACTTCATTCTTTACATCACCTTCTTACATTCATTACACATTCGTCCACTCATATCTTTCGGACTACGACACAGAATTAATCTATACAGCCTTTTAATCCTACACTCGGCCATCCTGCATTCAGACTGTCCTCAGGCTGACTCTATACAAACATAAATATCATCATTAAAAACAATTATCACTAACTCATCTTAACACTAACAAACCATACTAACATTAGCTTCTTATGAATTTACAAAATATATAACAAACTTACAGACAAAATTTTTAACAAAATAAAACTTAAAACTTTTAATCTTTAAATAAACCATACTTAAGTTGTCACCATCTTTATGCTATTTTAATAATCTCGTATCATCTTTAATTGAACAATAGTGAGTCTGGGTCATTGTTTAGCCAACCAGCAAAGTCTGAAAATAAAAATAAATGAATAATCACCCTTTTAAATGAGAACTAAATAAGAAAATTAAAGCAATATTTTTATGCTTCATCAGGCCACGGCTTCATATAATCGGCTGAACTTGATGTTTGCTTTGGACCCTCTACAGCATCAGAAGTCCTTTCGACGTTATATCTATCAACTCCTATGATACCTGTTACTCGGTAAGGTCCCAAATATTTGGCCTTTAATTTCATGCCCACTCCAAATTGTGTTCTTTTGATGGCTACTATCTCACCAACTTGATACTTTTTGCTCTCTTTTCTTCTTTTATTAAACGTCTTTCTATTCTCTTCTTGAACTTTAAATATTTGCTCTTTTGCTTGTCTTCTTAACTCTTCTCTGTAACTCACAAAACATTCTCTGTTTTCTTTTTGTAACAATTGAAAAATATCTACATCTTGTTTCATCTTCATTTTAGTTCCTAAAAATAACTGAAATGATGATGTGTTAATACTCCTCTGGTAGGTACTGTTTAAAGCTCTTTGCACATCACTGACTTTGCGATACCATAGAGCTGGGCTTTCAATACAAAGTTTAGTTAGTATTGATATTATAACTCGATGAATTCTTTCAACTTATCCATTTCCTCTCGGTATGCCTGTGGTAATCATCACATGTTGTATTCCCTCATTATTACAGTATTCTTAAAAATCATTGATTGTGAATGCTGCTCCCCTATCCGACACTATTCTTCTCGGATTCCCATAATATTGTTGATGAATTTGTAATTTATCAATTACCTCTTTAGCTGTTGTTCTCCAGCAAGGAAAAATCCATGTAAACTTGGTAAATCCATCCACAATAGTTAAGATGTGATTATATTGCTTCTTTGTCTCCGTCATTGGACCCAAATGATCCACATGCAATGTATCCAAAGGTATTTCTTCCTTTTCAATTGGATTCAGGAAACCTTCTTGCTTCCCAGTCTTCCTGCTAGCTAGTAAACAAGGTATACAAGCTGAAATATATTCCTCAACTTTCCTATCTAACTTCTTTATATAATAATCTTTTGAAATTAACTTTATTACTTTCTTTTTTGAAAAATGACCATTATGATAATAATCATGATGGTCATTGATGGAATGGTAATCATGAGCTCTCTTGATGATCTCAGAATCCATACAACTTGGAATTACTAACTTTCCTTCTACTCCTTTGAATAATAATCCATTTTCCAAATAGTAATCCTCATGATCACTCACATTCAAAACTTTCTTAATTGCTTTTTACCCACGACGGAACGGAGACGGTATATGCGTTTGGGGTGAGAGGGTGTTTGTGCAAACCAATGTTACCATTTATAAGCTCTCATCCTCATCTTGAAGTCTTCTTATCTTGTCATGAAATTCTGATGTAATAATTCCAACATAAGGGTTTCGACTCAAAGCATCGGTATGCTGTAATCTGCTTTCTTGTCTGTGTTCAATCTCAAAGTCAAAATCCTGTAAAAATATTATCCAATGTGCTACTTTCGGTGATGCTGCTAACTCTTTCTTCTTCAAGGTCATCTCAAATGCTTTGCAATCAGTCACTACTTTAAAATGAATTCCAAATAAATACTGTCTAAACTTTTTGATACCTTCTATGATAGCTAATGCTTCTAATTCATAGTTAGAATAATTTTGTTCAGCTGAAGTCGTCTTTCTCATAAAATGTACTGGATGCAAACCACCGTTTCCCTTTTGCATCAATATTGCTGCATAGGCAACTCTGGATGCATCTGTATGTACTTCTGTTGGCAATGTTGGATTAAAAATCATTAATTGTTATCCCAAATCCCAAAGTGATAACAAGCAATATTAGTGTGTGCACAGTATTTATTTGATTAAAAATATAAACAATATTAATCCATCTAATGTGCTAATTAAGTGTAAAACTTACCAGCAATCACTTTAACACAAATTTTTCAACCCTGATAGCACATATTTACATAGAAACTAAGTTATTAATTCACACATCAACACAATGGAACATAGCAGTCTGGAAGCTCTGGGTAAGATGTTTGAGTCCTGTATGCAAGAGTATGAGAGTAGATTGAAGAAAACAAGTGCTGATTCTACAATGCATCCAGATATGGCAGCTTTTTAATGCAATGAAGCAAGAAATTGATCATCTTTCACTTGGATTTGATAGGCAAGAGACAATCATGCGTCGTAAAGTGTTGCTCATCCATGGTCTGCCTGAAAAAGACAATGAAAATGTTCAAGATATTACTCACAAAGTGCTAACCGACCAAATGAAGTTGACCGATATACAAAAGAATCACTTACAGGTATGCCATCGTTTGGGTGGACCTTCTCAGAATAAAACCAGACCAATATTAGTTAGATTCTTTCATCTAGAGCATCGACATCAGGTCTGGGACAATAAAACTTCACTAAAAGGTTCAGGAGTTACCATATCTGAGTTTCTGACTAAACCTAGACAACTGATATTTGCCACTTGCCGGAAACATTTTGGAGTTAGAAACTGCTGGTCATCTGATGGAAAAATCATTGTCAAGCTCCCAGATAAATCACGACGTAAGATTGAGACTAAGAAGGAACTCGACGAGCTCATCTCACAATATCCTGCTAGCTGTGATATCACTACGTCAGATCCAGCCTTGGAAAATAAAACTGCCATTTCTCCACGGAAAACGCGACGTCGCCGTTAGGATTCCTTAGCAAGTCTGATTTATCTTTCTCTAATATGTATCCTTGACTTCGTAATTTAGACGGCTTATAGTTTAATCTGCTTTTTTTTATAATATTATTACATTAGCCGGTATTTCTGAAACTGGTTTCGTTATTCGTATTTTCAACAACTGTTTGTTTGTATAAAAATTTACAGGTACAATCTGACGTCTGACATTGACATATGTTGCCGGCTTTTGTTTTGTTTGTTGCTGTCAATACTGATTGTCAATATTATCTTTTTTTTTAAATTATTTCATTTTAATAGTATAAATATGTAGTTATTAGTGATTCTTCTCGTTGTTAATCTTTCCTATATTGTGTTTTTTTTTTTGAGTTATTCTATCTAGTATTTTTTATAGTATTTTTTTTTAAGTATTTTTTTATAGTATTTAAAGATATACCTACATATTTTATTTATACTTTTAATATTATTATTAACATATATTATTTTTATATTTTGTGGGGAATTTATATAGATGACAGATAGCTTTGATGATTTTGATAACAATTTCTTTTCTTGCTCATCCTCTTCTTGTAGTTTCACTAGTGCTGACAGTTCTTCTTCGTTCCCTCTGACTCTGCATGATCATCTCACTTCTTTTACCAATGCACATCCATCCAATTTAAACATTGTCCACATAAACTCCCAAAGTGTTCCGTCTCACTATTCCGACCTACTTGCAACCTTTGGCACTTCTAATATTGATGCAATATTAATCTCTGAATCTTTCCTTAAGCCTTCCCTTCCATCTACTCATTATGCATTACCAGGTTACGTTTTGATTCGCAATGACAGGACTGGTAAGGGTGGTGGAGGAGTAGCCATCTATCTCCGAGCTGACTTACCTTACAAAGTTGTAAGTACTTCGCCCTGCCAATATTCGGAGTCAGCAGAATACCTGGCTGTAGAAATAATTTCACGTCACACTAAGGTATTGCTTGCAGTATTCTATAGCCCTAATCTGACTATTGACTACTTTGACCTGTTAGATGGCCTTCTCCACAATCTTTGCCTGTCTTACAATCACTTAATCCTAATGGGTGACTTCAACACCTGCATGTTGAAAAACAATTCCCGCTCCCATAAACTTAAATCCATACTCTCGTCCTTTGACCTACACATCCTACCTCTTTCTCCAACCCATCATTTTCCAAATTGTGTCCCTTCCTTATTAGATCTTATGATTGTTTCATCCCCTAGCAAGGTTGCAACACATGGGCAACTTGCAGCATCTTTCTCCTACCATGACCTTGTCTTCCTATCCTACCATATCCGTGTTCCCAGACGTAGACCTCGCACCCTACTCCTACGTAACTACAGAACCATAGATTTAGTGGCTTTGCAGCATGATGCTGAGACCATTGATTGGTCGGCTGTAGCTCTGAAACCATCAATTGATGAAAAGGTCAACTGCTTTAGCAAAACACTTGTTGGGCTATACAACCGCCATGCTCCTCTCAAGCGTGTTAAGCTAAAACATAACCCAGCACCTTGGCTTACTACCTCAATCAAAGAAGTTATGGCACGGAGAGACAAAGCTATCCGACGATATAAGCGTTGCCCTTCGGACCTAAACCTTGCATCTTATAAAAGTTTACGCAATCAATGCAGTCGACTGTGTCGTGATGCAAAAAGAAACTATTTCTATGAGTCTCTAGTAAATCGTGGTAGTGCAGAAGTCTGGAGGTTCCTTAAATCCGTTGGCATTGGCAAATCCCACAATTCCTCCCTTAAAGACTTTGATTTAAGTGCCCTAAATTGCCATTTTTCCCAACCTCCTTTACTTTTACAACCGCAAATCAAAGCCAGCACCTTGAATCATTTGGTGAAACTTCCGATAACGCATCCATCTTTTTCTATTGCCGATATATCGCCAGATGATGTCAAAAAGTCCATCCTTTCCATCTCCTCTGCAGCAGTTGGTGACAATGACCTTTGTTCAAGAATGATAACTCCCATTTTACCTATCCTATTACCCACTCTTACCCATATATTTAACTGTTCTCTAGCATCCTCTACCTTCCCTGCATCCTGGAAACGTGCATATATCATACCTCTGCCAAAAATTTCCAATCCCACTTCCATTACCCATGTCCGGCCTATATCCATCCTTCCCTTCCTCTCCAAAGCTCTTGAGCAAATTGTGCATAAGCAATTTTCCGCATTCCTGTCTTTTAATAACATCATTTCCCAATTCCAGTCCGGTTTCCGCCCAGGCCACAGCACTGTATCTGCACTATTACAAGTCACTGATGACATTCGCTGTACTAAAAGTACGAAAAGAAATCCTTACCCTACTCATCTTGTTAGATTTCAGCAGTGCCTTTAATGCTGTTGATTTTGACATCCTTATTGGCATTCTTAAATCCATCAACGTCTCACCTTCTGCTATATCCTGGTTCAACTCCTACCTCTGGGGCCGCTCGCAGCGGGTCCGCCTTGATGAGTCTTACTCTGACTGGTGCGACCTCGTTGCTGGTGTGCCTCAGGGCGGTGTCCTACCCCCTCTCCTATTCTCCATTATCATAAATTCCGTAACCAAAGTAATTTCTTCCAAATACCATCTTTATGCAGACGATTTGCAATTATACCGCCACTGCACTGTTCCTGACATAGAATCTGCCATTGCTTCTATGAACTTAGATCTGGGTCGAATCAGTGACTGGGCTAAATCCTTCGGTTTCCTAGTAAATCCTAAAAAGTCACAAGCCATGATTATAGGTAGTCGCTATATTCGTGGTGGACTCGACTTATACTCTCTACCTCCTATTTCCATGGATAATGTTCCGATTGCCTTTACTGATACAGCTAAGAACTTGGGTGTAATTATAGATTATTTCCTTACTTGGAACGCGAACGTCAGTGAAGTCAGTCGGAAAGTCCACTTTACATTCCGTTCATTAAAATCCCTACAAAACTTTTTACCACTACAGACCAAAATTTCCCTTACTCAGACACTGATTCAACCCATTCTGGATTATGGAGACGCATGCTACTTGGATGCCACGGAGGAACTTCTAGATAAATTGGAGCGCTTACAAAATTTATCCATACGCTACATCTTCGGACTCAAAAAGTACGATCATGTATCCGATTATCGTAAGCAACTCCGATGGCTTCCGATTCGGCAACGCCGTGATGCTAGAATTCTATGTCTAAGATCTATATATATATAATATCCTCTATAACCCATCAGCCCCTATCTACCTTCGTGAGAGATTTTCCTTTGCTCATTCTCCAAATACGTTATGCAGAGCACATAAACGTACGCTTCTAAAAATGCCAATACATAAAACTAATTATTATTCCTACTCTTTTTCTGTCCATGCAGTCAGATTGTGGAATGCACTACCTTACGGTATTCGCGAGTCAAAATCCCTAGCTGTTTTCAAGAAAAAGGTTCGAGAACACTTTTTTTCTCAACAATAATTTAATATAAGATTACCACTGTTCAATTTTCATATGGTTATACATATGTATATAAAAGAAAGAAAAAAAAAATGTTGCTGGTGTGGGTCACGTCGTGAGGACGCCACACTGGTATCAATGCCTCAGCCGACAGCTTCCGTTCCGCTGTGGCGTCAAAAAGTTGGGTGGAAAATGGTCCGTTGGATGAAATCCTGACTAGAGATAACTGGCGTTCTGAAAATACATTTGAACGATTTTATTGTAAATAAGTAAGAATGTCAAAAAATCAAAATTCAGTTACAAGTCAATTTAATGCAGTGGATGAAATATATTTTATATTTCTATCTAATTTAAACTACTTAATTGTAGTTTTTGTTAGCAACTGTTGCTTATTCCTGTGTATTTGAAAGGTAATTGATATTACGTTACTGAAAATGCTATAATAGGTTATTTTTATGTACATCTCCCTGGCATTGTAAAACAATACCACAAGTCAATTTATTTCAGGCTTATTAACTTTTATTCGTATTCACATTGACGTCACCACCACACCAGGCGATATCAAACACGTCTCTCAAGTATTATTAGGCTTCAAATTAACGGTCAAGTTATTTAATACCAACGTTTTACCTAAAATTAAAACGTAAATTAAATCACTTACCTTAATTTGAAGCCTAATATTTTTTAATTCTGCCTGGTTACACAACGACTTCAATGAGTCAAAATCCTAACGCATTCAGCATAGCTGCTACCTGTGTGGTGGTGGGGTAAAGAAAGAGAAGGCAATAGAGTAGGTATATGAAGGAAAGAACGTGCGAAAAAAGGACAGAACGATGGTATCTCTCTCAAGTATTATTAGGCTTCAAATTAAGGTAAGTGATTTAATTTACGTTTTAATTTTAGGTAAAACGTTGGTATTATCCCAGCAATCGTTCTTCGGTCTAGGGTTTTTCGATAACGGACGAGCCTCCAAATTTGTGGAGGATAAGAAATAAACTCAGATTCACAAACTTCGGTGTTTATTTTAACAAAAATCTACTTTACAACTTTAAGAAAAACTTATTCTGGCACACGTCTTCACTCAATCGAAGCGGAAAGCAAAAAGCATACAATCACTACATTCTAGCCACCCTGGCGGAAAGCTGAGAGAGATCAGAGAGCTACTAAAACCTTTCTTACTTCATTATTTACATCACCTTCTTACAAAAAGCATACAATCTGACCTTCTTACATTCATTCCACATTCGTCCACTCATATCTTTCGAACTACGACATATAATAATATGTCATCTATACAGCCTTTTAATCCTACATTCATGTAAGGTACATTCTACATACTTATTAATGTTCGTATTTGGCCGAATGTTCGGATGATTTGTTTTTTTATAATGACAATAAAGAGTTATGTTATATTATTTGTCAAATAATTACCGAATTTTTAATTATATATGACATGTTATAATAGTATGAGTAAAGAATTATTGAATGCTTGTGTGTTTTCATGATTTTTTTTTCATAGTTTTTTTGTAAAAGAAAGTTGTGCTCCAAATAATTAGTGATAAAAGAAATAAATTACTTGAATACACTTTAAATCAAATGAACTTATGTTTAAGACTACGTAAATTTTAAAGTATCAGGACTGTAATGGTCAGGAAATCAGACGCAGGCAGATCATTCCACACTTTGGAATCCGTATCAAAGAGGAACTATCTCAACGTTTTTTTGACTTTTTGGTAAATCCAGAACGTGCACAACGACGGTGCTGCCATCTAGCGTCGACAATCCGCAACTTGTACTCCTAGCTGTGGTATTAAAATTTTCGAAATATTTTTACTAGCGATATTAATTTTTAAAACAAAGGCTGTTTAATTTCAATGTCTTGTATAATAAGAAAAAATAAACAGGCTCACGGTTATTTTTCACAAAATGAAGTGTCTTGATGTTCTAAAATACTGTTAAAAATAAACTTTGTTCCTTAGGAAATTATATCAAAAAAACAGTTATTTGCCAGCTTTTTTCTTTGCTGTTAGTTACTTTATTCTTTCAAATAAGAGTAATATTGAGCTCATATAAGACGATACCGCAATAGTTTTAAAAAAAATGGTAATTTTTGTCATCGCGAGGAAAGGGTTCTTTTTGGGCAACAATAGTACTTAAACTGTAAGACCGCGAGCAATGATTATTACACCAAATTTGTCAAACAACTATAAATAAATAAATATTTCTGACACTCACACAACATTATCTAGCCCAAATTAAGTTTCTTAAAGAACTTGTGTTACGGATACTAGTTAACTGATAGACTAAGGAACTATATAAATAAAGAGTACAATAAAGGGTTTTATTATTATTATTATTATTATATAAACATACATATTTTTTATCAAGAAAATAAACTTAAATAAACACATAAACATCCATGATTTGACGACTAATATCTGTGTCCTTCACACAAATATCCGTCGCCGCCGGGATTCGAACCCAGGACCTCTGGCATAGAAAGTACGTTACCCCTACACCAGCCGGTCGTCGTCGTAACTAAAATCTTTTTCAACACACTTGCTCGTAAAGTAAGCGTTATTCTATTGAATTTAGAACTATAAACTGGGCTAAAAGTCACGCGTGCATAATATATTATACCCTAGAGCATAATATAATGAATCCTACAAAGTTGAATTGTACCTTTGTGCAAATTACATGCGAGTAAACAGAGCATATTTTATTGGTCCGGGTTATACATTAAATATTTTCAGAAACAACAAAGAGGTTTTATACCACTTCAAATCCATATGCATTTTTAAATGTTTGCGCCTTATATTAGTAAAACAAATTTTTATATCAAACAAATTATTCACAATTTACAATAATTTGTTATAAGATATTAAAATATTTGCATTTACCACTCCAAATTAAACATTTTCACTTAAAATAGGCTGTATATGCTATACAGACATTGACACATTTGACAGAAAAAAAAACCTACGCGCATGCGCGAGGAACGGCGCCATTTTTCAATCACAATTCACAGCTTTGTTATCAAATGTGTTTGTTATTTTATGACCACGTATGTCTGTCTTTTACTCACAAGTGTGTTGAAAAACGTCGTATGTAACTCGTGAGCGTTGCTATTTACAGTCTCGGCTCATAATTAAGCCCTCGCCTGCGGCTCGGGCTCAAATCACAGCCTCGACTGTAATTAGCAACTTCGCTCACTTGTTACATAATATACTATTAATAATTTTCCTGAAACGCTACGCTGGAATAATACCACAGAATAAGTAATAGTACCGTTGGTACAGAAGAATTACTCCGCAAGAAGATCTTAATAAATTCGAGTCTTGCTACGACGCGATACGGTGGAATTCAGCTCGCACAGCATTACGTACCTGCAAATTGGGTGCCCAGGAAAGAATGGATAACCTCTGAAAGGCTAATAGTAGAACTAAAGGCAAGCCAAAAAAAAAATAAAAAAAAATTATAACCCTTACTCTGCTAGAAATATGGCGCTTTAAAAAAAAACATCATTTTTTTGTCTGATTTCATATTTTTACTCTTAACGAGGTCAAATCAGTTAATACCATAGTTATTCTGTGCTTAAAATATTTAATATTAACCGCATCAGTGAGTAACTATCAAATAAAATAGCTGACTGGAATATTTTTGTCAAAAAATAATGTTAAACTATTGTTTTGTGTAAAATTACTGAAGAAATATTTTTGATGTGAAACTTTAAACAGCTCTGCTGTAAAAAAATAATATGGAAGCAATAGTGGCCAATCATTTTAAAATATTCCTGGTTTAATGACGTTTCTAAAAAGATGTAATATGTCGTTATTGTGATGAAAAAATATTGAACTATTGATATTAATGTGTAAAATGGGATAATTATTTAATACTAGCAAAATTAAAAAAATATCAATGAAACAAAAAAATATGATTTTATATTAGACGTAGACTGTAGACGTCCACTGCTGGACATAGGCCTCCCCCAAGGTCTTCCACGTCGCTCGGTCCCGCGCCGCTCTCATCCAGCGTTTACCGGCGACTTTGACCAGGTCGTCGGTCCAGCGGGGGGCCTGCCTACGCTGCGTCTCCCAGTACGTGGCCGCCATTCGAGAACTTTTCTGCCCCACCGGCCATCTGTTCTGCGAGCTATGTGCCCTGCCCATTGCCACTTCAGCTCTGCAATCTTTCTGGCTATGTCGGTGACATTGGTTCGCCTGCGAATCTCCTCATTCCTGATTCGATCCCGCAGGGAATCTCCCAGCATGGCCCTTTCCATTGCCCGCTGAGCGACTCTAAGCTTATTTATAAGGCCCATAGTTAGCGACCACGTCTCAGTGCCGTATGTCATCACTGGCAACACACACTGGTCAAAAACCTTCGTCTTCAGACACTGCGGTATTTGCGACGAGAAGATTTTACGGAGCTTCCCGAACGCTGTCCAGCCGAGTTGGATCCGACGATTGACCTCTTTCTCAAAGTTGGACTTACCTAACTGGATTTTATGTCCTAGGTATAGATAATCGTCAACAACTTCGAGCGTGGTACCTCCAACTACCACAGGAGCAGGTGCAACATGGACGTTCGACATGATCTTCGTCTTATACATGTTCATTTTAAGGCCCACTCGCTGCGAGGCTCCACTGAGGTCATCGAGCATTTTACTCAGGTCCTGCAGGGTCTCAGCCATGACTACGATGTCATCCGCGAATCGAAGGTGAGTGAGTGAGAACCGGGGCTTATTATTACTAAAAAAGTGGCGGTACGCAGACGTAGATCAGGTAGAAAGGATGAATCACATACAGGGTAGGGCGCAGATAACCACAATTTAAAATGATTGTCAACATTATTTTAATAATTTAAACAGTTTTAAATTTATTCCAATGGCCAGGACCAGGATGGGGGGCAGACAATTTGAACAGTTGCTTTAAATTACTGTGATGTGTAGGTATGCAATAAATACCTATCAATTGAAAAACATTTTTTTTGTTTTATTGTTTTTTTTTAAATTTTGCTAGTATTCAATAATTATCCCATTTTACACACTAATACCAATAGTTCAATATTTTTCATTACAATAACGACATATTACATCTTTTTAGAAACGTCATTAAACCTGGAATACTTTGAAATGATTGGCCACTGTTGCTTTCATATTATTTTTTTACAGCAGAGCTGTTTAAAGTTTCACATCAAAAATATTTCTTCAGTAATTTTACACATAACAATAGTTTAACATTATTTTTTGACAAAAATATTCCAGTTAGCTATTTTATTTGATAGTAACTCACTGATGCTGTTAATATTAAATATTTTAAGCACAGAATAATTATGGTATTAACTGATTTGACCTCGTTACGAGTAAAAATATGAAATCAGACAAAAAAAGATGATGTTTTTTTTTAAAGCGCCATATTTCTAGCAGTGTAAGGGTTATAATTTTTTTTAATTTTTTTTTGGGCTTTCCTTTAGTTCTACTATTAGCCTTTCAGAGGTTATCCATTCTTTCCTGGGCACCCTGTATACCTAGAAGTTTTGTCTCTTTCTATCGCATGCCTCTTATCTTTTCTTACGCTGTTAGGGTTGCTGCCTAGTGAAGAATAATTAATCTCCTTATTTGTAATTAAGTATCTACCGATGTAGGTATTACTGTTATTCTACCTTTGTAAAAAATATTATCTCAACTTACCTAAAGTACAAAATGAAAAAAAAGTTACGACGAATTTGTTTACTAAATTGAACATAATCAAATCTAAACATAATCTAATTGAATATTTGTTTCTTTTTATGTCCATTTTTAAATACTATTTGCGACCTCGATCATATAATATAATATAATATCACTGTGAGTGCTATTAGGCAGGTAGGTATCTACAACTCGCGCGCGACACACGACTGATTCGAAATCCGCCGGCGGAACGCTTCGCTGTAGGTAAATAACGGATGTACCGCGCGGAGTGAGCCAGGCCTGATAATATGCTATTGCAACCAATCTTATAAAATTAAAACAAATAAAATGAACTGTATACCTTTTCTGAAAAAGTAATGAATAAGTTTTTAAGGTATTGAGAAGATTATTTAATATTATTTTTGTGTTAAAAAACGTCGATATATAAGATTTGTGAGAAAATTTTGCCAATCATCACAGCCCCATTTTTTCATTTATTTAGGTAAGTACCTTTGCAATCGGTTACATATTTTGTCCACGCTGACGATCATAATTGATAGATCGGAACCCACATTTTATTACTTTTATCATATTAAAAAACAATGCGATTATAGTAGATTATTGCATCGAGCAAAAAGTAATTTCTTATTGCACCGAGTGCCTGGTCTAATCTAACAGGCACGAGGGCAATATAAATAACTTAAGACGAGGTGCATAATCTGCTTTTCTTTCAACTATTTTCCAAAAAATATTGTCAAGCAAAATTAACAAAGTTCCCGCCAAATCACTTTTAAAAATTTCTTTCATTATTAAATCAGAGTTAGCAGCAATCATTTTTTAAATTTGGAACAAATATAATAGAAACGAATAATACATACGTAAAAAAATATTGATATCGGCTGGCTGAATAGGTAGAGCTAATCCATTGAGATTGGCACCTTTTGGTGCGATTAAAATAACTATGCAATAATGAAATTTCATAATTTTTTATTGCTCTAGAGCATTAAAGACTCGCTTTGTACTGAGTTTTTAGTGTGATTGTGATAAAATTGAAGCATAATTGAAAAAAAAAAATATTTGTAAGTACGATGACGGGCCTAATAAGTTTCCATTTCGATCCGCATGGTGTCTCTTTTGGCAATTTAGTTCCTGCACGTTTCCTATACATCAATTTTGATATTACTTTAGTATTTGTTTTGATAGTGGCAATAGAAATATTCATCTGTAAATTTTAACTGTCTTACCATCACACGGATCATTAGATACAGCGACAGAAGTCTTAGAATAAGGTGCTGTTCTATCCTTTGGCTGTAGAACTCTAATAAAATGTCTGATGGCAATCTTAACATAAATCTTCCAGCAGTGCTAGCACGGATCTTTTGTCGATCGTAAGTTTACGAATGCTCGTATAGTATGGAGACGGTTTTGCAAGCAATAATTGAAATCTATCCATTGCCGCACGGTCAGCTTAAATAAATGTGTTCCTTGTTCTACTCTTAAATAACTGTAAAATAAAAAATTACATTGTTACTAAAAACTTGCAACCGACTCCATACTATACGAGCATTCGTAAACTTACGATCGACAAAAGATCCGTGCTAGCACTGCAGTTTAGAGATCTAGAGTTATCGATATTGTCGATGGTTTTGAGCCGTCGATAAATTAGTTTTGCTGGGTTACCTTGAGCCTTAGTAAATTGTGTTAAAGTTATGATAATGGTATAAAACTCTTTCGAAAGGAGGACTTTGATGTATCGTTGAGTCAGAGTTGCCAGTCTCAGTCATAGCTCAGACTTTATATTCTATACAGGTGCTGACGGAGTTTACGAGTGTGTTGTTTTGTTTTATGGATTTCTATATTTAATCTAGGACTCGAATTAACCCTTAATAGGACATAGTTTTGATAAACTGATTGCTTTTGGCCTTATTCCTAACATATTTTGATGCGGATTGAAAGAAGTCGTAGCAAATAAGATTAAAAAGGGTATGCTTCGGTGGTTTGGATATTTAGAAAGGATGAGTGAAAGTAGATTTACGAAAGTGTAGGTACATAGCACGAATTGATGGTGTTGTTTAAAGGGCCCGCCCTTAGCGAACGTATGCCGACCAAATTGGCGACACACTTAATAAGGGCGTAGTTAAAAGTACCCCTAACCAGCGATCATGTATGAAAAGATTAGTGAACGTGGAGGAAGCGAAAGAGGTATGTCCAGATCGTAGCAATTGGCGTTCCTTTGTCTCTGCCTACCCCAGAATCAGACATGCGTGAAACTATGAATATATTATGTAATACAGAAGAACAGGAATTTGGGATATTTGCATGGTGGTAGAAACCCTTTGAGATCCGACTGGCTTGCGACCAACCTTCATAATGAGGTCTGTTGATAAATGTCGCCGCGCCAGGGGATGTGTTTCGACAATTTTAGGTTGCAAACCAGGGACCGGAACCGCTTACCCTTAAAGAGGTTTTTGATTGGGTTTTTCATGGACTTGTTTTAAAAAACCCTATCAATTTGGTAACCGTATCGAAGACTTACCCTAATTTAAGGCTTACCATATCAATAGAGTTAACTGCATGTAAGCAGTAAGCCTATCGAAAACCCTATTGAAGGTTACCGATTCAATAGGGTTTTAAAACCTGCAGGCAAATTTAATCTCTAAGAATATCAAATTATCAAAAATATCACCATCTATTCAATCTCGCACTTCGAATTATACTTCCGAATTCAACAGCATGCGCGGAAAAGAGATAGAAATAGGCTAACCCTATCACAGGGTAAGCGCATCCGAAAGTAGTTAACTTTATTCAAAGTGTTACCACATCGATAGGCTTACCATATCAATAGGGTTACACTTCCATATGGTAAGATTTTGATAGGGTTACCCTATCAATAGGCTTAATCAAATAAAGGGGTTTTCCGGTCCCTGTTGCAAACTGGACGGCAGCGACTGCGACTGCGAGAGCGACAGCGGCGCGGGCAGCGATTTCCGCGACACGATAGAAAGTATTGAGTTTGTATTGCACCGCGACAAATCGCTCTCACGCCCGCTGCCGTCGAGAACGGCCCAGATTCCTCGTCGCTGTTGGCAACCCCGACAATAGTACGAAATAAATGGCCTAAACAAACTTTATACTTGATTAATTTTTTTTATAAAATAATCATAAAAAATAACAATATTCGTACTGTCCTTTTTGATAAGAAGTATATTATTAAAATAATAGGCAACTAGTACTTATTCAGTTTAAAAACAAAACAACAAAATACAATAGTTAATTTTATTTATTATTATCAAAATCTGAATCCAGCAATTCTATATGGAATGAATCGAAATCGTCAGTGGTATCGCTGTTTCCTACATCGGTTATGAAACTATCAATTTTTTTTATTTATTATTCATTTTCAAAAAAAAAAACAAAAATCTCAATTACCAAAACCACCAACAACCGTTCGATTGACAACAGTGACACCAGATAAACGACTTTGACATTCATGCTAGTACTGCCATATAAAAAGTTGGCAAAGCCCCCACTGTCTACTCTATTTAAAATTCGATATACAGGGTGGAATTTTTTAATGCCCACTCTAACTAAAGGGAAGTCGGTTCGATTCCCGGGTGAAGCGAGCGAATTTTCGAAAATCTTTGAAGACAGTTTTATTTCTTTTCCAATACAAAGGAATGTTTCTTTGGAGTAAAATTTGCTATCTCTATTATTTAGAGTACTTTCCCTCCAAAGGCCATTCAAAAATTCCACCCTGTATAAAATCGAATTAAGCCTAGTTTCTTCCTAACCCATGTGCTGTCTTTGACTTCATTTAACATCAAGTGAGATTGAGGAGAAACGCGGTTTTAATAACCGATAAAAAGTACCCACAAAAGGACGAGAAGTAACTAAAAGGAATAAAACAACATTAAAATATCAGTACAAAGTTCACTTTAATACAAAAATGGAGAATTGGAGGAGAATGCTGGGAATATAATTTATTTTATTTTATTTTCAGGGGAAACATACATATTTCTACACTTTTTTATATAAAAAAATCATAGTACATGTTACAATTACGTTTCCACCAATAAAAATACTATACTAAATAATGGACGGAATTTCGCAATAATGTCTCTATTGCCTATCAAATTTAGTACAGATTCGCATACTGAAACTGTTTGGAAACTTGGACACGTCTCACGTCCATAGAACGTCTTGTCACTGAGGGCTAAGTAGAGGGCACTAGGCCGCGCGGACGAATCCCTATGAAATGGACCGACCAAATAAAGTTCATGGTGGGCGGCCACTTACACGAGTGCTCAAGAATGTCTGCTAGCAGAGAGAGGTGGCGAGACATCGTGAGGCGAGCTTCATCTGCCACAGAACAGTGGCATGTTGACCACGACCACTCTGTCAAGACTGATACCACTAAGAAGAAGACAAAAATGTTATAAGTAAAGTTTAATACATTAGTATGCTTAAATATAATGTAGGTGTACAAATAAAGTATTACGCTTAGTACAAAATCAGTCATAGCCTAATAGCAGTAGTCTTAACTTAAAGAAAGTAACTAATGAGAGCATTTTTGTGTCTCACCCTTTATATAAAGCATAAGAATCTTAAAACTACAAGTCGTATAAAAAACATTGTTACTCTTATGTAAAACCAAAACTTAAAGAGATGTTCTTAAAATTAAATTAAACTTTATTGACTAGAAAACTACGCAGTTTCTTCTTTGATCTCTTGACTACCCCGACAGGAATACACTCTGAAATAAAAAACGAATATTATTAACGTATCATTTTTAATAACTATAGCTGTACTCGCGATTTGTACGCGAAATTGCAAGATTACTTAATTTTAACTTAATAATTTTATCTTAGTTACTCCTTATTACACCAGCTACCAGCCAATCCCTTCAAAATCGGTCCAGCCACTTCAACGATTAGGTACAGACACTCCAGTTTTATTTTTATGTCATCATCATCATCATAACCCCCTGTAATAAGCCCACTGCAGGGCTATGAGTCTCTCCTCTGGGTGACGAGAAGGTTTAGGCCGTAATCTACCAAGCTGGCCCAGTGCTGGTTGGTGGATGTCAGATATTTCTGGGGGCCGAAATGGCTTCTGACAAACCCTAACGACTACTGTTCACAAGTATACAGCACCCGGGACCGACTGATTAACGTGCCCTCCGAAGCACGGAAGTCTTAGTGAGAAATGAATGGTCAGCGGTCACCCATCCTAATACCGGCCGCGCCGAGCGCGCTTAACCTGCGATATCGTTTGCTATGCACAGTAACCACGGCGCCACGACGACTTCAATAAGGACGGGCTTATTTTTATGTACCTATAGATAACTATGACATGCCTTGTAGACAAGATATCAATAGCATAGCATAACGTCACGCCTGTATCCCTTATTGGGTAGGCAGAACACCAGAGGTTATAAGACCATCGGTTGTCGCGTTTGACAAATTTGGAGGTATTATAAAGATAGAGAGAGGCTATTTATTGTAGTGACAGGGTGTCAACCTATCGCCCACCAAAACGCCAAGTAAACCTCTGTCCCTCAACTGACTTTTACAGTATGCTCGGTAAGAGAAGCAGCTGGCACATTCTAAGTTTTTCTTTCGCTCCCAGTCCAGCATGGAAGCAGATATCAATAATAAAATATAAAATGAATAATAAGCTTGAATGTAGTTATATGTGGCGACATATTACAAGATAATGACGACTTGGACATGACCAATTTTCCTACATCGCGCTATCAACAAGTTCGCAAATTAGTCGATTTAGTAGATATTTCCCGTCTGAACGAGATCCCACTGTGGGCCCCTACAAAGTAACTATTGAAGGTGGACTTGTTGTGTCTTTATATAGATCTACTACAGGGTGTTTCAATAAGGACGGGTCGATTTCAAGATGGAATAAACCAGGCTATGTTTGAGATATTAAAGAAATTATTCTTTAATTTCAAAGGCCCATTCATGCCATTTTGTTTTGAATCTATACTAATATATAAAGTTTGTTTTTTTGTTTGTTTGTTTGTTTGTTTGAACACGCTAATCTCAGAAACTACAAGTGGGATTTAAAAATTTCTTTTTGCATTTAATAGCCCAACTCTTGAGGAAGGTTACAGGCTATATTTTATCCCGAAATTCCCACGGGATCATAACACGGGTAAAACCGCGCGCGGTGGCTAGTATAAAATAATTCAAATGTCCGCCGCAGTTTCGCACGGATTCGGGAAGTTTATGTCGACTTTCAGGGTAGGTATCAGTTTATTGCGGCTTATTGATTATTGGAGACTTCAAAAAGAAAGATAATATCATATCCATATAGTTAAATTTAGGCTTAAATAAATGGATTAAAATGGATCTCTGCCTGTTGATTGTTGACTGTCTGTTGACAATTGAACCTGCCAGATTTGTGCCACCATTCGAAGACGCGGCGGACAGTTGAATGATGTCATGTTCAAAACAAATTGGTATGAATGGATCTTTCAAATAACAGATAAACATCGTTAATATCTCATACACAGCCTGTTTTATTCCATTTGGAAATCTACCCGTCCTTATTGAAAGACCCTACAATAGCCGCCCGCATAACTTAAACTCTTTATACTTAACATAAGCAGACACCCCATTGAAGAACCTGTAGCGACATCTAGTATCGCTTCATAGTAACTACGACGATGACGACACAACGGATCCTACAACGCGCTATCAACTAATTTAATAGCTGCGAGTATATATACGACATCCCGACATCAATCGTCGGGCCGTGGGCCGCGGCCTGCCATCCCTTTTCTGGGGGTTGGGAATTAACACCTTGTTCCCAAAAACCTTTTTACCAAGTTTCACATGGGTGCATTCAAGGAATAAGGTTTTTCATACAAACTAAAAAGTCCTATATTTACCGTTCCCGTGGAAATTTCAGGAATTCCTTCCTTAGCGCACCCCTACACCCCCTCAGGAATGTTTGTTCTCGTAGTTTTGTCTGGTGCGTTATCTGTCAGTCACTCAGTAACGGAACTGTTTTATCAATATTGAAGTATTATATATAGCTGGAGACTACTTATTATATGACATAGTTAACTAATAAACAATAAGGGAAATCACATATACTTATTTCTGATAAGAATTTCTTAGAACTTTGAAATTGATTTGCGTCTGACATACATAATAATATAAACACAACGAGTATATAAAATCTATTTGTTTTAGGTTGAAGAAAACCAAACTTGGAATCTACTTAAGCAAAAATAATTAAAAGACTTAAGACTTTGATTTTTTTAAATTAAGAAAATAAAGAAAAATAATCTATACCGACAATTATGGTTGCCTGGTAGAGATCGCTCACTAGCGATCAGGCCACCTATTCATTGTATTTATTTTGTTTATTGCTATTTTTTTCTGTTTTATTTATATGTAGGTACAATGAAGGGTAAGTACATTTTTTAAGATGTATTTTTTTTCTTAATCTTGATTTACGTCCATAAGTTCACATCATTACTTTAATTTTTTTTAATCTCAGTGAGAATGTTAAGAACAAGTACAATTCCTATTGTAAATTACATTGTTAATAAGTTATAGTTTTATTGTATATTGTCTGTTTTTTCTCCGAAATAAATAAATACAAAATATCCTCCTCATAGGTAATGAGGAGATGCGTCACACACTGCATTGATATAGATAGTTTGTAAATTATTCTCCCTAGGAGGAAAGCATTGATATCATCAGATTTTCCAAGAAACTAGCTAAGTATGGTCAGCAAAGCAACTTGTGTAGTCATTAAGTTTATACAATTAACATGTTTATTTAATTAAGGCAAACCTACTAACTATACGCCACACAAAATGTTTTATAATAACATACCTACATTTGGTATACCTAATTTCTGGAGAGCATGTTAAGGATAGGTTTGCCCAGCGTTATTCTTATTACCAAGCCCTTATTTGGGCTGCAAACTGAACGGTAGGACGGAATCTGGGCCATAAACGACGCCGGCAGCGGGCGCTCGAGCGATTTGTCGCGGTTTCATACAAACTCAATACTTTCTATCGTGTCGCGGAAATCGCTGCCCGCGCCGCTGTCGCTCTCGCTGTCGTATAATAAGATATTTATGACCTATTATTTTTAAATTTAAGCTTTAAATGTTTCGAGGGACATAACACAGTTACCCCATTAACCAAGGCAATAACATAACAAAGAAATCATATAGTTAACTTTATCATTGTATTTAATCACACAAATTAAAGCTTTTAAATTATTATAAAACATTAATTGTGTAATAACGAATTATCACCACCAATTATTTATATTTAATTGTGAATGACACTAAGACAAATTATCTCACGTCCTTGTGAAGTTGAATTGCATAGGTACTTAAGACTTGACATAATTGTTGTTATCAGGAAAAAAAGGCTATTCCGCGTAAGATTTATTATTATTAAAGTGTGATAGTTTCATACATTAATAAAAATCGTATAATACGTATAAAGCTTCCGGACGAAAGCTTTAAGATGACCGGCTGGTGTAGTGGTAACATACATTGCCTTCTATGCCAGAGGTCCTGGGTTCGAATCCCGGCGACGGCGGATATCGGTGTGAAAACAGATATTAGCCGTCAAGTCATGGATGTTTATATGTTTATTTAAGTTTATTTTAATAAAAATATGTATTTATTCAATAAGTATGTTTATGTATTTCTTAAGTATATCAGTTATCTAGTATCCATACCACAAGTTCTTTAAGAAACTTAATTTGGGCTAGATAATGTTGTGTGCTCAGATCATACAAACACTTGATCATTATTTTGTATGATCTGAGGTTGTGTGAGTGTCAGAAATATTTATTATTGTTATTTATTTATAAGCTTACTGGAAGTGGTTGATATTGGCTACAAAACAGTTCTTTAAACCGGGGATATAACGGTATCGGTATTTACCGAAACGATAAGGGTTTTTAACCGAAACGAATAACGGAGCCGATACGTTCCGGCTACCGTTTTGCCGTTTCGGTATTAACCAAAATATACCGTTATTTCGTGAACACAAACAAAACGCAACATGCTCAGGACGACACCCTATTCGCGCCCCTTTATGATAGTTTTGCGATCAAAAATGTGCTGGCCTTAAAGTTTAAAGTTTAAACGTTGAATCAAAATGTAGAAGCACTAATGCGTACGGATTGTGATAAGGGAGCTGGATTACTATACAGTAGAATCCGATTATTATGACTCCGCTTATATTGACAAACCGCAAATTATGACGTGTTTACACAGTGAAGTTTAGTTTTCATATAAATTATATAACTAAGTCGGATATAATGACTTCGCCTACAGTGACATATGGCTTATTATGACCCTTTTTTAACAAATATTGTCCGCTTATAGTGACCGACCGTATGAATTCTAACACCTTTGGCAGTGTTCGGGAGAGTCACGTTATACTTTCGGCGCGTGAAAGGCTTTTTTGATTTGAGTCTCAGAGCATAGATTTACTTATTAATATCTACTTTGATTTATTTATTATTTATTTTATTCCACTCTATTAAAATAAATCACATACTAACTTAAACAGAAGTTTATTGATTCTTGCAGTACCTATGCTTTGTATGACGTCCGTTTAGTATGACTTGTTTCTTATTTACCTTCGATGTCATTATAAACGGATTCCACTGTACTAATGTTTTACAAAAAAAAAGTATGAAAAATCTAATCATTTGACAAACTGTTCATTTTCTAAACTGATCGTTTTAAAAGTGATCATTTGACAAAAATAGATTTTTTATAAAACAAAATCAATATTATTATCTCGCTACGCTCTACGATTGTTATGCCTTGCGTTGTTTTACATATTAACGTATTCATTGTAACGAGAGAATAGTTCGTTAAGTGATGTTTTGAAGAAAAAAGCTTTGTCTCGTAATTGTTTTGTCAAATATTTATAGAACCATCAGTTTGCACTAAAAATTAACTTATGAATAATAACATAGCGAAACGTTGTTTGGGAAATTAATATTTTCAATTTGTTTTTTTATTAAATGGGAAACTTTTCTTACGTTACTTACAAGTTTTTGAACTATTAAGCTGCAAACTGAACGGCAGGAATCTGGGCCATTCACGACGCCAGCGGGCAGCGGAGCGATTTTTCGCGGTTTCATACAAACTCAATACTTTCTATCGTATCGCGGAAATCGCTGCCCGCACCGCTGTCGCTCTCGCTGTCGCTGTCACTGCCGTCCAGTTTGCAACCTGGTCCCAATGCCCTAATGGGATATTTACCATGTTTTTTTTATCTAAATACAGTCTGGGATAGCACATAGGCTACATTTGATCCCGATATTCCCGGGGGATCCGAAATAGCGCGTAACAGGTCTTTATAATTTGGTGCGGAACCCTTAGTGCGTGAGTCGAAATCGCAACTTTTTTTCTAGACAGACATATTATTAAGCTATTGCATAGCTTCTATCGCGGGCCTTTAGCGTGGGGACCGAATCCAGAAATTCCGTAAAGAAAAAACCTAACACCCCCCACTCCGACCGGCACAGCGGTGATACTTTGATTTCATAACTTTACATGCGGGCTTTAATAAACAATCAGCGCCATCTACTACGAACTTGTGGAACTTCATATTAGATCAAACATTACTGCATTAATAAAATAAATAAATAATTATAATTGCATAAGTTGATAAAAAATGCTATGCAATAGCTTTACCGCGGCAGTCTCCGAGTGTCACACGTCTTTTTTTCTAGACAGACATATTATTTTATTTTCAAATCCATATATAGGTCATTCTCTGCTAACCGTACACGACTATTATATTATTTATGTCGTAAATTTGACCTACAGATAACCAGTTGGCCTTTAATCAACGCACAAGGCATTGAATTCTTACTCAGTGACATATTGTCATCGTACAGAATCACTTTAGCGTCGTGCGATAAACGAATGTGTCAAATCAAAATATAGAATTGATTACGTAAAAATAAGTTAGGCATATTGTGCTCTGTGATAAGTTAAGAATTAACTTGGTTTAAGTGTGTTTTTGTAAGAGTGATTTCAAGTGGGAATATAAAAAGGTTTGTTATTATGTTATTAGTATTATGAATTTGCCATCGTGTTGAGAGGATTAGTCAGCCTAGGCCCTTCGTTACCGGACCTAGCTGCTTCCAGAGTGCGTCCCGCGGAGGCTCCTTTCTTGCACTCAATTTCTTGCACTCCGTGTTGCAGAGGTGGCGAAATTTTGGACGAACAAAATTTGAATTTGTGTCGACTCGCAAGAAGAAGAAGTATTATGAATTTCAACCGACGTGGAAAAGTAGTTGGTTCTTAGTTCGGCTCTTTGCTAAGTAGTGATTTCGTCAATTTGAAGATTATTGTTTACTTTGTTTTGAGATTTGAGATACTGATGAGTTTCATTAAGATAGATAGATAGACACATCAAACACACATACATATAATCAAGCACAAATACACATGCATATTGATAAACAAAATCAAAAAAAAAAACAAGAAAACACAAAATAAAAGAAAATAAAGTAAATATTTTTCAACGAATAAAACAGTAAATTTAATTGGTTTAGTAAAAATGTATGCTGATGCAAAATGGCGATAACTCAGTGAGACGTTTGCATTTAAGCAAACCACCGATTTTCAGTTACCGCCAGTGAGGTCTGGGCAGAGGCGCATGTACCTATACCGAAGCATAATAGTAATATATATGTATATGTAATTTACATTGGTTAATATCGAATTGAATAAGTACCACAATAGACGTAATTTGCTCAGTTAAATTACAATAAGCACAGTGTAATTGAGTCAAATAAATTAACATAAAATAAAATAGAATAAATAACATTGAGACTATAAGTTACAATTCGGGAAAAAAACAATAATAATGAATGAAGAAAATTATTATTATTATAGGTACATCCAGGAATTGTCTACATATAAGTAAATAAATATATAAATAGTGAGGGATTCCTATCGTCGATAAATCGATAAGGCTCGAGAAAGAAAAAATTAAAACCAAAATCTATAATATTCAATTCTATGAAGAGTTAGGTCCTTCCTTAACCCTTGTGCTGTCACCTTTGACCGCATCTTCGCATTGATTAAACGCGAGTTTAGTAAATACCTATTAAAGAAATATACAGGGTGACTTGGGTCACTACAAGAAAATGAAAAATGAGATAAAAATATACAGTGTGTCCGGTCACGACCTAGCGATAATTTAAGGTTACAAAATATACCTAATTTCATCGACAAAAACACCCATATATGGGGGTCTACCTCCCCTCCTGTCGGAATGGCCGCCATTTAATTTTTTTTTTATTCTTGTAGATACCTCTGCTGAAAGATGCCAATTTCTCTGGACAGAAAGATCCTACAGATGTAAAAAAATGTTATTTTAAAGGTAGAAATAGCAACTATCAAATAAAAATAAACATTATGGAAATTTTTCCCTACAAAATATCTTAAAACATTTACAATGCTAATTTAAGTGAAAAAAATTGACTGCTTTTTTTATCTTTATTAACATATTTCAAAAACTAGCACATTGATACTAATGTTTTTAATACTGTCCTAATACTTAAGGATATTACTTACAAATTGACGTTAAAATTATTGTTGTTAATTGCATAACTCGAGAGTTAGGGCTGTTTGAATATGACCCTTTTGTGAGGGTCCCAAACCCATGTAGAGCTACCTGGTACATTGAATAGGGTTTATGTGACAAGGATGGAAAATGATTTGTATCATTGTGAGAGCGGTGAATAAGTAGGATAAAAAGTCATGTTTGATCATGAAGATAAATGTTTGTTACATAAATTAATAGCGCTCTACATTCATGATCCTCGCAAAAGGGTCATATTCAAACAGCCCTAACTCTCGAGTTATGCAATTAAGAACAATAATTTTAACGTCAATTTGTAAGTAATATCCTTAAGTATTAGGAGAGGTTTAAAAACATTAGTATCAATGTGCTAGTTTTTGAAATATGTTAAAAAAAAAAACTTTTCACTTAAATTAGCATTGTAAATGTTTTAAGATATTTTGTAGGGAAAATTTTCCATAATGTTTATTTTTGTTTGATAGTTGCTATTTCTACCTTTAAAATAACATTTTTTTTACATCTGTAGGATCTTTCTGTCCAGAGAAATCGGCATCTTTCAGCAGAGGTATCTACAAGAATAAAAAAAAATTAAATGGCGGCCATTCCGACAGGAGGGGTGGTAGACCCCCATATATGGGTGTTTTTGTCGATGAAATTAGGTATATTTTGTAACTTTAAATTATCGCTAGGTCGTGACCGGACACACTGTATATGTATATAAATGACTAGCTGTTGCGCGCGGTTTTACCCGCGCTTTTTTGAATCCCGCGGGAATTTCGGGATAAAAAGTAGCCTATGTGCTATTCCAGACTGTACACTATCACTATGCCAAATTTCATCCAAATCCGTTGAGCCGTTCTCCCGTGATTGAGGAACAAACATCCATACATCTAAACATTACACACATTTATAATATTAGTAAGATTTACTAAGTAAACTTAACCGAAAGTTAAAGAATTCATTACGCAACGCATGGTTACATAGGCGTTATACAATAGATACTTAGCGGGTGGTGGTGTGCGTGTGGCGGGAACACTGCTGTGTGCGTGTTCTCTGTTTTGACTGAGGTCAAAGTGTAGTAAGGTCTCTTGTTCAATAGGATTCATAAGGATTTCTGGTGGAAAATTAAATACCTACTTTTATTAGATAATTATGATCAGAATCGAGGTCAGAGTGTCTCCTTAATAATTAAGTTGCGAGGTGTATAAATTTCATTGGACGTAACTATAGACAGGTTGACAATAAGATATGTGGCTCCCTTCTACCAAACTTTCGGTAAACACTTCAAAATGAGGCTAAAGTCATTTAAATAATAATAATAAATAAATAAATATTTCTGACACCCATACAACATTATCTAGCCCAAATTAAGTTTCTTAAAGAACTTGTGTTATGGATACTAGATAACTGATATACTGAAGAAATATATAAACATACATATTGAATAAATACATATTTTTATTAGAATACACTTAAATAAACATATAAACATCCATGACTTGACGGCTTATATCTGTGTTCATCACACCGATATCCGCCGCTTCGCCGCCGGGATTCGAACCCAGGACCTCTGGCATAGAAGGCAATGTATGTTACCACTACACCAGCCGGTCGTCTAATAAATAAATAATATTATACACAAATGTATACACATACTTAAAAAGGGCCTAGTTAGAAGTACCCGTAACCGGCGATCATGTACGAAAGATTAATGAACGTGGAGGAAATGAGAGGAGTATGTCTAGATCTCCTGAACTGCTCCAGTTGGCGTTCCCTAGTCTCTGCTTACCCCAATAAGAGACAGGCGTGAAGTTGTTTATGTATGTAAATCTAATACTAATATATAAAGCTGAAGAGTTTGTTTGTTTGTTTGAACGCGCTAAACTCAGAAACTACAAGTGGGATTTGAAAAATTGTTTTTGCATTTGATAGCCCAACTCTTGAGGAAGGTTATAGGCTATATTTTATCCCGAAATTCACACGGGATCAAAAGTTACGTGGGTAAAACCGCGCGCGGTGGCTAGTTATAATAACAAAATCCCCAGACAATCACACCAACTGCATGGCCCCAAAGTAATCAGCTTGTGTTATGGGATACCATGTAGCGAACTGGGGGGGAACCTAGAATATAAATACATAAATAGATAAACACCCAGACACGGAGGTGGTTTTCAAAAATGCTTTGCATTATTTCATTATTCTGAAGATCGATTGATGTTTGTTTGCTTATTTCATTTCTCTGAAACGGTCAATTAAGATGAAATTTCACACATAGGTAGGGTGAGGCCTTTTTATTTTTTTAATTGGGGAAATCCTCCATGGATACGATGACGCTCGGGGAGCCTCAAAGTTATGCATGGACTTTAACCAGCTAAAACCCCAATGTGTTCTTCTTCCGCGCCTATTGGCGGGATCACGGGCAAGCCGAAGCATTCAACCGCGAAACCGCCGGTGGCATCCGCTTGCGTGGAATCCTCAACATGCAGCGTGCCAAGAACACCAGGCACGCGGCACCTCAGCGAACTCCCTTGAGCAGGGTGGCAGATACCCCGTATCCACCGCCCAGGGACTACACTATGGCCCGAAAGATCACTAGATCACCGGATCCAACCCTCCCCCCAGCCGCGCCTCAATCTGGTGGAATCGCGTCGCATTAGACTACCAGCATCCGGCTATCTGGCCTGCCATCATCCGGGGAAATCAGGTAGGGTGAGGCCTGGCTTATCACATAGGATATATTTAATTAGAATATTCTAACGACGGGGGTGCAGCCTCAATAGTCAATACTAGTTAGTAGATATTATTATAAAGGTAAAAAAATTTGAAATTGTAAATAAATACTGAATGGATTTAGTCTCCATTTGACACCATATAACTATTTATCTGGATATTTGTTCTTTAACTAAATAACTTCACTTTGGCGATGGGGTAAACCTATCTGCCGCAGACGCCAGTGGTTGCGGGTTCGATTCCCGCCCGGAACAAGAAAAAAAATGTTCCGGGTCTCGGTGTTTATACATATATATGTATTTATATTCTAGGTTCCCCCCTAGTTCGCTACATGGTATCGTATATTACAAGCTTTGCTTGCTTTAGGGCCATGTAGTTGGTGTGATTGTTCGGGGATTTTAATTTAAACTTTGATTATCATTATTATTCTTAGTATATTAGCCTGCTCTGTCATACTGCTGGGCAAAGGCCTCCCTCCCTCCATAATTATTAGCCATAATAATAGTTATAGTTTAAATGTTTTGTTTTTTTGCTTATGTTGGTTTTTTTAAATGTGAGGAAATTTTGAAACGTCACTTTTAAATGAATGAAGTAAACCGTGAATAATAATAATAATATCGTTTTAATTCAGACCATTATTTGTCCATATGATATTGTTTGTTAGAAACACAACTTAAGAAATGAAAATCAAGAGGAACTTACAGTTAATGCAGGTCTATTAAGTTTAAATATACTTTTGTCAAATAAAATAAAATAAAGAGAGACTCTTATACAGCTAGCTAAGCTGTTGATCTTACCGATATTATATTTGTGTGTGAAGGTGAGGAGTGAGGGAGGACTAATAAAGGTAGTCTACAAAGTAAATATAGCTAAGTCATTTATAACTCTTCTTGCGCGATTTAATCGACGTACAGCGACATCTATCGAATAATAATAAATAAATAAAAAAAATGTTTATTTCAGATTCACATCCATAATAAATATTGTTAGTAACTTATAACTAAATTTAATTTAAAACTTAACAGCTAGGGTTAGTACTTATACTTAAAAATACGAATAAACGCAAACTAAAATTTTGTATATTATAAATGTGAAATTTTGGCTGGATGTATGTATGCATGTCTGGATATTTGTTCCTCTATCACAGCAAAACGGCTTAAAGGATTTGGATGAAATTTGGCATAGTGATAGTTCACAGTCTGGAATAGCAAACTTTCATCTCGATATTCCCGCGGGATTTTAAATGGCGCGGGTAGAACCTCGCGAAACAGCTGGTAATAAAATAAATGTTGTTGATTTTTTTTTGGTCGGGCATTTATTTTGCCACATTGTTTTGCTTTTTTGACAGCATTTTATCAGCTAGATTCGTGTGAATGTGCGAGGGCTTGTTTTAAACCATTGAACCCACTCCTTTTTACCACCGAACTACCAGACGCAGACAGAACTTAAATCTCTATAGGGAACGTGCAGGAACTATAGATGGCAGCACTAAATTGCCAAAAGAGACACCGTGCCGACCGAAAATGAAATCCCCGTCATCGCGCTTTCAAATATTAAAACATATCTATTTCTTTAATTGCATTGTTTTTCAACCGTCCTCCAAAAAAGGAGGAGGTTCTCAATTCGTCTGTATGTTTTTTTTTGTGTATTTGTTACACGATATTTCGAACAATTATGAATCGATTTTGAAAATTCTTGCTTCATATGATAAACGGTACTTCATAGTTGGATAAATTTCATCGAAATCGGTTGAATACTTCTTGAAAGAATATGTATGATTTCGGAGAATGTTTACGTTGATGTTGATGACATTATAACCCAGACAAAGCTTTGACGTGGAGTCGGTTTTTTAATGCTCTGCATTCGTTGATTATTAATATGATAAAAGTTATAAAATGTGGGTTCCACGCTATCAACTATGATAAATTATAATAAATTATTATTAATAAAAAGTGTGATTAAAATAGTTTTAGATATAAGATTTAGATACCATGGCCAAACAAAATGTGTCAAAGTGTCGCATAGACATTTTTTAAACAAATTAGTATTATTTATAAATGAATAAAGTGTTTTTTTTTTATTTAATAACCGATACCTATTTAGTTCTTAATTAATAAAGTAATACTAGTACCTACCTCCTATCATCATGGAAAATGTTGTGATTAATTTCACTGACACAGCAAAGAACTTGGGAGTCATTATGGATTCAAACCTCAAATGAAACGCGAAAATCATTTATTTTCGTTGGATCCCACTTTTTTGATCCCATTTTTTAGTTAGTTCCGTTGGGTCCCATTTTTTATTTCCGTTGAATCCCATGTTAAATATATGTACACGTAACGACACAAGTCCAATTTTTTTTATATTAATAAATTAAATATAAAGCTACTTAGGAAACTAAGCTATCCCGTCAACCTATTCTAATATAATTCGAGTTTTACAGGTATCGATTTGAGGTCAAATTAAAATTGCCTTAGTTTATTACTTTATAAAAATAAAAATATTGAATTCTATCATTTGCGTTAAGATTACTTTCGTTGCTTTGTATAATTTATAATTTCAACCTTCGAACCACATTTACAAATTCTTCGTTGTCTAGCCAAAACTAAACCATATAATTTTTTTAAATATACATGGCGACAAATTTGGAGATAGGTATTATAATGATGGAGAGAGACTATTGCAGTGACAGGGAGTCAGCCTATCGCCTATAAATCGCCAATTAAATCTCCGTCCCTTAACTGACTTTAACAGTATGCCCGAGAAGAGAAGCAGCTAGAATTCCATGTTATTCTTTCTCTTCCAGTCCAGCATAGAAGGATTATGAATGTCAAACGTGACATCAGATGGTTTTATAACCTCTGGTGTTCTGCCTACCCCATAAGGCATACAGGCGTGAAGTTATACCTATATGTATGTACAGGGAGACTAGTGGATCACTTTTGAAATTCAAGGACATAATAGTTTAGATCCTACATGGAGAAAAAAATATTATAAAAAATAAATATTTATTATTTACTGGGAAAATTAACTAAAAGTTAAAGAATTGATTACGCAATGCATTGGCAGCAAACACTAGCATTGAAAGCTATCCGCGTGTCAGGTCACGTGCCGCGATTAACTTAGATGTAAGTAAAGTTAGTAGCATTACTTATTCTGTGTTAGTAGTAACAAAACTTTGTTTATTTATGGGGAATTCTAGTGAAAAATTAAGTACCTACTTTTATTACATAATTATGACCAGAATCGAGAACAGAATACCCTCTCTCAGTATCTAAAATTTGTCACCAGTTACTTTGTATATTTGAGGGTTTATCGGGCAATCGTATTTTATACAGGGTGGACCATTTAGACCGGTCAGTATGGGAAATTCGGAAACTGAAAAACATCTGTTTTTTGCAAACGTCATCGATTTTACTTAAAAGATAAATTCATTCATAAGTAGGTACATTCACAAAAAAAATGTAATCAGCTCGGGAATCGAACCCGAAACTTTTGAAAAATAAAATAAATATTAAACTTCAATGTATCTTTTGAATTTGTATTTTTCAGATCACGATGTATTTTATTTTTTGAAATCCCGAACCTTCACCTTGTCTCACTGAAGTTTAAGGATTTGCCTCAAAGTATATCAAAATGTCGAGTTCATCGTTTGTCATCGTTTGTCAGGTGCCTCTATTATGGCAAACGGTGATCGAAACATTAAACTTGGTGTTTAATCTAATAAATTTCATTCTACCGTTTCATTATAAATCGAAATGGTATATTTCTATAAGGATATCTTTCGCGGTGCTAATGTTATGTTTTTATGGTTCAAAAAAAATACTTCGATACGCTTTGGTCATAAAATCACCATATTGTATTATCAGAAATACTAAAATCAAAATCACAACAATAAAAACAATAAAAGTTTGAAAATGGAATAACTAATTATACAAAAAAAATACAGGAAATTTGCTTATTAGTACATAATTATCTAAGGAGTTAAAGTAACTAGTGGCTATATCAGCATATTGTGACCAGTAAGAAGCACAAATTTGACACCTATACATAATTAAGTATGAGGGCATTCGAAAATTTCAAGAGAACCAGGAGTTTTAAAAAAACTCTAAAATTAAAATATCTCAATAATGTTTCAGTTCTACCTATGATTGTCTGTGAAAAAAGTTGCAAATGACCTTTACTATAACCTCTAATGAATAATGCTCTAATAAACTAGCACCCTGTATACAGCCAGCCACAAAATAACACGGAAAATTCAGGATACGGCAAGAATTTCATCAGATAGAAATTCATCTTTTTGCATACAATATATCGTACAAATACAATTATATTTATACAACACTTTTGTATAACTACCTAGATAATTTATTACCAGAATATTACTTCAAGCTTGATATGTCTTGATCAAATACAGTCTTTTAATTTTTAAACCAAATTTGTTTGCAATAGTACCCGCATTCACATTTCTTTAGAATTTGGGATCGAATGGTTATATTTATTTTGAGTAAAAAGTGGGATCCAGAAGTGGGACCCAACGGAAATAAATGGCGAAAATCAGTGAAATTAATTTTCAAAATTCAACCCTTGAATTGAACAAGGGTTGAATTTTGAAAATTCCTTCCAAAATCCTTGTCTTAGCTCTAAAATAAACTCAAGTGTAAAATTTCAGCTTCCTAGGTCCGACGACGGTTTTGGCTGGGTGTTGATGATCAGTTAGTCAGCTTGCAATTTCATATATTAGATTTTTATGTAGGTACTAGCTGCTGCCCGCGACGTCGTCTGCGTGAACGCTATGCAGCACCAAACGCACCTACGATTATAACACTGCTAGCGTGATAATATGTAGCCTATATGTTGACCCGACTTCTTAACTATCTTCATGCCAAATTTGAAGTAAATCCATGCAGTACTTTTTGAGTTTATCCCGGAAAGACAAACAGACAAACAGACAAAAATTCTAAAAACTATATTTTTTGTTTCTGTTTCGATTGTAGATCATACCCCAAGTATTCTTTTAAAAAAATATTCAATGTACAGTTTTGACTTTCCTACCATTTTATTATATGTATAGATGATTCAGTATATTTTATTTAATATTATAGTTTAAAGTTTTTAATATTAAGTATATTAAGTTTTTAATATTATGTAATTATTTTATCTAACACATATTATTATTGCTCCTCAATCAAACTCTCCAGTCTCAAGGAATTTCTTTATTAGCAGTAGCTTTGTACCTACTAACTTTGTATAGATCATTCATCGGTATAATGTATCTTACTTTGTGTACATAAACTGTTAAATAAATAAATTAAGTAGGTAGGTAATGGTACCTAATTTAAAGTGAAATCCATATGCACATTATATCCTAACCGTTTGCCAATTTTTTTCCCAAATCTTCCAGCTTGTGCGTTTTTTACACGTAGATACCAATTACCTCATCAACCATTCGTTTAAATTAGCTCTTTGGTTGGAATAATATTGAGAATTATGATTTCACTAATAAAACATAAAAATATTGAAATATATTTAATACTGACAATCCTAGGCTATCCCCGCCCTAAGGCGGCCATTTTGGTTACTTTAGGTTGGCACGTTTTTTTGTAGGTATTTCGAGTCCATTAGATAATAAGTCAATGATTTAAGGGCATCTGGACACTTTATTTTGTGAAAAATAACCGTGAGCCTGTCTATTTTTTCTTATTATACAAGACATTGAAATTAAACAGTCGTTGTTTTACAAATTAGGATCGCTAGTAGCAAATTTTAATAAGTGCCACAGCTATTGTTATAATTAGATACATACATACAGATATATTACAGAGTACAAGTTGCGGATTAGCGACGCTAGTTGGCAGCACCTTCGTTGTGCACGTTCCCTACATAGTGGATATACCAAAAAGTCAAAAAAACGTTAAGATAGGTCCTCTTTGATACGGATCCCAAAGTGTGGAATGATCTGCCTGCGTCTGTTTTCCTGACCACTACAGTCCTGATACTTTAAAATGTCCGTAGTCTTAAACATAAGTTTATTTGATTTAAAATGAATTCAAGTATTTTATTTCTTTGTGCACAACTTCCTTTTACAAAAAAACTATGAAAAAAAACCATGAAAACACACAAGCATTCATTAATTCTTTACTCATACTATTATAACACGTCATAAATAATTAAAAATTCGGTAATTATTTGACAAATCAACCGAACATTCGGCTAAATACGAAAATTAATAAGTATGCTGAATGTATCTAATATGAATATTCGTCCCGAAACGCATACAATCACTTTCGGCCGAATATCCGAAGCATCTCTTGTTTACGGAATAGATTTGTTTTAAATAAATATTTAGGCTCGGCGCAAATTGGGCCACCGACCACAGCCACCGGTGGCTGTCGCGCGCTACCGCCACATTTCTAAAGTGTCAGAAGCGAGCGACAGCCACCGGTGTCAGGAAGCCGCCACATTTTATAACCCGCTCGTCGCTGCGCAGGCTGAAGATGTATTCGGTACCAAACATATCTTCTAGTATAGTCGTGCTCAATGATGGTACGCGTGCGATAGACGGTTAACTGCGCGGAGAGTGGAGCAGTGCGACAGTGGCGAGCGTCGATGTTTTGTGTGGCTCGTAGTGACCACTTGTGGCGAGTCGCTGACACTACCGTGGCGAGTGGCCGCCACCGGCCACAAGTTTATTATTTATACTTTATTGCACACATTTACAAAAAGAAACTTATAAAATAGAAAAAACATAAAGATATGCACAACAGGCGGCCTTATCGCTGTCAAGCGATCTCTTACAGACAACCTTGAAATGGTTTGAGAGAAAAAAAAAAACTATAACACGAGGTACTAGCAAAGCATAAGTTTACATTTTTAACAATAAACGTACCAAATATAAATATCATATAATATATAATCTAATATATATATATATAAATATATATATACATACAAATAACATACTTGTATACATAAATAAATACCTCTGTTTAAATATAAATCTGAATTATACATAACTATAATAATAATACATACAAATATAAGAATACTTCTTCTAATGATCAATCAATGAAAGATAATGTTTTTTTAGTCCATATTTAAATGAGTTCAATGAAGGAGCTGACTTTACATTGTAGGGAATCTTATTCCACAAGCACACCGCTCGTACTGTAAATTATTGATGAAAAGTGTGTGATTTGTGCAGGGGAGTACTTAGCATCAAATTGTCAGTAGAACGTAATTGTCTATTGTGAGTCTCATGTCGAAAACAGAATTGGTCTCCGAGATATTTCGGAACCACAGGATTAAACAGCACCCGGTACAGTAAAGAAAGAATATGAGTATCCCGGCGAAGGCGAATAGGGAGCCACTTGAGTTTAGCGCGGAATTCGGAGATATGATCATATTTACGTAAGCCGAATATGAAACGTATACAAAGATTTTGGAGTCGCTCAAGTTTATTTAAAAGTTCTTCTGTTAGATCAAGGTAGCTGGCATCAGCATAATCGAGAACGGAGAGGAATAGAGAATGTGCTATAGAAATTTTGGTTGATATAGGCAAAAGATTGCGCAAGCGTTTTAGGGAACTATTGATGGCAAACATCTTCCTGCTCACCGCTTCAACTTGAGGTTTCCAAGACATAGTTGTGTCGAAAATAACACCTAGGTTTTTGACCTTGTCACTGAAGTTAATACCCACGCCATTTAAATGTAATGGATCAATTGAAATCCAGTTTAAGCGACTAATCATATAGGGACTGCCAATAATTATGGCTTGCGATTTTGCTGGATTTACAGTCAGTCCATGAGATTTGCTCCACTTGGATATTTCTGAGAGATCAGAATTTATTTGCTCTATGGCAGCAGGCAAATTTTCTAGAGTGCAATGGGTATAGATCTGTAAATCGTCTGCATACATGTGGTAGGAAGAAGAAATGTTGAGAGAAATTGAGTTAATGAAAATGGAAAAGAGAAGAGGAGACAACACGCCACCTTGCGGGACACCGGTTTCGAGCAGAGCCCAAGTTGAACGAGCGTCATCCATGACGATACGTTGCCGGCGTCCACGAAGGTATGTACGAAAAAAATCAATTACTGATGGAGATATGTTAAGAGAGCCCATAATTTGTAACAAAATATCAAAGTCTACATTGTTGAAGGCGTTACTGAAATCTAACAAAGTCAGTATAGTTAAGTGAGAATTTTCTTTAGCCTTACGTATGTCCTCCGATATCTTAACTAAAGACGTTACGGTGCTGTGTCCAGTACGAAAGCCTGACTGGTACGGATTCAAAATATTATGTTTATTTATGAAGGAAGAAATTTAATTATGTATGAGACGCTCCAGGACTTTAGACAAAAAAGGTAAAACTGAGATAGGACGGAAATCGGAAAAGGACTGGGGTGAGGATTTTTTGGGGAGAGGTATTACATGTGCGTCTTTCCATAGAGTCGGAAAGGAATTGGAGAGAATGGATTTATTAAAGATATTTGTGATGATGGGAACTAGGAAATCAAGTAGAATAATTATCATCTTTCGACTGACACCGTCACAGCCCACCGAATCTGATGTGATAGAGATCAGATTCGGTGGCACAAGTGTGCGGCGTTTCTATATAAAATACATGAAAAAGTGTGTTAAGTGGCGGTGGCTGGCCACCGGTGGCTTTCGTCGGTGGCCCAATTTGCGCCGAGCCTTAGATTCCACACTTTGCCACTAGATGGCGCTGATAGTACATTAAATCGCGCATGCAATGATTTAATTAGAAAAATCACCTTTGAAGCAATGATCGATTTATATGAACGACATCCCAAACCACCTAAGGGGGTCGAACTTGCCCTTTTTGCTGATGATACTGCGCTCTATTGCACTGGCATTCAAATGTCCACAATAGTTGCAATGTTGCGATCGGCTGTAGACGATCTCAGCGACTGGTTCGCGAAGTGGCGCATTGAGGTCAACCCGGATAAATGTTCTGCTATTCAATTCTCTCACAAACGGCGTCGTGGTCACTTTGACACACGGGTCCGCATGCGGGGAGTCCCCATACCGTGGTCTAATACGGTTAAATACTTAGGCGTCACTCTCGACAAAACTCTCTCCTTTTTACCCCACATCACCAGGGTGTCCAACCTGGCTAGGAAATATCTCGGCCGACTCTCCAGCATGCTAGGACGACACAGGAAAATGTCCCTCCGTAACAAGCGTACGCTTTATAAAGTCTGCATACGACCAATCATGACTTACGCGGCTCCCGTCTTTGCCCACGCGAATCCCAAACACCTTCACAAATTACAGGTGGTCCAAAATCTTTTCTGCAGAAGGGCAGCTAACGCGCCCTGGTATGTGCGTAACACGGACCTGCACAGGGACCTGGAGCTCCCCTCTATTCAACAGCACTTGAAAGTCCTGGCAACAGGTCACTTCCAACGAGCTGAGTCCCACCCTAACAACCTTGTTAGGGCGACAGTCTCCTATACTGTCAACCCTCCCACGCGGCACTCCTGCCGCAGACCGAGAGACGTTCTCTCAGACCCCCTAACCAGTTCACCGCGGATCTGGACAACCTTTTGGGCTCCCAGCCCTAGTCATTCTCTACACTTGCCATTGAGCTTTACAGTGTATTACTACGGGTCATCCGTCAGGATGCCTGATGCGCCGCCCTGGATCCCACGGGGTGGTAGCTCATTACACGATCTAGGAATAGCTCTTGAGTTAGGGATCGGAGTGTTTAGTTAGTAGAAGTCTCACACTGGCTGGGTATACGGTGGCATTCCGTCGGCGAGCGGTTGCCACTGTCGGCGGGGATTTATTCCCGTGCAGAGCCCACAGCGCGTACTAGGAGTATTCACCCTCTCCCTATCTGTGGACACCCTTTGGGGCGCCACAGTAGGGTGTCATTCTTTGGCAGGAAAAAAAAAATCTCCGACTATCGATACATATTTATTTATTTATTTATTTAATATGGCAAACACACAGATTACAATCGAATAAAAGAAAGAAGAAAACAAATTAACAGCTTTGAGCAAGATTGCAATCCTAGACGTGCTTACACAGCAGCACAAGCAGTTATGGAACAAAGATGTTAGTGATATACAGCTTAAAGATAGTGTTAGTTAATTAATTAATCAATTAAGATTACATGAAATAAAACAGTTGGTACAAGTAAAACAATTAGAGTAGTTGGAAAAATATTTGTAAAATAAATAAATTAAAACAGGAAGGTTATATGTACATATAATATAATAAAATAAAAGAGACCATTTAAATTTAAAATTGAATTAACTTACATGAATTTACGTTGGTGCATGACATGTGCCCATGAGGAGATCGCGTAAGAGTTTTTTAAAATGTCTAAAGCGGTTGTTAAAGATATCCAAAGTGTTGCACTGTTTGCTATAGACCTCGTAAAGGCGGCATATGCGGAATATAGGCTGATGATAGGAAACGTTGTTGATGCAAAGTGGGACAAGAAATGGTTTAGGTCGTCGATTGCTAATTTTGGTATTGAAATTTAGCGTTTCTAACAACTCTGGGCTATCTACTACAGAATGTGTAATTTTGTGAAGGGTTGCAAGATCAAGAAGTTTGCGACGGTTGCTTAGCGACATAATTTTGTACGTATTTAGTCTGTCTTGATAAGTGCGCCTTCGACCACCACAGCGATAACTCAACAAACGAGTAAACTTGGATTGTACAGACTCCAATCGATTCGAATGGACAGCGTAAAACGGGTTCCATATTATTGAGGCATACTCCAGTAGACTTCTTACTAGAGTATTAAATAGTGTTACTAAAGTGTAGGCTTTTCTAAAAGGTCTACTATGGCGAGAGATAAAACCTAACATCCTATGAGATCTACCAACAATGGAGTCATAATGTTGTCGAAAACTTAACTTTTCATCAAAGATGACACCGAGATCACGTATAGTGTTGGTTCGTTGTAAAGGAACATCGTTTAGGTAGTAATCTTTTACGATTTTACATTTTTTAAGTGTGAAGGTTATGACCAAGCACTTTTTGACGTTTAGAAGCATATGATTTTCTTTACACCAGTTCGAGATTGTGTTGAGATCCCTTTGTAAAGCGTTAGTATCATTTATGTTAGTTATGCTTCTGAATATTTTTAGGTCGTCCGCATATAGAAGGCATGGAGATTCAATTTGGACGATAAGGTCGTTTATAAATAACACGAAAAGTAAGGGACCCAAGTGGGAACCCTGTGGGACTCCAGATTTGACGCAGATTGGCTCAGATTTAAAACCCTTAACTGTGACAAGTTGAGTTCTGTTTTTGACGTACGATTCTAGCCAACGAAGCAGATTACCGTGAATTCCACAAGACTCCAACTTTCGATTTAAAACTACGTGATTGACTTTATCGAACGCTTTTTTGAAGTCTGTGTATATAGCGTCTACTTGTCCTTTCCTGTCTAAAACATTGCACAGGTATGTTTTAAAATTGAGAAGGTTACTAGTGGTAGACCTATTTCTGACAAAGCCATGTTGTTTGGTTGATATAACAGGTTTTAAGTGGAAATACAGGTGCTCGTAAACCACGCTTTCAAAAAGTTTAGGTATAGCTGAAAGAATGCTGATAGGCCGATAGTTTTCGCAGTTGGACTGATTACCAGTTTTAAAAATTGGTACAACGTGAGCCATCTTCCAAATAGATGGAAATACGCCGCTCTCAAGGGAAGCATTAAAGATAATTGTAAGAGGCAGGCATAATTCGTGTGCGCATTCCTTTAAAAATTTGGACGGAATACCGTCTGGGCCCGGTCCCTTATTGCTATCTAACAATAAAAGTTTTGCTAATACTTCCTTTTCAGTGAGAACAATCCCTGATAGTGTGCGGGTGTTTTGAGTGTTGTTACTTGAATGAGCAGAAACGAGGCTGTCATCTTCAAATACCGATCCGAAGTATTTTGAAAAGAGTTCACAAATATTTCTACCGCCACTTGCATTTTCTCCGTCACAAGACATTGATTGAGGAATACTAGACCGATTGCGTTTGGCGTTGTTCACGAAGGACCAAAAAGCTTTGACGTTACCAGGGAGAGAGTTTTCTGTAGACTTCACGTACGCTGAGTAACAGTGGTGTAACAGTTTTTTGCACCTGGTGCGTAATAGGGAGAATGTGTCGTAGTCCCGCGGATTACCATATTTCTTAAAACGTTTATGATACTTATGCTTTTCGTTTAAGCATCGGCGCAAAGATTCATTGAACCAAACTGGAAAATTCGTGGACATAGACCTGGACAAAGGAACACAATCATTTATAATGTTGTTCACGTAACTATAAAAGACGTCAACCATTTTGTTTACATCATTTGCAGATAAAATGTTTGGCCAGTCTAATTCCTTTAACCTTTCCTTAACCAGTTCGTAGTTACATCTATTGAAATTATGACGATGTGTATGACGAGGTTTTAGGATTTTTTGCGGATGAAGCATAATATTTTCAATGAGGAGTGGGGGGTGATGTTTGTCAGGTTTAAGGGATGAATTACCAGTGGACACTGTAACTAAGTTATTACTGAGAACTAGATCTAGTATTCTGTCATTACTGTTAACGATATGATTAAATTGTGATAAGTTATTCAGATTCAAGTTGTCCAGTAGTAGCGAGGTCTTAAAATCAATTATGTTGCATTGGGGATTCAGGCCGTTACCGGTAGATGATTCCCAGGAAAGATGTGGAATATTGAAGTCCCCAATGACAATAAATTGTTCGTTTTCATCCGCCTGTGACATAATATTTTGAAGGTTATCGTAGAATCCAGTCAAGTCATCTTTATTCAAATAAGGAGGTAGATAGCAAACACATATATTTAATTTTAAGTTAATCGCGCTTGAAGGCAATATGCTAATCCAGATCTCCTCAAGTTCACTCTCCCATGAATACTGTCTCGCGGCCGAGTAGGAGGTTTTTAATGCAAGTAAAACACCACCACCACCACTTTTGTTATATTTTTCACCAATAGCGGTAGTTTCACGGTCCCTACGAAATATATCGTACCTATTATCCAATATCTCGTTATCAAAAATCTAAGAATTAAAGTTGGTCTCAGTGAAGGAAATAACATCAAAATTATCATTTAAAAAATTAAGATATATATCTGATATTTTACTTAATGCTCGGTTAATATTTTGATAGAAAATATACATTATTAATAAGGCAAAAAAAAAATCTAAATAAAAGCTTAAAGAGTAAATTACCGTTAGGTTCATAACGGAGAAAAAATAATAATAATATATATATATAAATCTAAGAACTATTATGAGTTAGTTTTGACAAAGTTATAGAATTTTTGATGTGTATAGCAGGTGCGTCCTCTGTTTTGCGTATATAGACTCGTCCGTATTTGACCCAAACAAATCTGTAACTGTTGACTTTTGCCCATTTCCTAGCCTCAGAGTGTAGTACCTTACACTCGGGTGACAAGTGCTCTACTACGTAGATTTTTTGCGTGGCGTCAGGAAATCCGATATTGGAGCAGTTGAGTGGATTGGTGGGGTTGGCTTTATTATATCTGCGAACTCCGGATATAATTATATCGCGATGGCGCTCAGACGGAAGTGTCACGATAATGTTACGAGGACGATCTGACGATATGTTCAGCTTTGCAACGCGGCGAATAGAGCATATTTCTGAGTCTGTAACAGGGGCTTTAATGACATCACATATTTTCTTCAGGATTTGTATTAAATTTTCGGATTTTTTCTCGGGAATAGACTGTATCTCGAGATTATGAGGATTTGTCTAAAACCTTCACGCTCATTTGTAACTGCGTCATCTCTTTGCGAAGTTTTTCACTCTCCATTTCAAGGTCGCGAATTTTTTTGTTCATTGAGTTCACATCCCTTTTCAATTCATTATTTTGTTCGGCCAGAAAGTCTGTTGTGGCTGTAAATTCCGATTTCAGTCTGTCAATTTGTGATGTTAATTCCTTTTTTATGTCCGTGGTGATTGAGAATCTCATATTGTCCAGCTTGGTGTCTAATTTTGGACCTAATTTGGAATCCAACAATTTTTCAAACTGATCCAGTGTGATACTCCCGGAAGTTTCCGAAGAGCTTGGTAGATGGGATGAATTTTTCTTGTTTGGACTTAAATCTGGGGAAGTGTCATCGCCGGTCATTGAAACACCTAGTTGAGTTGATTCGAGTTGCTTGCGAACCGGAGTGTTGCTGTTGCTGCCCTTACGTCGAGTTCCGTTCGTACATAATGGGCAAACCCACTTCGACATTAATTCGGCAAAATTATTTTTAAAATAAGCGTTAGACATATTTAAGCAACTGTAATGATATGGTAATTTGCATCTAATACATCGTAGAACATCCTCAACGGCGACCCCTTTCTTACATGCATCACAATTCATTTTTGGAAGCTACTAGTAGTAACGTAGAAGGAAACCAAGATTACGCAGATATCAATTTCTGAACGAAAATAAATGACAGCAGCTTGTGATTGATGTTATTTTTTATGCTGGCAATCTATGAAAAATAATCTTCTTTTTTATTAAGTTGTTGATCAATCATCAATCCTTTGAGTGATGATCAGCTGATTGGTTCTTGTATAATCAGGTTATGACGAAGTAATACGTTTCAGATTATTATTGGTTTAAAATAATTTAAAGATATGGAGTAAAAGTGGTAATCAACGTTCTTCTTACTTGAAAAATATTGTGTAGTGCCCCCGATTTGTGATAAAATTCGCTGCTACCAATGTATGATTGAGTGGATGTGATTCTCTTCGTTTACTCAGCAGGCTTCCAGACTTTCGGGTCGGTCTTCAACTGCTTTGTAATTGTTTTGTAGGGAGCTCACTAACAACATGTTCACTGTACGGTACTCAGCGGTGGAAAAAAATAAACATATGGGAATAAGAAGGGAAATTTTGGAAGAGTTGCAAAACTCATCAAATTCATCAAATCGAAACGATGTTTATTCATTGCTTAGAAATGAATAAACATCGTTTCGAAAATTTCGATTCAAAAATCTCTACTATAATTCCATTATTTTATAAAAACATAATATTCCAAACGCGAAAGTAATTCTTTGTGTTTTTCGACTTTTTACACAAATCTTGATAAATAACACAAAAAACGAAACCAAAAAAAAATTTTTACTCCTTACACAAGCATTCAATAATTCTGTACTCATACTATAATAACATATCATAAATAATTAAAAATTCGGTAATTATTTGACAAATCATATAATATAACTCTTTATGTCGGCCAAATACGAACATGTACCTAATATGAATATTCGGCCCAAAACGCATACAATCACTTTCGGCCGAATATCCGAAGCATCTCTTGTTTACGGAATAAAGTTTAAAATAAATATTTAGATTCCACACTTTGCCACTAGATGGCGCTGATAGTACATTAAATCGCGCATGCAACGATTTAATTAGAAAAATCACCTTTGAAGCAATGGTCTCCTTTGTCAGGCATCCAGTTGATCCAGTGCTCTCCACGAAGCGAGGAAGAATATGATTATGATAGGAAATTTTTGAAGAGTTGCTAAACTCAAAAAAATCATCAAATCTTGCTTAGAAACGAATAAATATCGTTTCGAAAATTTCGATTATAAAATCTCTAATATAATTCCATTATTTTATAAAAACATAATATTCCAAACGCGAAAGTAACTCTTTGTATGTCTTTCTGTGTATTTATCTACATTATTGAATAGATAAAAAAAAAAATACAATACCTTCTTTTATTATTGTAAAGGGGGGAGGGGGGTACAAACGGATTGTATGAGCGCGCGTAGTTGCTAATAAACTGTCAACTGATTGCCTGCGTTTCCTTTGCTATCCCGTGTGTGTGCTAAGTTCCCGTAGGAACCTTAATTTTTGCAGTTAAGTTTTTGCACTTACTTACAGCAGTGGCTTAATAATGAAATGAAATGAAAAAGTTTATTTCAGACAAAGATTATCCATACATTTAATATTAGTAAAAAACACAACCTAAACAACTATGTTAGTAAAATTTGAATATTATAATTAAATATACAGGGTTAATTTTAATTAACGCATAACCTCTTGCGGGCTGCCTCTCCACATCAATCGCAACAACATTTGTTTAACGACTTCTTACAAATCTTCGTAAATAACACAAAAAATAAAAACAAAAAAATTTTTGCTCCTTACTCTACATTTTGTAAGAAGTACCTATTATTATTTCAAATCGATATTTTACTGCGCAGGTTCGTGGCATACCTACTCTCAAAGTAAATTGAGTAACGCCTCTAAACAGAGGCTATAAATATTTGTTGTATGGAAAAACTAAAATTTTAAAACCTATTAATTTTGAAAAGTTGTAGAACAAAATGTTGTTGGGATTGATTCAGAGAGGCTGCCTGCAATTAATATTAACCCTGTATATTATAATATTGGATTGAAAGTACAACAAATGTGAGGCGGTAAATCAGAAAGTGGCGGAGGTTAGTTCCAATTTTTGCCACGCGCCATAAGTTCCTTGTCGGACTGTATATTATTTGTGTGTGACTATCCGTTATATAAGTTTTATATAAGCTAGTTGATATTAAATCAACAAAGCTTAAATTTACATCAAAACGTATTTATCATCCATCATCGTCCATAGCCTGTGGACTTCCAAAACTGTAAAACATAAAGTTTGTAAACATTGTGTTTTAAAAAAAAATTAAAATTGGAATTTTGATACGATATTTTTGATGCGATATTCAAATTAAACGATACGATACAGATATATCGCATTGACGTGTATGGATCCAAAATATCGGCGTATCGTAATTCTTTACATCGAGATGTTATGGACCAAGTGATACAGGCATTATACATAATGTTCGGGCATTATGAGTAATGTCTAGCTGTATCGGGCTAAGTGATATATTACTATAACGACGTTTTAATTGTATGTTTTTTCCCTTTTTTGTATTGTTATTTTCATTTCATTAACTTCACTTGTACAGAGCCTGGAGAGGCTGATAATCTATCATACAGGTCTCCTAGTACGTTTACCAGTTTCTCACATAGATTAAGACTCAGATTTAGTAGAAAATTGTTTTGTACTCAGCCAAATTGTAAATATTTCTCTATGTGAGAGAAATCAATAAAGCGTTTTTATTCATTTTCATTAAAACTTTATTATTTATCACATTGCTCGACCATTATTACATTGCTCCATGACAATCGGGCTACATGAAATTGTGTATAATGGCTCATTTATCATTTGGTCCATAACAGATACACCGATTTATTGATACGTATCGGGCATCGCTAGTTGACGTTCAAAATTCATTTATTGCATCAAATTATGGTACATTGCATTGGGTTGTTACAAAAGTTTGTATTGACTGCATATTTCACTCTTAAACATCATGCAAATTTTAACTTAATCTAGTTAAGTTCCAATCTATACTAATATATAAAGCTGAAGTGTTTGTTTGTTTGTTTAACCGCGCTAATCTCAGAAACTATAAGTGGAATCTGAAAAATTCTTTTTGCATTTGATAGCCCAACTCCTGAGGAAGGTTATAGGCTATATTTTATCCCGAAATTCCCACGGGATCAAAAATTAAGCTGGTAAAACCGCGCGCGGTGGCTAGTACCATAATATATTATACCTACATTGTTAAATATAGTCCTAGTAACATTCTAATGTCATCCGTTTTTTGGTTTTATAATTTAATTATTATAACTAATTAATAATACAATATTCCACATTAAAATAATATTACTATTAATAAAAGAAAGATGATTAAATGTTTAAGTTATGAATTATTTTTAGATTAATATTTTCAACCTCATGAATTCTTCAACAGAATAGAAACATTTTTCTATGAGCCAGTTGCGTAATACAGATTTAAATTTACTAACAATTTAATGGACATTGTGGGGCAGTTTCTACTACATATATCTGTTTTATGTTTGGTAGACATAGTTTATCGAGGAACCTTGTGTTCTTTAATAGGTCTTATTTTGTTGTATAATACTGTTGATTTCCCATGACTTTGAAATTCAAAAAAAATTCAAAATTCAAAAAGTTTTATTCATCTTAGGAATTTCACAAAACACTTGATGAAGTCAGTCATCACATACTTCGGCTTTAACTAGTTGTTGATAGTTGTTAAATAAGATATTACAGTAGACCAAGAGACAAAAAAAGCCGGCCGAAAAAAACTCTTGGCACTCTTTTTCAGTCAGAATTATCAAATTAATACAAATAGGTACAGTACAAATTGACCGTGACATGAAAAAAAGAACAAACACAAGACAGCTAATTGTGAGAGCCAATGTCATGCCACAACCAACTTTAAACTTTTCTCGAAGAGAATCTCTGTTTCCATGTTTATACATTCCACGAATAGCCCTTTTCTGCAGTGTAAATATCGTGTCAATATCTGCGGCATTGCCCCAAAGTAGGATGCCATAGGACATTATACCTACTATGAAAATAACTAAAATATACCAGCTTCGCTGTATTAACATCATTATTGAGGTTTTGTTCCTTGCTAACAAACAATACTTTTTGCCAAAGAATATGTGGTTCAAAAGTGCATACTTTCCAAGATATCATCAATCTTAATATAATGAGTTCATAAATTATCACCCTTGTAAAATCTCTTTTACATTAATTCAATTGTCGCGTGTCACTGAAGCTATACAATAAACAACAAAAACATTTTGAACGTTGAGGAATGAGGACGTTGCGTACAATGTAGAACGCAAAGCTTTGCGAACTTTACGCGATAAAAAAAGGTACAGAAAATGCCACGTTGTCATACTTCCCTTAAAGGTGTTTTACATAAGATGTTTTGACTTCATTAAATAATTTTCTATAAAAAAAATACCAAAAAAAAATTTAAATTTAAAAATTATTCACATGTTATTTGATTAACTTAGAGCCTTAGACTTGGAACTTTCAATAACCGCATATTTATAAATAAGGGCTTGCAACTGGTCCACGATGAAACATCTGCAATGGCTCTTATGCATTGTTCTTGTGTTATAAAAACTTGTTTATTTTTGTTGCGTTACCCCATAGAAGGATACCATACCTCAATATTGAGGCTACATATCCGTGATAGGCTTTCAGAGCGGTTTCTTTGTTTGACATTATAGCCAGTCGCCAAAGTGCGTAATTTTTTTTTCAGCTGGTTTGCTAAATAAGCGCCACATCTAAATTTGACCATTACTTTTTGTTTTTTATTAGGTAAATCGGATAGTTTCTTCATAATTCTAAAGGTTCAAAGTGTAGGTACTTTTTTATAAGGTGTTCTTTTTGATATCCTATAACTTTGAGGTTTTGTTCCTTACTAAAAAACAATACTTTTTGCCAAAGAATATGTGGTTCAAAAGTGCATACTTTCCAAGATATCATCAATCTTAATATAATGAGTTTATAAATTATCACCCTTGTAAAATCTCTTTTAAGCTATACAATAAACAACAAAAACATTTTAAACGTTGCATACAATGTACAACGTAAAGGGTTGCGAACTTTACGCGATAAAAAAGGGACAGAAAATGCCACGTTGTCATACTTCGCTTAAATATGTTTTACATAAAATGTTTTGACTTCATTGAATTATTTTGTATGAAAAATAAAAACAAAAAAAATTGAAAAATTATTCACATCTTATTTGATTCTATTACATGGTCCCATTAACACCTTAGAGTTATGGGAAATCAAGCGGGACACATTGTATAACTTACGCAACTAACATCAAAAGAAGAAGGTTGGAAACTATCACCTATATGGGACCCTATTCTGAAAAAACATAGCGCTATAAACTTATGTGACCTGGTGGAGAAAATTGGAACTACGATGTATCCTCACTATATAGAACACGGAACATAAAACACAAGAGGAAAGGGCATCGCTTAATAATTCATTAGGAATAGCTGTCGCCAAACTAACACATTTACATTTTACGCACACTGAAATATATCCAATTAGAGCGGTCATAATTTGGTGAAATCAAGAAGACATAAGGACCATTACGAATAGAAGAATATCAACTATAGTACACTTGAAATAGAGTAGAAGTTAGTAATAACACTTAGTGATTTATGTCAGAATTCTATCTGCATGCTTTTAGTTGATTCTGTCAACTTAGTTATGCTCTTCGACGATGGATGTCTATCAAAAAACGCGTTATGCAATTTTAGATTTTATATCAATGAAATACATGTAATTTTTCATTTACACTAATATTTTTTCCGAATTAATGGGCAAGAACGATTAACGAAACATAAAAAATGAAATTAAACGAAAATAGCGACTTACCGATGATAGGAAACACCTGATCGTATTAACGTTTTAGTACCACTATAGTTTTTACACTCTAGAACAGAACATCGAGTCATTTTATGGGTTTTTTTGTAATGGAACACACCGGCAAAAGGCGTTACAAAGCGTTGTAATCACGAGAGCGACTGACTCGAGTTAAGTCTCACTAGTCTTAACTTTGACACGTGCGCCACGCCCACACGTCCCTTCCTCTTGTGTTTTATGTTCCGTGATATAGAACTAAGAGTTGAGAGCTCAATGACGAACACGCCACAGATTCTGGGTCAGATAATTTTGTTATTCTATACATCCAGCAAGCTGCACGACCTAAAACTCAAGACTTTGTTAGCTCGTTTTGTGTCAATGCCAAATGTTGTTTTGCGCTATCCTCGAAGGCTGAGAAACAGATGGAGATGATGTATAACTTTTTCCACGTACCAATATGGCGCCTAAAACCTCAGTCTCTTGTGACCATGGGGTCTGCAAGATAGGTGCCCACGAACGTAGAGTTATGAAATCGGTTAAAAAAATTAAATGTACGCAATAAATCCGGTTAAATGTTTGATATTCAAATTACCATGATAGAACTATAATGAAGATAAAACTATAAAACATTAGTTAAGATTCAAAATCTGTTTATTGTCCACTTGAGTAGTTATAATTATTAAATAAATAATAATTAAATAAAATCCCCACAGTCACATCAACTACACGGCCTTAATGTATTCACTCTTAATCACTTTTAATTGTTATTATATTAATTTGTCTTATTCTGTCTCTTCTTCACTTATAGTTATAAATCACTAGCTGCTGCCCGCGACGTCGTCTGCGTGAACGCTATGCAGCACCAAACGCACCTACGATTATAACACTGCTAGCGTGATAATATGTAGCCTATATGTTGACCCGACTTCTTAACTATCTTCATGCCAAATTTGAAGAAAGAAAGAAAGAAAAAAGTTTATTTGTAAAAAAACCCACATAAAATATTTAAATAAACACAGAAGTTATAAAAATACCAAAACAACTTACAATTAAAATAACAAATGAGAAGGGTGATACGGGCTTTCTCACAAAAAGGTCTCTGCTCAGCAATGTGCTAGTTGTAACAACTAGCGCTGATCTTCCGCAGCGACCAATTTTGGCTACTTCCCAAGAACAAGAACAAAACAATTATACAAAACACAAGAAATACACTAAAATAAAATAAATAGAGAGTAGTAAAATACATATGGACTTATATAACTAATTTGACTTATATAACTAACTTGAACACATTTTTTTTTATTAACAAAGAATACAACACAACCTCAAACACATAAAATACCTTAAATGATTCCTAAATTATACTTGTATCGCAATTAAGTGACTCTTGATTCTTCTGATGGGTAATGCTTAGTTGTTTAAGTTTTAATCTGAAAGTATGAACATTCTGAAGGTTTCTCAAGGGTGGCGGTATGTTATTCCAACATTTCGAGGCAGCATAACGGAAACTTCCTTTAAAGGCGGCGGTCCTATGATGCCGCGTCGAAAGCTGTAACCCACACCGCCTAGAGTCACTATCTCTCCAGTCTGAAAACCACGATAATTTTTCGTATATATAAGCTGGTTTTTTATGTTTAATGATGTCAAATAACAAGCAGGCTAAATGAATCTTTCGACGGTGCTTCATTTTTAATATACCGTGTCGATTTAAAAATGGAGTCACATGGGCCCTCCGCGGAATGTCAAAACAGAAACGTGCACATGCGTTTTGGACCCGTTGTAAAAGTTTTTGTGATATCGATAATAGGCGTGGTCCAAAAACAGCATCCATATAGTTTAGTTTAGAGAGCACAAGCGACTCTATTAGCTGAATTCGTAGTTTCTCTTTCAAAAAAGGTCTCATACGGTATAATATTCCTAATTTATAAAAGCAATTTCGAACTAAAATAACTACATGTTTTTGAAAACGAAGTTCACAGTCTAACAGCAAACCCAAGTTTCGAGCCTCGTAAACGCGTTCAATTGGCTCATTCGTGATCATAACATGCACGGACGGCTTTAAACTAATTAGTTGCTGTTTAGACCCAAACACCAAATATTTGGTTTTTGTTGGGTTAAGAAACAAGGAGTTTTTAATCGACCATGATGCTATGTTTGAAAGATCTTCATTCAATTTGGTAATTGCATTATCTATGTCACATGGCTTACACGAAATGTACAACTGTGTGTCATCGGCATAGATGTGAAATTTACAATGATTGATATGTGCTGTAATGTCAGCCAAGTATATAATAAATAAAATAGGTCCTAATATTGATCCCTGGGGAACTCCACTATTGCAGGGCTTTCTCTTCGATTCTAGAGCTGGACCTCCACTGTTATCTATTTCAACATACTGGTGGCGATTACTGAGATAGCTGTCAAACCACTTTAACGCGTCACTGTCAAAACCATAATAACTAAGCTTCGACAAGAGTAGGTTTATATTTATCGTGTCAAAAGCCCTAGAGAAATCTAACAGCACCAGAATTGTACACATGCCTTGGTCCAGCGAACAGAGAATATTATCGGTCACGTCAAGCAAGGCTGTTACTGTACTACGCCCCTTTCTGAAACCTGATTGAAATTCTGGTAAGATATGATTCGTTTCGATAAAATGGTAATTTGAAGTAAATCCATGCAGTACTTTTTGAGTTTATCCCGGAAAGACAAACAGACAAACAGACAAAAATTCTAAAAACTATATTTTTTGTTTCTGTTTCGATTGTAGATCATACCCCAAGTATTCTTTTAAAAAAATATTCAATGTACAGTTTTGACTTTCCTACCATTTTATTATATGTATAGATTACTCGTATTAATTCATTTCACATACATACATACATAACGTCACGCCTGTATCCCTTATGGGGTAGGCAGAACACCATTCTAGGTTTTAAGACCATCTGATGTCACTTTTGACCAATGAGGTATTACAATGATGGAGAGAGGCTATTGCAGTGACAGGAGGTCAGCCCGCCCACAAAAATGCCAATAAAACCTCTGTCCTGTAACTGACTTTTACAGTATGCCCAGTATGCCCGGGAAGAGAAGCAGCTGGCACATTCTATATTTTTCTTTCGCTCCCATGGAAGCTAATTATTTTATTCATTTCACACTAATTTTAAAATATAGTTATGGTATTAGGATTAGTTATGTGTCGTACATCCCACCTCAAGGCAGTAGCTGAATACCAGCGACTTACTCTCTGAGGAAATATTGACGCTGAGCTATGGCCAATTACACTGCTACAGCACATTTCACTCTTATTCTTGTAGTACCTCAATAAACAAGTTATCTAAGTTAGCAACGCTTGTGTTATTTATTTGATACATACCAGGTTTCGAGCTAGGGGGAACCTAGAATATATACATTGCCCAGAACCGAAACATTTTTTCTTGTTCGGGAATCGAATCCGCGACTGTTGATGTATTGGCGTTATAGCGTCTACACCACTGCACCACGGGGACCATCACAGTCTAATGTCACAATTTATTCAATTTATCGCTTAAATGTACCTGCTGCTAAAAATACTAAAAATTATTTCAGTTTTGGAGTATAAAAAGAATATATTTATATATTTTATACTTATACTTTTATTATGAAATCTGTGAGTAAACACATCTTTTCTTATTGTATATGTATATGAGTCTATAAGTATTGTAAATATTAAATATAATATGTATGTGTATGTAGGTATAAAGATAATATGTGTGTATGTATATTTTAAATATGAGAACTTATTTTTTATACATCATCATTTATATATTTATACATATTTTGTTTTAAACAGTACGACATGACACCCTTAAACTCATATAAAATCCTCTGCCCTAAGGTTGTCTGGAAGACATCGCTTTTTAGCGATAAGGCCACCGATTTGTACTAAAAGACCATCACAGTCTAATGTCACAATTTAATCAATTTGTCGCTTAAATGTACCTGCTGCTAAAAATACTAAAAATAATTTCAGTTTTGGAGTATAAAAAGAATATTTGAAACGATTAAAGAATGAATAAAGAAATACTATCAACTTATAACATCTATTTTTTTGCAGAAAATCTACAACCATGAAGTCTTTAATAATAGCAACACTGCTCGTCGTAGCCCTGGCAACACTGACCCACAGCTACCATCTTGTAACTGGCAACGTAGCTGATAGGGTAATCCTGGCAAACCATACCTTAGTGGAGTACAACGCAATACCCTTTATGAAGAGAGTCAAATATTATTTCTATTCAAGTCCAGATAACAAGAATATAGCGGTAAGTTTTCTATATGTATTTTGAAGCAATTGCATAGCTTCTATCGCGGGCCTTGAGCGTGGTGACCGAATCCAGAAATTCCGTAACGAAAAAAACCTAACAACCCCCACTCCGACCGGCACAGATTATAATTGCATAAGTTGATAAAAAATGCTATGCAATAGCTTTACCGCGGCAGTCTCCGAGTGCCACACGTCTTTTTTTTGTTATGTTGTCAAGTAAAATGGGACCTCCATTGACAAAAAAATTGAAGAATAAATTATGCTGTATGCCTTAGAGTTAGACCGTCCTAAAGAAAAGTGGAATCTGGGCCGTGGGCTTATGACATTATATTGCAGTATTTAAGTAAAATAAATAAATAAAAAAAGAGGTGTGGCACTCGGAGACTGCCGCGGTAAAGCTATTGCATAGCATTTTTCATAGCAATTATAATTATTTATTTATTTTATAAATGCAGTAATGTTTGATCTAATATGAAGTTCCTCAAGTTCCTAGTAGATGGCGCTGAATGTTTATTAAAGCCCGCATGTAAAGTTATGAAATCAAAGTATTACCACTTTGCCGTTCGGATTGGGGGGTGTTAGGATTGGCCGCGACTGCTTGTACGTCTGGAGAGTACCTGTACGGACCTCTCCCTCTAGTGGTATCTCTGCGCGACTTCACCGTGAAGTCTGCGCGCACGTTCGTAAACGGAGTGACTGCCAACCGCCACTAGTCGTCCTGGTTGGGGGGCCCGTCCGTCCCTCGGTACCTGCGCGGTGTGCCACCAGCGGCAAACCCCGGGTAAGGGCCCTGGAAAGACGGCGCAACCCGACTAAGGGTCGCAGGGAAGCAGTCGCTCCCCGCGAGTTTCCGAGCAGAAGACCCGCCGCAGAGCGCGCGGCAACACTCAAGCCCGCTCCACCACCGACCGTTAAGCCGGCCCGCAAGACGGAGAAACCGTCGCCGCCCGTGCCGGAGGTCCCGCCGGCCGCTGAGACCGTCGATACCACCGGGGCGGATGTATCGCCGTCTCATACGCCGACCCTACCGCCGACAAGGACGCCGGCAGTCTCCCCGCAACGGGCCGACTCACCGTCCACTGGCGTGAGCGAGACAGTCGCCCACCGCACTCCCCCCTCACCCGAGCGGGGGATCTTAATCCAACAGTTGGAACAGTTGACCCCGGAGCCGATTATGGCCGATGTCCACGCGTTCCACGGCCTATCTGCACCACCTCCGGTGTATCGATTTCAAGCGGCGCAGCTGGAAACATGTTTGTCGCCCTCCACACCAGGAGCCGGCGACGAATTTTTCCCTGCGCCGCCGCCGACGCCAGCTACCCTGCCAAAGCCGCCCAGAGCGCGCCCGCAACCTGCGGGCACCCCGCCGGGCCAGGTTTTGGCGGGTACGCTGGATCAGCCTCCCCGCCAAGGAGGCCCCCCCGCGAGCCACGACGGCGAAAGGTGCCCCCCGAGGCAACCCCATCCGCGCCCTGCGCCCCTGCAACCGCGCTCCCGACCACGCCCCACGCCGATATTGAAGCCGCCGTCGAGCATTGCGCATCTTTTGCGTCGGCCTTGTTCACCTCACTGGACAAGGACGGCGCTCCGGCGCCCGCCGGAAGAGACTTTGCCACGGTGGCGGCCTCACCGCCGACACCGTCGCCGTACGCAAAAGATGCGGCCTGCTGCCCGAGCGCCGGCTACCCAGCCGGCCGCCCGCACCGCCGCCGCCACACCGGCGCCGCCCTCGCAGTCCATTTCCGCCGGTTGATGGACGAGCTCGGCAGACTGGCGAGCGCGAGACCGCACGGAAAGGGCCTGCTATTCGTGCCGACTGACGAGGTGGAATACCGCGGAGGAGGGAATCTCCTGGTTCGCCTATTCTCGGGCCGAGCGGCATATCAAGGTCGCGATACGCGGCCTCCCCGTCGACACCCCACCGGACGATATCCTCGAAGACCTGAAGCGCCGCGGTTTTGAGGCTGAGTACGTGCGGCCCATACGCGCCCGTCATGGGCGTCCGGGCTGCATTTACTATGCCCAAATCGCCCGGACCACAGACTTCCCGAAGATCTACGGCACGTCGGAGCTCCTCTGCATACCGGACATCAAAATTGAGGCCTGGCGGGGCAAGAGGGACCCGGCGCAATGCCATCGATGCCAAAAGTTCCGGCATTCCTCCCACCACTGCCACAGGCTTCTGGCTTGCGTGCGGTGCGGGGAGGGCCACCACCCCGGGGCCTGCCCGCGACCACGCGAAGAACCCGCCACGTGCGCTAACTGCGAGGAGTCACACCCCGCAAGTAACGCAGCCTGCCGGGTCTTCCAGCGCGAGATGCGTAACAGAAAGGCCGGCACAGTCGCCCAGACCCACCATGTTCCCGCCGCCGTGGGGCAGGCCAGCCTCATGGCCCCCGCCAACCCAGCGGCGGCGCCCCCGAAGAAGACCAGAAGGAGACGGCGCCGCAAACCAAACTCCGCCCCGTGCGTCGAGTCGTTTGTGGAAAATTGGTTTTCAGCCAATAACCTGCTCCTCAATGAAAATAAAACTAAATTTTTAAAATTCTCATTGCCTAATGTCCGGCATGTAAATACTAATTTAATTGTAAAAGGACAAGAATTGAGCCCTGTAAATTCAACAATGTTCCTTGGCATAACCCTAGACGCTCAACTACAGTGGGGACCACACATAGAAAGGTTGGCGAAGAGACTTAGTTCTGCAGCATATGCCGTCAAAAAGATGCGAAATATTTCTAATGAAGCTACTGCGCGATTGGTTTATTTTGGTTATTTTCATAGCTTAATGACATACGGCATTCTCCTGTGGGGAAATGCCGCCGATATTAAAACTATCTTTGTGCTGCAGAAACGGGCTATTCGCGCAATCTACAAACTTAATTCCAGAGCGACGCTTAGAAATAAGTTTAAGGAAATAAATATTCTTACGTTTGCGTCACAATATATCTTTGAAAATCTGATGTTTGTAAAAAAGAACTTAAACATGTTCCGTAGAAAATGTGACTTACATAATGTTAATACTAGAAATAAGTATAAGCTAGCCGGCTATGATAGTAGACTTCATAAAATCACTAAATCATTTATGGGTCAATGCATACGTTTTTATAATAAGGTTCCCACAAATATTCAAGACTTACCACTTGATAAATTTAAAGAAACTATTAAACAAAAATTGTGTAATAAAGGCTTTTATACAATATCTGAATATATGGACGATAAAAGTCCTTGGTTGTAATTGTTTTTCTAAAGTGCTCAATCTCCAACTCCACCTTCAACTCCATCTCCAACTCCATCTCCAACTCCAACTCCATCTCCATCTCCAACTCCAACTCCATCTCCAACTCCATCTCCTTCTTATCCAACGCCATCTACATCTCCTTCTTGTCCATACAACAGCAAGAACGTCATGCTCCCTCAGGCGGCATGGCTAACGGTAGCGTCGGGTGTCGGGTCACCCTCTTCCCTAAAATATGGTTGAGGAGGGTGATGGCTGGTGCTTGCGTTATACTCGTGAACGGGTGCTGCTAGCGGTGCCAGGTCGTTTTGTTGATGACTTTATGACTTTTTTTGAACTTGACTCTGACTTCCCCATTTCCATGTCCACGTCCTGTCTATGTCCACGAATATCCTCATCTCCATCCACATTATCTGTTTTCTCTCTCACCTCTATCTCTACGTCTATCTCTGCTTCTATCTTTGCCTCTATATCTATGTCTACGTTTCTCTCTAGTACTTGATTGCCTATTGTATAAATATAATAAGTAGTAGACTCCAGAAGATCAACTCGTTCATGGGTCAATGTGTACGCTTCATTTTATAATAAAATCCTAAAATATTTAAGATTAACCTATTAACCCTTCGATAGATTTAAGGTTACATAAGTGTTATGTGAAAAGTTTTACTTTAAGATATCCGGATGCAAGAAATTGGGATTCCCTGGCTGTAAATTTTTACTATGTATTATTTTTCTCTTATTTTTAAAAGATGATTGCTGTTGAGTTTCTTGCCACTTCTTCTCAACAGATCGACTTTCCGAAGTGGTGGTAGATTCAGTTCAATTTGTAAATTGTTTGACTTATTTCAAATGTATTTAAATACTTACGAAATAAAGAATATTTGAGTTTGAGTTTGAGTTTGAGCCCCCACCGGACACCGGCCGGACAACCCAGCCGGCGCCGCCATTAAGGCCGCGCTGGCTATACTGAAGACTGCCCTAAACGCGCTGCGCGTGTCCAAGGACCCGGCGCCCGCCCTATCTTTGGGCATTTCCCAGCTGGAGGCAGTAGCTGGCCAGCTGATCCCCTAGCTCCCTACGCTGATCGCCCGACGGCCGACTGTCTTGCGACAGACCGCTGACGGGCTTGATTACGAGGGGAGCTAGGCCACCACCGATGCCGCGCCTAAGGCACTCCAAGGACCGGCCCAACTCTTTGGGCTGCGCTGCTGCCTCCCGAAAGGGGCCAATGCCCCGAGCGGATTCCGCCGTACCCCCTCGGGGGGGGGGGGCGTGTGAAGACAGACAGAGGTTAGGTTTTTTTCGTTACGGAATTTCCGGATTCGGTCCCCACGCTCAGGCCCGCGATAGAAGCTATGAAATAGCTTAATAAAATTCCCAGACAATCACACCAACTACACGGCCTCAAAGTAATCAAAGTAATCTTTGGGATAACATGCAGCGAACTAGGGTAGAACCTAGAATATACAGGGTTAATTTTAATTAGCTTATATTAATATTAATTAATTAAAAAACATCTGTTCTGCGACATTTTACAAATCTTGATAAATAATACAAAAAAAGGAAAAAACAAACAAACTTTTGCTACCTTTGTTTATTTATAACTCTGTATTTTGTAAGTCACCTCGCAACGTGATGCAAGGTGCCTGGCATCAGTGTAAACTGTAAATAGAGTAATGCCAGTTTAGAGACAATAAATATTTTTTGTATGAGAAAACTTAATTCAATCAATCAACTCCTATTGCTTTCCAAATTTTACAGGTGGTAGATACACTGTGTTGTGGTTTTTAAACAAAACGTAAAATTATGGACCTAATATAGTACTAAAATGCAAGAGAGATTCGTCAGTAAACATTTGATTTAAGTAATAAATTATGTTTATATCAATTTTATTCTAATTGCAATTATATTTGATTAATGCATACATAACTTCACGCCTGTATCCCTAATGGGGTAGCCCGGGAAGAGAAGCAGCTGGCACATTCTATGTTTTCCCTTCGCCCAGACCAGCATGGAAGTAGTTTTTTTTGTATTCTAACGATTTTATTCTCAAGTATCATAACATCAGTGCATATGTGAAAGGACACCTCCCAAATCAAATAAACTGTCCAGTCCAGCATGGAAGCAATCAGTTTCCTCTTCTTCAATAGTCATATACAACATTGATACAAGAGAGAGGCGTTAAATGAAACCACGTCGTATATTGTGTAATCACAGCTTATGTACCATTATCAGGCCACACAATAAAAATCAAGCCACAGTACAGATATCTACAGTAATTCAACTTCATACAAACGGACGAAACGCGAGCTATACCTACGCGGCTCGATCTCGGCATGCGACCAGTCGCATACCGAAGCAATTGTTGATTGAACTTTACGTTAATATGCGAATTGTTCATACTTTCAAATGTAATAATACATCTTTTCAAGCGTCGCAGTGGAGGCACAAGTATTTTTCGGTCGCTAATTTATAAGACCGATTTGTTATTCAAACGTAAACAAGGGTTTTTTGACACAAAACCTATTTTTTGTTGAACACTTCCTATTCAATTTACAAAGTACATATACATACATAACGTCACGCCTGTATCCCTTTTCGGGTAGGCAGAACACCAGAGGTTACAAGACCATCTGATGTCACGTTTGACAAATTTGGAGGCATTATAAAGATGGAAAGAGACTATTGTAGTCACAGGGGGTCAGCCTATCGCCCACAAAAACGCCTTTAAAACTTCTGTTCCTTAACTGACTTTTACAGTATGCCCGGGAAGAGAAGCAGCTGGCACATTCTATGTTTTTCTTTCGCTCCCAGTCCAGCATGGAAGCTAATTTTATTTTATTCATTTCACACTAATTTTAAAATATAGTTATGGTATTAGGATTAGTTATGTGTCGTACGTCCCTCCTCAAGGCAGTAGCTGAATACCAGCTGGATACCAGCGAGTAAGCTGGCACATTCTACGTTTTTCTTTCGCTCCCAGTCCAGCATTTACAAAGTATTTTTTTAAATAAGTATTTTTGAAGTCACAAAACTAAATGGAAGTAAACACATAGTAGGCAAATGTAATTTAAACGCTGAATGCGGGCAGCCCTGTCACATGTGGAAAACCACGGCGCTGCGCATTTATATCAAAGATGCGGCCGAGTTGAATTACTGTAGATACCTGTACTGTGGTTTAGCCTCAGGAATGTTTTTTAGTTTTTTGTTTGTTTAATTTAAACCCCTTGTATCGTTCCGTTTGTCTGAAGATACGTACTATAGGCATAGTATAAAATTTTTACAAAGGGTGTTTACATTTTAACTTAATGAGGAGTTTTCTGACAGCTTCAAAAACCCTCCATAGATGGCACTTTTAAAAAGCCGAAGGCGTTAAGTCTGTATACTATAAGGTAGGTGAGTGGTATCTACCATCTATGGTTATTTATAAGTTCAATTTTTGATACAGACGTTAGTTAATTTATTTTACTTTTAAAAACATAGCGTGGAATAAGTGGCTATATGAAAGATAAGACTTCACCTTTTGTAAAGCGCCATCTATCGAAGCCTTTTGTACCATTTTTGTACCGTTTTGTTTTTTAAAAACCTCTCATTCTTAAGCTATTTAAGTTCTTTGAAAAAAGTTTTTTCGTAAACTTCTTTTTCTTAGTTTTTTGGATTAACAGTAGGAACTTATAGTATAATATGTGGATTCATTTAATGCCTCTTGCTTGTATTAACGTTGTATTTACCTAAAAGTGTTTTTTTTTTATTTAATATTAAATTCCTATTTTTCAGGGTATACAAGCATTGGACAACTTGCAAAGTAAAGCTTCCGCCAACATCACGGCAGGTAAGAAAATATACAATGTGTCCTAGTGCGAAGTGACCGCCCGGCGTTATATGAATATGTGTACAAAATAATGAATAACTATCATAACAACTTTTTTTGTAGAGTTTCTTGACTTGGTTCAGAATTTTTTGAATTACTCAAATGTTTTTCCAGAAATTTTGATTCTGTTTTTTTTTTATTTAGTAAGTGGTATCAATGGTTATCGTCCCAAGATATTAAACTTGTCCAAAATTAAAAAGATCATTTAAAAAATAATAAAGTAACCAATTGTTTTTCAGAAAAATAATGTTTTTTTTTCTAATTCCGTGAAAAGTAAAAAAAATGGCCATTAAATTTCCTTTGTTTTTAGATTAATATTAAATTACATAATATTGTCTGCATAATGCCAAAAGATAGTTTATAGCTAACTTCAACAAGTGCCGCAGTACAAACTCTTGTAATGTGACAACCGATTTCGATGAAATTTATATGGGACCAACTATGAATTATTCTCTATCATATGAAACAAGAATTTTCAAAGTCGTTTCATAGGTAATTGTCCGAAATATCGTGTAACAAAGACACACAAAAAAACATACAGACGAATTGAGAAACTCCTCCTTTTTTGGAAGTCGGTTGAAAAATAAAGGAGTTATCAAGTCAATTTTACTTCTACTGTAACCGTTTTAAATCACTAGGTATGTTTGGTATCTTAAATAAATAAATAAATAAATATTTCTGACACTCACACAACATTATCTAGCCCAAATTAAGTTTCTTAAAGAACTTGTGTTATGGATACTAGATAACTGATATACTTAAGAAATATATAAACATACATATTGAATAAATACATATTTTTTATTAGAATAAACTTAAATAAACATATAAACATCCATGACTTGACGGCTAATATCTGTGTTCAGCACACAAATATCCGCCGCCGCCGGGATTCGAACCCAGGACCTCTGGCATAGAAGGCAATTTATGTTACCGCTACACCAGTCGGTCGTCAAATCTTATTCATTATTTATTATTATTATTTTCATTAAATTCACGTTAAAGATAAACTTCACACTTCCAATTCAATTATTTATATATTACTTTAAAATTTGATGCAAAACGAATGACATTCAGTACTTACACTACGAAGTTTTTAGCTGGTATCATCATTTTTCTTTTTGACATTTGAACTGTCAGTTTACTGCATTGAAATATTTTCCAGGGTAAAGTGATAGGACACCTTTCTAGTTCATTTGTCCAGCGACCACCCTGTATTTTTTTTATTTTTTTGTCTTTATTCAAGGTTTACTAACACTTGTTCACACTGTCACTTAAAAATTAAATTTTGACTAAAGGTACTTACATAGTATAAAAATCACTTACAGGTAATCACAGCATGCATATAATTTTTACTTTTTGATCGTTATGATTATACAAGCAATTGGAATGGCAATTTACTTAATACCTCCATCAAATTTTTGATGTATTTATTACATAGGTTTACACATATTTCAAACCAAGGACTGTATACCGGTATGAATTTCTGTACATTTTTTTTCTGTATGACGACATACCGTTAAGGGCCTACACTACCTCAAACACGCTCCGAATCCAAATTTTGATCTCAAATATCTATCAGAGTACTGAACTAATAATTTTAGAAAAAACATATAGCAAAGTTAAGAGTATGAACTAAGAACCATATGTTTTGAAAACACGATTAATGAAAAAAATCTCGATAGAAAAAAATCACAAACTTACCTCTAAAATTAACAAAGAAACCTTATTACTTAATTAGTACTTAACCTACACTAATGTTACTTGGTATTTAGTTTCAAGGTATGACAATACGTGTACTATATGATCTGATTTTAAAATAATTTTATTACTTTTTTTATTATAAATCTTAAATCTAAAATAATGTGTTTGGCACGACGGGTGACCTGCGCCCGCTCAAGGATTCAGTTGCGCTCCGGCATTCGTACGAGGAACCTGTGTCGCTTTCACGCTTGCCGCCGCCGCTACAACATCACGTAAATATCATGTTTTCCATAAATAAATTTGTGGTGTGTTTTATTTCAAAATGGGAAATGAAAGAAATAAGATACGGAAAAGGCAGAGTTGGAGAAAACAAAACGCGAGTGAGTAAGATAGCCCCGACGCGCGTTGCGGGGTGCTTCACGGCCGGGCGGTGAGGTGGGGGCGAAATTCAGATTCTAGCTGGAGTAGTATGGGCTCTTAAATTAGGTGTATTTAAAAATAACAGTACAGGAATTCATACTGAAATAATTCTTGTACCTTTTTTATTATTGTAGCATAACTGATTTTTTTTTCAGTTAACTGAAATTTTCCGGTATTAATATTAATATTGATATTAAAATTTTATTTTTAAATAACTGTAGAATGTTCGATAGTTTAGTTGAAGCCTATGAAGCGTAGGTACATATGCTGACCTATACATTTCGGTACAGAAATTAAATAAGTTAAAATATTTCTGTACTTAAAACATCTACAGAAATTAATCCGGTATACATTATTTGGGTACTGATATAATTAATTTAGATTTTAATAACTTGTACAGTTATTGTGTTTGATGAAGCAGTACATTAATAAGGGTACTGAAATTTTACTAGTACTATTTAAAAAAAAAAAACCGATATGCAGTCCCTGTTTCAAACAAAAGAGAGGTTCTATTGCAAAAGAACGAAATCAAAAATAACATATCAAATGACTGACTTGATAATTAATTAATTATTTGATTAATTTGAGCACAGATTTAGAGAATATTGGCGTTTTTGTGGGCGATGGGCCGACCCCTATCACTGCAATAGTCTTTATCCATCATTATAATACCCCCAAATTTGTCAAACGTGACATCAGATGTTTTATAGCCTCTGGCGTTATGCCTAACCCATAAGGCTGAGAACTGGACGGCCGTTACAGCGACAGCGAGAGTGACAGCGGCGCGGGCATCGATTTCCGTGACACGATAGAAAGTATTGAGTTTGTATTGCACCGCGAAAAATCGAGAACGGCCCAGATTCCTCTCGTCGCTGCCGGCCAATTTGCAGCCTTAGGGCGGCTTGCGTAACATTTGGTCTAAACGGAATTTAGTTAAATGAGTTTATCTTGCTAAATATGTTTAGCCTAAATACAATTAAAAAGGTCTTGCTCACGTCCGTTTGGATAGTAATTTAACTAATCGTAGTTAGGGATTCGGTAAAGCAGTTTCTTGCGTTCCTTTTTACGTTTTCGTGCGTTGTACACTTGACTTAGAGCAAAATGGTTGAATTTCTTAAAGAAAAAATGTGTGAAATGGACCGACGAGCTTTCAACTGTCACATCAAGTCACACAAATTGTGTTTTCGTGATTTGTGAAGTGTTCGCGTGCTATTTCTCGTGGTTATTTTTATTGATAATAATTGTTTTAGTTGAGTTCATTGATAATTACCATGGCAAACGAAACCTTCTGAAGAATTTGTCGTCCGAATACATTCCAAATAAGTCTGCTCTTTCAAACAATTCTCTCGGTCTGTTGATATATTCTATAATCTCCTCATCGTCGTCAGAATACAATTCCCACAAATCCATGTTACAAACTTCCTACCGAACTCTTTACAATCTTTTATAAAATAATAGTAAAATTTCTATAATCTCAAAATGATGACGTTCGATTGCTACTAAACGTATTTAGCGACGCTAAATCGCCATCTTTGGGTATTTAACTTTGACAGTTCGTTAAACGTGATTAGTGCCTAAATTTTTGTTGTGCAAGACGCTAATTATAATTAGCAGACTAAATGCGTTTACGTCGCTCTTAAACTGTATTTAACGACGATGCGCAAGCCGCCCTTAGGGATGCAAGCGTCAAGTTATGTATGTATGATCATGTGTATTATTTTTATTCTCAGGTGGTGTAGGCTACTCATACGTGAACATTAGAATGAAGAGTGAACGCGGCTACGGTCTCGCCTACGACATCGGCATTTATGTGCAGCCTAACTATCAATAGAAAATCAATAGAATAGTCTGAGTTTTTATATGTTTTAATAAAAGAATAAACACTGAAAAACTGTTTTTTATGTCCCACCTTCGCTTTTTTTTTATACAGGGTTAATTTTTATGCATGCAGCCTCTCTACATCAATACCATCAAAATTTGTTCTACAACTTTTTAAAATATTTTTTTCTTTTTAATTCTTTTCTTCAACACATTAGATGACTCTGTTTCGCAATTTTACAGTTACTTATATGAACTTAGAAATTACCTACCAAAGTAATTCATAACAATGGCTGCTATTCTATCCACCCTGGTTTAAACCGCCTCTAATAAAAATTCTTAAAGAAAAGTATGAATTTCATGAAAAATATATTAAATATAAAAAACCTTTCCGACCACCAGAGCTTTTAAATTCTGAGAGAGCGGGCTGAATTATTGGAACGTGAAATGTTTACTGAATATACAACAAAGATGGAACAAGACATTTCAAATACTAAAAAAAATTGGGCCTATGTGAAAAGTAGGAAGCAGAATAAGGCTATCTCCTCGGTCATGAAGTTTGGGCAAAGTTCATTCAGCTCGGGCGAAACTATTTGTGAATTATTTAGTGCATATTTCTCCTCTACATTCTCAAGTGGTTCTCGCGACTCTTCTACTATTTCTTCATGTACAGACTACTCTATTGCCAAATGTAACTTGATGGGTGACCTAGGTAGAATTGAAATTGATAACTCTATTGAATATACATTAGAAGAAGTAGTAGTTGACAAAACCAAGACATTGGTGGAAAATGGGCGATCATTATCTTCACGAGCCGAGAGATGCACACTTCTCGACGGAGGCCTCCCCCAGGATTCGTCCTGTCGTCCGGACCCGCGCCGCCCTCATCCAGCGTTTGACGTTCGTAAAGTGTATAAAATTACCTACTAAGAATAAAAAGTTTTCATTTTCATTGAAATCACTCGACATTTACAAATCTTCCGGATCTGACAATATTTCACCTTTATTACAGACTGTGCTAAAAGTCTTGCCTTACACTGCCACTTAGTCTACCGTTTCGGCGATCATTAAAGCTGGTGCTGCTAATTTGGAAAAGCGCCTTCATCACACCAAACCATAAAGGTGGCTCTAAAAACTTGGTGGAATAATAATAATTAACTGGTCCGATTGTCGGGTCTTTTCCGCCGAAAGGCGAGTAGTTATAAGTATGCGTAATAATAATAATAAATAATAAATATTTCTGACACTCACACAACATTATCTAGCCCAAATTAAGTTTCTTAAAGAACTTGTGTTATGGATACTAGGTAACTGATATACTTAAGAAATATATAAACATACATATAGAATAAATACTTATTTTTTATTAGAATAAACTTAAATAAACATATCCATGACTTGACGACTAATATCTGTGTTCATCACACAAATATCCGCCGCCGCCGGGATTCGAACCCAGGACCTCTGGCATAGAAGGCAATGTATGTTACCGCTACACCAGCCGGTCGTCTATTACAGGCCCATCTCAAAACTATGTTTATTTTTAAAGATTTTTGAAAAAGTATTCTATGAGCAAAAATATATCACACTTAAGCCAGTTTTATCAGAACAGCAACATGGTTTTATAAAGGCTAGATCAACTGAGTCAAACCTGATGGTGTGCTCCGAGTTTTTGACAGAGCACATGTCCAAGCCCTCACAGGTGGACGTGGTCTATACGGACTACTGCAAATGTTTTGACAGAATAGATCACGTACTTTTGTAGCTTCGAAAAGTGGGAATAAGAGGGGATCTACTTAGATGGTTCTCCTCCTATGTTGAGAATAGGTGTCAAACAGTGACCCTCAATGACTATTGCTCTCGTAATATCCAGTCTGGAATTCCCCAGGAATCACTGCTGGGACCCTTGTTTAACATTTTTACTAACGACGTGCAATCCTGCTTCATAAACTCAAAGATCCTGGGGCCTTACTCCCGACGCGATCGAGAATTCAAATCAACTCATAGATTTGGTCATTTTTTACAAGCTATAAACAGTAATTATATTCGATTCTAATTAGTTACAATTTGAGCCACCGCTCGATTCAGCGCTAGTATCGGTTTCGAAATGCTTGAGATCGAGTTGATTTGATTCTCGATCGCGTCGGGAGTAAGGCCCCTGCTGTATGCGAATGACATGAAGATCCTATGTCCCATCAATAGCATAAGCGATGCCTGTGGCCTACAGTAGGACCTAGAACGATTTGAACGTTACTGTATACTCAATAAGTTAGAATTAAACGTGTCAAAATGCAACATTTGTTCGTTTAGTAGAAAATTAAAACCACAATTTTTTGATTACACGTTTATGAACATCGAAATCACTAGAGTTAATTATATTAGAGATTTAGGAGTAATAGCCCGTTCACACATGATACGTTTTACTGGATACCTTTTTTGTATCGAAAATACGTATACTGAATAATGTGCCTTATGTGAAATCGCCCATACAACTCCATGTGCCATCGATTAAACGTACCATGTGTGAACGGGGGGTTACATTTGACAACAAGTTGCTGTTTGTACACGTCGATGCAATTGTCAAAAAGGCTATAAATAAATAAATAAACAATAAATATTTCTGACACTCACACAACATTATCTAGCCCAAATTAAGTTCCTTAAAGAACTTGTGTTATGGATACTAGATAACTGATATACTTAAGAAATATATAAACATACATATTTAATAAATACATATTTTTTATTAGAATAAACATATAAACATCCATGACTTGACGACTAATATCTGTGTTCATCACACAAATATCTGCCGCCGCCGGGATTCGAACCCAGGACCTCTGGCATAGAAGGCAATATATGTTACCGCTACACCAGCCGGTCGTCAAAAGACATTGCTCTGCCATTGCGGTCGCTTTTAGAACTTTAGGCTTTGTAACGAGAATTTGCTCTGATTTTAATAATATAAAAACTTTAAAAATATTATATTGCGCCTACGTCCGCAGTCGCCTAGAATATGGGTCTGCAACAGGCAGGTCTAGGTTATGATGTAAATAGTAACAGAATCGAAATTATACAAAAACGTTTTTTGAAACACCTCCAATTTACACCCCATCTTGTCTCTTAACATTCGCAGAAATATTACTGACATATCACGACGATTTAAAATTTTCAATAATCAAACAGATTGTCCTGAACTCCTGGTTAAATTTAAAATTTGTACCCACACAAGGTACAGGCATCCGACACTTCTACACGTACCACTTGTTAAAGGCAGTTACAGGCAACACTCCTACCTATTGCGTTCCTCTTCAACCACCTTAGCCAGGATCTAGATCTAGATATTTTCCATACCAGTGTATCAAGCGTGCGGGCGAAACTAGCTCGATCTTTTTTTAATCTTAAATAATTTTAGGTTATTCTTTTTTTTCCTGCCAAAGAATGACACCCTACAGTAACGCCCCAAAGGGCGACCACAGATAGGGAGAGGTTGAATACTCCTAGTACGAACTGGACCCTGCATAAATCCCCGCCGGCAGTGACAACCGCTCGCCGACGGAATGCCACCGTATATCTAGACAGTTTGGGACTCCCCACAGTGAGCGAACCCACTGCAGAGCCTTACCCATTAAACACCACCTTCTCTGATCCCTAACTCAAGAGCTATTCCTAGATCGTGTAATGAACGACAACCCCGTGGGTCCGGGGCGCGCATGAAGGTTATTCGTTTTATTTTTGTTATATAGTTATACTAGCTGCTGCCCGCGACGTCGTCTGCGTGAACGCTATGCAGCACCAAACGCACCTACGATTATAACACTGCTAGCGTGATAATATGTAGCCTATATGTTGACCCGACTTCTTAACTATCTTCATGCCAAATTTGAAGTAAATCCATGCAGTACTTTTTGAGTTTATCCCGGAAAGACAAACAGACAAACAGACAAAAATTCTAAAATCTATATTTTTTGTTTCTGTTTCGATTGTAGATCATACCCCAAGTATTCTTTTAAAAAAATATTCAATGTACAGTTTTGACTTTCCTACCATTTTATTATATGTATAGATTAGGTTAAATTTTCATTTTGTTTTTAAATTGTTTCTTGTTCTTTGTTGTAACAAATTTTATGTTACAACAATTAATTCACAAGGACAAGATTTACCTTTTTTGTTATTATCCTTTTTTTAATAATATAATTCTTTTTCTGCTTGTGATGTAATGCACTTTTATAACATATTTGCTCGTAAAGTGGTTGTAATTACACCAATTTCAATATCGTAATGTATCTCATTACGTACTTGTGCGATAATGTAATGTAAAACGCACGTGTTTTTTTTAAATAAAGTTTTAAGATACTCCGTCTAAAAATGAACGATACTTTTAAAAATCTTAGCAGAGGTTTTATGTCAAGAAAGTGGTCAATATTTTATGAATAAAATTAACTTTGGGAAATAAAATATAACAAATAAACATTTAATTCTTTAATTTAATTAATTTTGACAATAAATTACAACCATTTATCTGTAACAAAAACACAAAAATATTAATTTACTTTACTAGTAATACTGGCTGTTTTTGTACCTTTGCCTAAAAAAAACGTTGATGCGCGTGCATCGCTTATCTGTGGACAAGTAAAAACAATTCCGCGCGCTTTTCTTTTCGCTCTATTGTTTTTATTCGAAAATGTCGTCAAGTAGTCGTTTAACAAAGTCAGAGTTTTATTAATTTCCTCGTAAATATGTTATAAAACGTCGTATGACATACGTGCGCTTTGAAAATTACCGCACTTATATCATAATGTACTATTATAATATTATATCATTTACGGAAACTTGTCAAATGCCTTATATCATTCTACCATATTGTTTGAAAGAAAAAAAATTGTAATACATAGCAATAAGTTTTCCTAAAAGAATAAAATAAATTCAATCTATTCAAACATAACCTGCTAACACTATAAAGGTGAGAGTTTGTATGGATGTATGTTTGTTCCCCAATAGCATCAGAACGGCTCGACTTAGAAATTTTCCACAAAGATAATTTGTAGTCTGGATTATTACATAAGCACCTTTTTATCCCAAAAAAGCAGGGTTCTTGCGCAATGGTTTCTTTTCAAGAAAGAATTTTCAACTGATACGTTGTAAGAAGTTATATTTTAATTGATTATAGGCAATTATAGTTCTGAAGTCGTCATGGCGCCGTGGTTACTGTGCATATCAAACGATATCGCAGGTTAAGCGCATTCGGTGCGGCCGGTATTAGGATGGGTGACCGCCGACCATTCATTTCTCACGAATACTTCCGTGCTTCGGAGGGCACGTTCATCAGTCGGTCACGGGTGCTGTTTACTTGTATACAGTAGTCGTTAGGGTTTGTCAGAAGCCATTTCGGCACCCTGATATATCTGACATCCACCACCCAGCACTGGGCCAGCTTGGTGGATAATGGCCTATACCTCCTCGTTACCGAGAGGAGAGACTCATAGCCCTGCAGTGGGCTCATTACACGGAGTTGTGATGATGATGATTAATTATAGTACTTCCCAATTATAAGCGCTTTTTTAGGAGTAGGGAAAACTATTCCTACTTCTATAAATAAGTATTTATATACAAAGAGGTATTCTGTACTTTTCTAAAAATATTTTAAAGCTTTTTGCTTCAATATAGATAACAAAAACAGTAAATAAATACGCCACGGCTGGGGTTCAAAATACGCCCCTAACCTAAGTTCTGGACGAATTTTGTATAGCACTTTTCTTATCTTTTACATTATTCAATCTGTATATTATTTAAATGCAACTACTTACCAAAAAATCACTTAATCTCCTGCATTAAAAAGCTGCTATAATCCTTCTCGAAAGCTCCAAGACACATTTCCGTTGTTAAGATGGCGATCTGACGTCTCAGGTTGTCAATCAGCGAAGTCTGCCTGTCAATCCGGGTCGATTGACGCTTGATGACTTGTTCCAGTGAGGTTATAGTTGATTGATGGGTAGAGATGTTAGAACGACTGTTTTCTCGATATTCCTGAAATTTTATTATGATTCATAAGTTAATAATTACATTTGATAATAACATTTTTAAGTTTTTGCATTTATAATGCTAAATTATTCTTAAATAACTGAAAAAATATGCTAAATAAAATCATCACACGACCAAGACTCGAACCTGGGACCACCCGTTTGCCGAACGAGTGCTCTTCCACTGAGCTACCGGGGCCTGGCTGGCTACACGCCTTGAAATAACTTAGCTTACTTTTTTGTTTTTACGTTATATTGCTAACGGAGCTCCATCTAATGGATAGCTTTGCAGCTAAACCACATACATTTGATAAGTTAATAATTGTATGTAGATCGACTGAACGAATTGACTCATTCGATGTTTTTTTTTTATTTCGTATAAGTTCCTGCAGAGGTTATCATATAAATATCATCAAATATCACATATAAAAAAATCCTTTCGGTAAATATATGGAAGCGGGAAATATGCTGGTGAGAACGTATCACTTCTACCAAAGTTTTGTTCGAAAATGTGGATGAAGTTGGTTTTTAAATAGTCGTTGTTGTGTTTAGTAAGTTGGTAGACGAACGTGAAGGAAGCGAAAGAGGTATGTCTGTATCGCATCAATTGCTGCTCCCTTGTCTCTGCCTACCCGAAAGGGAAAAGACAGGCGTGAGTTTATGTATGTATGTAGACGTACATTGAATTCAGCTGACGGTAAGTTCCTTCTAGACCCTTAATATTCGTCATCTCACATAATTGTTTTTAAGAAGCACAGCAATTAATGTTTTCCCTGGGTAATTATGAGGCTTAAACCGTACACCTAGGGTTACCAACTTTTTTTTTCTAGAAATGTAGTATTATAGCCACCGCGCGCGGTTTTCCCCGCGTAACTTTTGATCCCGTTGGAATTTCGAGATAAAATATAGCCTATAACCTTCCTCAAGAGCTGGGCTATCAAATGCAAAAAGAATTTTTCAAATCCCACTTGTAGTTTCTGAGATTAGTGCGTTCAAACAAACAAAAAAACAAACTCTTCAGCTTTATATATTAGTATAGATTTGAGTCTAGAAAAATAAAAAGTCGTCGTGGCCCCGTGGTTACCGTGTGTATCAAATGATATCACAGGTTGAGCAACGTGCAGCGCGGCCGGCACTTGGATGGGTGCCCGCCTACCATTCATTTCTCACGGGGACTTCCGTGCTTCACATTTTTAAAATAAAATTAATACCGCTGCCACCATGTTATGTAATGAAACGACCGAGTCCAGTTGACAACTGTTTATTCATATAAAAGGATTCATCAAAGAGGTTTACAACCTCAACAGTTCCGAGGGCACGTTAAGCAGTCGGTCCCGGGTGCTGTATACTTGTATACAGTAGTCGTTAGAGTTTGTCAGAAGCCATTTCGGCACCCTGAAAGTTTTGACATCCACCAGCCAGCACTGGGCCAGCTCGGTGGATTATGGCCTATACCTCCTCGTAACCCAGGGGAGAGACTGGCCATGCAGTGGGCTCATTACAAAGAGTTGTGATGATGATGTTAATGAAAAAGTATTCAATGTTTTAAACATATATTTTAGAGCTTTTTGCACAAGTTTTTTATTAAAGTCCCTCATAATAAATTTATCAAGATTATTAATTATCGATGCAATTGCTCAGAAAGGTCATACTTAGAATCCCTTAATGATTTAAAACTGTTGACACTAGAAAACCGACGCAAGCAGATAGATATATTGACTTTGTTTAAGATAATCTTAATGCACTATTTAAGCAATTTGGTTTTGGCATGACATTGACTCTCACAATTAGCTGTCTTGTGTTTGTTCTCTTTTTCATGTCATAATTTGTACTGTATGTACCTATTTGTTTTAAATTGTATAATCCTGACTGAAAAAGAGTGCCAAGAGTTTTTTTCCGCCGGCTTTTTTTGTCTCTTGGTCTACTGTAATATCTTACTCAATAACTATCAACACCTTGTTAAAGCCGAAGTACAAAATTGTGACGTCATTAAGCGGCCATTCGATGGTCTTATGATGAATAAAATTTTTCATTTTCATTTCATTTCATAATCAGCAACAGAATTGATTCCTTATCACTGTTGTCAGAAATTAATTTTATTTCTAATGCCAGACTACCCATTCGCCACTTACGAAAGTTAATAGTATATTATGTAACAAGTGAGCTAAGTTGCTAATTACAGTCGAGGCTGTGATTTGAGCCCGAGCCGAAGGTGAGGGCTTAATAATGAGCCGAGACTGTATTTAGCAACGCTCACGAGTTACATACGACGTTTTTCAACACACTTGTGAGTAAAAGACAGACATACGTGGTCATAAAATAACAAACACACTTGATAACAAAGCTGTGAATTGTGATTGAAAAATGGCGCCAAACCTCGCGCATGCGCGTAGGTTTTTTTTCCGTCAAATATGTCAATGTCTGTATAGCATATACAGCCTATTTTAAGTGAAAATGTTTAATTTGGAGTGGTATTTAAATGCAAATATTTTAATATTTTATGACAAATGATTGTAAATTGTGAATAATTTGTTTATATACAAATTTGTTTTACTAATATAAGGCGCAAACATTTAAAAATGTATATGGATTTGAAGTGGTATAAAACCTCTTTGTTGTTTCTGAAAATATTTAGTGTATAACCCGGACCAATAAAATTTGCTCTGTTTTCTCGCATGTTATTTGCACAAAGGTACAATTCAACTTTTAAAGGATTCATTATATTATGCACTAGGGCATAATATATTATGCACGCATGACTTATAGCCCAGTTTATAGTTCTAAATTCAATAGAATAACGCTCACTTTACGAGCAAGTGTGTTGAAAATATATTTGTGCCACCTAATCTTCGTAAAAACTACTGTCGCAATAACTTTTTGTACCGCAGTGTTGACTCGTATAATAAACAATTTCATGACTTAGATTTGTTCCATGATTCTTTGAAAAGCCTATAGCAAACTTGTATAACAGACTAAAGCCTTCTCAATAAAACTGTAAACCTTCTCAATAATATTATAGTTAGTACTGCTTCTTGTTTAACTGTAAGAAATAATGTTTAATATTTATAACTTATTTTTGTTAGCTACAAATATATATATTTGAATATGTAAGATGATGATAAGATGTGAAATATGTGTGTCACGAAATTATAATTATTTTTGTAAATTAAGTTTTTTGGGAACTCCTTGCTTTTGCTTACACAATTGTTGAAATTATATTCTCTTTTTTAAAATTTGTGGGAGTCAGCCTATCGCCCGCAAAAAACGCCAATAAAACCTCTGTCCCTTAACTGTCTTTTACAGTATGCCCGGGAAGAGAAGCAGCTGGCACATTATATGTTTTTCTTTCGCTCCCAGTCCAGCATGGAAATACTTTGTATCTATACTAATATATAAAGCTGAAGAGTTTGTTTTTTTGTTTGTTTGTTTGTTTGAACGCGCTAATCTCAGAAACTACAAGTGGGATTTAAAAATATCTTTTTGCATTTGATAGCCAAACTCTTGAGGAAGGTTATAGGCTATATTTTATCCCGAAATTCCCACGGGATCAAAAGTTACGCGGGTAAAGCCGCGCGCGGTGGCTAGTACTTTATATTTGTTCAACAGTAAACAGTATAATGTAGTGAAAACAGTATAGTTAGCAACACTGGGCCACCAAGATGGTCCTGTGCTGGTTTATTCCGAAATGACTTCTTCTACTCAAACGACTAAATTATAACACGTTAAATATAACTGTGGACCTGGCGTTCATGAGTACATTGTACTTAAATACATACATACATAACGTCACGCCTGTATCCCTTATGGGGTAGGCAGAACACCAGAGGTTACAAGACAATCTGATGTCACATTTGACAAATTTGGAGGTATTATAAAGATGGAGAGAGACTATTGCAGTGACAGGGGGTCAGCCGATCGCCCACAAAAACGCCTTTAAAACCTCTGTCCCTTAACTGACTTTTACAGTATGCCCGGGAAGAGAAGCAGCTGGCACATTCTATGTTTTTCTTTCGCTCCCAGTCCAGCATGGAAGTACTTTGTATCTATACTAATATATGTATAAAGCTAAAGAGTTTGTTTTTTTGTTTGTTTGAACGCGCTAATCTCAGAAACTACAAGTAGGATTTGAAAAATTCTTTTTGCATTTGATAGCCCAGCTCTTGAGGAAGGTTATAGGCTATATTTTATCCCGAAATTCCCACGGGATCAAAAGTTACGCGGGTAAAGCCGCGCGCGGTGGCTAGTACTTTATATTTGTTCAACAGTAAACAGTATAATGTAGTGAAAACAGTATAGTTAGCAAAACTAGGTGGGCCACCAAGATGGTCCTGTGCTGGTTTATTCCGAAATGACTTCTTCTACTCAAACGACTAAATTATAACACGTTACCTACCTAACTGTGGACCTGGCGTTCATGAGTACATTGTACTTAAATACATACATAACGTCACGCCTGTATCCCATAAGGGGTAGGCAGAACACCAGAGGTTACAAGACCATCTGATGTCACATTTGACAAATCTTGAGGTATTATAATGATAGAGACTATTTGAGATGTATGTTGGTTGGCAATGAAACGACCGCACTCAAGTTAAGCTTGTTTATTACTGAGAGACAGAGACGCGCGATAGCGCGCGTAGGTACATATCACTATTGCAGTGACAGGGGGTCAGCCGATCGCCCACAAAAACGCCTTTAAAACCTCTGTCCCTAGCTTTTACAGTATGCCCGGGAAGAGAAGCAGCTGGCACATTCTATGTTTTTCTTACGCTCCCAAGTCCAGCATGGAAGTATGAATATGAAAGTATGAAATATGAACTTAAATTATATTAGGAAATCTTAGTAATATAATAAACAAGCTGTTGCGGTCGGTTTTACCCGCGCAATTTCAATTCCCGCGGGAATTTCGGGATCAAAAGTAGCCTATGTGCTATTCCAGAATGTACACTATCACTATGCCAAATTTCATGCAAATCCGTTGAGCCGTTCCTCCGTGATTGAGGAACAAACATCCATACATCCAAACTTTCATATCTAAAATATTAGTGAGAAGTGAGATTATTAACGAGTCTTTTCATGGCAATTTTCAACCGTCAATTCATCAATTTGTCTACCTATATGTTCTTTGATGGCTTTAGGTTTTGATTATGTCTATTATTTTTAATAATCAACGGATGGCAGAGCATTAAAACACCGAATTCACGTCAAAACTTTGGCTGAAGTATAACGTCTTCAAGTTAAATGATCTCTTCATACATATTACTGCCTGAGACGCCAGTGGTTGCGGTTTCGATCCCCGCACGGAACAAGAAAAAAAAATGTTCCGTGTCTGGGTGTTTACCTATTTATGTATTTATATTCTAGGTTCCCCCCTAGTTCGCTACATGGTATCCCATAACACAAGCTATGCTTACTTTGGGGCCATGTAGTTGGTGTGATTGTCTGGGGATTTTTATTTATTATTTATTTTTTATTATTTTTAATAATCAACGAATGCAGAGCATTAAAACACCGAATTCACGTCAAAACTTTGGCTGAAGTATAACGTCGTCAAGGTAAATTATCTCCGAATTCATAAATATTTAAAATCCATGCTGGACTGGGAGCGACAAAAAACTAAGAATGTGCCAGCTGCTTCTCTTCCCGGACATACTGTAAAAGTCAGTTAAGGCACAGAGGTTTTATTGGAGGTTTTTTTTCATGGGGGATAGGCTGATAGCACTGCAATAGTCTCTCTCTACCTTTATAATGCCTCCAAATTGGTCAAATGTAACGCATAATGCATATGGTTTTATAATACTTGGTGTTCTGCCTACCCCATAAGGGATACAGGCGTGAAGTTATGTATGTATGTATGTATTTTAAAAAAGTGAAGTACTCAATCGATTTAGATTATATGGGACCAACTGTGAAGTATCCTCTATCATATGAAATAAGAATCATCAAAATCGGTTCACGCAGTCAAAAGTTATGAGGTAACAAAGATTAAAAAAAATATATACAGACGACTACTTTCCATGCTGGACTGGGAGTGAAAGAAAAACATAGAATTTGCCAGCTGCTTCTCTTCCCGGGCATACTGTAAAAGTCAGTTAAGGGACTGAGGTTTTATTGGAGGCTTTTTGTGGGCGATAGGATGACCCCCTGACACTGCAATAGTCTCTATCCATCATTATAATATCTCAAGATTTGTCAAACGTGACATCAGATGGTTTTATAACCTCTGGTGTTCTGCCTACCCCATAAGGGATACAGGCGTGAAGTTATGTATGTATGTATGTATACAGACGAATTTGAGAACCTCCTCCTTTTTTTTGAAGTCGGTTGAAAATAGAAAAGCGATATGGTCGACTTTAAGTAAATTACTCACCTTTTCCAGTTTCTTGGCGACTTGTAACTGTGCCGTTAAATTATCTACAGTTTGCTGACTGGATGCGAATTTAGCCTCCAAATTGTTGACTTTGGACTTTAGACGTTTTACTTCAGAACTCAGCTTGTCTGTTTCAGTGCGCTGTTCTTTGTAGAGACGATCTTTTTCCTGAAATGTTAAGATTGATTTTGTGTTAAAACAAATAATAAATTGTGGGGTTAACTAGCAGCCATCGAATATTGAATAATCATCATCATCTCTCTACTGGGTGACGAGGAGGTTTAGACCATAATCCACCAAGATGGCCCAGTGCTGGTCGGAGAATCAGAATTTTCAGGGCGCCGAAATAGCTTCTGACAAACCCTAACGACTACTGTATACAAATACACAGCACCCGGGACGGCTGTTTAGGAGCCTGGAGTGGTCATGAGAAAATAATGGTAGGCACTCACCAACCCTAGTACCGATCCCGCTGAGCGTTCCTTAACCTACTATGTCGATTGATACACACCACTGCACCACGAAGACTTTTTTTTATATATTTTAAGGATAGGACGTTTGTCTTCCATGCCACCTGATGGAAAGTGCGCATGAAGACTATGGTGTTACACGTCCATCCACGAGAAACCTATTCACTCGACACTTAAAAGTTCCAGGACTGTAGTGGTCGGGAAAAACAGACGCAGACAGATTGTTCCACAACTTGGCAATCCATACCAAAAAGGAACTATCGAAGCGTTTTGTTCGACTTCTTGGTAAATCCACTATATAGGGATGGAAGTTCTGTCTGCGTCTGGTAGTAGTCCGGTGGTAAAAAGGAGTGGGTTCAATTAGGTCAAAAAGAGCAAAACGACAAGACTTCAAAACGACATGTAAAAATATTAAGAACGGTGCTGGGTACAGCGATACACATTTTTTCATTTTATTAAGGATTACCAACAGATGATACACATAAGAACACTTAATAACAAGGACAAATTATTAACATTGTGTTCACCCAGTTACAGGTAACCACAGCAAACATTACATGGGCCATGCAGTTCATGTAATTGTCTGGGGATTTTATTTACTTATTTTATTTATATATAATGTTGATCACCCACCTCAAACCTCGCCTGGAGAGCTGCACACTTATTCCTCATCTCGACAACAGCTGAGCTGCAGCTGCTGCTCCGGTTCAGAAGTGTCAGTCGCTCACTTTCCATCTCTGCCAGCTTAGTCATGTGCCCAGCGCATTGGTTGTCCTGGAAGTTTAAGATGAAGGCTTTAGTATTTGTAGAATCATCAGCATCATCATCATCACAACTCTTTGTAATGAGCCCACTGCAGGGCATGAGTCTCTCCCCTGGGTGAAGAGGAGGTATAGGCCATAATCCACCAATCTGGCCCAGTGCTGGCTGGTGGATGCCAGAATTTTCAGGGCGCCGAAAAGGCTTCTGACAAACCCTAACGACCACTGTATACAAGTATACAGCACCGGCACCAGCACCAGCAATGGTCGGCGGTCACCCATCAGTAACCACGACGCCACAACGACTTCTGTAGAAATTAGTATAATAAAAGTCTTTATAATTCATTAAAGAAAAGCCGCCTTCCATGCTACTTCTCTGCCCGGGCATACTGTAAAAGTCAGTTAAGGAACTAATAAGGGAGGATAAAGCCTCTGCCCCTTAACTGACTTTAACAGTATGCCCGGGAAAGAGAAGCCCCTTAAAAGATGAGAAGCTAGAGAAATGCACTTGTGACGACTTCCACGCGATAATGCGTAAGAGGGCGACCGCCATGACGCCACGCGTGCGAGGCAGCACCAACAGACTGCTACTCGTTTTCAAAGATCGTTTTGAAGGCCCTATAATGGAGCACTGGCTAGATTTACATGGAGCATGCTGGTCTAGTGCTAAATGACAGTACTTAATTATATAAATTTATTTTCCATTTTATTTTATTTTATTGCATTTATTTAGTATTTAACTGACACACTAATATCTACCAAATTGTTTTCAAAATTGACATGACGCTGTAATTTAAATTTGATTTCTATGTTTAAAAGTGACATTTAATATTGATAATGTTCTGACATTGTAAATTATGACAATTAAAAATTTAATAACTTCGATATTAAGATTTTGTTACTTACACTTTTATATTTTTTCCAAATTTGACATGCTGCTACTGTAATAATTTAATTAATTCTACTGACATTTAAATGTGATGATATATTCTTTTTATATAATTTACTACTGTATGCTTACTAAATCTAGTTATTTAAGTTAAAATTGTTACTAACATATTATGGATTACTGTTATCTGAAATAAATGTTTATTATTATTATTATTGTGAAATCTTACTACCTATATACTAGAAACACAGTGTGTGGGTGCTTTAATTACCCAACCTGTCATACCAAAAGTCCGTTTCCTAGACGGGGTTCGGGACTCTTAACATAGGACCTCTTGCCAAAACCTTGACCAATTAAGGAGTTCCTCAATAACCCAAGCGCATGGAAATAATAGGTACTACGTACAACTGGAAGGCTTACTTGCAAACTTTCAACATATCAAAATGAACCATAAGTTGATACAAGTAAGTAATATTTTAAAAAACCAATATCTACTCAAAGAAGTGAGCTCAAGACATACTTTTTTTATCTTGGTGTGTCTCTTCCGCACACTGTGTAATGTTAAACTAAAAGATTTCAAATTTAAAAACGGTCAACAGAATAGATTTTGAAGTTTCAAAGTTTGACATTATAGATAATGGCTTCACTAGTTAGAAAGAGATGAACCAAGATTTATGACCTCTCTTTCGGCACATACTTAGATGCACAGTAAGTCATCCAGTTGTACAGTTGTACGTAGTATCTGCTTGTTAATTCCATGCTCGAGCGTCTCTCGTTTGGTAGTATAAAACCCTTCAAGGTTTTTCTGACCTGCGACCATTACACATTTAGTAACCCTTCATCCTTCGAATTATAATCAAGTTGGCGATGTGTTTTTCAACCGAAAAGAAGGAGGTACTCAATTCCACTGTATGTTTTTTTTATATGTTTCACCCGAAAACCCTATAAATAAATAAAGAGACCTTACTACACCTCTCCCGACGCGCTGCCTCAGTCAACACGCACACAGCAGTGTTCCCGCCACAAGCACACCACCACCCGCTAATTAATATAATGTGTACCGCTTGATTTCCCATAACTCTAGGGTATTATTGGGACCATGTAATAGAATCAAATAACATGTGGATATTTTTTAATCTTAATTTACTTTTTGTTTTTATTTTTCATACAAAATAATTAAATTAAGTCATAACATCTTATATAAAACACCTTTAAGCGAAGTATCACAACGTGGCATTTTCTATCCCTTTTTTTATCGGTATGCACAGTACAGTTCGCAACGTTTTGCGTTGTGCATTGTATGCAACGTTCCTCAACGTTTAAAATGTTTTTGTTGTTTATTGTATGGCTTCAGTGACACGCGTCCATTGAATGAATGTCAAAGAGTTTTACAAGGGTGATAATTTATGAACTCATTATGTTAAGATTGATGATATCTTGGAAAGTGTGCACTTTTGAACCACATATTCTGTGGCAAAAACTATTCTTTTTTAGTAAGGAACAAAACCTCTAAGTTATGGGTATCAAAAAGAACACCTTGTATAATCCACCCTTAGTTCGCTACATAGTATCTCATAACAAAAGCTTCGCTTACTTTGAGGCCATGTAGTTAGTGTGATTGCCTGGGGATTTTATTTTTTTATTTATTATAACACAACATATCTCTCACCTTCTTCTTCAAAGTGGACTGCAGTTTCTCAACTTCTTCCTGAAGAAGACGTACTTTAGAGGACAAACATTTGCAGATATTCTCTATCGTCACCTCTCCTGAAATCCCAAAAAGCAGATATTATGAAAAGGGCATCATTGAAGTCAAAAGTCAAAGTCAAAGTCAAAAGAATCTTTATTTCGTAAGTATTTGAATACATTTGAAATAAGTCACAAAATTTACAAATTGAGTCACAAAATTTACAAATTGATTGAAAGATTGAAGTACCAAATTACACCCACATAACCCCACGCCCATATCCCTTATGAGGTAGACAGAACACCAGGAGCTATAAAATCATCTGGTGTCACGTTTCACACAGGAGGTATTATTATGATGGAGAGAGACTAAAGCAGTGGCAGAGAGTAGGCAAATCGCACACTAAAACGCAACATAATCTCAGTCTCTTAACTGACTTTCACAGTATGCCCGGGAAGAAAAGCAGCTGATTCATTCTATGATTTTCTTATGCTCCCAGTACAGAATGAAAGGAATAATATCGTGCCAAAATATGATGCTGATGACACTATGACTGTTTTATTCCATTCTTGGTTAAACACTCTGGTCCCACTTTGTCATGTTCGTGTTTTGCATCCATAGCTCAATGCACCTACTATGTAAGCAATTTGGTTGTGGCATGACATTGGCTCTCACAATTAGCTGTCGTTCGTATGTTTTTCTGAAAAAGAATGCCAAGAGTTTTTTTCCGCCGTCTTTTTTTGTCTCCTGGTCTACTGTAATATCTTATTCAACAACTATCAACAACTAGTTTAGAGCCGAAGTTTTTGATGACGTCATTAAGTGAATTGTAAAATTCCTAAGATGAATACAACTTTTTTGACTTTTGAATACACCTTTTCATTCAGTGACTTATTTCGTGTTTGACCTCAATCTCACCTGATGGTAAGTGAAGATGAGGTCGAAGATGAGAGCACACGGCCTAAGGAAGGAACGAGCTATTCATAAAACATGGTGGAACCACGGAGGAAATATAAAGAGGAGCTGCCCTATCCAGTTTTCTCTAGGGCCTCAAGTGAAGCCTACGGGCGGGGTGCGGGAGGGGTAAGTGGTGTTTATAGCTCATCATAGCCAAACAGGCGATGGCATTAGTCACCTAGTAGCGAGTAGTAAAAACCGGTTGAAACATAAGGTTAAAATATTCAAATGATCATCAAAAAAGTTCAGCTATACTTTACTAGGTGGCTCTAGTTTTTTAACGAAATTTCATACGTTCCAAATATGTCAGAAAAGAACCGCGAAATAAAAGTATTTCTACTACTTCGATAGCGCAACATTTTTTCGCGGCATAATATATCACCTAGGCGACAAATAACAATCTGGAATTTTGGACATAAATAATTGGAAAACAAAAATGTGTCAAAAATAATTATGAATGAAATTATCTTCGTGGGTAGGTAATTTGATTTGGATTTTCAATGTAATTCCTTTATAAAAGTAGACAAAACTTAATATTACATCAAGAAAATATGTAGGATTAAATTTTTTTTTAATCTATCTACGTGTGTACATGCTTCACAGAAGTCGGCGTCGAACAGACGCCAGTGCCTCTAGTGCGGAATGGCTTGAACTAGAGGCTGTGACGTCACGACAACCCAAATTGAAGCTGTGCATCTTTGCTTACAGCAGCTCTACTATATATCTGTTTTGTGGATGGAACACGTCACCGTCTTTATTTGACAGCCGATTTTATATGAAGTGTGTTCGCTTGCCACGTGAATCCTTCAGGGCCATTCTTCTAAACAACAGCGTCGAGTTTATCGACGCACCGGCGACGAGTAGTATTGCCATCTTCTTATATTTGTCTATATAGTAGACTACCTTTATCCCGCACACACTTGTATGCGCTTAACTACCCTTCTCGTGGAAATTTCAGAAACTATACAACCAGACACCCACTGAAAGAACCTTTATTCCGAGTATCACACCCATGCACTCAAGGAATAAGTTTTTTTCATACAAACTAAAAATCATATATTTCCCGTGCCCGTCGGAATTTTGGGATTTTTTTTCGTAGCACAACCAGTCACTCTTTGAAGAACCTTCATGCCAAGTATCACATCCGTACACTCAAGGAATAAGATTTTTCATACAAACTAAAAAGTCCAACCCCTTCCCGTGGGAATTTCGGGAATTCCTTCCATAATACAAACAAACACTTATTGAGGAACCTTTATATCAAGTATCACATCTGTGCACTCTGGGATGGGATTTTTTCATACAAACTAAAACATCATATAGTTCCCGTTCCCGTGGGAATTTCGGGAATTCCTTTCATAACACAACCAGACACACATTGAAAGACCTTTACACCAAGTTTCACATCGGTGCACTCAAGGAATAAGATTTTTCATACAAACTAAAAAGTCCTATATTTCCCGTTCCCGTGGGAATTTCGGGAATTCCTTCCTTAGTGCACCCCTACATCCCCTAAAAATGTATGTTCCAAATTTCAGCTCTCTACGCCCAGTAGTTACGGCTGTACGTTGTCTGTCAGTCACTCAGTACCTCAGTCACTCAGTCAGTAACGGAACAGTTTTATATATATATTGATTATTGCATCGAGCACAAAGTAATTTATTATTGCACCGAGTGTCTCAGTGTCTAGTTTCTAATCTAACAGGCACGAGAGCAATATAAATTACTTAAGGCGAGGTGCATAATCTGCTTTTCTTTCAACTATTACCTATAGGAATAGTAGATAAAAGAAACTCATATCAAACAGTTAAAATAGAAGTTTACTTATTGAAATTAAAAGTTATGATTTCTTTCATTTTGAAATCAGAGTTAGCAGCAAACATTTTTTAAATTTGGAACAAGTAGGATAGAAACGAATAATACGTACGTAAAAAAAAGTATTGATATCGGCTGGCTGAATAGAGCTAATCCATTGAGATTGACACCTTTTAGTGCGATTAAAAAAAACTGTGCAATAATGAAATTTCATACATTTTTATTGCTCTAGACTAGAGCATTAAAGACTTGCTTTGTACTGAGTTTTTAGTGTGATTGTGATGAAATTAAAGCATAGTTGGAAGAAAAGTATGTTTGAGTCTGAAAAGAATATCAAACAGTACTTTGGAAAAATAAACAGTATTCAATTTACTCATTGTTCTAAACACATATTTCTAGGGCTTCTGGTAAAGATTCTTAATTTAAGTCTAGCACTTAAAGCGTTTAACATTTTATGTTGAAAACAGTATTTTGTATACTTTATTATTGTTCAACAAGTATAATGTAGTGAAAAACAGTATACCTAATACTGTTTTTAAAAGTATGGTTGACAACCCTAGCGACGAGTGACATAATTGGTATTCACTTAAATCGTAACTCGACACCAGCGCTCGTCGCTGATGACGGCGTGAGTAAGAACTGTTATTCGTCAATCTGTTTGACAATTTTCTTTAAGTTTTGGTATTCTGCTAAATGTAACTGTGAGCTCGACGACAAAATCTTTGCCATCTCGTCGACGAGCTCGTCGTCGAACTCAGCGCTGTTATTTTAGTGACACGAATAGCCCTGCTGAAGAGATCCTACTACCAAGCGAGGCTCGCTCGCACTGCTTTAATAAAAAATAATAAATAAAAATCCCCAGACAATCACACCAACTACATGGCCTCAAAGCAAGCCATGTAGCGAACTAGGGGGGAACCTAGAATATAAAATACATAAATAGATAAACCCAGACACGGATTTTTTTTCTTGTTCCGTGCGGGAGTTGAACCCGCAACCGGCGTCTGAAGCAGATAGGTTTACCCCATCGCCAAAGTGGTCGTCAAGTAGGTTCTAATGTAGATAAGTAAAAGCATGAATCCCGGGACCAACTACGTGCCCAATGCAGGGTATGAGTGGGTGATGAAGAAGTAAGGGCCATAATCCACCAAGCTGGCCCAGTGCTGGGTGGTGGATGTCAGAATTTTCAGGACACCGAAATGGCTTCTGACAAACCCTAATGACTACTGTATACAGCACCCGGGACCGACTGCTTAACGTGCCTTCCGAAGCACGGAAGTTGTCGTGAGGGGTTAATGATCAGCGGTCACCTATCCTTATACCGACCCCGCCAAATGACGTGTACAGAAGCTAACGCGTTACGACGATTTAAAGTGCTTATGATTGGTAAATTTAATTTACACATATAAGTCTAAAATACCCCTTAATTCCGCTTGTGGGGCTCACGTCTCAAAGTAGTAAAGTAGTAGTTCTTGATGGATGGTAACAAGATCAAATGCGAGAAAAACCGTGAACGTCTGCTAGTTTATACTGGTAGAAATGTGTTACCTTTTAAGAAAAACTCCGGCAATATTTTCTCTTTCACACTGACAGAGACAAAGGCATACAAAAACTCCAAATCCGGATCTATCTTCTCTATCTTAGGCTGACTGCAGCAGACACATGCAACTTTATCAATCAGCTGATTTTCTAATGTTGGCTGTTTTTGAACATCCACTTCATTTACCAGAACTTTTTCAGTGCTGGCAACATTTTTAGAAAAAAATTGACTTGTATTTTTATTCTGATTAATGTAGTCAGATTTTTCTAGATTATTCTTTAGTTCTTTTTCTTTCTGGTAGTTGGTAACATTTTTTATTTTCCTGAAGCTATTTGGCGTTTCGGGTTCTTGTTTTGGCGAAGAACAAAAATGCTTTTTGATATTTTTCTCATTGTTGTTCAGTCTCAATGAGATGTTATGAGAAAAATCTGAGAAGATGTCTGGTTTTTGCTGAAATTGATGAAAAAGAAAAATATTAATGTATAATATTAACATTAAACATTAAAAAAATATAAAATACCAATTATTGCATAGTTTCCTGATAAAAAAGTAGTTAAAACAAACACCAACAGAATTAAATGGTAGAATAAAGTTTTTTTTAACTAGTCACAAAATAGAAAATTTAAAAACCTAGACTTAGAATAAAACCAGAAATAATAGGCATCAGAAATCTGTGCTTATTTTTAGTGTTGGCAACTGGTGATATACAAAATATAATAATCATTTATAGATATTAAAATACTAATTATAATTTCAAATGGTGATATACAAAATATAATAATCATAAGTATATAGATATTAAAATATTAATTATAATGTCAACTACAAGTCAACAACTAATTAAAAATAAAATAAAATCCCCAGACAATCATACTGATTACATGGCCTAAAATAAGCGAAGCTTGTGTTATGAGATACCGTGTAGTGAACTACCCAGAATAGAAAATACATTTACATATAGATAAACACCATGATCCGGAAAAATTTTTTTTTCTTGTTCCGTGCGGGTATCAAACCCGCATCCTCTGGCGTCTGAGGCAAATATGTTCCAAAGTAGTCAATTAATGCTATTATTATGCCAAATAACAAAAAGGCAGGCCTGTATAATCTCAAAATATATAAAACAATATAAAATATTAGGGTCATCTGGAAGACATTGCTATATAGCAATAAGACTGCATATTGTACATTTTATTTCATTTTCACTGTATTTTTTTGCATTCCTCGCATTTTCAAATAAGTAGGCTATTCAGACTACCAGTAAGAATAAAACATAGTAATGCGGCATGCAGGGTCACACAAACCCCTAATAGTTCATTGTTGTTCAACTTTCATAGGTACTAATAATTGTCTTAAGTTTTTGCGATTCATACTATTAAATAAAACACTTTTTAACTGGATTTATTGTGTATATTTACATTTTAAATTTTAACTCGCCATTTCGGTGGGTCTTTGCAGACCCCGAGGTCATGAGCAATGTGTTTTATTTAATGTCATAGGTACTGTATCCAAGAAGATACATTGAAATTAATTGTTTATATTTACTGGTAATGAACTAATTATTGTTTCCTCATTAGTATATTTTTATGTAACAAAACCCAGTCACCAAGCTTAAGTTCCTACCACTTGTATTTGACATTCATAAGTATAATTAATTATAGATTATAGTAATAAGTAATTGAAAATGTTAAATGAATGAATAAAGCTGTAACTTATTAATTCATAAATTAGTAGCTGGACAACTTACTAATCTACCAGAATGCATTTAATTTAAGAAAATGTATACATAACTTTGTCTTAATTTCATTAATTTTAAGTTTAACCCGAATAAGGCAGGAAAGAGTGAGGAAACGCTAATTTACATTTAATCGCTCAAAGCTTACCATAACAGATTCAATTTCTTTCATAAGTTTTTCAGTTTTCTTTTCCAGCTGCTTATTAAGTTTTTTAAACTCATTTTCACGTTCCAACAGATCTATTGAATCCATTTTATGTTTATTTCAATACTGATATTTATTCAGGCACCGTCACGATTATTTCAACAATATTTCAACTCAAATAAAGTATGTAACCTCATTCAATAAACATTTGTTTACATTATTGTCAATATACTGTCTGTCTGTCGGTCGAGCATACACAATGCTCGTTGCTAGGTAACGGTAGTCAAAACAGCCACTTAACGTTAAATCTTGTGAGTCGTTTCACTGCATTTTAAATTATTTTTTGCTGATTGCTTCACTTATCAATAAATCGCTATTATAGTTTGATACCGATTTTACAATTACGAATAAAATATGAAATATAACAAATAAATTGACACGATATTCTTGTAGTCATTGAAACATTGCTGCCATCTAGATTTATTTTTAATAACATCGTAGCTTGCCTTCAAAAACAGCTGTGTTTTTGCCCAGTGACCAACCAACCAATGAGAACGCGTTATCCAATGTCAATAAATCTGTTTTCTTTGTTCTCTACTGGCATTTTGACACACATGAAAGCCTTTGTGTACCATATGATTTGATTCACATATTTCTAGGTCTTCATTTTAAGCCCTATTTGTTTTAATAGATAACCATGAGAATAAAATAAATACTTAGTCAAAAATATTATATAAAAGAAAAACATATTATGTAAAAACACGCAACAAGGTCGCTGTATTTTTAATGTGTTAGAACGAGACTAACATATGAGAGACAGAGAGGTGCCACTTTGTTAACACTATCCACCAATAGAAAAGACGTAATTTCTAATCGATTTGCCAATGAAAACATGCTGGTTCTCACAGCTGACATTTTGATTTAGTTAGTGACTGGAGCGAGCAGAGGAAATACGCTCGTTCGACGATTTGTGAAAGCAAATTATTGAGAAATCTACCATTTGGACTGCGTTTACGCGTCCGGACTTGTCGTTCAACAGTGTAATAATGTATTTTAAGAGAAAAAGACACGATTACCAGAGTGTAATATTATAGCGGTGGTGTTTTAAATCGGAGTGAGGAGAGTTTTGGATACATTTGCTGCCATTTAAAAAAGGTAAGCCTTTGTTATTTTTCATACCATATGTTTAGATTATGCACAACGCACACGTATCACCTACGAGATTCAGCGCAGGAACTTGCTCGATCGTGTAGCAAAATCGTCTTTAGAAAGTTAATTGACAGGTTGAAAACTAAGTGGCAATCGTAAGACTTTAGAATATGTTGAAATCTAACTTGTTGGATGTTTTTTTTTTCATAATTAATGCAATTAACAGCTAATAGCGTTTAGTTCATTTAGTACCGTTGTTTTCCGTATTTGCTTGTTTCATGGGGTTTTATTTAACAGTACGTTTGTAGCAGTAATGTTGCAATAATAAAAATCAGCTGATTGCAGCTTGCGTTGCAGGTATGAGAATAGTTCGTTGCCTTCTTTTTTAAGAGAGAGAAGGGGCATAAAGGAGACCAGCTTTTTTTCCCATAACGGGTGTAACAGGTACGGTTTTTCTTTTCTTTATTCTTTTGTGTGTAGCCCTTTTGGCGATCCATATTAATTTTGTGTAGTGATGCGCTGTGTATGCTACGTGGATATCGATTCGTGTTTACGAAGGTCATTTTAAAATCTAAAAGTACCTACCTACCTACTGTAGTTGCAGCATGAATACAATGCAATTATTCAAATATAGAATTCGATTTTTTAATGGATTTTTTGGCTGTTTTTTTTAAATCAGTTTTGTCTTTAGTAATTAATTATACCATAAATTAATACATAGAGTCTTTACAAGTACTTAATGGTCTGTTTAGTTGATTATTAATATTAATGACCCACATTTTCCTTACATGCTACATGCCTATTAATTTATGTAACTATGATACAGTAGATATGTGCATACTAATAGTTCCCATATAAGTAAGTAGGTATTCTAGTTACATACCTACCTGGGTAGTTAAAATATCTACCAATAACTGGTACAAAGAAACTTTGTGAGTTTAGAATAAGTACCTGTGAAATGTTTCAAAAGTAGGTCAAACATGATCATTTCTATTCCATATAACTATAACAATAACAGAACAATCAAACAAGGTCATACAATAACCAATCCATCATTATTTATATTAAAGTTGGTAGCATTGATTTAAAAAGAAAAAATAAACCATTGTCCATGCCCACTGTATAATATGATGACATAATATTATCCAACATTGTTTTCAATATAAATTCAGATTTTTCCATATCTATTCCATTATTTAGTAAATGATCAAAAAAAACATAACTTAGGTACCTACCTTCAGTAACTAGTTTTTATTTTAACATTATATGTATCAAGATCAATCTGGCCAATAGGCTGAATAATATTAAGCACAAAACAATCTAAGTTAACCTCATAATAAAGTTGCAAAATTGTTTCTTCTTTTATTAACAAATTAATTTCAGGCAGTCATTGAGTTCAATTGATAATGGCATTGGACTCAATTCCACATTACATTAACAAATTTAAAGTCCCATTACTATCAATAGTACCTAAAAATACTGAAGTTAAAGACACTAAATTTGAAATTAAGATTAATTAAAATTAGACAACACAAGTAACAACTGTCCCAAGCAAGGACTGCATACCGGTATGAATTTCTGTACATCTTTTTTCTGTACGACGTCATACTGTTAAATTAGGTGTATTTAAAAATAACAGTACAGGAATTCATACTGAAATAATTCGTGTACCTTTTTTATTATTGTAGCATAAGTGATTTTTTTTTCAGTATATTAAAATTTTATTTTGAAACAACTGTAGAATGTTTGATAGTTTAGTTGCAAGCCTTTGAAGCGTAGGGACATATGCTGTCCTATACATTTGGTACAGAAATTAAATAGGTTAAAATATTTCTGTACTAAAAACATCTACAGAAATTAATCCGGTGTACATTATTTGGGTACTGATACCATTAAGTTAGATTTTAATAACTTGTACAGGTATTACTAATAAAGGTACTGAAATTTAACTAGTACTATTTAAAAAAATTATACCGATATGCAGTCCCTGGTCCCAAGTCCTTCTCAAGTCAAATTAAGTTAATTGGTTCAAACTTAAGTTTTTACTTTACATGGACTTAATTGTTCATTATTCATTAATTAACTAATTTAGTTAACATATTTAAATAGTTCCTAGATATCAATTACACTAATAGAAACAACATAGAAAGTATTCCGTTAAATTTAACTTGGTGACTCAATTTCAAAAGTTATAAACAAAGAAATATCAATTTTGAAATATAACTTGAAGCCTTGTTACTTAGTACTTACAGAAACAATATAGTTAAGTTTTCTGCTAGATTGTAGCTTAATTTCATAGTCTAAAACTTCTTAATTCTGCCTTTCTTAGCTTGTACAAATAATTTATTGTTTTGGTTATTACTGTAAGAAGCTGGATAATAAAGTTAATCTGTTTTAACTTTGTCTCCCAAAACTTAATCAAGACTTAATACCTACTTGCAGTCAAAGTAATTTGTACCTATGTAGAAGTTGGGAAATTAATTATTGTGTTTCTTAAAAACATGATTATTAAATTTTACCTTGGTTATTGTAAAATACAAATATAATAATAATGATTAAATCCCCAGACAATCACACCAACTACATGGCCCCAAACTAAGCAGAACTAGAGTATGGGGTAACATGTAGCGAACTAGGGGGGAACCTAGAATATAAATACGTATATGTATAAATAAACGTCCAGACACGGAACATTTTTTTTTCTTGTTCCGTGCGGGAATCGAACCCGCGACCACTGGCGTCTGAGGCAGACAGCGTAAGCCCCATCGCCAAATTGGTCATCATACAATTACTATTGAGTAAGTTCACAATAAAGCAGTTTACAATTGAGTAAACATTCTTCAGTCATTATCATGTCATTGAATTCTCTATGACGCATACTTAAGATCTTCACTAAGTGATGATTCATCGTTAACTATCACTTAACTAACTTACTCCTAATATTTTCTTCATATGGAATTGTTATACTAAACAAAAGTAATTCATAAGACGAATGATTACAACTTTTGCATGTTCTTTTACCATTAAAAAATTAAATTATGTAGGGGTGTAGCTTAATATGGTATATTGTAGTTTATTATTCCCACGGGATTTATACTTCGAGAATTAATTGAAATGTATAGACTGAGGTACCTACCTACATACTGGTACCTACCTACATACTTAATTATTGTAAGTGGTAAGACATCTTTGAAAACGCTCTAAAATCTAGTCAAAACTCAACTTATTCAGGCACCTACTCCTAAAGAAAAACCACTATTAGCCTTTGTTAACATATTGCATAAGTATATTATTTCATTGTATCTTCCTTCCCATTGCCATCTCCTATAGGAGGTCAGCGGTCATCTTGGTAATTCTAACTATATCGTCAGTCGCTCTAAACCAGAGGTTCCCAAACTTCTTGCGTCGTAGACCCCTTGCTATGTTTTATGGCTTTGGGTAGACCCCCTACTTACCTGACATTGACTTTTTGATATCGTCTACATCCTACAACTTATTTTTTTTATAAACTTATACATAGGTACTTTAATTTCTAGGTAGTTACTATTATAAATAATGTAATGTCTATACATATTAACAAGATATTAAGAGATAATATAATGTAAGTGAATAGGCCATTTCATGGACCCCCTATTTTTTTTTCGCAGTCGTAGACCCCTCGCACGTTGTCATACACCCCTAGGGGTCGATATAGACCACTTTGGGAATCACTGTCCTAAACAATGATCGAGTGCTCATCCCGAACTATTCACGGAGGTTTTTAAGCCAAGATATTTATTACTGCCTAATCTACGGCGTCCTTATATTTTCCCCTGTGTTATAAGTTGCAAAAGTTCATACCATCATCATACACCATCTCATGATATGGCCCAGGTATTGCAGTTTTAAGTTATTTATTACATATTACTTCCCACACAACGACTCGTATTGCTACAGAGAAACAAGATCTGATAGGTACAATTTCGTTGAAAATAATTAGAAAATATGTAGGGAAGCTCTTTCAAAACATAGATCTTTCTTGCCCACCTTCCCCTACATACACCATCGCAGCAGTTATATACTAAAGCAGACTTTACATATACCTATGTATACATATGAATTGTGGTTGCAAGCTACGCGATTCGTAATTACGAGCTAAGCGGTGTCGTTCAGATTAATCGCTATTTTATCGTCTCATAATTTAAACAGCATGTTTAATGAGGACTATTGCATACAAAAAAGCCTATGGAAAAGGGCTCTTTGTATAAAACAATGCCCGCAAAAAAATCTTTATATCGTAAGTACATAAATACACTTAAAAATAGGTCAAATTATTTGCAAATTGAACTCAACTTTCCACCACTTCAGAAAGTCGATCTGTTGAGAAGAGGTGGCAAGAAACTTAACAGCAATCATCTTTTAAAAATATAAAGGAAGGCCTTTTCAGCCAAGGAGTCCCATCTTTTCGCATCCGGATACCTTGGCCTTTTCACACACTTGATTAACGTAGGTATCCTTAAATCTATCGAAGGGTAAATCTAAATATATTATGTTTAGAACATTATTATAAAAGCGTAACCTGAAGTCGCCGTGGCGCCGCGCCGTGGTTACTGTGTGTATCTTACGATATCACAGGTTAAGCAACGTTCGGCGCGGTCGGTACTTGGATGGGTGACCGCCGACCATTCGTTTCTCACGGCGACTTCCGTGCTTCGGAGGGCACGTTAAGCTGTCGGTCTCGGGTGCTGTATACTTGTATACAGTAGTCGTTAGGGTTTGTCAGAAGCCATATCGGCACCCTGAAAATTCTGACATCCACCACCCAGCACTGGGCCAGCTCGGTGGATTATGGCCTAAACCTCCTTGTCACCCTGCAGTGGGCCCATTACACGGAGTTGTGATGATGATGAAACTGAACGAGTCAGTGACTTTCTGAAGACTACTATTAGCTAAGTCTAGGCTAGGTTATACATAAGGCAAAGAGGTAAGGTAGGGGTAGGGCATAGCCTAAGATCCGAGACAGTATAAAATAGTTTATTTTCCAAACAGAGCGGACATTTAAGTGGAAATCGACCCAAGGGCCTGTAGAAAATCTCTGACTCATACTTAAAGTGTTCTACTAAGTGATGACTCAGCGTAAACTACTCCTGATAAACAAAAGTTGCTTCCTTCTATATCATTACTTACTTATAGGCAAGGTTATAGGCTATATTTTATCTCAAGAGTTGGGCTATCAAATGCAAAAAGAATTTTTCAAATCCCACTTGTAGTTTCTGAGATTAGCGCGTTCAAACAAACAAAAAAACAAACTCTTCAGCTTTATATATTAGATAGATTTAGTTAGAGAGGTGGGTCGATTGATGTTGTTCTGTCGGTTTTTCCAGGGGGGTTAACATGCGACCACAGACAACGATAAATCGGACCTTTTTTATCGATATTTTCTTAGAATATGGTACTTAGATAGATAGATAATTATTTATTCACATCAAGCACACATACAACAACATTATAAACACCATAAAACACCAAAGAAAAATTCAAATATAAATTAACGATACAAATCCTAAGTTAAATAATAAATCCTCGTATATCAACCCGAAATAAAAAAGTTTTCCAACCATCAACACCTCTAACTAATTATGGTTCAAATACTTTTATTTGTAGATCATGCAACAAATATAATGCTTTTTTCTCCGACATGGATATATTCAACTTCAATATTTTGAATTATAGAAAAGCACTTGTAAAACAAATATGTATTACTATGCCTTAACGTTTAAATTATTGTTGTATTTATTGTAAATTTGTTTTAAATGTTGTATAAACTTTTAAATTTAAATACATACTTTTCTCATATAGTTTCTTTACGTTATAATTATACTTTTATTGTTTAGTTTAAGATTTCATAGTAACTTTATTTTAATTTTCTTATGATGTTTAACTAATAGTGGAAACTTGATTGGATACTGTGTTACTTATAATAAGCTAATAATAGTCATAATTGTTCTTTTTGTTTCCCTAATAAAGATAAATAAAATAAAATAAAATTACTTAGTACGTGTATGCTGATGCAAAATGGCGACACCTCAGTGAAGCGTTTGCGTTAAAGTAAACCACCGATTTTAAGGTGCCGCCAGTGAAGTCTGCGCAGAGGCACGTGTAACAATACCGACGCATTTATATTAGGATGTAATGATACATTTTATGTAGGTAATTTATTATAATAAATATACAATAAAATAATTATCAACAATAGCTTAATATAGTTAAATGAGTTAAATTAATTTGAAATAAAGGACATCGAGGCCATAATATACATAAAAAACACATAGGTACCTATTTAGAGTACCTATGTATTTTTTTTTTAAATATAGAATCTTTGGTTCTGCTGGCGAAATCATGGTATCGAATCGTGTAATCTATTATGGTGCGCATGTTAACTTACATGATTTGATAAAATAATATTTGACTCTTTATGTATTGTCGCATGCTAGCCCTGCTGAGTAATTTTTGATTCCGAATGACAATATAGGAAGTTTTTTTACTTGATTATAGCCAAATTGGGTCGTGCTGTCATTCCTACATCCGTATGCTGCCATCTGCGACCTCACCTTTATTCAGTAGGTACTAGCTGTTTCGTTTCAAATCCCGCGGGAATATCGAGATAAAAAGTAGAATATTCGCTATTCCAGACTGTAAACTATCACTATGCCAACTTTCATCCAAATCCATTACGCCGTTTTGCCGTGACAGAGTAACAAACATCCAGACATGCATACGTCCATCCATACTTTCACATTTATAATATACAAATTATTAGTTATCGCAATAAATAATAAATATAAATAACATAGACAGTCACACCAACTACATGGCCCCAAACTAAGCAGCAGTGCGAGCACAGAACTTTATCGAATCGTTTGTTAACGAATGTTCGTATAGTATGGAGACGGTTTTTAAGAAAAAATTGAAATCTATCCATTGCCGCAAGGCCAGCTTAAATAAATGTGTGCCTTGTTAATTTTGAATGTTTGTAAACATGTTGTACTCATAAATATCTGTAAAATAAAAAAATTACAATGTTACTCAAAACTTGCAACCGACTCCATACTATACGAGCATTCGTAAACATTCGTTAATATACGATTCGATAAAGTTCTGTGATCGCACTGCAGAGCTTGTGATATGGGATGCCATGTAGCGAACTAGGGGGAACCTAGAATATAAATACATTTACATAAACGCCCAGACCCGGATTTTTTTTTTGTTCCTTTCACCGTGCGGGAAACGAACCCGCGACCACTGGCGTTTGAATCAGACAGTGTTACCTCATCGCCAAAGTGCCCGTAAAATACGGCCCACTATCAAAATTAAAAGCGAGTGTAATCGCAGTGTGCAGCTTGTATAAACAATAACGTTTTATTTAGCACTTAAACTGCGCAGTTCTTGCATTGCTAACACGTGTAGCGATTACGGGAATAATGAAGGATTTTCTGACAGCTCATAAAGATTAGTTCAAAAAACCTCTATAGATGGCACTTTTTAAAAGCCGAAGGCGTTAGGTCTGTATACTGTAATGTAGGTAAGTGGTATCTATCATGTACCTATGGTTATTTATAAGTTTATTTTCTGACTAGCTGTTGCGCGCGGTTTTACTTAAAGAACGCGTTTTTTTTTTAAAGAAATTTTGAAATCGGTCCAGTAGTTTTTGAGCCTATTCAATACAAAAATACAAAGGTTTCCTCTTTATAATATTAGTTTTCTGATACAGAAGTTAATTAAGTTATTTTATTTTGCTTTTCAAAACGCAGTGTGGAATAAATGGCTATATGACAGACAAGACTTCACCTTTTGTAAGGCGCCATCTATCGAAGCCTTATGTACCATTTTGTTTTCTTAATGCACTGTCAGAAAACCTCTTATTAGATAGGTAGCCACCTAGTTCGGGGCCTTTTTGTCTTGAGAATATGATAAGGATAACTGATAGTGTCTAGTGTTCAAGGGTGGCTTCATATGTGTGGGTGGTTGCATTTTAACTGCCATAATAAACACGTGTAGAGTAGTAGGTACTTGGTAGTAATCGTAGACTTGCGGATAAAAAGAAGAATCAGACTAAAATTGCAGGTATAATAATGGGTTATAATAATGAACACCCTATTAACATTTTTACGCTAATAATAATAATAATAAGCATTTATTTCGTTAGAAAATACATTTTTACAATAATTATTGATAAGAGCCTTCTTTTAAGCACAAGGTGCCTGTATCAGAAGACTCTGATCTTCCATTTCTGAAGGAATTCTCTATGCTAGTTACATATTAAACTAAAAAATATACATTTTTGATTCACTTTTTTTTCTTTAAACAAAATATATAATTTACTGTGTGAGTGTGTGTATGATTGCGAGTGTCTGTATGTGTCAGTGTGAGTGTGTGGGTATGCGTGTGTGGTACGCTCTTGTAGCGGTTGCGGATTCGGATCGGATGTAATAATAATAATAAGTTCTTTATTGTAAACCAACAGCATAAAACAGAAAGTAAAAAAGGTATATTTTAAATAAGTATTGGCACAAAGGCGGCCTTATCCGCTGTAGAGCGATTAATTCCAGGCAACAGTTGGCTGTTTGATGTAGTGCGTAATCAATCTTAGTTAAACTATTATTATTGAGTCCAAAGATCCATTGTCTTGTCTTGAACATAAATAATAATTATACATATATTAATAATTTAATATGAGGATCAAGGAAACAAAATCAGAATAAGCGTTGATACAAAGGTTTACTTATATGAAACTTTATCAAATGTGTTTTCAACAGACTCCCAAAATTTCTGTTTGTTTTTATATTTATTACTCAATGATTTGAATTATGATCATTTTTGTTTCGTTTGTAGAAGTTAATTTAGAAATGGTTCCATATTTAAAAAACGAAAGATGATAAACAGTACTAAGTAAATATTATAACGTTGATAATATTCTCACTCAGTCAAGACTCAGCCAGAGTTTTAGTAAGAACTTGAAATTGAAAATGTTGGCGAAGTTGAGTTTTAAATGCTATGCAATCATTGATTATTAAATTTCTTTCATCTCTGTTGGTGTCTGGTAATCATATAACTTCCAGATAAAGCGATATGTATCTGTGGGTAGATAATATTAACACTTAAACCGACGGGCTTTTACAAACGTGTTTCTGCTTATACAGTGGGCTAACCGATCGAAATCTTAAGAAGTATCATCCTGTATAATAGTACCGCGTTGTTCTGAATTTGGCACATCGCAGCATCTCTAAAGATTTAATATACATATGTAGTTAGGTCTTGGAATTGACGGCAGATTTCCATTTTCAATCAAAGCTCCGGTTTAGCAACGCTCGGCGGGGTCGGTACTTGGATGGGTAACCGCCGGCCAATCATTTCTCACGACGACTTCCGTGCTTCGAACGGCAAGTTCAGCAGTCGGTCCCGGGTGCTGTATACTTGTATACAATAGTCGTTAGGGTTTGTCAGAAGCCATTTCGGCGCCCTGACAATTCTGACATCCATCACCTAGCACTTGGCCAGCTTACCTCCTCGTCACCCAGGGGAGAGACTCATAGCCTTGCAGTGTGCTCATTACAAAGAGTCGTGATGATGATACATATGTATTGACGGCAGATTTGCATCTTAATTTTCAATCATATCTCCGGTTTAGCAACGCTCGGCCGGGATGGGTAACATCCGGCCATTCATTTCTTACGGCGACTTCCGTGCTTCGAACGGCACGTTAAGCATTCGGTCCCGGCTTAAAAAAACGCTTCGATAGTACCTTTTTGGTACGGATTGCCAAGTTGTGGAACGATCTGCCTGCGTCTGTTTTCCTGACCACTACAGTCCTGGTACTTTTAAAAGTAGCATGGAAGACAAACGTCCTATCCTTACAATATAAAAAAATACTAATTTCTTATTTCAGCTAATTTGTGATCATAAAAAAAGTGCTAGCTGCGAGAATCGATCCCGCTGCTTCTAGCTTTCTCCACGGGGAGGCCTTTGCCAATAACCACTTAGACTGCCGCGAATGTCATCAGCAATTCACTGTTTACATTTCTGGATTGGCGCTGTCAAAACAATGACGTTTGATGACAGTTGACAGCTCATTTGCCGCTGATGTATTTGATACGTAATGTCTGAATCATTCACTATGTATTATCCTACTTCCTAGCTTTATTTTTTTGACGACCACTTTGGTGATGGGGTAAACCTGTGTGCCTCAGAAGCCAGTGGTTGCGGGTTCGATTCATGCACGGAACAATAAAAAAAAAATTCCGTGGCTGAGATAAACATATTTATGTACTTACTAGCTGCTGCCCGCGACGTCGTCTGCGTGAACGCTATGCAGCACCAAACGCACCTACGATTATAACACTGCTAGCGTGATAATATGTAGCCTATATGTTGACCCGACTTCTTAACTATCTTCATGCCAAATTTGAAGTAAATCCATGCAGTACTTTTTGAGTTTATCCCGGAAAGACAAACAGACAAAAATTCTAAAAACTATATTTTTTGTTTCTGTTTCGATTGTAGATCATACCCCAAGTATTCTTTTAAAAAAATATTCAATGTACAGTTTTGACTTTCCTACCATTTTATTATATGTATAGATATTCTAGGTTCCCCCCTAGTTCGCTACATGGTAGCTTGTGTTACAAGCTATGCTTACTTTGGGGCCATGTAGTTGGTGTGATTGTCTGGGGATTTTATTTATTTATTATTTTATTTTATTTATTAATACTAAGTGCAGGGCCCGGCTCCGCTTGGTTTCAGTTTGTCTTAAAAGTTGTTGGTGTTTTTGTAGTTGAAAACTTTTAAATCGTTATTTTCATTAGTATGCTTCTACAGTCGTGTTAAGGGAATACTAACCTCTTACTTACTATTGTATTATAGGGTTGCCGACTTTTTTTTCTAAAAATAAACAGTATTCAATTTGTTTAATGTTTTAAAATCATTAAATAAAGTCTAGCATATAAAGGCGAAGTCGTCGTGGCGCCGTGGTATATGCATATCAAACGATATCGCAGGTTAAGCGCGCTCGGTGCGGCCGGTATTAGGATGGGTGACCGCCGAACATTCATTTCTCACAGCGACTTCCCTGCTTCAGAGGGCACGTAAAGCAGTCGGTCCCGGGTGCTTTATACTTGTATACAGTAGTCTTTAGGGTTTGTCAGAAGCCATTTTCGGCGCCCTGAAAATTCTGATATCCACCACCCAGCACTGGGCCAGCTTGGTGGATTGTGGCCTATACCTCCTCGTCACCCAGGGGAGACTCATAGCCCTGCAGTGGGCTCTTTACAAAGAGTTGTGATGATGATGATGATATAAAGGGTTTAGCTTTTTGTGCTGAAAACAGTATTTTGTATAGGTACTTTATTTTTGTTTAACAGTATAATGTTGTGAAAAACAATAATACTGTTGAAAACAGTATGTTTGGCAACCCTAGGCGTGTATTGCACGCGGGAGCTAGCCACGTCTATGCACGTACGGTACGGAGTAGCAGTTTTGTATAAACTCGCGCACAGACACGCATGCGTGACGCAGCGTTTTGGCATTTTCCTTAGGTAATGAATCTTACTTTGCAAACTGAACTTTTACTGAGATTCATGACAACTGCTTTATAATATTTTACAATGAAAATTAAAATAAAAAATGTTTTATCAGTTGATTATTTGCTTGGTGGTAGGATCCCTTCTGGGTCCGCCTGGCTAGCGACCACCCTTTATATAAAGTCTGCCGCCAAATGTTACCGCTCCGGCGGTAATGTGTTCCGGCAATATTGTATAAAGAGCCAGTTCCTTCCTAAACCCGTGTGCTTTCATCTTCGACCTCATCGTCACTTACCATCAGGTGAGATTGAGGTCAAACGCGGGTTTAGTCACTTATAAAAAAAAAAAAAAGATTTCTCTAACATAGCAACATATACATATTGATAATTTAGCTAAGAGCTAAACAGTATCAAATTAAATCCAAGTGTTATTCAACGGTCTTTCTATGCGAGAGACTGGTATCTGTACTAGAAGACCTCATGACGGATTACAGACTATAATCAAAGAATGCAGAGCATTAAAAAAACCGACTTCACGTCAAAACTTTAGCCGACTTAGAGTGTCATCCACGTAAACATTCTCCTAAATCATACATATTGTTTCAAAAATTTGAAATTATCAATGAAGTACTCAACCGATTTCAATGGAATTTATATGGAACCAACTATGATATGAATCAAGAATTTAATGTAACAAAGAAACAAAAAAAAACATACAGACGAATTGCGAACCTCCTCCTTTTTTGGAAGTCGGTTGAAAATAGATTAAAATGTCAAACAGGCTATTATGTTATCTACGGTTATTAACATTGTCCACTTATTAACCTATTACCCGGGAAGCGTGCGATTAAGTGATACCTACGTTTAATTAGGGTATCGTTAAGAGACACTTAATTGTCTACAATTGACGATTTGTTTTTTTTTAATCGTATTGATAGTTCTTAAATCAAATAGATAAAACCGTTAGTATTGTGTTAAGATTCATAAGATTTACGGGGTTTGTGAGGAAACCAAAAAATAAAGATTGTTTAGACATTTATTATTACAGCTCCATTTAGCCTTAAAGTAAGCATTAAAAAATGCCTGTATCATATCTGTACATTAGTACCTACTAGATGGATACTAGACAGTTGTATACTTTTCTTTGTAAATACATACTAAATAATAACGTTCATAATACACCCAGACCCAATGCAAGCAAATATGATCATGCACAAAGATATTAGCTTTGTGCGGGGGTCGAACCCGCGACCACGAGCATGGTAATATTATCTATACAGTATTTCAACTTCATACAAACGGACTGCGCGGCTCGATCTCGGCATGCGGGCAGTCGCGACTAGGGTTGCCATATCTCAGGATTTGTCCTTAGATCTCAGGATTTTTGAACTCTGTTCAGGATTGCGGCCTGATTTTGCAAATCTCATGAAAACTCAGGATTTTAAGGATTTCCAATAAAATATTTTATTTTTGGTTTCATTTTAATAATCCCTTTAGTAATCATTTTACAGTTAAAATCAGTAGGTACCAGTTTATCCAAATAGTAGGCTTAATTAGTTTTATTATACTTTATGCTGTGAAGCTTTAAGTAAGGTTTTTTCTTTAATTATTCTTCAATTTATATTGAATCAAAAGTATAGCTCGAACTTTTGATACCGAAAGTCGGTTTCTTTCATTCGACCATTGAGCTCCTATGATAGAAAACACTCTTTCTATGTTTGCATTTGGGCTGTTATTGCAAATATGTATTAGGAAATACGCATTATTTCTGCTATTATGTAAAATACCTATAGTCTTTATAAGGATTGCCATCAAGAAATTCGTGTTAACGTTTACGTATAGGTACAATACAAACGGTAGCTTTACGATTTTATAATGTTGAATAGAACGTTTGAGGGAAATTTATCAAATTAAAAAATCTCAGGATTTTTCATTGGAAATCAGGACTTTTGATTTCTTCATCTGGTAACCCTAGTCGTGACTGGCCACAGTGACGGTTTGTTGTTTTTTTAACAATAACTGCGCGATTTTTTTCACTAAAAATATTTACATACTTAATATGACGAATAGGATTTATTGTGCTGTTTTTGATTTTTTTATTAATTGTGCCTATCAAAAACAACACGCAATTTTATTGAACACTTCGTATTACATTAACTAGGTTAGTATTTATTTGTTTCTATAAAAAAGTATGTAACAATCACAAAACTAAATGGAAACATTGTATGCGGTGATAGGGCTGCCCGCCTCCAATATTTTATAGCCCTATTGCATGATTAGTTACCCCGCGGCTAGACTGTACGGCCGAGTTACAATACTGTATGATACTATTACTGTGACAGGAGTTTTGAGCCATAGCGGTCTTCAATTTTATAAGCGCTTATATCCGTTGAAACAAGATGTTTAATTTTTATAAAGGCGTTTATAAAAATACAAAGAAACTAATTAATTTCATTGTATTAATACAATACAAGTGGATGCGGTTTTAACAGCCTATCTAATATGGACCCGTGAGAGTTTCCTCTTTCTGAAGAATTGAATGAACGATTTTTATTATTAAAATATACAGTGCAATGATATTATCAAAAACTTCCATGCTGCAGTGGGAGCGAAAGAAAAACACAGAATGTGCTAGATGCTTCTCTTCCCGGGCATACTGTATAACTCAGTTAAAGGACAGAGGTTTTATTGGAGACAAGCCACCGCGCGCGGTTTTACCCGCGTAACTTTTGATCCCGTAGGAATTTCGGGATAAAATATAGCCTATAACCTTCCTCAAGAGTTGGGCTATCAAATGCAAAAAGAATTTTTCAAATCCCTCTTGTAGTTTCTGAGATTAGCGCGTTCAAACAAACAAACTCTTCAGCTTTATATATTAGTATAGATTTGTTATAAGTCTCAAACAAACTCTTCAGCTTTATATATTAGTATGAGTCTCTCTCCATCATTATAATGCCTCCAAATTTGTCAAACGTGACATCAGATAATTTTATTACGTCTGGTGTTCTGTCTACCCCATAAGCGATAACAGGCGTGAAGCTAGGTGTGCGTGAAGCTTTGACGACCACTTTGGCGATGGGGTAAAACTATCTGTCTCAGAAGCCAGTGCTTGCGGGTTCGATTCCCGTCCGGAACAAGAACAAAAAAAAATGTTCCGGGTCTGGGTGTTTATCTATACCTATGTATTTATATTCCAGATTCCCCCCTAGTTTGCTACATGGTATCCCATAACACAATGCTTACTTTGAGGCCATGCAGTTGGTGTGATTGTCTAGCGAGTTTTTTTTTTATTTCAATAATTTCGTCTTTATTAGACAACTATAGGTAGGTATGTGTCTTGCTTTATCACCCAGATATTTATATCTTGAGTAAAGATGACTCAATTATATGACTCAATTTGCACGTCTTTTTTATTTGTGCCTAAGCCCGCTTTTGAACTCAATCTAGTTCGCTAGATGGTATCTCATAACACAAGCTCTGCTTAGTTTGGGGCCATGCAGTTGCTGTGATTGTCTGGGGATGTTATTAATATTAATATGTATGTATCTTACAAAAGGCTACAGCAGGAACTAAGCAACATTTCTTTCTAACACTTCACTACTAAATACAAAAATTGCGAACAATAAAACCATCGATACTTTCTTATCGTAAACGCACGTCACTAAACCCATCGAAATGGCAAAGCCCTTCAGATGCGTAGTCCTTGGCGAGGTTTTTCAACCTGGCAAGCCAACAACCTTAAGTTCAGGCCAAAAAGTTGAAAAAAAGTAAAAAACATCTCGAACCGTATTACAGACTACAGACAGACTAAGTTTTAAAAAACTGCGATTTTAATGTAATACGTATTATTTAATATTTACAGAATACTTTTTTTACGGTCTCCGTTGTGCAGTGTTATAGACGCTACTGGGCCAAGCGTGAGGTCGTGGCTTCGAATCGAGTATTCCGGGTCTGAGCGTTTAAGTATTTATTTATGTTGTAGGTCCCCCCCTTGTTTGCTACATGCTTAACACAAGTTATGCTTACTTTGAGGCCATTTAGTTGGTGTGATTGTCTGGGATTTTATTTATTTCATTGATATTGTAAACCTGATGAGTTCGTTCGAGCACGCTTTTGTCAGAAAATCTAAAGATCGAATTTAAAACATCTTTTGATGTATCTAGATAACTAAACCAGACCTTGACCTTAATGTCACTTGATGGGTTTAGGACAGTGGATTGAGGAGGCTTTATCGAGAAATATCGACCACATCAGAAATTGCTTCCAACCCGCACTGGGAGCGAAAGAGAAAGTTAAGGGACAGAGATTTTAGTGGCGTTTTTGTGTACAATAGGCTAACCATATCATTCAGTAGTCTCTATCCATTATGATAATACCTCCAAAGTCGAACGTGGCATCAGATGGTCTTATAACCTCTGCTGTTCTGCCTACCCCATAAGGGATACAGGCGTGAAGTTATGTATGTATCAAAAATCGCTTAGTTGTGAAAAATCCCTGATGGAAATCGAATCAAGGACTTGAGTCACTTTTGGCATCCACTCTAACCGTTGTGCCGCTGACACCAATTTACGAAAGCAGGAAAAAAACCACGGGGCATGTTTTTTAGCATCATCTCTCACCTACGTAAAAAAATATACCTAACAAAAGTACCTAGTCGTATTAATTTGTTAATCGACCACGACAAGACGACCACTTTGGCACTTTGGCGATGGCCTCAGACGCCAGTGGTTGCGGGTTAGATTCCCGCACGGAACAAGAAAAAAAATGTCCCGTGTCTGGGTATTTATGTACCTATTTATATTCTAGGTTCCCCCCTAGTTCGCTACATGGTATCGCATAACACAAGCTATGCTTACTTTGGGGCCATGTAGTTGGTGTGATTGTCTGGGGATTTTACTTATTTATTTAAAAATCATGATTATATCAATACTTTATTGCACTCCAACATAAAGGTTAGTATATTTTATATTTGCACAAAGGTGGCATTATCGCTTTAAACGGATCTAAATATATCTATGACAAAAATCAATAGCAATTCCTAAAAAAAATCATGCCTCAGATATCGAACTCGCAACCTCGCGTTTAAAACAACTAGGCCACAGAGACCGTTTGTCTGTTATTATGTATAATTTAAAACAACACATGTCCTTCATAGAGTCTGTTTAATAACCCTACACAATATACCCTCTTACGACCCATGCAGTCCTATGTCGAATGGTCGATGACCTACTGGCGGTAGGTGAATAAAACGATCGGGTTCAATGTCCTGTCATACTTAACTGTGCTATCTTTTGTTGTTGCGGCGAATTAAAGTTATTTTAGTAGTTGAGGTATAGTTGATTATGGCGCTTGTGATAGTGCTGAAATATCGGCCATTATAATGAAACACTTGGTTATTGGTTTAACCAAGTGATCATGGGGTACATTGGTACCTACGTAAAGATAACGAAATGTCTAGTTAAAACCTCAAGTATCATGATTATTTCTTTGTAATGAGCACACTGCAGGGCATGAGTCTCTCCCCTGGGTGACGAGGAGGTTTTAGTCCATAATCCACTAAGCTGGCCCAGTGCTGGGTGATATCCAAGGTCGGTAGAGCTAGATATTTCACTCAAAAGTGTTTATGAGTTTGACGTTTCACTTTCACTATTTTAAGCACAGCAAATTAGGTTTCTTTGTATAAGAGAAATGAGTTTGTGTTGCAAAAAAAGTGTTTGTTCATGTGATAAGTGCGAGATTTACTCGTATAGCAGTAATTCAACGCGGCCGCATCTTTGAAATAAATGCCAACAGCGCCGCGGTCCGTTCACATGTGATAGGACTGCCCGCCTTCAGCGTTTAAATTACATTTGCCTACTTTGTGTTTACTTCCATTTAGTTTTGTGACTGCAAATATACTTTTTATATATAAACAAATAAAATACTTTGTAAATTGAATAGGAAGTGTTCAACAAAAATACGTTTTGTGTCAAAAAACTCGGTCTTATAAATTAGCTACCGAAAAATACTTGTGCCTCGACTGAGACGCACGAAAATATGTATTATTAAATTTTAAAGTACCTATAAACAATCTGCGTATTGACTTAAAGCTCAATCATCAATTGTTTCGGCATGAAAACAATCGCGACTTGCCGCACGCCGAGATCGAGCCGCATAGGTATAGCTCGCGTTTCGTCCGTTTGTATGAAGTTGAATTACTGTAGATATCTGTAATGTGCTCGTACCGACGACGGGGTCTGTCAAAACACCGAAACGTTGAGTTCAAATGTAGAAAATAGACTACTAAAACCAGTCAAACATAATATAGTGAAGCTTAAGACATTATCGTAAATAACTTACTTTGTAGTGCAAAGTATCATATTATCTGTCACTTAATTGTTATCGTTCGAGCCTGTATTTATAATTATTATGCAATTATTCTTGATAAGAAGTGAAAATGCACCGAGAAATGCTTTTTAATGTTAAAATTATTATGATTATACGTTATCATTTATAGGAACTTTAATAAGGCTGCAAACTGGACGACAGCGACAGCGGCGCGGGCAGCGATTTCCCCGACACGATAGAATGTATTGAGTTTGTATAAAACCGCGACAAATCCCTCTCTCGCCCGCTGGCGGCGTCGAGAACGGCCCAGATTCCCCGCGTCGCTGACGGCGCTGCTGTCGCTGCCGTCCATTTTGCAGCCTAAAAGATAGCTTTTTCGCTCGTATCCCGCAGGAATATCGGGATTAAAGTAGCCTTTGTGCTATTCCAGACTATACATATACTAGGTATCAAACTTAAGTATGTTTCAAACTACAGTGGAATCCGTTTATAATGACATCGAAGGGAAATAAGAAACAAGTCATACTAAACGGACGTCATACAAAGCATAGTTACTGAAAGAATAAATAAACTGTTTAAGTTAGTATGTGATTTATTTTAATAGAAAGGAATAAAGTAGATATTAATAAGTAGACTCAGTAAGTAAATCAACGCTCTGAGACTCAAATCAAAAAAGCCTTTCACGCGCCGAAAGTCTTTGGGTATAACGTGACTCTCCCGAACACTGCCAAAGGTGTTAGATATCATACGGTCGGTCACTATAAGCGGACAAAATTTGATAAAAAAGGGTCACAATAAGCGATATGTCACTATAGGCGAAGTCATTATATCCGAATTAGTTATATGTATAATTTATATGAAAACCAAACTTCACTGTGTAAACACGTCATAATGAGCGGTTGGTCAATATAAGCGGAGTCATAATAATCGGATTCTACTGTAGATACCACTAAAAGAGATACATAATAATGAAATAAACCTAATTGATAAGAGATAACACGTCAGTCACTTCTATGTGCATGTCATTCTAAGATTTATTTTAAATGAATAAGACATGAAATTCAATGAATTTCATGTCTTATTCATTTAAATAAAACATATAAACAAAATAATAAAAACTCAATAGACAATCCAATTCTATGTGATATAGAAAACTCGCCATTTAATTTTGTAAATGATTGAAACTAATCTTAATCATCTACCAGCTGGCAATTTCGAATCCCTGAGGAACATCGGGATAAAAAGTAGCCTATGTGCTATTCCAGACTGTACACTATCACTATGTCGAATCTCATCGAAATCCGTTGAGCCTTTCTCCCGCGATTGAGGAACAAGCATCCATGCTTTCATCTATCCAAACTTTCACATATTAGTAAGAAGTGATATAAATCTGCAATCTGCAATCAACCTTAGGGTGGTACGCCACTTTTTGGCCCACTGTGCGTAGGTATTAGAAGAAGGAAGGACCTTGACTGACCATTAAAAATCTTTCATCTCAAGGTCATACAAGTCGAGACATTCACTAAAGTCAAGGTTGTAAAACCCAAGTTCAAATCACTTTTTTGCCAATTTTTTTACGTGCCACATACGTTTTTGGCAACAGCACATTTTAGGAGACATTCGGTTTTATAACTATCGACTCAGAGTTGAGATTTGATTGAAACGTGTTTGACAGTACAGGGTGATGTGTAATTATATAGTTTTTAGACGGAACGTCTCGTGTTTCTCCGTGATAAATCCGTGAGTTGTCATTTAGGGTTGTCACCTTTCAGGAAATAAATAAATATTAAATAAAATATAACACGGCTGATACTTTAATAACTTTATTGTTATCAACTTTAACAAGGGCTGTAGGAGAACTTATGAAGATACAGCGTGTTGAACGAAAGAGATCTTGTTTTGTTGGTGACTAAGATGAAACACACGAATTTAAGTTAGAAAAGGTTGGTTGGTAAAATCCGGTTGTTTTCAAAGTACCTATTATTAAATAAGTTCATAAATTCACAGAAATATATTTGACTGTGTATTCTAATCATTACTTATGTATATTCCTCACTCACTAGGTCCGCTTAGTTCGCTAAATATTGTGTAAATAAGCGTTACTTACTTTTTAATGTTACGAGAACTTGAGACAAAATCAAGAAAAAAAGCCGTTAACAAACAAAACAGTCAAATTTTCAAGATATTATTTCATATTTTTCAAAAAACATCAGAACAGAAATCTATAATTAACAAAGATTTTCTAAGAACTTGCCAACCCTGACATCTGTCAAAAATGACAGCTCGTTTGACGACGAGATAATTATGTATTTACCTGTAGAAATAAGATTTGATTTTCAGATTTATGCTTGTTTTTTTTTATATTCCCTGGCCGTTTTTCGTATTTGAATGACGTAAAGTAACACAGTCAAGAATTAATAGTGACAAGAGTACTATTTCCAACATCATAGACCATAAGCGTGATATTTCATCCAATTAAAAAACAAATGAAAACCACCCTAATCATCCACTTCATATAAAGGTGAACACTATATGAAAGTCCTGGGTTCGAGCCCCGGATGAGACCGAATTTTACATCTCCTTAAACCTATATTGTCGTTCTTATAAACTTTTCAATTTATATCATCACTCACCTTAGTCTAGACGAAATGCGGGTAGACAGAAAAATGCATACGATTTCGCTAATGCCAATGCACTTTTCCGCTCAAAGCGTGCAGTCTGCATTGAGACGTCACGTGGTACGGACGTGTTTGCAGTCGCGACACGTACCCGCGTTGTTTGTAAACAATGTGTGTTTTGTGATTTTTTCAGGATGATGTTCTGTCTGTTTGGCGTTAGTGAGTAATTTTGAAGTCTTGTATCTCTATATTAAGTTAAGATACAGGTTTTGAGTTTTGACCTAGTTTAAAAGAGACTGTAACTTTTGGTCTTTTTTCTGATATTTTCGATTATTACAAGTATGATTTGTAACTTAAGTCACTCGGACTGTAGCGACTGTTAACTGTTGACCTACTTTTAAATTTAAAATAAACCAGACAATCACAGTACCTACAATCACGTCTAGCATGAATTTTTTAACAAAAAGCCGGAGCGCCCTGAATCAATTTTTTTATTTAATTGTTGGCGAATAGCTTAACACGTGTTTTGTCTTCTTTTTAACTTTGATGTTATTTTTGTCCATTACTGGTTCCTTGTCCAAGACTGCCTTAACAAAAACATGTTTTTCAGTATTTCCTCAGCACAAACGCTATTGGCACGTTACAAAACGTTACTCCAGTAAATAAGGGCAATGATACGCGGGGCATCGAACCTGGATCGTTTTATCCTCTGTTTATAAATAAGACGAGTCTTTGTTTGTTTACTATATTGTTTGTGTTTTAGAGCGTTTGAGAATAAGTTTGAGAGTTCCGGGTTTGATTCTGAACTTTTTCTTCCGACGACCACTTTGTCGATGGGGTAACACTGTCTGCCTCAGACGCCTGTGGTCGCGCGTTCGATTCCCGCACGGAACATTCCCATATCACAAGCTCTGCTTAGTTTGGGGCCATATAGTTGGTGTGATTGTCTAGGGAGTTTTTATTTTTTTTATTTTAATAAAGTCATTTTTATTAGACAGCTATAGGTAGGTATTGCTTTATCATCCAGATATTTATATCTTGAGTAAAGATGACTCAATAGTATGACTCAATTTGCACGTTTTTTTTTATTTGTGACTAAGCCCGCTTTTCACCTCAATCTCACCTGTAAATGAAGATGAGGTCGAAGATGGTAGCACAAAGGATCTGACTCTTCATATACTATTGCGGGAACACATCATTGCAGGTGCGTTGATATCTTGTGACAGATTTTATATAAAGGGTGATCGCTGAAGCAGTCCTACCACCAAGCCGAGGCCGCTCGGATTGCACGCCTTTTAAGACATGGTTATCCTTAGGCTGCAAACTGGACGGCCGGCAGCGATAGCTAGAGCGACAGCGGCGCGGGCAGCGAATATGGGCCGATCTAGACGCCAGCGGGCGTGAGAGCGATTTGTTGCGGGTTAATACAAACTCAATACTTTCTATCGTGTCGCGGAAATCGCTGCCCACGCCGCTGTCGCTCTCCCTGTCGCTTAGCTTAATGTCTTAAAGCTGAACTTAGACCGTTACAAAGTGAGTCACACAAATTGAGTCATTGAACATTTTGACGGTTTATGATTCAAATTGTACATTTATTATGAATGAAGCATATAGCCCAAGCAAAAATACTTAACGATAAACAATAACGACGACCACAATAAAGTTTTAAAATAAAGAAAATATATACTTTACTAGCTAACCCGGCAAACGTTGTTTTGCCATATAAATAAAAAAAAATAGATGTTGGCCGATTCTCATAGATACCGGATAGGCACAAAAAATTTCATCAAAATCGGTCAAGCCGTTTCGGAGGAGTATGGCACGAGAATTTTATATATTAGATAAAGTGACTCGACCAGGACTTGATGACGTATACCAGGGCCCCGTAGCTCAGTTGGTAGAGTAGGTATGCCCGGCAAGCGGGAGAGTCAGGTTCGAGTGTTGGTCGGGTGATTTTTTGATTTTTTATAACATTAGCCTGCCAAAAACTTTGAAATATTAAATGTAGAAAATATTAGGATGACGTAATGTCAACCGACTTCCAAAAAAGGAGGAGGTTCTCAATTCGTCTGTATGTTTTTTTTGTGTAACAAACACGTTATTTCGGAAAATTATGAATCGATTATGAAAATTCTTTCATATGATATGAAAGAGGACACATCATAGTTGGTCCCATTTAAAATTCAACGAAAACGGTTGAATATTCCATTGAAAATTTAAATTTTTTTAAAAAATATGTATGATTTCGGAGAAAGTTTACGTTGATGACATTGTGACTCAGCCAAAGTTTTGGCGTGAAGTCGGTTTTTTTAATGCTCTGCATTAGTTGATTATTATTTGCATTGGTTATATTAACTAGCCGCTTCCTGTTTCCTCTGATTCCGTGGAAATTTCGGTATAAAGTAAAACTTATAAACCTTCCTCGAGAATTAAGCTATTAAAATTTTTCAAATAAGACTGGTTGTAACAGAAATTGGCGCGTTCAACCATACAAACTCTTCAGCTTCATTACTTTTTTACTTTATACAATACGTAAAGAAAAAAAATCTTTAAGTGTTCTCATACTGGAGAAATTAATTGACCCAAAGAATCTATAAATTAATCTCCTATGTCCTAAAAAAAATGCTTCTTAGATAAGACCTCCTCTTGTTCCGTCTCATTTGTGTTTTTATGGAATAAGGTACCTTAAATATGTACTTAAATTTTACCATAAATTAAAAGGAAATTAAAAATATACTATACAGGGTGTAAATAAAGTGATTAGTGGTAAAAGGTGCTAGTCTAGACTCCGTCTAGACCTTCCCCAGGTCAACGATCAGACTACAAAGGAGCTCGGAAGCTCCGTGTTAGGTCTGCGACGGAAGCACCGCCATTGCTATAATGGCGCGAAAATAATGTCACGTCAAATGTCAAATTAAGCGATTGAAAAATTTGCATTTGAGAATTATAGATGCGTTCAAAAATGGAGTTTGTAAAGTCGCTATTATTTCTGTACATAATAATAGAATTCAGTTTATCTTTTTGGGTTCTATTATATATCTTTACAAAAGCATTTCATTTCGCAAGATTATTTTAATATTTTTGATTAAATGTACTTTCTTCAAAAGCCGAGCTATCAAATACGAACTATCAATTGCATATCCAATTGGCAACATCCGAGATGAGGGAGTTCGAACAAACGAAATTAACAAAATCCGCTTATGGGCGCATGACGAGTTCATTGGTTTATAGCCGAATTGTATCGCGTTTTTATACCTACCCAAAGTAAATAAAAATAAATAAAGAAAACCGTTTGTCTATACATGTATTTTATATTCTAGGTTCCCTCTTAGTTCGCTACATGGTATCTAATAACACAAGCTTTGCTGACTTTGAAGCCATGTAGTTGGTGTGATTGTCTGGGCAATTTTATTTTATTATTTATTTATTCTATTTTTCCATTTCAGGTGATGTTTGGTCAGATGTTGTTTCTGCGGTTCAGAAATTAATTGATTTTTTTTTGTTTCAGGTGAGTGTGTGAACTTTTTGGATTTTTACGGCAGAACTAAAGAAATACAAAATGATACAGTAAGTTTTTTAAAAAACTAGTTTTTTTTAATACATACAAATGTTGTTCTCTTTGTTATATTGTTATTAATTAGCAGGTATTAATGTGTATTCAACCGTTTTTAATTATGTATTGAACGATATAGTTATTTATTACTTTTATTACCATTACTTAACTTTGATAATTTTCATTAGTGGCAATCATCAATTTTTAAACAAGTTAATAAATATTCAACTGTCGAAGTTATATTAACTTTGTACGCGTAAACTTAACTATTTGATTAACTTTTACTTAACCGCGACCCAGATACCTACATTCAAAATGTCAGCACAGAATTCATGGCCCTTTATTTTGATTGTACTTAATACTTTCTCAAATAAATGCTGACCAAACTTATTTTGGGTCTGATAATATGGAATGAATGACAAAAATATTTACTTTATATAATTTATTTATGCTGCAATTTTCGCGGTTTCCGCTACATCTGTATATCACATGAAATAAACAGATTAAGCATCGTTCGGCGCGATCGGTGCAAGGATAATTACTAACGAAGATTTCGTGCTTTGGAGTGCACGTATAGCCAAGTAGGAAAAAAAGGACCGAATATATAGGCAATATTTTGAAAATCAAAAACTTTTACTAGATCAAGTTGATGTCTGATAGGCCTTATTCCTTTGACAAATAGAATCGTTAATAAATACCAAATTTTAACTTACTTTTTTAAAAATATCTTAATAAATTACAATTATTTTTTTTATACATTATTCCCAAGCATGAAAAATACAAAATAGTATTTTATTTTACAACTTAAAATAATTCTATGTAGTAACGTGTTCCATCTACCTTTGTCGCCTTTACTTGTCATTTTTGGGACACCCTATATAGGACACTTTCATTTAATTCAGCTAGTGACATAATTAAAAATCTACCCAAATAGAAACTCTCGTGCACATGAATTAATCATCTCTTAATCTATCTCGTCGATCGATATGAGCACTGTCTAAACGTGATTGCCACAGAATCGAAATCATGCCAAGGTTACAATTGCTTATATTGACGATCGGTTATGTATGTACCTATATGCATATTGAAAACATGGCTGGTTTGTTTGTTTATACTTTGAAAAATAAACATTTTAATGTAATAGGCTAGATTTTAGGTAATAAGACAATATAACTACATGTTTTTGTCTGGCCCGGTTTACAGATGTGCCCCAAAGTGCAAAGTAGGTACCTTAAAATAATCAACGAATAAAAAACGACTTCACGACAAAACTTTGGCTGAGTTATAATGTCATCACCGTAAACATTCTCCCAAATCATACATATTTTTTTGTAAATTGATATTTTCAATGAAGTACTCAACCGGTTTCGAATAAATTTATATGGGACCAAATATGAAGTATCCTCTATCATACGAAACTCATTGAAGAATTTTCAAAATCGATTCATAATTGTCCAAAATATCGTGTAAGAAAGACACAAAAAAAAACATACAGACGAATTGAGAACCTCCTCCTTTTTTGGAAGTCGGTAAAAAACATCATTTTTTTTTTGTAATTGCTTGTATTAGGTCGTTATTTCTTCTGAGTTTTTTTTTATTTTGGATAGGCCTACCTAATAACCGATGATAAAGTAGCAGTTTCTCGGGATTTTACCCGCGGGAATATCGGGATAAAAAGTCATACAAAAACCCATGCCAAATTTCATCTAAATCCGTGGAGCCGTTCTGCCGTGATTGTGGAACAAACATCCATCCAAGTTTTCACATTTATAGTGCGGCCGTTGCGAGAATGCATTCCTGACAGCTCCTTATGTCCACTGAACAAAGTTTATTTCCGAGTCGAAGGGGTAAAAAAGCTATGATTTTGACAGCTGTCAGGAACGCAAACTCCCACCGGTCGCACTATAGCAAGATATTTATACGAATTGATATTTAAGCTTCTTTTTATCATCGGCAAAGTACGAAGTCAAACGATAAAAACTATTAAATATATTGTTCGCTTAACCTGGTTCAATTTCTTTGTCTGTTCATGCAGACTGCGTGACGCCTCCGTCAGCGAAAGATAAACACAAAAACTAACTAATTCGTGTCAATAATATTGTAATAATAACATTTTCTTTAAATCTGCGACTCAGCTCGTGTCCTCAATCTCACCTGATAGTGGTGATGAGTTCAAAGTGTAGTATAATAATAATAATAAATAAATAAATATTTCTGACACTCACACAACATTATCTAGCCCAAATTAAGTTTCTTATAGAACTTGTGTTATGGATACTACAAGTGATATACTTAAGAAATATATAAACATACATATTGAATAAATATATATTTTTTATTAGAATAAACTTAAATAATAAGATAAACATCCATGACATGTCGGCTAATATCTGTGTCGGCTAATACCTCTGGCATAGAAGCCAATGTATGTTACCACTACACCAGCCGGTCGTCGTATGTACGTATGTATTCGGAAATACATACGTACATAACTTCACGCCTGTATCCCTGTATCCCAGTGACAGGGGCTCAGCCTACCCCCCACTAAAACGCCACTAAAACCTCTGTCCCTTATTTACTTTTACAGTATGCCCGGGAAGAGAAACAGCTGGCACATTGTATGTTTTTTTATTTTTCGGAAAATGGACTGGGAGCGAAAGAAAAACGTAAAATGTACCAGCTGCTTCTCATCCCGGGCATACTGTAAAAGTCAGTTAAGGGACAGAGGTTTTATTGGCGTTTTTGTGGGCGATAGGCTGACCCCCTGTCACTGCAATAGACTCGCTCCATCAATATAATACCTCCTTTGTCAGATAGCCTTATAACCTCTGGTGTTCTGCCCACCCCATAAGGGATACAGGCGTGAAGTTATGAATGTCACTAATCATCATTACGAATAAAATCACGCGGGCATCATCTACTAGATGTAAAACCGTTTTCAGGGTTCCGTACGCCGAAAGACAATACGCAAGGATATTTTAAGTGCGCGAGTACGGCTCGCACTTGACAGTTTTTTATGTAATTCAATTCCTTTGTCTCTCAAGCCAGACTGTATGACGCCATCAGCACACCTACCTAATATGAACCAAGCTTATAAACATAGAGGTACAGTCAGCCAAAAAAGTTCTAGCACCCTAAGTTTGATCGCCCGCTTGCGGAATCATCTTATTTTATAAAACTGTTCGGCTGCCTTATCACGTAAATATTAGCGATCAGCAATAATCCATTGCTTTACATCGTATTATGTAAGCGATAGCTGTTTAATCGTTCGTTGATCGCAGAATGCATTTATTGCTACGATACTAGCGCCAAAAACGATTTGGTAGCTAAAAAAGAATCTAATCAAATGTGAAACAGATGTTTGCTTTTAAAATTTCGCAGAAAAGTACACACGAAAAGTATGAAAGACAAACGGATTATATGCACTTTTAGTACATCGATTGTACGATAGAGGCAGCACAGTCGTCAGATTGCTATGGCTTTGTTTCTGCTGTAACGTAATACGAATTAGTTCTGCTCTTGCAAGTTACGTGATAAGGCAGCCGTTACTGACTGATGCTCGTATTACAGAACGAGACTTAATACTCGTTTCACGTAAGCGTTGTTCACCAGCTGATTCTTGACTTGAGCTTTAGTCTTATTACAAAACAATTATCAAAACCAGATTACCTGAAACTAGTTTCAAATATCTGACTCAGTTGATACTGGGTTTTCTTTGAAAAAAATTTGTTTCCCATTACATTTAATAACAAAAACTAATGGTCTGTTACGTTATCCGCAACGTTTAGATTATAATGTCTTATAAATTGCGTTAAATTCTATATGATATACGACAAAATTGCCAATGTTTTGAATTATTTATCTGTTTTTCGATAGAAGCAGTACGGTTAAATTATAACTGTCGCTTCTTTTTACTATGAAAATATATTTATATTTATCACTCAAAAATAATACGAAACGTAAAAGCTAAATGTAATGTTGCCAACTACTAAGTAAAGTCACTTAAAATTATAAATTCCAATATAGTTTTTATTTACAAAAAAGCAACTTCAAACTTGTTTTAAAAAGTTCAAAGTTGTTATAAAAATATTATCATAATGGTCAATATCACTGAAGTGTAGTTAATACAGATCACTATTAAAGAAGGCACGAATCGCGTACCTATCTAGTTTTTCTCTAAGCCACAGTTCACAACATCAAAAACTTATTTTGAAGTACGCTCAAGTATGGTAGACAGCACACTCAAGTGAATACAGTTGTGAAACTAGTTTCAATCATTGGCATATGCATAAGTAAAGTTCTATAATAAGCGTGAACACAGTTCAAATCATTTAGTACTCAAGTGATATCTGGTCATTGAATCTAGTATTAGGCAACGTTTTGTAATAAAGAAAGTCGTTGATACTAGTTTCAAAACCAGTATCAATACATGAGTACTATTCTGTAATACGACCATGAGTGACTGACAGAAACTTTAGTTGTAGCTGTACGTATATAGCTATGTTACAGCTGGGCGTAGAGAGCTGAAATTTGGAACATCTTTTTAGTTTGTATGAATAATCTTATTCCTTGAGTGCACGGATCTGATATTTAGAATAAAGGTTCTTCAATGTGAGTTGAGCCAAATGAAAGGAATTCCGAAAATTCCCACTGGAACAGGAAATATAGGACTTAGAAGTTTGTGTGCTAAATCTCAACTCTTGAGTGCACGCATGTGTCTGGTTGTATTTAAGGAGTTTTTTAAATTCCCAAAGGAAGTGTAGTTTAGTTAGCACATACGAAGTAGCGGGAAATGGCTCGTAGGTGATAAAGATTAGTTTTGATTATAAAAGACCTAAATTGTTTGACAACATGTAAATTTCAGGTTTCTTTATCAAATAGAATTTGGTTCCCGTAGGAATTTCGGGAATTCCTTTCTTAGTGCTCCCCCATAACCTCTAAGGATTGTATGTTCCAGCTCTCTACGGCCAGTATTTTGGCTGTGCGTTGTCTGTCAGTCAATGAGTCTGTAACGGAAGAGATTTATATATTAAGATTATGCATCTCTTTCGGTGTTGTCTAGTTTGAACCCTGCATATTACTAGTCTAGAAAACCAGATCAAAATTGGTGCACCACTATCTTTGCCGACTGTACTTTTGCTTTTTCTAAGTTGTCGTATTTAGTTACCAATCTTGACATGTGGTATAATTAACTAAATTAGGTATCAGATACTAATGTATATAATAAATCTGATTTTTTTTTAATAAATCACTTATTTGTACAGAAATATCGTGTGTATTTACATTTCACATCACATTTACATTGCAGTAATGTTCATTGAATGGCGATACGCATTTTTAATAAATTGCCATCAAAAATAAAAGAAAGACCTAGAAAAAAAATTTAAACTGCCCTATTTAATTTATGCTTAAGAAAAATGTACCTACTGTAGCGTTAAAGAATATTTAAATGACATAGTATTATAATTCACTTTATTGATTCAATATTAATTTGTTTTTTTTTTTTAATAATATTACTGTTGACATTATAAGATAAATATTTTTAACATTAACACTATAGAATACTTTTTGACTTATTTCAATACTAGCCACCGCGCGCGGTTTTACCCGCGTAACTTGTGATCCCGTGGGAATTTTGGGATAAAATATAGCCTATAACCTTCCTCAAGAGTTGGGCTATCAAATGCAAAAAGTTTCCTCCAAAACACTTCTATAAGGTGTATTACTTTTTTATAAAGAAATTCTAATGGTATCAATAGCTCGTTTTTAATATGAACAAACTTTATTTAACAAATAAGAGTCAAATATAGTTTTATTATTGTAAGCAAGTCGTTGTTTCGTTTATTCCTTTGTCTAGTCTCGAGAGACTGCGTGACGCGTTGTGCCACGCTAAACTGTTCTAACAATAGAAACTCTATACCTAACTATACAAATAATACTTACATGTCCCTTCTTTACACCTAATATTAAATAAAACTAGAGATAGGACGACATAGCCAGAAGGATTTTAAATAATAAATCTAATATATAAAATTCTCGTGTCGCAGTTTTCGTTGCCATACTCCTCCGAAACGGCTTGACCGATTTTGATGAAATTTTTTGTGCTTATCCGGTATCTATGAGAATCGGACAACATATTTTTTTTTTTATTTATATGGCAAAACAACGTTTGCCGGGTCAGCTAGTAATAATATAAATAAATCCCCAGATAATCCTAACTACCCCAAATGGGATACAATGCAGCGAACTAGGGGGAACCTGGAATATAAATAAGAAGACAGAAAGAATAAGAAACATATTTATTCGGCATAACAAAGAAAAACGAACAAAACAAAAATCAACAAAAAAATAAATACAATATTAAAAATGCCGAAAGGGCGCAGCTCAGCATAGTGCCATCAGCCTTGACTGTGGTGCTGATTTTCAGCCGCAACCTAAAAAATACACATAGGTATAGATAAACTCCCAGACCGGGAACATTTTAAGCTATTGCATAGCTTCTATCGCGGGCCTTGAGCGTAGGGACCGAGTCCAGAAATTCCGTAACGAAAAAAACCTCCGACCGGCACAGCGGTGATACTTTGATTTCATAACTTTACATGCGGGCTTTAATAAACAATCAGCGCCGTCTACTAGGAACTTGTGGAACTTCATATTAGATCAAACATTACTGCATTAATAAAATAAATAAATAATTATAATTGCATAAGTAGATAAAAAATGCTATGCAATAGCTTTACCGCGGCAGTCTCCGAGTGCCACACGACTTTTTTTTTTTGTTCTGGGCGGGAATCCTACCGGCCACCACTGGCATCTGAGGCAGATAGGTTTACTCTATCGCCAAAGTGGTCGTAAATCTGTTGTGGCAAGGCTGATAACTCTCAAAACGGAATTGCAGCCCGCGTAGGTTGGGCTTAAAATGGGTCTGCTGCCCTTGGATACACGCTTCATGAAAGGACCCTTTCAATTTCCGCATGACATGAGGAGTGGCGTGTGGCGTCGCCTTAAGAATAGCGCTTCACCATCTCTTCCCGTGGGTGTCGTAAGAGTCGACTAAGGGACAAACCAGAGGACGGGTAGCAGCGTCCTTTTGTGTATATTCACATCACACTGCGATCGCCAACCCGCCTGCTAAGCGTGGCGATTACGGCATTTCCCCCCGAATTATGAATCGCATACAAAGGCCCCGGCCCCTAGTACCCGGCGGTCCCGCTAGGGACCGACGACCTGGTCAAAGTCGCCGGTGAACGCTGGATGAGGGCGGCGCGGGACCGAGCGACGTGGAAGGCCTTGGGGGAGGCTTATGTCCAGCAGTGGAAGTCTACAGGCTGTGGAACATGATGATGATGATGGATGATGACATGAGGGCCGCAGCAGGCCTTCATATTTACAAGTCTGACAGTCACCACCCAGCACTGATCCAGCTTGGTGGGTTACGGATTGGGATGCGAAGCAGGTTAATAACGATTTTAACCACGCGGTTAATTATGCGTTTTCATTGTTAACGGTTAATTAACCGCATTATATGCTTTTTACGGTTAAATACCACCGCGAGATGTCGCTAACGGATTGAAATGTGTATCGCAAGTTGCGCGATGATGCCAGCTTCGACTGGCAAAAAAAGTCGGTTTAAATTCTTATCTCAAAAACTACTGAATCGAGTTTGATGAGATTATAGTTTACCCTAAGTTGAACAATACCTAGTACAACAAAAAAGAATTACTGAAATCGGACGTGTAGTTCCGGAGATACACGAATACAAACATAATACACTATTGAAACTTGGCACATTTGTTCAGACTTTGATATAGACTAACATATACGAAAACTGGGCAATTCTGGAAATATTACATACATACGGGTGAAATTGATAACCTCCTTTTTTGAAGTCCGTTAACAAGAAAAGAAAGAAAAACTTTATCCTTTTTAGTCGTCGCTGTCAGATATTTAACCGGTAATAACTGCATTTTATCGGTAGCTAACCATAAATTTGGTTAATTAACGGTAGCTTACGGGTTTTTTACAACTAGAGTTACGGACCAAGGTTCTGGTTAGGGGTAGAGACTCATAGCCTTGCAGTGGGAGAGTTATAAAGAGTCGTACATACATAACGACACGCCTGTATCCCTTATGGGGTAGGCAGAACACCAGAGGTTACAAGACCATCTGATGTCACGTTTGACAAATTTGGAGGTATTATAAAGATGGAAAGAGACTATTGTAGTGACAGGGAGTCAGTCTATCGCCCACAAAAACGCCAACCTATCTGCCTCAGATGCTAGTGGTGGTGGCGGGTTCGATTCCCGCCCGGAACAAAAAAAAAATGTTTCCGGTCTGGGAGTTTATCTATACCTATGTGTATTTATATTCTAGGTTCCCCCTAGTTCGCTGCATTTCTTTATAAACAAAGAGTCGTGTGATATCGAATCTTAATTATTTCAATCCAAGATATTTTCATACAAATACAAATCTATATATATATGTTGCCATGGCAACGCTCATACATTTAAGTGTTTACAAACGAGGATTTTGGATTGACATTCACTTTAAACTGTAATAAGTGTCGGGAAACAAACAAAACGAAAAGAAGCGTTACTCTCAAAACACGATAGAATTAATCATTGGACAGTTACTTAGTACCGAGTCTGTGGGCTTGGGTATACCCCTGGCTTAGTCACAACAAAATCTTTATTCGCGAGTCCATTCCGTCAGTTACAATGCCAACTCAATTAATACCGAGCTACTATCGACCGTCAGTCTGAGATACGTCAGCGCACCTAGCCGTCCTAACCTTATCTCTGTCACTTGCCATCATCCTACTTCAAGATACAACCTATGGCGCTGCAATCGAATGTCAGTCATTCATTGCATTTAGCGCCCTCTTTAACAGTACTACCAACATACTTCCGCTACCATGAAGTCATACAAACATCTTAATATCGCAAACTCATCGTTATCGCCAACATAAGTCATATTCAACTCAGATCAAACATTGTAGCTTGAGTGAGACCCACAAAGTAGGTTGAATTGAAAGTAGGTTAGCTCTACTTTTTATACATCTGTGCTTACACACAAAAGAATTGCACCTACGTACCTACTTAAATGAATACTTTGTTCTACCTACCGAGTGACGTTATGTCGTCAACTGAGTGTAACGAAATGACCTATTTAACCGACTAAAAAAGGAGGTTCTGTATTTGACAATCAAACGCCTTTACACGTACGCGATTTTTACAAAAACAGTTATCCTTTTTGAATTAAAGATAGCCCTTTTAACTTTTCTCGCGGTTTCATCCAGATTTTGTAATTATTACAAAATTTCAGCTAAATCCATCCTATCTTTTCCACGTAGAAAGTATCAAATATCCATCCATACATCAACACACACAATTTTTCACTTTTGTAAGAAAATTAAAATTACAAATGAATTACTTTACAAAGTACATATTGTCACTAAGCCCTTCGTACTGGGTTCACAGGTTCAAATCAATCAGGACCCTCCATGCCCTATTTATGTCTTGAACTGTCGACTGATGACTTCAAGCCCTTTTAACTTTTACCCAAAGTGGGTACAGATTACTTATATTATAAATTTGGTTGCCACCCAACCCAAAGAATAGAATAGAATATGAAAAATGTACTAAATAAAAATACATAATTTTCAGTTATTTAAGAATTTTACATGCAAACTTAAAAATATTGGGTATATGGAATCACGGAAGTATGGCTCTAAGGATTTGGATGAAATTTGGCAAAGTGATAGTCTAGAGTCTGGAATAGCACATAGGCTACTTTTTATATTGATATTCTGACGGGATTTTAAATTAAGCGGGTAAAGACGCGAGAAACTGCTGGTAAAGAAAATTCCGCCTAGCAACAAACAGTATTATGTATGTCAAAGAGGGGGGGCGTGACGTCACGATGCAATTATTACCCACTTTGACACTGGCCATTATTAAATTAGCAACCTTAACATGTAACGTTAGAGTTGATTTTCCAAAATCCAATTACAAAAACACGTCACCTCGACTGCGATATGGAAATAGAACGGTTTAAATGCGTTTGGTTTTCAACTGGATATGGTTTTTAAGTGATGGGGCTTAGGTGTAGTTTTCTTTGTTTGTGTTGTTCTGTTGCGTTATTTCGCGCGTGACCTTCAAGGCCTCGTGTTTCGAAGTGCGTTTGAATTTAATTTGATCGCATTATCTTCGGATGTCCGTATGGTATCATCCAAAGATTTAAATCCATAGATGCGCCCTTTCAGTACAAAGAACTAACGAAATATTGTCATTACCGAAAGAGGTGCAGGCACAAGTCTTGTGACAGTCTCAAATGAGCGCTTGTCAAGCACGTTCACATAGATTATTTTGTTTAAAATATTTACATAAGGACTTAATTATGCTGTCTTGTTCATTTTGGGCGTGTAAAAATACAAGTCGCAATACAAACAAGGATAAAGGTGTTACTTTTCATGCGTTAGTATTTAATAATATTATTTAATACATTGTCGGGCAAGGAAGCGCTCGGCTGCCAAAGAATAAGTAATCAGATAGTAAATAAAATATCAACTCAATACTTAATGTAACCTATTAAAATCATAGAAAACCAGTGAAGTTTTTATTTTTTTTCACAAAGCCGTCGTATTTTTTGACTATTTTATGGAAATAGAAAAATATATTGGGTTATTCTTCTATTCACATATTTTTTATCACAACGGTTTTCAGTAATAATTTTCTTATTCTTAATTGTTGTAGACCATCAAAAAATATCAATGAAACTACTAACATTCGCGGGAAAGATATTTCTAACACTATATCAATATTGACCCAATACGATGTAAACTGCAAATTTATATCGAACATTTTAGATACAAATAATACACTGAAATTTCCAAGCAATTCGTAGGATATACAGAGTGACTGTTGGGAACACTTTCGGAATTCGAGGAGAGTGATAGTTTGAGGTCATACTCAAAGAGAAAAAATTAAATAAAAAATAAATTTTAATTATTTAATGAGTAAATGAGTAAAACCGAAAGTTACAGAATTCATTACGCAACGCATAAAACACTGGTACAGACGTACGCACGGCGTTATCAACACAGTATAGGTAGTTAGGTATAGACGGCTTCACGAACGGTCCTCGAACTAGTAAAACTTTTTATTTATTTATAGGAAATTCTGCTGAAAAATTAAGTAGTAGCTACTTAATTTGCATAATTATTATGCTCAGAATCAAGTACAGAGTGCTCTCCTTCAATATCTAAAATATGTCACCAGTCACCCTGTATACTGGGCACTTAATTTTTCACTAACATTGCCTATAAATAAATAAAGCTTTGTTACTATGTACTTGACTTACGTCTGAGTCAATCGCGGCACGTGACCTGGCACGCGGATCGCTGCAAATGCGAGTTTAACAATGCGTTGCGTAATGAATTCTTTAATTTTCGGTTAAGTTTACTCAGTAAATAATTAATATTTATTTTTTATTATATTTTTTCTCTTCATGTATGATCTTAAACTATTTTTTAATGATCCTCAAACATCTTGAAATGGACTAACCCACCCATATTTTTATAGAGATTAATTTATGAAATTCTAGCTTTTGGTTAGACATGAGTGCGACAATACATGTACCTAACGTATTTTAGTTTTTTATTATTTTTTTTGCTACCCAACCTGATATACCGGGTGACTAGTGGGGCACTTTTGAAATTCAAGACTTGGTACATGTATTGTCGCACTCATGTCTAACCAAAAGCTAGAATTTCATAAATTAATCTCTATAAAAATATAGGTGGGTTAGTCGTTCCTGCTTGCGATTTGTTTGATTTTTGTCTATAATCCGAAAAATTCATACGATCCCATATAAAAAAAAAAACAATTTGATAGCGAAAGCAAACTAAATTCTATGAATTGACATAATGCTAGAGTCTATTTTACAAAGTAATATATTCGACACATTACATACACATTCCCAAGAACAGCCCGCGACTTTTAATCATAGAGTTTTAATAATAAAAGTAATAATTGATAATTATAAAAATGTAAGACTTCATTATTTACATAAACAAACACAAACAACAGAACGCCAAAAATTCATAAGTAGGTGCTTTTTGCTGGTACTTAAGTAAACAATCGTGTAGGTATGATTTTAATAAATAAACGATTTATAAATATTTATCTTTATTTTTATTACTCTGTAATCCTTTATAACTGTTTAGGCGTGTTTCTAGCGTGAGTTACATCTGATCTTATTCTATGACGTTTGTTGACGTGGACGCGCCGTGCTTGTGTGAGTAAAAATGACAACCTTTAGACACGTACAGGCCTATCTATGGATTTAAATCTTTGGTATCATCGATGAAAAAATGATTTAAAAATCATATTGGGGTTAATTTGACAATAATATCCCCTAATTTTGAGTTCCTCTTATGTTTAATTAGCGGACTTCATACTCAACAGTTGCTAACAAAATCAGTTGAAGCCTCCAAAGAATAATGTTCATAGCTGACCTATCAGATTTTTGACAACTCATGAAATGTATTAAAACAACATATTATGTTCAGTTAATATCAAATCATTTACTTATATTAGAAACCGCAGCAAGGATTTTAATATTTCACCCTCTCAAGTTACTCAATAAACTACTAGTGTCATCCAATTGAAATGAAAATCCCGATATCGTTTCTAAGATATTAAATCAAGTCTACACCAATAGTTTAGATATAAACAGGCAGCATTTCAATGACAATATCATCTTTATACATTCACATACCTAACAAAAAGTAGTTTTACAGGTCAGAGACTGTATGGACCGTGTACATATCTATACATATAATAAAATGGTAGGAAAGTCAAAACTGTACATTGAATATTCTTTTAAAAGAATACTTGGGGTATGATCTACAATCGAAACAGAAACAAAAAATATAGTTTTTAGAATTTTTGTCTGTTTGTCTGTTTGTCTTTCCGGGATAAACTCAAAAAGTACTGCATGGATTTACTTCAAATTTGGCATGAAGATAGTTAAGAAGTCGGGTCAACATATAGGCTACATATTATCACGCTAGCAGTGTTATTACCGTAGGTGCGTTTGGTGCTGCATAGCGTTCACGCAGACGACGTCGCGGGCAGCAGCTAGTCTTTGATATAAGAAAGACCAAAAATTAAAAGAGTGAAATGTCAATCTCCTAATGAATATAGGTGTGTCCAAATTTCAGCTCCGCTCTAATAGGCTGCACGGCACGTTTTCTGTCAACCACTCAGTCAGTAATCAACCACTCAGTCAGTAAAGCCCCAGCCAGACTGTTGAAAACACGTTGAAAACTAATGCTTCCAACCAAGATTAAGGAAGGTTAAGTTGTTGGCAACAAATTTCGAGTCATCCACACTGTTACAAACGTTGGTTGCAAACAAGGAGACAAACAAGAACGTTATTTGTTATGCGTAATTTGTTTTCAACAGCTGTCTTCACTGTTGTAAACTAGCAAGGTCACCTTGGTTTGATGTTTTGTTTCCAACAGTCTAGCTGGGGCTTTACGGAACAGTTTTGCTCATACAATTTTGATTATAGGTTATAGGATTATATTTTGATTGCTTCCGTGCTAGACTGGGAGCGTACAACGTAACATCCGCTTCTCTGTCAGACAGAGGTTTTATTGGCGTTTTTTGTGGGCTATAGGCTGACCTCCTGTCACTGCAATGGAGAAGAAAACGAAAAGCTCTAAATAGATGTCGCTTCATACGCTTGACACATAACAAGCTATCAAATGAACAAGTTGTAATCGAAATTGCTTGTTCTGCGTTCTATTTTGGGGTAAACCTATAAAATACTGTAAGCACATGTACTTATCAAAATATGAAAAATGTGGACCGTAATATGTACATTTCCACAAAAGCTTAAATCAAGTAACATCCACAACTTCCGCATGTGTATATCCTCAGAGAAACTGTGGTACCTATCCATTTTCTATAAAACTTATGACTACGCAATGATGCATTTCTAATTTTTTGATCAAAATCACTATAAAATTTACTTTTACCTTGGTATTTGACAGTTGTTATGGGTCAAGCGTAGTTCTCTACCCCATAGTCTCTCTCCATCTTTATAATTCCTCCAAACTTGTCAATAATGTGACATCAGATTCCGCCTACCCCTAAAGCCTCTGGTGTTCTGCCTACCCCATCAAATTCAAAGCCTAAGGGATACAGACGTGATGCTATGTAAAGATTAAAAGGGCCATTTTACACACCTTAGCGCATGTTGCGCATACGCATACAACTTTGCAATGGCCTAGAAGCAGTCAATCACAGTACCCTGCCCTGACGCAATTTTTGTAACCACTTCTGTTACGAATAAATAAATTAGTGGTTTAATTTAGATCAGGTGTACTGTTAGTGAAAGGAGGCCTTGTGTTGTACCTACAGGGTGTTGAGTTTTATTTATTTTAATATAATATTATTATTAATAGCAGCTTCAAGTGTCTACATACAAATATAATTTTTTCATACAAATAGGTAGGTATGGCTTATAAAGCTCGAGAATTGGGCTATCTATAGCAAAATGATAATTTCAAAACCGATGAGTTGTTTCAGATATTAGGTCCTTTTTAAACAACAAATTACAATGTTTTATAAGTATAGTGAATCTATTTGCAGTTTACTCCCGTGGAAATTTATTTAATTAAATGTTTTCTAATCCTGAAAGTCAGGGTTCAGAGTTCCTTTGACCTTTAGGCTTCAAACTGGACGGCTGTCGCTGCCGTCCAGTTTGTAGCTTTAGCTCTGGCCATGCAGTTTTCATGCCGAGTCTTCGAGCTGAAGTTTAAGAAGTCTGAAGCTTGTCAAATATAAACATAACAGGTTGTATCTATCTCATATTAAGTGGCTCCTTGGCTGGTACTCTCTACTGTTCTACATAATAGCCACAATAATAGAAGGGTTTTTTTTTTTAATTATTATTTAATGAAGATGGTTCGTTTGTCTTCCATGCCACTCGGTAGAAAGTTGCTATGAGTGTGTATTCAGGAGGTACTTCCGCCTGACCACCACTTAATTCATTTTTACTTGTACTCAAAAAAAAGAAGCGCTCTCCCCTACCCGGTGGCCTTAAAGTTTAATTTTACACAATACATGATGCGTCACTAAACTGCGAAGTGCAGATAACTATCAAAATCGCTTTCCTAATTATTGAAATCTTAAAGAAGGCGCGGCTTGGCAACATAGAAATGTTCATGTGACATTTTTCTTAGATGATCTATGAGGTGGCTATGGCGTTACACGTTCATAACAACAATCTATGCCAACAGTTCACTAGTAAAATTACAAAATAAAAAAAAATATTTCTGTCACTCACACAACATTATCTAGCCCAAATTAAGTTTCTTAAAGAACTTGTGTTGTGGATACTATAACTGATACACATATATTGAATGATAACATATTTTTTATTAGAATAAACTTAAATAAAGATATAAACATCCATGACTTGACGACTAATATCTGTGTTCATCACACAAATATCCGCCGCCGCCGGGATGCGAACCCAGGATCTCTGGCATAGAAGGCAATGTATGTTACCGCTACACCAGCCGGTCGTCAAATAGTTTTCAAACTTCAGCCTTGTTTCGGCAACGCTTCATTAATTCTACTTTTTGTTATTAATTGAATATGTCCATGAACCTACATGCTACTTACTTTCATAATAGATAGGTACTTATATAAAAAAAAATCGCTCACCCTGTATACAAGTATGATAATTCACTTAATGTAAATAGTGGAAAAGTCAACAATGCTTAAGTTAACATAGTAATCCTATTACATACATTACTGTTCTAATTTTACATTGCTCGCTTCAAGTATATATATGTACTTATGTACCTACTTATGTATAAGGTTTCATACTATTACTTATTCTGTGGTTTCATATAATGTAAGTAGGTTATTAATTGAGTTTTTAGGAGATGTTTTTTTCAACCGACTTTAGAAAGGAGGTTCTCAATTCCTGTGTATGTTTATTCCGCGTCAATTCCACATAGATTTTGATAATCTTTCTTCTTGTTAATCTTAGCTTACTTTAAATGTAAAAGTTTGGATGGTTGGATGTTTGTTTCTAAATCACGGCAGAATGGCTTAACGGATGTGTATGAAATTTTGTATAGCGATGGTGTACAATTTATTGAATCAGGCGTTACTTTGCGGAAATCCATGACAACTACGTTAACAAAGTTACCTAAGGCGACATATTGAAAAAATGCATTGACTTTCATCGCAAACTATGAGAATATGTCATGACGAGTGGATCTGACATTTTGATATGTGTAAATTCATATCTTTATCTAAACTTTGCCTGCTCAAAAACATGATTTGATGATTTTGACTCGATAGTTTTATTTTTCGAAAACACGTCTAAAAACATACTTTTGTTAAAATTACTACGTAGTTATGCAATTTATATGCTAAAATTTAATTAAATTCAATCTTCACATTATTGTTCGGACTTTGGTTGCTCAAAATTTAAATAGCATTTACCGTTATTTTTTTGTCGATTTTTGAAACGATTTCAGTGTCTGAGCGGTGTGATGGTGGCGATTTCTATGCAATACGCGACCTTATGTCGGCGTGTTAAGGTGCTAAGATTTCAAGAAAAAGATGATGTGTCGTCTTAAGTCGCGGAATTAGCAAAGTAACTTTGTTAAAGTAGTTGATGGTGTGTCCAGAATATAGCAAAAAAGGCTATTCTATGTTTTTCTTTCGCTCCCGGTCCAGCATGGAAGGTTTAATTTACATACATACATACATACATAACTCCACGCCTGAATCCCTTACGGGGTAGGCAGAACACCAGAGGCTATGAAACCATCTGAGGTCTCGTTTGACAAATTTAGAGGTATTATAATGATGGAGAGAGGCTATTGCAGTGACAGGGGGTCAGCCTATCGCCCGCAAAACTGGTTTCATTTATTTAAAAGTAATTAAGCATTGTAAATGCAAAAACTTTAAAATATTATTAAATTATCAAACAGTTCGACGTATAACAGTTCTTACTCACGCCGCCGTCTTACTCGCGGCGAGCGCTGGGGTCGAGTTATGTGTTATGTGAATACCAATTATGTCACTCGGCGCTGACGCATCGACGAACTCGACGCTGTTGTTTAGGAGAATAGCCCTGCTTATAAGAATCATGTAGTGCGTAACCGCTGTTACGCTCGAAACTGAATTTGCCTCCTCCATTGTTTTAGAGGTCAAATTAAACCGCCTTCATATTTATTGCCATTGAAATAAAACCGGTTTGGAGCACATCGGTTATAGATACGATGCTAAAGCCATAACGGAGATAGGCAGAACCTTTTTCAACCGACTTCCAAAAAAGGAGGAGGTTCTCAATTGGTTTGTATGTTTTTTTTTGTGTCTTTGTTACACGATATTTCAGTCAATTATGAATTGATTTTGAAAAGAAATAGTTGGCCCATTGAAATTTCATCGAAATCGGTTGAGCAGTTCATTGAAAATTTCGAACTTTTGAAAAAATATATAAGATTTCGGAGAATGTTTACGTTTTGACGTGAAGTCGGTTTTTTTAATGCTCTGCATTAGTTGATTATTATATAAATAGGTAATCCACGAATGCAGAGCATTAAAAAACCGAGTGCAATAACATTCTTTAATCCTTGTCAAAACTTTGGCAGAAGTATAAGATCACCTAAGTCACTTATGTTTTTCGACACAAAATTTTTAAATTTTTCGAAAAGTACTCAAACGATTTTTTATATGGGACCAACTCTGAAGTATCCTCTATCATATAAAATAAGAATATTTAAAATCGATTCATAATTGTCCAAAAAATCGCGTAATAAATATACAAAAAACATACACACGAATTAAGAAATATAATAATAAAATCCCCAGACAATCACACCAACTACATGGCCCCAAAGTAAGCATAGCTTGTGTTATGGGATACCATATAGCGAACTAGGGGGGAACCTAGAATATAAATACATAAATAGATAAGCACCCAGACACGGAACTTTTTTTTTTTCTGTTTCCGTGCGGGGATCTAACCCGCAACCACTGGCGTGTGAGGCAGATAGTTTTACCCCAACGCCATAGTGGTCGTTGTTTGTTTGTTTATTTAAAAGTAATTTATTTTACAAACTGACAAACATATAATTCAGCTTATAAATTAGCACTTATTTGTATACTTTACTTACACAAAATTAAAATGTCTTCTATAGGTGCTTATGTCTTTTCCATAGGTACTAATATCTTTCCATAACTCTGCTGTGAACTAGGTTTGTTTCATCAGACAACGTCATTTAGATATCTACCAGCAAGAGCAGTGATACATTAGGTATATTATATCAAATAACAAAATTATAAATATAAATCTGCGTGTCCTGTAACGTGTAGGAAACCACAGAATATGTTATTTCATGTTGTTCAACTAACATGTAATATTATGTATTCTTGAGACAACTAACATGTAATATATTATATACCATTTGCGAAGTAGTCATTACAATTATAGCTTATTTTATGTGGCAGGACCTATTTATTTTATTGTGTTTCATAAGTTTCTTTAAATATTGCTCATAAGAACATATTGAACTCGATTCGACATTATGCTACTGTTACACATGCTTAAAAGCTTGCTGTTTAGTATGCTCAATGCGAACGTGCTTTGGAGCAGTTTACATTTGCTAGCAATAAGCATGCTAGTTTGAAGTATGCTTATAGATTTAAGTATGAACATCTGATTGATACTAGCATGCTTATTTTACGATTACGATTAGCATAAGCAAACCTGTTTAGACGCGCTTAGGGTGTGCTAATCAATTTTGGACCACATGGGTGCTTTTATAAAGGAACAGATTACCGGTACGGACAAACCTGTGCGGGTCCGGTTCCTTTATGAAAGAACTTTTATGTTAGCATACATACGGTCCAAAATTGATTAGCATAATAATTTATCTGTACCGGAAACCTGTTTCTTAATGTAGCACACGCCCTTCCACACCCGGACCGATGGTAGCGTGCTCGAAAATCGCAAGCTTGTCGATTAGCGTGCTCAATTGAAGCATGCTTTCGTGCTTGAAATGAGCATGTGTAACAGTAGCATGTGATTCTCTATTCTCAAGTCTCTCTAATGTCAAATTAGGTGACGTCAAATTCAACAGTTGCTAACAAATCTGATATTGACACTTCTAAGTTTGACATGAGAGATACTTCAAATGAGAGGTTTTCTGACAGCTCATTAAAAAAACAAAACGGTACAAAAAGCTTCGATAGATGGCGCTTTACAAAAGGCGAAGTCTTGTCTGTCATATAGCCATTTATTCCACACTCAGGAATTGAACTTATAAATAAATCTAGAAGATAGATACCACTTACCTACATCTATACTAATATATAAAGCTGAAGAGCTTGTTTTTTTGTTTCTTTGTTTGAACGTGGTAATCTTAGAAACTACAAGTGGGATTTGAAAAATTCTTTTTGCATTTGATAGCCCAACTCTTGAGGAAGTTTATAGGCTATATTTTATCCCGAAATTCCCACGGGATCAAAAGTTACGCGGGTAAAACCGCGCGCGGTGGCTAGTTATTGTATACAGACCTACGACTTCGGCTTTTTAAAAGTGGCATCAGAAAATTCCTCAATACAGATTGTAAAGTCTAATACGGACAATGGCAATTATTATATGCTGAAGATAGCTTGCGAATCTCTTTGAAAACTCTCTTGTTTGTTACCCAGAAAAGGAATTAGATTAGTAGGTCGTAAATTTATTTAAGGGCGTCTTGTAGCGCGAAGCGTAATTCCATACTTCCCGCTCAGATAATTTCGCCAACGTGAGCAAGAAAAATTACGTTTAACTGGTTTATTTTATAAAATTAAAACTATTAAAAAATGTTGCTTTACCCATCGGTTAAGAGAAGTCCGCTTTAGATTTTTATGTAAATTTTACATGAATCCATTACGGCATTTCGTAGCAATATCCGTTTGAAATGGTAAATTAGTGCTATGTTTGTGACCTTTTTTTATCGAGCCAATTTTAATTAATCTTGTTTCTATCTTTACACAGCGGTTGGTTATATGGTTAATTTTTGTGAATATTTTTTCAGACTTAACATGTGCACATTACTGACTTGGTATATTATCCTCGCCTTAAAAGGGCTGCCCTAAACTTACTCAGCCTGGAATCAAACCAGGCCAGCTCACCATAACCCCACGGAAGCTCCGATGTCGTCAGAATATTATAAACACGACATCAAAATAGCTGTACGCATTACTAACTCTCCAATAAAAATTCTACAACAATCTTAATGACTACGTAGCACGAGCGAAAATAACAAAAACGATGTTACTGTAAATGTGACGTCAACTGTACCACAACAAAAATCATCTGGAACGCGCGTGCAAGAGCGAAACGTCTGCATTGCCAAACTTTAACGTGTTAGAAAGGGATGGAGTATTGTTTGACAACATTGCGTTGTGTTTTTTTAGCGTAGTCTTCCGCATTGAGAATATTTATGTTGTATGAATTAACGGCTTGTTTGATGCGTAAAAGAAATCGTGGAATAGAATATTATGTGTAATTAGGAATGTTAAGTTTTACTGTACGGTTAAGTGGTGGCAGTTTTTATAGGTTTTATAGAGTTTTCCTGATTTGGTTCTTCGTTCTTTCTGTTTAGAGAAGAATATTAATCAACTTGTTACTTGATTCGACCGAAAATTTGCTTTTTTTAAGTCTGTCTAATATCAAAGTAGGTGCATTCAAATTTGAATTGCTTCCATGCTGGACTGGGAGTGAAAGAAAAACGTAGAATGTGCCAGCTGCTTCTCTTCCTGGGCATACTGTAAAAGTCAGTTAAGGGACAGAGGATTTAACGGCGTTTTTGTGGTATAGGCTGACCCCCTGTCTCTAAAATAGTTTCCATCTTTTTAATACCTCCAAATTTGTCAAATGTGACATCACATGGTCTTGTAACCTCTGGTGTTCTGCCCACCCCATAAGGGATACAGGCGTGACGTTATGTATGTATGTGAATTCAGACCCGATAGATGCTAACAATAATCAACTAATGCAGAGCATTAAAAAACCGACTTAACCTCAAAACTTTGGCTGAATTACAAGGTCGTCAATTTATAAATATGCTCCGATTCATACATAATTTATTAATTTTTTATCCTCTATCATATGAAACAAGAATATTAAATCGATTGATAATTGACCAAAAAATCATGTAACAAAGACACAAAAAAACATACACACGTGTTGAGAACCTCCTCCTTTTGTAAGTCGGTTGAGGAACTGATTTTGAAGGCTCGAAGTTTGCAAGAGAGATTTGAAATTAAAGAAAATTGCAGACGCTGGAGCATCGTCGTAAGGTTGCTTGTTTGACAGTATTTTATCGGCTACATTTTGGTGAGTGTGCGAGTGCTCTTGGCCAAATTGAACCCACCCCTTTTTACCATCGGACTACCAGACGCAGACAGAACTTCCATCCCTATATAGTGGATTTACCAAGAAGTCGAACAAAACGCTTCGATAGTTCCTTTTTGGTACGGATTGCCAAGGTATGGAACAATCTGCCTGCGTCTGTTTTTCCTGACCACTACAGTACTGGAACTTTTAAGTGTCGAGTGAATAGGTTTCTCGTGGATAGACGTGTAACACTATAGTCTTCATGCGCACTTTCCATCAGGTGGCATGGAAGACAAACGTCCTATCCTTACAATATAAAAAAAAGAGTAATATTGAAGACAGCCCACAGCGTGTTAGGCTGCAAAGTGGACGGCAGCGACAGCGAGAGCGACAGCGGCGCGCGACACGAAAAGTATTGAGTTTATTTTTTTATTTACTAGCCACCGCGCGCGGTTTTACCCGCGTAACTTTTGATCCCGTGGGAATTTCGGGATAAAATATAGCCTATAACCTTCCTCAAGAGTTGGGCTATCAAATGCAAAAAGAATTTTTCAAATCCCACTTGTAGTTTCTGAGATTAGCGCGTTCAAACAAACAAAAAAACAAACTCTTCAGCTTTATATATTATTATAGATTTTTTTCACTTTACTGGTTTCTACAGCACAATCGATAACATAATTACATTTTTTTTTTATTTGGTACACAGAAGCCAATTATAAGAAACCTATTTTGTTATTCAGTTTACAATAAGTTTTAGATAAGTACAAAAAGGGGTACATGCATAAAAGTCAAATACTCAATATAAATATAAAAAATCTATCAATCAATAATAAATCTAAAAGATATGAAATAAAATTATTACAATTAAGTTAAATTAAATCAGAACAGATCAAATGAAATTAAATGAAATCAGCCAAATGAAACTAAATTAAATTTCACAAAATTACACCAAGAGTCAAACGAAATTAAATTAAACTATACTAAATCCAATAAAATTAAATTACATAAAAATAACATCAGAATACATAAAATAAATTTCATTTAAATTAAATCAAATTAAACTGAAAACAATACTATGAAGTCAAATAACATTATTATTAAACAGAGTCAAAACCAGAATGAATTTAACTATACTAAATCCAAAATAACATTAAAATAACGAAACATATAAAATAAATATAAAAGTAAAAGTTCATGTGAAAGTTTATATGAAACCGCGACAAATCACTTCGCTGCCCGCGCCGCTGTCGCTGTCGCTGCCGTCCACTTTGCAGCCTTAGAAAGAGAGCTCGGTTTAAACTTTTAAATATATGGAACGTAATACTTCTCATGGCTAGAGGCGCTCATTATGCATATAACATACATTTTTGAAAGGTGTTTCCCATTTCGAAACCAAGCAATCTGTAAACGCCCACAATGAAGTTTGAAAATATGTGGACTTATTTTTGTTGATTTTCTCTTTATTAATCTTTTGTTCTCTTTGAAATATTAAGAGAACTTCGATCATTTTCTACATGTACAGAAGGCAGCAGATCAAGCGTAACAAATCTGTAAAAAAAATACTTCAATCTGGACTCTATATCCTTAACAAAGTTACAAATTGGTTGGGAAATTTGAGAGATTTGTATCGCTTGATGACGATTCTGTAAATATCCGAACTAGGGATGCAACGATACCGATGCCGATAATCGTAAACCGTAGGTTATCGTTATTTTTGACGATCATCGGTATCGTAAAAAGTATTACGATTTATAACGATTCTTAAAACTAGATTGATGTAAAAAAAACGTGAAAAGGAATGCAAGACAGCATAGATGTTTGCGCTGGCAACACTAATGGCAGTATCTTTCATATTTTTGATTATTTATTTGATTTTTTGCTTATTTAAATGCACCCTATGCAGAGATGGATACAAGCTATTCAAGTTATTAGAGAAAAAATACTGTATTTCCTAATTTGAAAAAAAATGGCCCATAAGTATTTGTCAATCAAACCAGCAACAGTGGATTCAGAAAGATTGTTTTCCACAGCCGGTTTAATCCATACGGATATAAGAAACAGACTCAAACCAGATAATAAAAAAAAATATGTTTCCTTAACAAGAATTTAAAAGAAATTGATTTTAATTACGACATTTAGGTGGTAAATTGTCCTTAAAACTTAAGTAAAGTTGATTTTACTCAATTGACTTGTTTTATTAGATGTAAATTAAATAATCGTAATGCATTCGTTATCGTAATCGCTACTACGATACATTCGTCATTCGTATCGGTATCGTAATAGCCATATCGTTGCTTCCCTAATCCAAACGTGTAATTGGGGGTTCTTAGAATAAGCAAAACGCATATTGAACTCGGTCATTGTAAAGAAATACTTCTTAATTTATTGATATTTTTTTTATTTTACAAATTAAGGCATTAGTTTTTCATGAACTGCCTAACAGGTAAATTGCAAAAAAGATTGACACTCTGAAGAGGTGATAAATTCAGTTCAATTTGTGAATAATTTGACTTATTACAAGTGTATGTATTACCTACGAAATAAGGATTTCAAACTTTGCCATGTCAATAAAAAAAATTACTTAGATCCGTATTAGTTACGAGGTTAAGGTTATGCGAATAAAAAATATTACATTAAATGGCATTAATTGCAGACCCCGCTCAATGTCTAACTATAATACCTTTTATCATTAACTGGCCACCGCGCGTGGTTTTACCCGCGTGACTTTTGATCCCGTGGGAATTTCGGGATAAAATATAGCCTATAACCTTCCTCGAAAGTTGGGCTATCAAATGCAAAAAGAATTTTTCAAATCCCACTTGTAGTTTCTGAGATTAGCGCGTTCAAACAAACAAACAAACAAACAAACAAACTCTTCAGCTTTATATATTAAGTATAGTTATTTGTTAGTGGGCGTTACAATGACATTTGCACCGTAGATATGTCGCTGACTGTACAGTAATATGTATACATTTTCATTGGAATTTGAGCCTTATAACAACGGAATAAGCTGCGAAGTGTATACATGTTAATGCTTGTGACTGTACCTAATGGAAGCAAGGCCGACTTCTATCTTATCATTTGTTTCAATACTATTATATCAGCTGTTCAAAGATTAGATAGCGATCTAATATTTAACGGTGACTTAGCTTAATTCTTTGTTATTTAGTTGTTTAAGTGGTAGGTCTTAGTTTAAAAACCTACCTTAATTTAATAAAACTGCAAAGTTTATTTATATGATTTAAATTACCATAAAGCTCAAAGAGCGTCAGCTCTTCGCTATAACAGCCCGTTCGCACGTGGTCCGTTTTACCGGACACGTTTTTGTACCGTAAATATGTATAGTGAATACTGTGCCATATGTCGCATACAATTAGGAATTTTCTGACAGCTCTTAAAAAATAGTTCAAAAAACCTCTACAGATGGCCATTTTAAGTGACGTAAAGCATCTCCACTCCAGAAATGAACAAAATTAAAAGTATAAAATATTTTGCGAGTCAAAATATTATACCAAATATATTTAAATGTAAATATAATAAAAATCATTCATTCAGTTAAACCATATCGCTTTTTTTTCTCTTCCCTAAAGTGGGCACACTGGAACGGTCATTACTGCATTGGATTATTTGCCAGGGTTTAAACATTTGTGACATTCTTCTTTATTAGAAGACCAATCATCATCATCATTACAACTCTTTGTAATGAGCCCACTGCATGGCATGAGTATCTCCGCTGGGTGACGAGGAGGTATAGGCCATAATCCACCAAGCTGGACCAGTGCTGCTAGAATTTTCAGGGCGCCGAAATGACTTCAGACAAACCCTAATGACTAACGACTGACAAAACCTAAGCACGGAAGTCATCGTGAGAAGCTAATGGTCGGCGGTCACCCATCCAAGTACCGACCACCCCGAACGATGCTTAACATGTGATATCGTAGGATACACACATTAATAATGGCGCCACGACGACTTCTAGAAGATCAATGAAAAGCTCAATGCTCATTCTACCAAAATGGCAGAATATCGCTTTACCTTTAATTATATTCTATCAATCATACCAAACCTAAACTTACTGCGGGAAACTTACAGTCAAAACCCTTTGTTTACCATGCACTGAACTCCGCACAGGCGCAAAGGTTCTCGATCGAGCGACGGCCCTAAATAGGGTGATTCCCAAAATTCAGCACTGGGTCACTGGGTCACTAGGTGGGTCATGAGAGGTTCGGGGTCATGTATTGAAAACTTGAGATGGAGTTGTATATGGCATTCAGTAATGCAGTTTGTTTGTAATTCTGTCTGGTAATGTTTTATGTTGTCTTTCTCGTTTACCATTAGGTGATATGGGTCGAAAAATAAATAGCTATTTGAAAATACAGATCTTTTTTTATTTTTTACTAAGTGTAACTCTTTATTGTGAGTAAAAAGTACGACCTCTCTGGCGATGGAGTAATACTGTCTGCCTCAGACTGCCTCAGATCGCGGGTCCGATTCCCGCACGGAGCAAGAAAAAACATGTTACGGGTCTGGGCGTTTATCTATTTATGTATTATATTCTAGCCCCCCCCCTAGTTTGCTACATGGTACCCCATATCACAAGCTCTGCTTGGTTTGGAGCCATGTAGTTGGTGTGATTGTCTGGGGATTTTATTTATTTACTAGCTTTATCCCGCAACTTCGTATGCGCTTAACTACCCTTCTCGTGGAAATTTCAGAAACTATACAACCAGACACCCACTGAAAGAACCTTTATACCAAGTATCACACCCATGCACTCAAGGAATAAGTTTTCTACATACAAACTAAAAATCATATATTTTCCGAGCCCGTAGGAATTTTCGGATTTTTTTCCGTAGCACAACCAGACACTCTTTGAAGAACCTTCATGCCAAGTATCACATCCGTACACTCAAGGAATAACATTTTTAATACAAACTAAAAATTCCAACCCATTCCCGAGGGAATTTCGGGAATTCCTTCCATAATACAAACAGACACTTATTGAGGAACCTTTATATCAAGTATCACATCCGTGCACTCAAGGAATGGGATTTTTTCATACAAACTAAAACATCATATATTTCCCGTTCCCGTGGGAATTTCGGGAATTCCTTTCATAACACAACCAGACACACATTGAAAAACCTTTACACCAAGTTTCACATCGGTGCACTCAAGGAATAAGATTTTTCATACAAACTAAAAAGTCCTATATTTCCCGTTCCCGTGGGAATTTCGGGAATTCCTTCCTTAGTGCACCCCTCCATCCCCTAAAGAATGTATGTTCCAAATTTCAGCTCTCTACGTCCAGTAGTTACGGCTGTACGTTGTCTGTCAGTCACTCAGTCACTCAGTCACTCAGTACCTCAGTACCTCAGTCACTCAGTCAGTAACGGAACAGTTTTATATATATTGATTATTATTTTATTTTAATTCTGTCTGGCTGTTTTATGTTGTTTCTTAATGCTTTTTGTCATCTTCGACCTCTTCTTCGCGTAGCATTAGGTGAGATGGCCCGAAAAATTAATAGTTATCTGAAAATATTGCTTTTTTTAACCGTTTCCCAAAAAAGGATTCTCAATTCGTGTGTATGTTTTTTATGTCTTTGTTACACGAAATTTCGGACAATTATGAATCGATTTTGAAAATTATTGTTTTATATGATAAAGGATACTTCATAGTTGGTCCCATATAAGTTTCAACAAAATCGATTGAGTACTTCATGGAATATTACAATGTTTTGAAAAAATATGTATAAATTTGGAGAATGTTTACCTTGACGACAATATAATTCAGCCCAAGTTTTGACTTAAAGTCGGTTTTTTAATGCTCTGCATTCGTTGATTATTATTTTTTACTTATAGTTACTCTTTATTGTGAGTACAAAATAATTATAGACAAAAATTTACAAGAAGCGGCCTCATTGCTGTAATACTTATTTCTTCCAGGCCACCTTTGTTTAATCGTGAAGGGTGAAGGGTCCGTTTGTTTATTTATTTATTCATTCATTTATTTCTCACAGAACTTGTTTATGTATTTGAACGACCTGCCCTCGGAATCCAATAGTCGGAATGTATTTTTTTGCGTTTCAACTTTGAGAGCTCTTTGAGAAGGTTACCTATATTTAAATAAGAATTTAGTTTAAACTTGTTTTATTTTAGACTAGAACTTAAGAACTAAAGTGGGAGAGAACCGGGAGCAAAAAAAAACATAGAATGTGCCAGCTGCTTCTCTTCCCGGGCATACTGTAAAAGTCAGTTAAAGGACAGAGGTTTGATTAGAGATTTTTTGTGGGCAATAGGCTAACCCTCTGTCACTGCAATAGTATCTCTCCACCATTATAATAAGGCCTCCAAATTTGTCAAACGTGACATCAGATGGTTTTATTACCTGTGGTGTTCTGCCTACCCCATAAAGGATACAGGCGTGAAGTTATGTATGTATGTAGTGAGAGTCTAAGTTCGAATGCTTACGGCCCATTATGTATTTTACCTTGTGTAAATTTTACTTCTATTAAGATTACAAAATGTGAAATTTTTGGATGGATGGATGTAAATGTTTGTTCCTAAATCACGGGAGAACGGCTGAACGGATTTGGATGAGATTTGGCACAATGATAGTGTACAGTCTGGAATAGCACATAGGCTACTTTTTATCCCGATATTCCCGCGGGGTTCGAAATTGCGCGAGAAAACTATGCAAAACAGCTAGTATATTGTACATACCTACGACTGACCGCTGTAAAATACCGCAAAATTTGAACTCGTCTTTTGTAGGTCATTTCATTATCTTAATTATTATTTGGGTTAGTTATCCATGTGAACAATTTTATCTTTAGATAGACTAACCACGTCTGGTTCAAAAGAGATAAGAGTAAATGTTTTATTTTTATCTCGAGTTATTTATATTTTGGTTTGTTTAATAGAAGTATCATTTGTCCGAAAGTTTAAAGGACTATTATCAGATGGAACATTTTTATTTGATGTAGTTTGCTTTTGTTAGAACTTTGAAAGCCTGAAGGGTCTACCAAAAAAAACATGCCAAAAAGAATATTTCGTGGCAAATAGTGAAGTGTCGTAACAATAGTTTGCTTCATGTTGTAACCTACAAGACTGAATTTATTGAACGTACAAACCCATTCATTATTAAATTAAAGATAACACACGCATTTTCTATTAATAAATGAACAAATATTATTTAGTTGCGTATACTGTTTAGCGTTCACAAAGAAAGTGAAAAGTATTGTATTCTTACGCACACAATAGTTTTAAAGGCAAAGTTTCCAAATTGGAATATTAAATAAACACTAGACCACAACGTAGCTAAAATTATGCTGGTTTCGATAAAAATAAAAAATAAATTACAATAAGCTTAATTAATAGCGCACAAAAATGTTAAAGTTTAATGTAATAGGTCGTCTTTACATTTCGCCATTTTTGATACTCTTTTTACCATCAAAACTGTCATTGTCATGTCATCCGTCTTGTCATTTGGTACAAATCAGCCACTTGAAGTAAGGAGGAATGGAATGTCGGAGAAGAGATTTTCAATAAATCTTGTGCTTTTAATACAGTGTCTATCTGAAATTGAGTGATTAGGTACTATTTGTTTGTACACTTATTCTCTTCAATATAGGCTTGTGCTCACATTCTAGCCCCAGATACAAAGAAACGGAAACATGTCCTTTCACAAGATGGTAAATGAAAATAAAATATTTTTATCCCACAACAAATACCTACTAAGGCTTTTCATCAAAATCTCGCATATGTTTGTGATTTTTCTGCCAAATAGCAGAAAACGGCAGTTCCAAAACTCAAAAAGTTATTTTCGTAAACAAAAAGCATACGTCTCATAGTCTTGTTCAAAACATGTCACTTTGCGAAAATGGCGCCAAATGTTCTTTGTTGCAACTTTTTTTAGGTCAGGTCAGGGTGTGGCTGCCAGTCCTTGACCTATAAACACGTGCGAGCACTGCAAGCGCTTTCGAGATTTAGGTCGCGTAGTGAACGTGATAAGGCATAATAGCTGCAGCGCTGTAATAGATGTGAACGTGTGTGTGTTCTATTTTCAATTTGGTAGCGTAGATAGGGAGGTGCTACGTGCATACTTTTTTGAATTGAAATAAGAATAAAAACAAAAAAAATGGAAAAAAAACAGAAGAATAGAAGCGTCAATATTTACCCATAGAGTCAATCACTGGTTTTCAGCTTCTAACTTCAGAAGATACGAGACTCAACTACAATAAGTACTAATTTATACTTACCAAGTACGTATACAGGGTGACTGGTGACAAAGAGTAATGTTTACGGTCCATACAGTCTCTGACCTATCAAACTACTTTTCGTTAGGTACGTGAATGTATAAAGATGATATTGTCATTGAAATGCTGCCTTTTTACATCTAAACTAATGGTGCAGACTTCATTTAATTTATTAGATACGATATCGGGATTTTCATTTCAAGTGGATGTACGTGTAGTCTATTGAGAGGGTAAAATATTAAAATCCTTGCTGCGATTTTTAATATTAGTAAATGATATGGAATTAACCGAACATGAGCTATTATATGTAGTATATGTGGTTTTAATACATTTCATGAGTTGTCCCTTTCGTTTTAAGTTCACTCAGTAAATAACGATGTTATTTGTTCTTTTCATGTATGATCTCAAATTATCACGTCCTCGAATTGTGAAAGTGACTCACCCACCAGTCACCCTGTATAATACTATTTAACACTAAAATGTATCCAGTACATACTTCACATACAAGCACATAAATTATACTGGGTGTATACTACGTACGATAATAATAAAAATAAATAAATATTTCTGACACTCACACAACATTATCTAGCCCAAATTAAGTTTCTTAAAGAACTTGTGTTATGGATACTAGATAACTGATATACTTAAGAAATATATAAACATACATATTGAATAAATACATATTTTTATTAGAACTTAAATAAACATATAAACATTCATCACTCAAATATCCGCCGCCGCCGGGATTCGAACCCAGGACCTCTGGCATAGAAGGCAATGTATGTTACCGCTACACCAGCCGGTCGTTATTACCGAGACCTCTTACCTCTTAGTCATGCTGTTTGTCTCCAAAACTTATATAAAAACATATTTTGATTGGAGTTACATAATTTGTGTGTCAGTCAGTTTGCATACATTTATCTGTTTATTATTTTAATATCGAATTACTAGGTTAGGCTGTGCGTGCACTCATTTCTTTTTGAATATCGAACTCCTTGTTTAGGCTGTGCGTGCACTCGGCTGCGTGTTAGAAACTGTTCCTCATTATAATGGTATCGTACAATCGCGGATATTCCAATTATGATTTATATTGTTTATAAAAATAAATGTAAATTAACATTCATATGGCAACAATGATGTGTTTAATTGTATGCTAGTCACATTACTTCTATTTGCATAGGAAACTACATTTTTATATGCAGCTGAGAATAATTATAGCTATTTTATCGGTTACTAGCTGCTGCCCGCGACGTCGTCTGCGTGAACGCTATGCAGCACCAAACGCACCTACGATTATAACACTGCTAGCGTGATAATATGTAGCCTATATGTTGACCCGACTTCTTAACTATCTTCATGCCAAATTTGAAGTAAATCCATGCAGTACTTTTTGAGTTTATCCCGGAAAGACAAACAGACAAAAATTCTAAAAACTATATTTTTTGTTTCTGTTTCGATTGTAGATCATACCCCAAGTATTCTTTTAAAAAAATATTCAATGTACAGTTTTGACTTTCCTACCATTTTATTATATGTATAGATATTCAATCTGTAACTACGTATAATTCTATACTGTTATTATAAAGATAATAGTGTTGTTTATTTGTAACGTATGAAATCAAAATTATTTTACAGTTAGAGCGTTTATCACTACATCCGATTCTTATCCGATCCGAATACGAGAATTGACGGTTTTATGTTTGTTACCTCATAACTTTTGACTGGGTGAACAGGTTTTGGTGATTCTTGTTTCACATAATAGAGGATACTTCATAGTTGCTCCCAAGTAAATTACATCGAAATCGATTGAGTACTTAATTTTTGATTTTGAGCTGTCCAGAGTCAATGAGCCTTTGCAGCATTTTGAGGTACAGACCCACAAAGATGATAAATTTTTATTGGTTTTTCTAATACGAAGCCTATAACCATAAAATGTTATAATTTTTCTTGCTTTATTTGCTCTATTTGAAGAAAGAAAGAGAGCTCCTCGCCCGCGCTGCGCTCCTGGTAGTTCAGTGATTTTCACTAAATTTATTTAAACTTTTATGAATTAAAAAAACGAAGCTAAAACACGACTATGCTCTTTCGTGGTCCAAGAGGAAGGTTTAAAACGATGCACACACACACATTTCGTACTTTATTAGATAAGTTTATAAAATAATTCTCTTTGCTTGATTTTATATTCAAATTCATTTTGTCTACGTGTGTACTACCTAGATTTTGACGTTTATCCGATGGAGCGCCGTACTGGGAAGCGCCGCCGTAGTGGGAACAATTCAAATAAAATATGTAGTTATAAATTCGAAGATGGTTTACCTTGACGACTTTTTTTTTTTATGAATTATGGATGGGACGTTTCTCTTCCATGCCACCTGATGTTAAGTGAACATGAAGACTAAGGTGGTACACGTCCATCCATGAGAAACCTATTCACTCGACGCTTAAAAGTAGGTACTATGACTATACTGGTCAGTGAAAATAGACCCAGGCAGTTCATTCCAAACCTTGGCGACTCGTATCAAAAAGGAACTGTCAAAGCGCTTAGTTCGACTTTTCGGAATATCTACCACGTACGGATGGAAGTTCTGTCTGCGTCTAGTAGTCCGATGGTAAAGGGTGAGGGTTCAATTTGTTCAAACAGAGCACTGGCGCACTCACCAAAATGTATCCTGTAGTACACGGTTAGACACGCAACCTTACGACGATGCTCTAAGCTCTGCAGTTTTTTGGTTGTAAGGTCGACGTCGTTAATTAGTTTACGGGCTCTTCGGTCAACGGAGTCCAGCGCTTCTAGTTGATATTTGGCAGAACCATCCCAAAGATGACTGCAGTACTCCATGCATGATCGCACTTGAGCTGTGTATAAATTAAGAAGCTGTGCAGGGCCGAAGTACCGCCGTTCCTTCGAGATGATTCCCAACTTTTTCGAAGCTACTCGAAGCAACTACTACTTTATACTTAAGCCAAAGTTTTGACGTGAAGTCGGTTTTTTAATGCTCTGCATTCGTTGATTATTTTATTTATCAATTAAATAGTGTTTTTATCCATGCCCACAGATGCACAGTAGCGAGGCCGCGGGCGCGGTGGGCGGCCCGGCGCTGCTGGTGCAACTCGGCCGCATGGTCGCCGGTCCCAGGCTGCACAAACCCAACAGTCGACAGGTAACCATCCAAATCTATACAAGGTGATCCCCTTGATTTCCCATAACTCTAGGGTATTAATGGGACCATGTAATAGAATCAAATAACATGTGAATAATTTTTCAATTTTTTTTTCTTTTTCATACAAAATAATTCAATTAAGTCAAATTCAAATTCAAATCATTTATTCATAATCATAGGTAGTTACATAGTAGAGATGTTACAAATATTATGGGCGCAACTATGACTCGCCATATTGGCATATGAATTTTAATATGTCAACTAAAATGTCAACTTTTTATTGTACATGTCTATAGATTATTTTTAAGTCAATTTTACATTTCTTTCAAAAGTCATATAAGATAAAATAAAATAAAATCACAATTTAAATGTTAAAACCTTCAAAACTATAATTATCAACTAAGGTTCAGTAAAGGTCAATATAAAATTATTAAAAGTTATTTAAATTAATAATATATTCTTATAATGTTATCAAGTATTTGGTATTGTTAATAAAGTTTGTCATTCAAAAATTCTTTCAAATCATAAAATGCTTTTTCAGCAAGGAAGCCATTTAGAACCGTCTTGAATTGTTTGTCATCCTTAATCATTCTTATCGATTCGGGAATTTTATTGATATATATGATAGTCTTAATACATAAGTCATCTTATGTAAAACACCTTTATGCGAAGTATGACAACGTGGCATTTTCTATCTCTTCTTTCCTTAGCTGCAAAGCTATACCATTAGATGGAGCTATGTTAGCAATATAACGTAAAAACAAAAATGTAAGTAATTTCGAGGCGTACCGCCAGGCCCCGGTAGCTCAGTGGAAGAGCACTCGTCCGGCAAACGAGAGGTCCCAGGTTCGAGTCCTGGTCGGGTGATTTTTATTTAACACATTTGTTCATTTATTTAAGAGTAATTAAGCATATTAAATGCAAAATACTCCCCAAATTTCATATTCGTGTTAAGTACAAGCACCTCGCCTCATTTGAAGTGGTACATTGCACTGGTTCAGAACATAATCAACGAATGCAGAGCATTAAAAAAACCCAACTTCACGTCAGAACTAAACTTAAAAAAAAAATACAGTTGCATTGAGAACCTCCTCCTTTTTTGGAGTCGGTTGAAAAATGAGGCAACACGTAGGCTGATGTAGTTGTCTATTGTTAAATTGTTGAAAATAAATTAGAAATATGACCACAGTAATGCTTATTTTACAAAATAATCTAATCCAATAAGGAACCCTTTCCAAGAAATACCTGTTTCGTAGGAATCGAACCTTGTGACCGTGCTGCGTGTGTGCAAAAAATATGTTTGTAATAAGGCTACTATTTAAAAAAAAAATTCATACATTATTAGCTTTTACGAGTAAAAAATGCAAGTTCATTGCACGCCTCACTAATAAATATTAGGAACAGATATTTTCAAATATTATTTTTAGTCGGAACCAAGGACTGCCCACCGGTATGAATTTCTGTACCTTTTTTTTCCGTATGACGTCATACCGTTAAATTAGGTGTATTTAAAAATAGCAGTACAGGAATTCATACTGAAATAATTCGTGTACCTTTTTTATTATTGTAGCTTAACAAATTTTTTAATATTGCTATTGATTTTTAAATTTTTGACATATGCTGACCTATACATTTCAGCACAGAAATTAAATAGCTTTAAATATTTCTGTACTAAAAACATCTACAGATATTAATCCGGTAAGTATACATTTGGGTACTGACTGATATAATTAAGTTAGATTTTAATAACTTGTACATACCTACAGGTATTGTGTTTGATGAGGCAGTACACTAATAAGGGTACTGAAATTTTACTAGTACTATTTATAAAAATTACACCGATAAGCAGTCCCTCCCTTCCCTGGTCGGAACAGAACAGGTACGAAAATATACTTAAAATACAACTCGCTCGTGTCGTGTCTTATCTTGCCGGAGCCTGACCTTCTTTACAATATACGATTAATAAGGGATTTAATTAATTAATTAAACCCCATTGAAAAATTACAAGTTTAAAAAACCTGCTGTACGTACCATTTTTAAGTCATATAATAAAAATATCAATTTACCTAAAACATTTAAATAAAGTCTTGCGCGATTTAATCTTTCCTTGATGCCATCTAGCGGTTGAAAACTCAACTAGTTGACGTCAAAACTTACAGCTGTACTGATTGACTCCATTTATTTTTCCACAAATACTATTAAAGCTTATTTTGGGGCTACGTATTTTCAACCGACTTCAAAAAGGAGGATGTTCTCAATTCGTGTGTGTATGTTTTTTTTGACTTTGTTACACGATTTTTCGGACAATTATGAACCGATTTTAAATATTCTTTTTTCATATGACATAGGATACTTCAGAGGTCCATATAAATTTCTTCGAAACCGACTGAGAAATTCATAAAAAAAAAAATTTCAACCGACTTCCAAAAAAGTAGGTTCTCAATTCGTCTGTATGTTTTTTTTTGTGTGTCTTTGTTACACGATATTTCGGACAATTATGACTTGATTTTGAAAATTGTTGTTTCATATGATAGAGGATACCTCAGAGTTGGTCCCGTTTAAATTTCATCGAAATCGGTTGAGTACTACATTGAAAATTTCAAACTTTAGAAAAGAATATGTAAGATTTCGGAGAATGTTTGTTTGCGTTGATGATATTCTCAACTCAGCTAAAGTTTTGACGTGAAGTCGTGTTTTTTATATTTTGTAATATAAAATACAAACTAATCCAAAGACACCGATGATGCCGCCGATGAATTCGACTATTAAGAACGATTTCTATATTGTGATATCGATTTTCTAACAGACATACATACGCGCGACTGAATGTAGCGGTGACCAACCTTGACGCTTGGTCGGGGTTCGGACACGCGAAGTACATGCATTTGCGTTGTCTATATAGATGTATGTCTGTCTTTTGTAAAAAGCCTATAAGTTATCAAATGCAAATGTGTTTAATTTTTTTTTGTTGGACCACTGATATTTGTTATTTTTTATATTTATTTGTTGCTCCTAAAGACCTATTACTACATGCGGGAATACACTGTATAATATTGTAATTATTACACACAATGAAATTATTATATTTAAAGACTAGCTGTTCGATTCCCGCGGGATTTTCGGGATAAAAAGTAGCCTATGCGGATTCGGAAGAATCCCTCTAAGTAATGGTAAAAGAAATTTTAAAATCGGTCCAGTAGTTTTTGAGCCTATTCAATACAAACATACAAAAATACAAAGGTTTCCTCTTTATAATATTAGTATAGATAAGAAACTGATGCTGGACTGGGAGCGAAAGAAAAACGTAGAGTGTGCCAGCTGCTTCTCTTCCCGGGCATACTGTAAAAGTCAGTTAAGGGACAAAGGTTTTAAAGGCGTTTTTGTGGGCGATAGGCTGACCCCCTGTCACTACAATAGTCTCTCTACATATAATACTTCCAAATTTGTCAAACGTGACATCAAATGGTCTTGTTACCCCTGTTGTTCTGCCTACCCCATAAGGGATACAGGCGTGACGTTATTATGTAACTGATATTAAATAAAACACTTTTTAACCGACATTTTATATTTTTAATAATTACCATATATATTAAATAAATGAAAAATGTGATAAATAAAAATTACCCGACCAGGATTCGAACCTGGGACCTCTCTTTTCCCGGATGGGTGCTCTTCCAACTGAGCTACCGGGGCCTGGCGCTACGCCTCGAAATTACTTATCACATTTTTGTTTTTACGTTATATTGCTAACGTAGCTCCATCTTATGATATAAACTTTGCAGCTGGTCGGGTAATTTTTATGTATCACATTTTTCATTTATTTAAGAATAATTGAGCATTTTAAATGCAAAAAAACTTAAAACCATTATTACCATATAATATAATAGTCCGTCTATAATAGTCAATTATATTTTAATAGCATATTAATATAGATGAGTGGATCCGAATTTCAAACAAAAATTTTTTTTAAAATCACTTTTAATAAATTAACATTTGAAAATTATTTTTTTGAGTAAAATTTAAGTTTTATCTACATTTTATGACTACATACAATTGGATGGAAACGTTTTTATTACTTGCTGTAATCATAAACAACAGATTAAACTTAAATTTTGAGTAGGTACTTAGAATAATTACTTATGATTTTTTTATTTTTGAAAATATTTAAAAAAAAAATTTTTCTTTCTTAATTTAAGTCCATTCGTCATTCTTAATCTGCTTTTAAAATATAATTGACTATTATAGATGGACCCTATATATTCTTTACCTATTTTTGCGTAGGTATTTATTTTTTTATTTATTATTATTATTTCAGATCCAACAAAAGTCCGAGTGTTCGTTGAAGCCAGCTCTCGAAGCGCAGCTATGTGAGCGGGTGCAAAGTCTGTGCCAGGATGACCAGCCTGTTTGTATCGAGGTAAGAGAATCCAGGTCATAACTACAGTTTTATTTCTCATAAGAGACTATAATTGAAGTCGTCGTGGCGCGAAGTCGTCGCGGCGCTGTGGTTACTGTGTGTAACATACGATATCACAGGTTAAGCAACGTTCGGCGCGGTCGGTACTTGGATGGGTGACCGCCGACCATTCATTTCTCACGACGACTTCCGTGCTTCAGAGGGCACGTTAAGCAGTCGGTCCCGGGTGCTGTATACTTGTATACAGTAGTCGTTAGGGTTTGTCAGAACCCTGAAAATTCTGATATCCACCACCCAGTACTGGGCCAGCTTGGTGGATTATGGCCTAAACCTCCTCATCACCCAGGGGAAAGACTCATACCCTGCAGTGGGCTCATTACAAAGAGTTGTGATGATGATGATGATGAAGAAACAGGTCTGTTTTGGGATAACCGGCCAGTGTGTATTGAAATAAAAAAAAATCTTCACAGCCCCAGATCTTGGCCTTACAGCCCTTATTGTCCAAGCTTTCTTTTCTAAACATCCTTCAGTTCTGTGATCGCACTGCAGACACGGAACTGTTTTTTCATGCTCCGTGTGGAAATCGAACTTGCTACCTTACGTAGATAGACAAAAAGTTTATTGTTGCTAAATTCACACACTCATAAACTAAAACATACATACATACAAAGCTTCACTCCTCTATCCCTTATGGGGTAGGCAGAGGCTATGAAACCATCTGATGTCACACTTGACAAGACGTTTGGAGGAATTATAATGATCGAGAGAGACTATTACAGTGACAGGGGGTCAGCCTGTCGCCCACAAAAACGTCAATAAAACCACTCTCCCTTTACTGACATTTTAGTATGCCCGGGAAGAGAAGCAGCTGGTGCATTCTATGTTTTTCTTTCGCTCCCAGTCCAGCGTGGAAGCTAATACAAACATTTCATTCATAAAATACTTAATCTATCTTACGTTCCGTACGTCCGTATCGTACGCGCGTATCTATTTCCGTAGCAGCAGTGCGAGCACAGAACTTTGTCGACTCGTATCTTTACGAACCTTTGTATAGTATGGAGTATAGCAAGTTTTTAGTAACATTGTAATTTTTTATTTTACAGTTATTTAAGAATACATCTTTACAAACATTTAAAATTAACAAGGCCCACATTTATTTAAGCTGGCCGTGCGGCAATGGATAGATTTTAATTATTGCTAACAAACCGTCTCCGTACTATACGAACATCCGTAAACATACGAGTCGATAAAGTTCTGTGTTCACACTGCAGTTTTGTATGAATACGCCGTAACAGCCTGTTCACACATGATCCGTTTTACTGGATACCTTTTTTGTATTGTAAATACGTATACTGAATACTGTGCCATATGTGAAGTCGCTCATACAACTCCATGCGCCATCGATGCGACCATGTGTGAACGAGCTGTAACTCAGTGTGCGTTAGGCCGGCGCCAGACTTAGCTTCAAATGTTTGAACAAATGTTTGAATGCTATGTGTAGCGCTGGACTTTGGATATGTATTCAACGTTTGCACAAAGATTTGCACTTTGCCATGTGGAGTCGGTCTTTTTCGACACATCAAAGCAGTCAAAGTTGAATGTGTGCAAATGTTTGCGTGGCTTGCCACACTTGTTCAGTGTCCAGTTGCTCGAGCGTTGTTGAGCGGGACGGTTGTGTGCATGTTACACTGCATTCGGCCATATAATGGACTGGGGCAGCGAGTGCGTTCTGGAATTTGTGGAATGGAACCCGAAAAATAACAAATAAAAAAAATATAATTACATGCACACAAATAATGCAGGCTAACTGAGTCTACAAAATCGTTGTCCACCTTGTTTGTTGTCTACTAGCATACTGTGGAGAAAAGTGTTTGCGAAGCAAGTCTGGCAGGTTACGTCAATATGTGTTCAAATGCTTTGAAAAGTCGTCAAAGATTTGTGTAAATCTTTGAAGCTAAGTCTGGCGCCCGGGTTATAGCAACGCAAAAAGCCATAGCTCAGCGTCCGTATTTGTTTAAAAAGCAAAACGCTGATATTCTGCTACAGCTTAAGGAGATTACCTAACAACTTTGAATAAAGAATTAATTAGTATAGTATACTTAGGTCAATGGTTAGATAAAGGTTATCTAATGAATAAAGTATTAAATTACCCGACAGCTTCAAACTCGTCTCCAAAAATGATGACGTCCTGTCAGCATTTTGACAAGTTTCGTTCAAAATAAAGCTCAAACTTAATAGCATTTTTAATTTGCATGTATAGTCGGCGCGGCGAACCTTGATCCCTATGACACTGACAGTACTTTCCACAACACAACCTTGTAGTGCCGTCACCGTTACATTAGAATCGTATTGGAGGCTTCTAAAAATGGCATTTATTTATTTTACGTAGCTATAGGAATATATATATTGGAAAATAAAATGATATTCCGTTGGAATTATAACAATTCATAACATTTGCAAGAAATTATCTCAATCTCAATCACACTTTACGTTTACGTTGTGCAAAAGTTACTTCGTAAGGATACCCTACGAAAATTACTGTCAGTGTCATAGGGATCAAGGTTCGCCGCGCCGGGTATAATAGAATTACGGATTTTTAAAATACTTGTTAAACTATCGAAGGTATAAGAAAATATCAATAAATTTTCATAAAATTATGTATTTTTATACATAATTGTTGTTTTATTGATAATTATTTCATTCAGTTCAGCATCAATTTATTTCAGAATAAAGTTACCGCAACTGTCATATTTACAAAGTAAAAAAAAAAACGAAAATGTCAGTTCACATTTGTAAATACATCGGCAATTGTTAATGGTAATAATTGTGTTGTCTAGCTTTTGTAGGTATCTCAATGTCCGGTCTACGTCGCGCCCAACCTGTCATGTCAAATTGATTTTAAACATCATCTCTAATACCGTGTCTATTTCATCACGTGATACTGGCAGTAATAGCACGTCGCCTAGTATCGACGGCTGGTTGCCATTAAACTTAAAGAAGAAGAAGAAGAATGCCTCGTTTTCATTAAATGTTTTATAAGGGGATGACTAGAAGATAGGAAGATGTTAGGTCTGGGGAACTGGAGGGGAAGGATATCGTATAGATAGGGCAGTTAAAAAATATGTGATCCAGTGTCCCTGTCCGCAGTCACATATTTGGTTGAGTGATTTTGTTACTTTTTTGGAAACAGGCTGGATGTCTCCATAAAATTTAACTAATAGGTACCTTCACTAAGAGGTTTGTCCCACACGTTGCTCCAGTTTAGTCCAATGGCTTAGCCAGTGTGATAAGATCATAGGGGAAGTACCTACTCTTAAATATTCCAACGACCCTATTACGACATCTCTAGCAAAACAGACTACTAAAAACTAGTACTTACCAAACCTGAACGACTCAAAAACGAACACAAAACTACAAATAAATATATCTATTTGTAGTTTTGTGTAAATTTTATCCGAACGTTTAAAAAGTCGGCCCTTAGTAGAATTGCGCAATCAATGGATTAAGAATATGTCTGAATGGAGAATATTTGTAAATATATATTCAAAATTGAGTTGAAACATGTAAGAGATCGAATATGCGATTGACTTGAATATAAAGTCACAGTTCCGAGTGCAAAAGAGTGCCGAGAGTTTTTTTCCGCCGGCTTTTGTCCTCTCGGTCTACCTAGGGTTCTACTTTCATTTCGTTTTTTAAAGCCGAAGAAGAAGTAGTAGTAGACAACACCAAGACATTGGTGGTAATGGGCGATCATTATCTTCATGAGCCGAGAGATGCACACTTCTTAACGGAGGCCTCCCCCAGGATTCGTCATGTCGTCGTCCGGACCCGCGCCGCCCTCATCCAGCGTTTGACGTTCGTAAAGTGTATTAAAATACCTACTACGAATAAAAAGTTTTCATTTCATTTCAGTATATATATTGAAAGTAATAAATAATGATTAAAATGATATCAAAAAATATTTGGTCAAAAGATAGATAAAATTAACTTAGTACCTAGTGGATTACACCACCGCGCCACAAGGCCATCAAAAGTGCTAATCACGCATACGGCTGAGTTATTCCTCAAGTTCCATCCTCCTGGATTCCAGGTGTACCTGGCCCCTGACTGCGGCACCTGCAGCGAGAACCTGGACAAGCACAACAGAGCCCTTCTTCTGGAACGCTGGACCTGCACCGTGTCATCAGACAAGTGAGTCCTTCATATTTTTTTATACAGGATGACACTTTCGAAATACGAGTACGCGATAGTTTGAGATAATACATGAAGAAAAAAAAAGAAAAAAATTACACACATACGTAACTTCACGCCTGTATACATAATGGGGAAGGCAGAACACCAGAGGCTATAAAACCATCTGATGTTACGTTTGACAAATTTGGAGGTATAATAATGGTGGAGAGAGACTATTGCAGTTACAGGGGGTCAGACTATCGCCCACAAAAAAAACTCTAATAAAACCTCTGTGCCTTAACTGACTTTTATAGTATGACTATGTTTTTCCTAGAAGCATGGAAGAAGATATAATAAAAAAATATTAATTAATTACTGAGTACACTTAAACGTAGAATAAAGAATTCATCACGCAACGCATGGTTATAGTAGTCATGGGTCTTTTCCGCCGAAAGGCGAGTAGTTATAAGTATGCTAAATAATAATAATATAATTCTTTATTGTACACCAAAAGAAAAAGTATAATTACAAAAAAAAAATACAATATATTTTCATATTTGTACAAAGGCGGCCTTATCGCTGTAGAGCGATTTCTGCCAGGCAACCAAGTTGTGACAGGATTAGAAAGTGGAAATTAGGATAGGCGTTGGGACAAAGTTTAGAAATGTTTATAAATAATAAACTACTTACATGCATATCAATAATTACATACACATACCTAGGTAAATATAATAAATACATACAAATACATATGAATTATACATACACATACATTCTAATATGTACCATACTATATAGCAATAAATATATTTGATTTGATTTACTCTACCGCACATACAATACAATACCTACGTGTACCCTAAAAACTTAAGAACGATGACGTCAAAAGTTTGGAAAAATTAATATTATCTATACTAGCTGTTTCGCGTGGTTTTACCCGCGCAATTCCGAATTCCTTGGGAATATCGGGATAAAAAGTAGCCTATGTGCTATTCCAGACTGTACACTATCACTATGCCGAATTTCATTCAAATCAGTTGCGCCGTTCTGCCGTGATTGAGGAACAAACATCAATACATCCATTCATATTTATAATTATTAGTAAGATAAGATTTATACTTGTGGCGTCACTAATTTGTCAACCCAAACGAAAAAACAACTGTGACTAAACAATTAGATATTTTTCATAACATTTCACAATTCAGTCTAAAATTTTGAAGTGTATATAAATAAATAATAAATAAAATCCCCACACAATCACACCAACTACATGGTCCCAAAGTAAGCATAGCTTGTGTCATGGGATACCATGTAGCTAACTAGGGGGGAGCCTAGAATATAAATACATAAATAAATAAACACCCAGACAAGGAACATTTTTTTTTCTTGTTCCGCGCGGGAATCGAAACGGCATCCACTGGCGTCTGAGGCAGACAGGTTTACCCCTTCGCCAAAGTGGTCGTAATATGCTACCGTCATATGCTATATGCTACCGGCACCCTGTATAATTCAGGTATTGTATAGAATATGGGCCGTTCTGCCGTGATTGAGGAACAAACAAACATCCATACATCCATCCAAACTTTATAATATTAGTAATATTTGTTGACTAGAAAACACTGGTAGGGTTTAATTTAATTTAGATCAGTTATTCATGACTAGCTGTTGCGCGCGGTTAAACCCGCGCAATTTCGATTCCCGCGGGATTTTTGCGAAAAAAAGTAGCCTATACGGATTCGGAAGATTCCCTCTAAGTAATGGTAAAAGAAATTTTGAAATCGGTCCAGTAGTTTTTGAGCCCATTCAATACAAACATACAAAAATATAAAGGTTTCCTCTTTATAATATTACTAGCTGACCCGGCAAACGTTGTTTTGCCATATAAATAAAAAAAAAAGATGTTGGCCGATTCTCATAGATACCGGATAAGCACAAAAAATTTCATCAAAATCGGCCAAGCCGTTTCGGAGGAGTATGGCAACGAAAACTGTGACACGAGAATTTTATATATTAGACTAACATTTGTTGACTAGAACACACTGGTTGGGTTTAATTTAATTTAGATCAGTTATTCATGATTTTATTTACTATTATGAATGTGGTACAGCTGAAATATTAAGTCATTATTTGTAAACGGCGGCGGCAACTTTCAGGAGTGAAACGATACGTTATACTGAAGCTGTCATCTGCATAATAATACTACATCGCAAATGTTAAAGTCGCCTTTTGCAACAAGCTTATCCATGAGGCTTATCCAGCTATTCCAAGCCAAGTTAGCTATTCTAAGCTATTCCAACATAACGAAAAGACACACCTCCATAAATTTTAATCATATACCATCTCGGTCCGTGCTTCGGAGGGCACGTTAAGCAGTCGGTCCCGGGTGCTGTATTCTTGTATACAGTAGTTGTGAGGGTTTATCAGTAGTCATTTCGGCACCCTGAAAATTCTGACATCCACCACCCAGCACTGGGCAAGTTTGGTGGATAATGGCCTATACCTCCTCGTCACCCAGAGGAGAGACTCATGCCCTGCAGTGGGCTCATTACAAAGAGTTGTGATGATGATGTGAAAAGGCACGAAAACGTTGAGTTGAATTTTTAAATACAATTAAACGTTAAATATGAAATGGTTATGTGTTATATGGCAGGTTATATGTGAAATTTGACGTACCTATAATAATAAAATATAATTTAATCCCATGGAAATCACACCAGCTACAACTACGCACTTTTCATCACCCAATAAACATTATGGGTGCAGGTCGTCCCTAATACGGACAGTGTGAATTATGTTATTTAATGAAACGCAATACATGTCAACTTTTTTATATATCTATCAAAAAAGAAGTAAAAAAAATTAAACTCTGACATCAGTAAACTTCAAAATCAAAGTGACATTTACACATCAAACTGCCTTTTGCAGATATTTTACATGGACGTTTATTTTTTATTTTTTTACTCTCTTTATATTTTTTAACTCTAAATTTCATGTTTTCACTTAAACTTATTTATTTATATTGAGGTTTTAGTAAAGTGCATCATGACGACACCCCCTGATTCGCGAAATGTATCCTTGGGCGGGGAGGTGGACATTTCTTCCATGTCCGATGACGAGTTAAAGAGACTAGTGGATAAAATGAGAGAGGACAACCGACTTATTCGATCAGAAAATGACGTTCTCGAAAGAAAACTTACCAAATGCGACCCTACGTCATTGTCCATGGTTCAGCAAGCCCTTGACTTTGTAGAGAGGCAAGCTACGCCGAAATCAGGAGCTGATAAATCAAACAGTGCAAAGTCCATTCATAAACTATTCGCAAGCCGGGCTTCTCTCAAGTTCAACAATGCCGGTCACATTGCTCTCGCACTAGGCCCCAGAATCAACGCCCAAGAGAAATTATCGGTGATTACCGAAGTATTGCAAGATTTTACTGATAATGTTAAAAAATGTGAGAGAACTGCAGACAAAAGGATTAAATATCTACAGGCTTCATTAGAAGAAATCGCAATAAGATTGCCAGAGATTGATGAAGATGAGCGAAAGTTCCGTCTCGAGGTTATAGACCGAGGAGTAGATCCGCTCACTCAAAGAATTCCAGCTGAAACATGGGTACGTTCGATGACAGAATGGGACAGACTTAAGGAGAAGGTAATCGCGAAACGTAGACTCAAATGCAGCTCTTTAAGTACACAGTACATCAAACACAGAGCCAGTCTGAAACGAAAGAAAGAGCTAAGAGCTTACGTCACAGCCATCGATTGCGTTATGCTGGGCTTAGATCTGGGGTTTTCGGAGGAAACTATGAAATCAACGGTCCGCGCTAACGCTCATTTGAAACGCCACGCCGGCAAGGCAAACGTGCGCTACTCAGCATACAAAAAGGCGCTGAACGCACAGAATCGTTACTTACAACTCGTCAGGGACAGGATCAAATTCGACCACGAGGAAACCGAAAGACTGGATGAAGTAAATGACAAGATGAGACAAGAAATAGAATACTATGAGAGAGAGATAGCTAATACGAAGAAACTGCATGAAGACTACTTTGTTCCTTCCATTGATGATTACTGCAGTAAAAGGACTGAGATAGGCGAATTGAAAAAATCCATTAAACGCCTGGAGACTAATAAACGCATTACTCTGTGCGCATTGGAAGCTATCAGGGTGCAAAAGAAAAAAATTGAAGATGCATTCATGAAAACAGATACACCTCTTATATAGATAGTCATGTTCTATATGATCTAGTACTTTTGTACTCTCTAAATTGTTAAGCATTTTATACTTTTTATATTTTTTACACTTTTTACATTTTTTATATTTTTTTTTACATTTTTTTACATTTTTTATATTTTTACATTTTTTAAATGTTTTATACCTTTTTTATATTTTATCCTTATTGAAATGAATGAAAATGAATATGCATAATGTTTTATTTACTTTTTACAAAAATCTTTTTTAATATAAGTGGCAGGTGACCCCCTTTAAACATTGAAAGTTTGTGTTGGGAGGAGGCTTCTAAAAATGGCATTTATTTATTTTACGTAGCTATATTCCAATAAAATGATTTTCCGTTGGAATGATAACAATTCATAACATTTGCAAGAAATTATCTCAATCACACTTTACGTTTACGTTCTGAAAAAGTTACTTCGTAAGGTATGATTTGGGACACACCGCTCTTCCTTAACATAAAATAAAACCTGAATCAGTGTTCTACAATTAAATTTAAAATAAGTTACAATCGAAACAATATTTCTAAGTATTCAATGAGATGCCTAATTTAACAATGATATTCCTTTTTATTTATTTAATAATCAATGCATATTATCTATACTTATTGTGTGTACCTATGTATGTGTGCGTGTGAGTATGTGTACGTGTGTGTGCTAGACGTGTGCACCGCGCCGTGCCGGTGACCGCCGCTGCCGATCTAATGTTCACGCCGCTGACCGGTCAATAAAAATCGGCGTAATCGGCGTAATTCCATCTAGGTGTGCGGCCACACTGGATGCGCAGTGATCAGGGCCTAAGCCTAACGCGGGCGCGGTGGCCTGTGGCGGGCGGGCGCTGGCCACATTGACGCGCGAAGTCTTGTAGCGGGCAGACTTATATCAGGTGTTGAAAGCAATGGACGACGATTTGATATTTTTTATTTCTGATTGAAAAAAAATCTAAGATATAATAGATTAGGGAATGCAATCTCGTTCTCGCGAGATCTCGGCCCTTTTCTGCGAGATTAATCTCGGCCTAAAAATGGGCGAGATCTCGCGAGATTGAATCGCTGGACCAATTGTTGAAGAAGGAAATGAATCTATACGAGTCCGGGGGGTCTAAAGGAGGAGAAGCTTTTGCAGTTCGCTGATAACTGCCTCACAACTATAGTACCAACAAGTGTGTAATCTGAAAGGGCATTCTCAGCGGGCTGGCTATCTAGCCTGCAAAATAAGGTGTAGGTTAGGTTACGATACCTTAATACGTTGTGCTTTCTAAGAAGCTACTTCCAAAACAGTTTGTAAATAATTGTATAGCGAGATGTTGCTAATGTTCCTAATTTGATTGTTTTTATTTGGTTTTCACTTTATATTCTATTTCTCTTTTTAGTTTGGGCGAAATGAGCCTTTGATTTGATTGATCTCAACTCAAAATCTATTATTTTTGTTAGTCAATCTTTTTGACTTCGTAAAAATAAATGTTGATTTCAAAATACCTATGGTTCTTTTTCTTTCAATGTCCCGGGAGTTCTATATCTATTTTATTAGGGAAATTATTTGCAAAAATTGATACTCTTAACTACCAATCTCGCGAGATCTCGTCCGATCCTCAATCTCGCGAGATTGCATTCCCTAATCTAGATGCAAATAATACTAATTCATACATTTACAAGACCGCCTTGGTGCCACTAAAACTGACAGATACTTTATGGACAAACACAAAACCATGCTCAACTTTGCGTTGTCTTCAAGTTTAGTAGGGAAATAAAGCAGTTGTCTTATTGACAAATGGAAGACAAAATTAAATTATGTTGTACAATTAATTGTATTTGTATTTTTGTTTAAGTTAGCAATCAAAAAGAATACAATTTAATATACTTTTAGCATTTCATATTTCTTTATTTTTAGGCAATATTTACTTCTTGTAAGGATATTATGTTCTACATACAATACTTCACATCTGTATCCCTAGTGGAGTAGACCAAATAGCAGAGACTATAAAAGCATCAGAAGTCACGTTTGACAAACGGAGAGAGACTATTGCAGAGAATCAGCCTATCGCCAACAAAAACGTCAATAAAACCTATGTCCCTTAACTGAATTTAACAGTATTTTACTAAGGAAGAGAAGCAGCTGGTACAAATTATGTTTTTCTTTGGATCAGATTTTTTAACCTAAAGCTCATTTTTAGCCCTCTGTGCGAAGCGTCAACCTATGTTTGTTTTGGCTCACTGAAATTCAAAATAGCGCCGCCTATAGTTTTATATTGTACCAACTAGCAGTAGTATTTTTATTTTCAATTTTATTTCATAACTAGCTTTATCCCGCAACTTCGTATGCGCTTAACTACCCTTCTCGTGGAAATTTCAAAAACTATACAACCAGACACCCACTGAAAGAACCTTTATACCAAGTATCACACACACCCATGCACTCAAGGAATATTTTTTTTTTCATACAAACTAAAAATCATATATTTCCCGTGCCCGTGGGAATTTTGGGAATTTTTTTCGTAGCACAACCAGTCACTCTTTGAAGAACCTTTATGCCAAGTATCACATCCGTACACTCGATTTTTCATACAAACTAATAAGTCCAACCCCTTCCCGTGAGAATTTCGGGAATTCCTTCCATACTACAAACAGACACTTATTGAGGAACCTTTATATCAAGTATCACATCCGTGCACTCAAGGGATGGGATTTTTTCATACAAACTAAAACATCATATATTTCCCGTTCCCGTGGGAATTTCGGGAATTCCTTCCTTAGTGCACCCCTACATTCCCTAAAGAATGTATGTTCCAAATTTCAGCTCTCTACGCCCAGTAGTTACGGCTGTACGTTGTCTGTCAGTCACTCAGTCACTCAGTACCTCAGTCACTCAGTCAGTAACGGAACAGTTTTATATATATTGATTCGTAACACCTAGCGCCATCTTGTATCTTAGCAGATATCTAATATAGATATCTGCTAAGATATCTATATTTGACGACCACTTTGGCGAAGGGGTAAACCTATCTGCCTCAGACGCTAGTGGTTGCGGGTTCGATTCCCGCCCGGAATAAGAAAAAAAAAAATGTTCCGGGTCTGGGTGTTTATCTATATATGTATTTATATTCTAGGTTCCCCCCTAGTTCGCTACATGGTATCTCATAACACAAGCTTCGCTTACTTTGAGGCCATGTAGTTGGTGTGATTGTCTGGGGATTTTATTTATTTATTTATTTAGCGGTACAAAATTTTGTTCGGGATTGTAGGTCTATTTACTTTACTAGTCTCTGGTATTATGGAAGGAATTCCCGAAAGTCCCACGGGAAGGGGTTGGACTTGAAAAATCTTATTCCTTAAGTGCACGGATAATATGATACTTGGCATAAAGGTTCTTCAATGATTGACTGGTTGTGTTAAATATAAACAATATTTATGCGCGTACGAAGACGCGGGCAAAAGCTAGTGTACTATAATATGTAGCAATGCAATATAGCGTTATATATTATTTTTTAACTTAGTTATAAATAATCTAACGATAGGTACTCGTAATTCATAATTTAATTATAATTCCACCATTGTCTGGGGGCACGGCAGTGCCACAGCCAAGTCTCGAGCGAAGCGGTCACGGCGGCCGTACCAACCCTTTCTCGAAGCTCTTCGCGGCTATTTCTTTCACCCTCCCCTGTATCATCGATGTGGACAAAGCTAGGGGTTCAATGAAGTAAATGAAAAAAGGTGATAAATAAAACTATAGGTGTGTAAGGAACAGTGTGCATTTATCTAGTAACAATAACCATCATAAAATACCATAATTCCATTATAATAAAGTGATGTCTTTATTATGGCGGAGGTACGGTTTATATCTTGATAAAATTAAACTTAATAGTTTAACATCAAATATCAAATATATAATTACTAGAAAAATTAAAACTATGACCTTGATTGATCGGTGTGTGTACGTTTACGTCCAACAATAGTATAAGACCATCTAATGTCACGTTTGACAAATTTGGAGGTATTATAAAGATGGAGAGAGACTATTGTAGTGACAGGGGGTCAGCCTATCGCCCACAAAAAAGCCTTTAAAACCTCTGTCCCTGACTTTTACAGTATGCCCGCGAAGAGAAGCAGCTGGCACATTCTATGTTTTTCTTTCGCTCCCAGTCCTGGATATTTTTAGTAAACGATTAAAAAGGCCTAAAACCTGCTGTGGATATAATTCGGACTATCAAATGCATTTTTTTGAAATTCGAATGCTAGTTTTTTGAAATTAAATGAAACACATACGTACATATTAGGTATTCACCGCGGAAAACTAATTCCAGCCACTTAAAATATTATTATTTTTTTCGCCAATAAACGTTGGTACACCTACTAGACGCCAATAAGGGAGTCTCAGAAGGAGAGGAGGTGATTGCTTGATGCACGAGAGGGGGGACCTTTGGGGGACGACCCCGCCAGCCAAACCCTAACAGTGCTGGACTCACCGAACCCAGTGCTAAACACACACCCCCTTTGCTGGTAAATCCCGAGTTGGGCTTTCACCATCATCGGAACGACAGCCAATTGGAGTCAGAGGCTGCATGCAACTTAAAATAAACATCTTTAATAACCCATACAAATCATTTATAAAAGTCCTTGCGGGTTTTAATAGACTATCAGCGCCATCTATCGGTCACCGTTCTAAACAGTCAGTGTTCTCGCTCGTGTAACTTAATGTTGCTTGTATGTAAACAATATCACATACTAGATTATTATTTTTGGCACTAGGCATACCTAGATGATCAAAAGGTGACACTATGTAAAAAGTGGAAAAAAATGTACTAAAACGACAATTTTGACAATGTTTGTCGCCTTAAATTTTATAAAAACGAAATGTAATAAGTGCTCAGGAGTACAATGCAGAAAAGAAATATGTAAAGTAACTGATTTGATGAAATTACAGCGAAATGAATGAAATAATTCGGGAAATTTAAAAGTAGAAAAGTCTACGCCTTTTTCGTATGGCTGAGAATCTCAGCAAAAGGAAACGATTCTCTTACATTCTTACATCCGGACCAACTCTAGTTAACGGGTTCTCCATTCATTACGACAGACCCTGTATAACCAAATTGATATACAATTCTGTCTACAATAACAAAAAAAAAAAAGAATGGCAATCAATAAATAACCGATTCTTAAAAATAATAGTCATTAAAAAAAACAGCGATTTTTTTATCTGTCACTAAGGATGCAAACTGGACGGCAGCGACGGCGGACGCGAGAGCGACAGCGGTCGCGGGCGCGTATTCCACGACACGGTAGAAAGTATTGAGTTTGTATGAAGCGTTCTGGACAGCGCCGGCAGCAGGCAACGAGCGGCGAGCCCCAGTCTAGCGGCGATTGCGCGGTCCAGCTGTTATAGCACGGTTATAGTGTCAGCTGTTGCCCACCGATATCGATAACTAGCCTCGTAAAATGTCGTTGGAAGAAATTATTTCAGCTGTTTTAGAAAGACCACCGATACAGAACAGTAAATACTTTAAAAAAAACAGCCAAAATTTCAACCACGAAAATGTAAAAGCCCAGCTAGACTGTTGGACAAAACATCAAACCAAGGTTACCTTGCTAGTTTACAACGTGTTTCCAACAGTGAAGAGGGCTGTTGACAACCAAATTACATGACCTTGGCGGGTTGGAAACGGCGGTGTTTAGAATCACAGACACACATCTACATAGACAACGCAAGTGCCACGATTTGTATTGGAACCAAGCGTGCCGACTTTTTAAGACCTATTGTGACGTCACAGCTGATATTTATTACTGGAAAATACAAAAAGATTCCGATGAAATCGATTATTAAGAAAGATATTGATATTGTGGACTCGATTTTCTAACAGACATACATACATGCATATCACAATACATATTAAATCTACAGGCGACCAACCTTGATGCTTGGTCGGGGTTCGGACACGCAAAGGATATGCATTTGCGTTATCTATGTAGATGTAAGTCTGTGTTTAGGACACTGTGTACGCTTGTTATTGTATATTTTACTAAGTAACTATAACTATAAATGACTCGAGTTTTGTAGCTTTTTAACCTGCGTTTCAACCTTTCCTTCTTTGTATCCTCAATCGCATACAAAACTTCCATCGCGAAGATGTTGCCAACGCGAGAGATCAGAGCACACTGGCGATTAAGGGGCGTGGCCTGGCGTGACCTTGGCTTGTGTTCTTGTTTGTCTCCTTGTTGGCAACCACCGTTTGTAACAGTGTGGATGACTCGGAATTGGTTGTCAACAACTTAACCTTCCTTAACCTTGGTTGGAAGCATTGGTTTTCAACCAAGTATAGTATATAGTAGTATAAGTATAGTAGTTGGTAAGAATAAATAATAAATTATACGAGAGAATAAAAAACGATTTCTATGGTAATATTCTCAAGGACATAATCAAATGTTCTTAAATAAATGAAAAATGTGATAAATAAAAACTGGGATTCATAATTTCTGTAAAGAAATTGGTCTCGGGTGGTCTTAGCTGCAAAGATTATACCATTAGATGGAGCTACGTTAGCAATATAACGTAAAAACATAAATGTGGTAAGTAATTTCGAGGCGTACCGCCAGGCCCCGATAGATCAGTGGAAGAGCACTCGTCCAGCAAACAAGAGGTCCCAGGTTCGAATCCTGGTCGGGTAATTTTTATTTATCACATTTTTCATTTATTTAAGGATAATTGAGCATTTATTAAAAAAAAAAAAAAATACATAATCAAATGTGTTCATAAACATTCTTGTGTTATCAAAGATTTTGATTGAATTTCGCCTTTGGTCTTCGACATTACGACGAAGCTCGCCTCTTTGCTTCCTTTGTTTAAAGTACGGTTTTGCGTCTTCTTTTGTCCATAGTAAATCGTATCGTAGAAATGAATTGTGAAAGTATTCAAGACGCCGTATCGACATTTTCGTTTCTTCGATACGTCTCTTAAACCGCGACAAATCGAGCTGCCCGCTGGCGTCGAGAACGGTCCAGATTCGCCGCGTATACCGAAACAATTGTTGATTGAGCTTTACATGTTTTTTGACACAAAACGTATTTTTTTTTTCCTAATAAATTTACAGAGTTGTTTATATAAAGAAAGTATATTTGCGGTCACAAAACTAAACGGAAGCACAATCACATGTGACTGGCCGCGGTCCATGCTGTAGGTATTTATTTCAAAGATGCGGCCGAGTTGAATTACTGTAGATACCTGTACCGTGCCCGCGCCGCTATCGCAGTTTGCAGCCTAAGCCGGCGTTTTTCCTTGATCTAATCTGATGGTAAGTGCAGATGAGGTCGAACTTGACAGCACATGAGTTTACGATGGATCTGGCTCATCATAAAACGATGCCTGAACGCATTGCTGGTGGATCGATGCTATTTGACGTTATATGGAAGGTCGCTAGGCAAGCGAACTCTGGAGGGATCCTACCAAACGGGGGTCACTTGCATAAAGTAACTTTTATAGGTTGAGATAGAGATATCAGCTAAAACGGAGCTCTAGCGCCATCTAGAACTTAGTGACTGAAACTTTTACTAGAACAAGTTCATTCCCTGTATTTTTCTTTAAGAATATTTAAGACTCCTCAAATATGTATATTATCATGATTATAAGAAATATGTATATATCAGAAAATCGTTATCACGATCAAAATTCCATTAAACATGCAAGGTCGAATTGCAGCGTTGTTTCCGAAATCCAGTAGAATTGCCAGGTCAGAATTAAAAAAGGGAGCGTCAGAGTCCAAATGGTGGACGGGTTGTGGGTAAAAAGAATCCAAGAAAAAAGCGTTAAAAACAACGTTCGAAAGCAGTAACGAACACAGGTAACGAATGAAAGATAGATTTAATGAGTCGGTTAGGTGATTGATTGAATGAACCGAAGAATGAAAAGTGGGATGAAAGCATGGTAGGTAGCAATAGACAGGAGATGCCCTTAGAATGAAAACCATGAAACACTTGACAGTTGCTATAAAATGGCTGCTGAAGAGTTGAGCCCTAATTAAAATTACATATCGATATCGATAAAGTTTTCGTAGTCATTGTGTACATATACTTAATGGATAACCCAGTATTGGCAGGTAAAGGAACTAGTGACTGCTTAGAAAAAAAAATAGATGTTTTTTTTAGGAAATTCCCTCATTTTGTAACTAAAATAGCCAATATCTCTCATTGAATAGTGACTTCATTATAAGGTTACATTATTTTTGTAAAATCGCAAACTACGATAACTCTATCCAATTTTAGGTAATTGCCGAAAAATAGCTCTTAACACATTAAATTATCAATATCTTTTATATTTTTAATCAAATAGTAAACGTTATATCGCTTTAGAATGAGGCAATTTTTTGAGAAGTTGGCCACTTACGTCTCCTTACTTTTTTTTACACGAAGAGGTTCCAAAGTGTGTCTACAAAATTATGAAAAAACAAAAATAAAAGTTCTAGCGCTTCTTAAACAAAGGAATTCTGCTTATTCTGATTTTATTTAGTGGTTATTCAAAATTGTTATTCATTAAAAGAAAGAAACAAAATCTGATACTTGTGGCCAATATGGCTATTTTAGTTAGAAAATGAGGGATTTCCCTCAAACAAATTTAAAAAACACAGACCTACTTGCTGAAGATTTTTTTTCTAAGCAGTCACTAGCTCCTCTACCTACCACTACTGGGTTATCCATTAATTACTGGACACCCGATATATTATACCTAACTTTCATGTTCTAATCCGCTGTTTAGTAATAATAAAAAACAATTGTCTTATGAGGTAGTGGTAACATACATTGCCTTCTATGCCAGAAGAGGTTCTGGGTTCGAATCCCGGCGGCGGCGGCGGATATTTGTGTGATGAACACAGATATTAGTCGTCAAGCCATGGATGTTTATTATTTAAGTTTATTCTAATAAAAATATGCATTCACTCAATATGTATGTAATATTTTAATACGTATGTTTATATATTTCTTAAGTATATCAGGTTATCTAGTATCTATAACACAAGTTCTTTAAGAAACTTAATTTGGGCTAGATAATGTAGTGTGAGTGTCAGAAATATTTTTTTATTTATTTAGGTACTCGTATACCTAAAAAAAATTATCAATACGGCCACCAACCTAATACAAGACTTTTCCAACTTGGAAGCAGTAGATACGTTAGCTCGTATGAATTTATAATACCTATCCATATTCTTTCGATATTCTATTTATAGTCATTCTGTATGGTTAAAATTAGTATTTAAAATTACCAAATAAAACACCTGCATTGTGAATAGATTTTGATGTATTGAAATCAACAATTTTAAGGTCACTTAGCGACACTAAAGTAAACTTATCTTTGAACAGGTGTCAACATTTTGAATTAACTGTTAATACTTATTACTAATTAAAAAACAGTCTGATTTACAAATAATACGGTAAGTACAATTTCAAGGTCACTTAGAGACACTAAATTAAACCTTATCTTAAACATTTTGAATAGATATTAATAAAATTTAACTTTTAATACTTATTTCTAAATAAAAAACAGTCTGATTTACAGATAATAAGATAAGTACAATTTCAAGGTCACTTAGAGACAATATAGTAAACTTATCTTTAACATTTTGAATAGGTATTCATAATATGGCACGAAAATGTTAACTGTGAACCAGGTTTTACAAAAGAGGCATTTGATACATTGAAGCTCATAGTTTTGGGAAGTAAATATTCAGTGGTGTGTTCCTTAATCTTTGATGAAATGGCCATTAGAAAGTCGCTTATATGGGATCAAGAAAATAAAAATATTATGGCAGAGTTGAGTATGGACATAATCTAGAAAGTGATAATGTTGATGAAGCCAATCAAGCTTTCGTTATATTATTAACTGCCATAAATGGAACGTGGAAAATACCCATTGGGTACTTTTTTATAACATCGCTCACAGGAGAGCAAAAAAGTGTTATTGTTGATATTGCTCTAAAACTATGTGCAGATGTGGGTGTTAAAGTAGTGAACATAACTTGTGATGGCCCTGTTGCAAATTTTAGCATGTTTTCACATATCGACTGTGATATCTTCGAAACCAGGATAAAACCAGTTTTGAACGATGAAACACGCTTAATCATGCTTTTATAGACCCATGCCATGCAATAAAATTAATTTGGAATGCTTTTGGCGAATTAAGAGTGTTCATAGATCCTTGTGGAAGAAAAGTTAAGTTCAAATATTTAGAAGAGTTGCTTGAACTACAAGAAAAACAAGGTTTGCATCTGGCTAGTACAATTAAAAAACCACATATATTCTTTCAAAAGCAGAAAATGAAAGTAAAACTAGCTAGCCAACTGTTTAGTAATTCTGTAGCCGATGCTCTGGACTACTATAGAAGTAAATTAAAATAAAAAAAATTGAAGATTATGAAGGTACTATAAACTTTATAAACCTCATAAATGACATTTTTGATGTATAAAATAGCCATTCCATCTACCCACCAGGATTTTAAAATGCCATGTACCCATCTAATATTGCCTTAATAGCAGCATTGTTTGAAGGTGCTACTAGTTATCTGAAAAATTTAAAGTTGCCTTCTGGTGAACTATTAATTAAATCACGAAGGAAAACTAGTTTTATTGCTATGATAATAAATATGCAAAGTGCGCTGGCACTATACAATTATATTTCACAGCTTCTTTCTTTGCGATTGAGGTTTACTTTATGTAGTAGCGCCACCTACTGCTAGCCTTTGCACGGATTTTAGAGTCTATGATAAGGGTTCTTTTTTTTTTTTTTTTTTAACAACTGTCACGTTTCGCTCCCTATGTCAGCATCCAGTCTACAGAACTCATTTCTGCGTTTCCGTGCTGTAGCCTGCGCACGTCGACTAAAATATATTAATTAGCTAGTTAAATTTTAAAAGTTTAAATGGTAAAAATTGTGCATCGAAGGAAGAGAAAATTCTCAAGAAAATAATTCGAGGAGGTTGAGACATCAAATTACAAATTCCGAAGAACCCAACGGTGTTGGGACTTATTAGAAAAAATGTCGTTGACACAAAAACTACCCACATTGTATGTGCGTGTAGTCATCGAGGTTCGATGCATACAATTAATTCTCCTATTTAGTCCGTTACTCGATAATAATATCGTCATTGGCGATTAATCTGATGTACGGTGGAGAATCTCTAATATAATTTTAATAAATATTAGAAAAAATGTCGTTGACACAAAAACTACCCACATTGTATGTGCGTGTAGTCATCGAGGTTCGATGCATACAATTAATTCTCCTATTTAGTCCGTTACTCGATAATAATATCGTCGTTGGCGATTAATCTGATGTACGGTGGAGAATCTCTAATATAATTTTAGTAAATATTAGAAAAAATGTCGTTGACACAAAAACTACCCACATTGTATGTGCGTGTAGTCATCGAGGTTCGATGCATACAATTAATTCTCCTATTTAGTCCGTTACTCGATAATAATATCGCCGTTGGCGATTAATCTGATGTACGGTGGAGAATCTCTAATATAATTTTAATAAATATTAGAAAAAATGTCGTTGACACAAAACTACCCACATGGTATGTGCGTGTAGTCATCGAGTTTCGATGCATATAATTAATTCTTTTGATTAGTCAGTTACCAGATAATATCGCCGTTGGCGATTAATCTGATTTGCGGTGGAGACGATCTTGCACGCCGAATCCAAGATTTGAAGTGCCCGAGCTACCTCTGTCATTATCAGCCTTTTTTTGATACGATTAATGTCCCGGAAGAGGTCTAAAAACCAGCAGTTGTCGGCTGAAGATCTAAAGAATCTAAAGATAAGCCTGTTGAGGACTATCTTGTACCCGCAATTTGCAAATATTTACTTGCTCCCTTTATTAAATTTAGAAGCAAAAGCAGCATTGGCTGAAACTCTTACCAAACGAGATTCTATACATCAACAAAAAAAAAGGGCAAATTGAAATCGCCTTGGCAGCTTTATCGCAAGCGATGGTAATCATTTTCAATGAAACTTTGAAGCAAAAACTTTTAAAACTGCTGAGTTACGCTTGTCGCGATAGCCAGAATAGGGAAACTAAAACTCATCGTAACATAATAATGAGTTCCATAAACGTATGCCTGCGTGACACGCTGACCAATACAAGTTGCGATGATTATCTATTGGGAGGAGATGTTGCTGAAACGCTGCAAATTGCAAAAAACGACGACGTCATCTCCGCAGCCACAGCTGCCGGCTCGAGCTCCACAGCAGAGCTACACGTACCCGCCACGTAGGACCTACCACGAACGGTCGTGGAACACTAGCAACCAGCGGAAATAAACCACCAGGTGCAGTGCGATGGACGTTTACGATATTTTCATCAAAAATGGGCTTAGATAACGAGTGATCCATTAATATTATCGTGAATAGCTGCTTACTAAAGACCTTTTAAATATCTGCCCGCTAAACAAAGTAGCTCTTGTGTTTACCCAAGGTCAATACATGGCCATAAAGATTATATTTTAGCGTTGGATAAACTATTAAAAATAAATGCTATATTCGTATGTTCTCATGAGCCAGGTAAATTTTATCACAAATTTTTTCTTGTGCTCAAGCTATACGGTGAAAATCGCTTCATACATAATTTAAAATCTTTGAATTAATTTACTACAAAACACTTCAAAATGGAAGATTACAGAACCGCTGATAAGTTAACAAAACAATGCTTCATGTTATTTTTTCATCAATGTTGATAAGTCTTTCCGAAAGTACCTTCGATTTGAATATAACAACGTTTTATATGAATTCAAATATTAAACGTTTGACTTATGCACCGCTCTTTATATAAGTATTTACTAAAATATTAAAACCAGTCATGGAATTTTTACGTCGGGATAATTTTTTCATCCATAATATATCTAGATAATATATTTTACATTGGCAAAGATTGTGATGATTGTAATGAGAATGTTTGGATTACAAAACATATTTTAATAAATTTAGGTTTCATAATGCATACGAAAAAAGGTTGCTTTGTTCCTAGAACACAATGTAAATTCCTTGGGTTTATTTTTGATTCAGAGAAAATTATTTTAAAACTACGCACAAAAAAAAAAAAAAAGTTCTTAAAATAGAAAAAATAATACACAAAGTTATTCGAGCAATTTAAAATATTGTCACCAAATAAAAATCCTACTTATGATCAGGTAGTGAATTTACCCAGATATAATAAAGATGATTTTACTTGGTGGTTAAATTATCTAGAAGAGGGCTTTTCTCCTCTTAGAACAGGCCAATACACTAAAACTATCTATCCTGACGCATCATATACTGGCTAGGGCGGGTTTTGTGATGGAAAAGAGGCAGCGGGTCATTGGAAGGAAAGCGAGTCGTCGCTACACATTAATACTCTGGAATTAAAAGCAGTTTTTTCGGACTTAAAACATTCGCATAATTATGGTAGTTACGATTGTGATATATTGTTAAGAATAGATATTACCATTACCTGTATAAATAGAATGGGTAGTGTTCAGTTTTCACATATGGATCATATTACCCGAGACCAATGGAAATAGCGTGAAATGCGTAAGATCAATATCTTTACATCTTATATTACTTCAAAAGATAATATAGAAGCTGAGAGTTTGTCACGAAAACAGTTTAATGACACTGAATGGGATCTAAGTGACTATACCTTTAATAATATAACAAATAGGTTTGGAATACTATCGGTTGATCTTTTTGCAAACAGATGCAACTTATAATGTCCTATTTATGTAACCTGGAAAAATGACCCAGATGCAAAAACTCTTCAGAAAATTGTTAGTGAAAAGTCTGTGGGTATTGTGGTAGTACCATACTGGCCCACGCAACTATGGTTGCCATTGTTTAAAAGGTTGTGTTGTGATTGTATTTACTAAATACTAATTCGCTGAAATCTCCTTTCAGATCTGCGCACAACCTTCATTAAACATTAACCTTGGTTGCCGCGAAATTGTTCAGAAAGCGTTAGTAAAAAGATCACTGTCTTCAAAGTCCGTTGAAATTATGTTGGCATCTTTGTTGGATAATTCTTACCGAGACAGTGTGAAGGAGGTATCAAGGCGTGGATTGAATATTGCAAAAATAATAATTTTAGTTTTACTCAAACTTCTAAACCAATAATTGTTCATTTTCTAACTGAAATTTTCGAAAAAGGTGCTAAGTACGGTACTATTAATAGCTATAGATCTGCATTATCATTAATATTAAACATAAATTCCCAATATGACAGGTTAAAAAGTTTCATGAAAGGAGTCGTTATGTGAAGACCAACCACATCAAGTATGATCTTACCTGGGATCCAGCAGTTGTATTGAGCTACTTACCTACAAAATTTCCTAATGAAGACCTTGACTTAAAGACTCTTTTCCAAGAAAACTGTTACACTAATAGCTCTTGTAACGGAACATCGTGTTCAAATTTTATCCGTGACAAAGATTAAAAATATTTTAATAACTAAAAAAGGTACTTATAAAAGGGTTTATAAAAACCTCTAAATTTAATAGTAAACAGACCTTGGTAAAGTTTCCGTTTTTTAATATTCGTCCAGAAATTTGTCCAGCAAAAACCTTACAGATGTAGGTATATAAATAAAACGAAAATTTAAGGAAACCTGATAATTTGTTTATTAGTTTTAAGAAACATATAGGTTTCCAAACTTTAAGTCACTGGGTTAAAAACACTTTAACTCTCAGTGGTATTGATGAAAATATTTTTAGTGCACATAGTACATGACATGCTGCTACATCAAGAGCTATTTATTTAGGAGTTTCTATTGACCTATCAAAAAGACTGCAGGATGGTCGGATTCTTCCTCAGTCCTTGCTAGAAATTATAACAAACTTTGTAACGAAAAATAATTTGCCTAATCATTGTTGAATTGTTTTCAATAAGTATGTTTATTTACTATTGAAGAGTTTTACCTTACTACTCTGCCAATTCATTTCACTATAACTAATCTTTAAACATCCTACATAAAGTAAACCTCAATCGCAAAGAAAGAAGCTGTGAAATATAATTGAGGATCAAACGAACTTCTAAAGTGAAGTTCGATCCTAATTATGTGAACAGCTTCTTTCGAAGCGATTTAATATAAACCCACCCGTTATTATGCTTTGAAATAAGCATAATATGAATATGTTTCAACATGGAGTAATTTCAATTTATATTTGTATTTTACCCAACCCCAATATAGTGAAATGAACAAACAGGAATAAGACAGATTGACTTTAAACAAAATGAGTTCTGTAGACTGGATGCTGACATAGGGAGCGAAACGTGACAGTTGTTAAAAAAAAAAAAAAAAAAGAACCCTTATCATAGACTCTAAAATCCGTGCAAAGGCTAGCAGTAGGTGGCGCTACTACATAAAGTAAACCTCAATCGCTTCGAAAGAAGCTGTTCACATAATTAGGATCGAACTTCACTTTAGAAGTTCGTTTGATCCTCAATTATTTATGCAAGATGCAAAAATATTGAAATACATCCTATGTTATAAAATTAGCCAAGATCACATAGAGCTGTTTTTTTCGGCTGTAAGAGCGAGAGGAGGGTTTAACAACAATCCGAATGCTATACAATTTAGGGCTGCATACTGCGAAAATTATTAGTGAGAGCTGAAATCCGGGGTATGGAAATCGTACTCCATTGCAGCAAATAACAATTTTGACTTGTAGCAGTCAAAACCCAATAACAGCTCTAAATGAGGTCACAGAAAAGGAAAGATTTGCTGAAATCTCAGAAGATCATAGCGATCTACACGATCAATATTTAGAAACTATTTTAAAAGATAATGATCTGTACACTGATAGTATCCTTAAAAACATTGCAGGATTCGTTACTAAAAAATTACTCACTAATATAAAGTGTGAAGTATGCACCTCTCTATTACTCGGGGTCGAAAATACAAATAGTTTAATTTATAAAAAAACAAGGGGAGGGTAAAAATATGCTTCTAGCAGTGTGATAGAAATTATTAAAAAGGCTGAGAAATTGATGAAAACGCAGTGGCAAAATAAAGAAAAACCAGAATTAAATTACACATATTATTATTGCTCCTCAATCAAACTCTCCAGTCCCAAGATTTTTTTTATTAGCAGAACTTTTGTACCTACTAACTTTGTATAAATCATTCATCGGCATAATGTATCTTACTTTGTGTACATAAACTGTTAAATAAATAAATTAAGTAGGTAGGTAATGGTATATAATTTAAAGTGAAATTAGAAGAATAACCCAAAAAGTCATTACTCATTTCTGAATAAAGTAAGCTTATTAAAATGTTGTCTATTTGATAAGCGGTCAGAAGAAAGTTTTCCAAAGTACCTATATCGCAAGTCCAAATATGTTTTGATGATGGTTTTAATCAACATAAGCCTATGTTGAACATTATGCTCAGTGTCTTCTGAAATGACAAACATTTTGTTTGTGTCATAATATTCTGTCATAAATTTAAAAATATATAAATAATAATTTTCGGGTTTTCTGTGTTTATCTGACTTTAAATGAGATGAGAGTAATTTTTCAGTTTTCTTAATTACATCTAAAACACCATTTGAAGCATATAATAATCCACCTCGCGATTTTTTATAAATCAACGTATTGGTGTTTTCTTCGCCTAATAATAAGATCGAACATTTATGGCATTTTAGTCTACTAATAAGTTTTCTAATTACGAATCCTGCTATATATTCCAAAGCACTTTCAGTGTACTCGTCAACTTCTTTCGTCAAATAAGCCAAATACTCATCATAAAGATCACTATGGTCTTCTTCTATCTCCAAAAAGGATTCTTCCGCTGTAATGGCATTGAGGTTATCAATTGGACAATGGCTACCGCAGGTAAGAATGCTAATTTGTTCCAGTGGAACGCAATTCCCAACACCACCATCTCTTATTTCCGCACGAATTAATAACTTTTTGTATGCTGCCCTAAACTGCAAAGCATTCGGGTTATTGTTAAAACCGCCTCTGGCTCTAACTTGTGAAAAAAAAAGTTCTAAGTGATCTTGATTTATTTTGTACAATGGTATGTATTTCAACATATCTGTTTTCACTATTAAATAGTCGTATAAAGACAATGTACTAATCATGTCTATTATTAGACCGATAAACCCAGTTTTTCTTCTTGAGTTAACAATAAGTTCGCCAGAAGGGAGTTTCAAAAGTCGTATGTAATCTATTGCACTTTGAAATAATGCAATAACGAAACCGAAATTTCCTGGGTATACAGCTTTTTTCCAACCCGGTTCATATAAAGAATGACTGTTAAGAACATCAAATACGTCATTCATTAAATTAATAAAAAAAACAGTTCCCTCACATTCCCTAAAGTTGAGATATTTTAATTTGTCGCGGCAATACTCGAGGGCATCCGCTACAGACCTACTGAATATTTGTGCTGCTAACCGAACTTTCATTTTTTGTTTATAAAAAAAAATGTGAGCTTTTTTTAATTTGGTGGCAAGGTGTAGGCCTTTGTTTTCCTGTAGCTCCTGCAACATTTCAATGTACCTGAAATTAATAATTCTATTTTGGTGGTCATAAAATATGGTTAGCTCACCAAATGCGTTTCTAATTAATTTCAATGCATGACAGGGATCAATAAAAGCATGTAAAAGTGTGTTGTTAAATTCAGCGACGGTTTTGTCTGCGAAAAAATCAAAACCTAAATGGGAAAACATGGCAAAATTTGCTATAGGGCAAATATTTTCGCCGATGCAAATATAAAATTTGCATCGCTTGTTAAACTAACTACTTTAACACCAACCTCTTCACACATTTTCAATGCTAATTTTACTAATTCGCCTTTTTGTTGCCCTGTCAATGAATTTATCAAAAAATATCCAATGGGCAATTTCCATCTGCCATTTATGGAGGTAATTAAAAATACAAGTGCCTGACTGGCTTCTTCAACTTGGTCAGAATCAATATTCTGTCCACAATCAACCCTACCGTAATATTTTTTAGACTTAGAGTCCCAAGTCAATGACTTGCGTATTGACATTTCATCAATTATGAGGGCACATATGACAGGATGACTGCTTTGCTCGACTTGTCTTTTTAAAGCTAAAAATGATTCATTGGTGAAACCTGGCTCAGCATCCACATGTTGGTACCACTTGGCAAGGGTGCGTGTATGAGGCAAGCAGGTGTTATACTCTTGCCTGATGTAATCATAGGCTTTTGGTGAAAAAAAATGAAGCGTGAGCGCAAATTTTCTTATCTCTTCGGAATATTTACGTGTAAGCGGTTCACCCTTCGTCTTTGCGATCTGTCTTTTCAAAAAATCCTGAGGTCCAGCACATTCTTTCAATATGTTGCACTCTTCGTTTGTTATTAACTTTTCAGCTTTTAATTTCTCCATGACATCTTTTTGTTCTGCTATTTTCTTATTTTTTCGATATACTTGAAGTTTCAGATTTTTTATTTTTTTTATTAATCTGTCACATAATTTTTCTAACTTGATAATTTTGATTTCATTTTGATAAGCCTGAAAATATTAAAAGAAAAATATTTTATTTAATAAACACAAGTTAGAAACGCCTGGTATCCTCAGGAAATTATGCACAAACAGTTCACGCTATCTTTCACTCATTCTACTACTAAAAAAAGTTAGAATCAATAACTACTTAAGTTATATTGTAAAACCAACCTTATCGTGACTTGAATTTGGTTTTGGTTCTTGTTGGTCAGAACTTTGTGGTATGACCTGGTTTTTCAAGTCTGTGAACTGTAATAAAAAAAATGGTTGAAAAAAAAATGGAATGAAAGAATGTTGCTTTTGCGGAATGTCACATGAAAACTTGAAGTTTATTTCACTTACTTCAGCGAGTGCTGAGCGTGGGATTCTTTTCTGTGAAGCCACGCTCCGAACACTAGTAATAGTTGGAGACTGAAAATGAATACAAAGTTTGTATTAATAAATAGCAATTCTCCAAAAATTAAATTTTCTTTTAATTATCATCATGCAAAAGTTATATCCTTCGATGATTATGTAATTTAAATTATATTTAAAAATTTTCAGAGAGGTGCAAAGTAACAATTCTCTTCAAAACACTTACTGATAAGTAAAGTGAGGGTACTGCATCATCTTTTAGCCTGATGAGTCCAAGTGTTCTGTTGATGTTATCATCCTCAAAATGTAATGAACATATAAAATTCTTCCTATGACGTGGGCTTATATTTTCTAATCCAATTGCGTTTATCCACCTTCGCCGCATATTTAAATTAGTGGGAAATCTGAAAAATATCGATAAAAAAGACGGTTTACGGATGCCCATCACTATGTTTACATTTGGTAACTAGGAATCAAGGTTATAAATTTAAAACCTTCTAAACATTCACTATTACTCAATTATTATCGCTTATAGGTACTTGTTACAGTAAACCAGATGATGTTATACGCAAATAATTACAAAACATAAGAATTTGAGTTAACTTACTGGTGTAAACTTATGTTTTGCGACTTTTTAGCGCCACAACCTAAAATCGAACACTTATGCATATTGTACACAATAATTAAAATCAAACTTATAAAATTGATATTTACTAAAGCATTTCATAGTCAAATCTCTAAAAAATCCCGAATATTTTGCACTTTTCCTGAAAGTAAACAAAACACACTGACTGACGCAAACGTATAAGTAAAATGGCGACTGCATTTCACCAAGCTGACAACATAGCGTAAAAAGAAAATCAAACCAAAAAAAGGAAAGGAAGAATTTGACTTCGAGTCTTTCACTCATGTCAAATGTACGCTTGTTAGAAAGAAATAAAGATATGTCCGTAAATTCATCGCACGTTTGCCACATATATCCTACAGTAAACAATTAATGGGCATCTCCTGTCTATTGCTACCTACCATGGATGAAAGAGACATTGTCTATGGCATTTTTCTAATTTAATAAATTATAAACAGCGCCATCTATATCTTAGTGATACTAACGAAATTTAGTGAAAACACCGTGGTCACTTCGCCGGTTGGGCTATTCTAAACCGACTCTACACAGCTTAAAGACCTTTTCTGCCGGATTAAATCTTATATTTACGATCCTGGGTGACTTCGGTATCTGTAAAGGCTCCAAAACGTCATCGAGTTGAATAGTTCAATACAACTAATCGTTCAATGTGAAACGAATAATATCTGAATTAGAAATTCAGAATACAATCAACCTACCTTTCAGACCAGATGGTATCTTTTTATTATTTAAATTTTTTTCAGCCAACTCGCCCACAATATTTTATTTGATATGCTAAATTTGACGGACCTATGAAACTCTTCCGTTACTGACTGAGTGACTAACAGACAACGTACAGCCAAAGCTGCTGGCCGTAGAGAGCTAAAATTTGGAACATACAATCCTTAGAGGTTGTGGGGAAGTACTAAGGAAGGAATTCCTCAAATTCCTACGGGAACGGGCATTATTGGACTTTTTAGTTTTAATGAAAAATCCTATTCCTTGAGTGCACGGATGTGATACTTGGCATAAAGGTTCTTCAATAAGTGTCTATTTGTATTATGTATTTGTATTACGAGGTGTTATGGGAGGCTTTTTTGTGGGCGATAGGCTGAACACCTGTCACTGCAATAGTCTCTCTTCACTATTATAATGCCTCCAAATTTGTCAAACGTGACATCATATGGTTTTATTACCTCTGGTGTTCTGCCTACCCCATACGGGATACAGGCGTGAAGTTAGGTATGTATGTATGTATTGTATTATGGAAGGAATTCCCGAAATTTCCACGGAGTCGGGAAAAATAAGACTTCTGTTTATGCGCGTACGAAGTTGCGGGAAAAAGCTCGTAATAAATAATAATTAAATCACACCAGCTACAACTAAGCACTTTTCATCGTCTAATAAACATTATGGTTGCAGGTCGTCTCTGTTGTCTCAAAGGGTGTCACCACACCAATAGATCTGTGTTACTTTTTTGAATTTGACTCTGACTTCCATCTCCATGTCCACGTCCACGTCCTTTCTTTATCCACGACTATCCTCATCTCCATCCACATTATCTGTATTCTCTCTCACCTCTATCGCTACCTCTATCTCTGCTTCTATCTTTACCTCTATATGTCTACGTTTCTGTCTAGTACTTGATTGCCTAATGTATAAATATAATAGTAAACTCCAGAAGATCAACTCGTTCATGGGTCAATGTGTACGCTTAAGGCCGGCGCCAGACTTAGCTTCAAATGTTTGAATAAATGTTTGATCAAATGTTTGCACAAATGTGTGGCGCTGGACTTTGCATATGTATTCAACGTTTGCACAAAGCCTTGCACTTTGCCATCCGGTGTCGGTCTTTTTCCACACATCAAAGCATTCAAAGTTGAATGTGTGCAAATGTTTGCGTGGCTTGCCACACTTGTTCAGTATCCAGTTGCTCGAGCGTTGTCGAGCGGGACGGTTGTGTGCATGTTACACTGCATGCGGCGATATGATGGACTGGGGCAGCGACTGCGTTCTGGAATTTGTAGAGTTGTTACAGGGGCAACTATGTACAAGGAACCCGAAAAATAACAAATAAAAAAAATATAATTACATGCACACAAATAATACAGGCTAACTGAGTCTACAAAATCATTGTCCATCTTGTTTGTTGTCTACTAGCATACTGTGGAGAAAAGTGTTTGCGAAGCAAGTCTGGCAGGTTACGTCAATATGTGTTCAAATGACTTTGCAAAGTCGTCAAAGATTTGTGCAAATCTTTGAAGCTAAGTCTGGCGCCCGGGTTATAATAAAATTCCAAAATATTTAAGATTAACCCTTCGATAGATATAAGCATAAGTGTTATGTGAAAAGGTTTACTATAAGATATCCGGATGCAAGAAGATGGGATTCCTTGGCTGTAAATTGTTATTGTGTATTTTTTTTTCTTATTTTTAAAAGATGATTGCTGTTGAGTTTCTTGCCACTTCTTCTCAACAGATCGACTTTCCGAAGTGGTGGTAGATTCAGTTCAATTTGTAAATTGTTGACTTATTTCAAATGTATTTAAATACTGACGAAATAAAGAATATTTGAGTTTGAATTTGAGACGATCGACGTCGACTATAGATGCGAAGCAGGTTATTAACGATTTCAACCACGCGGTTAAATATGCATTTTTCGTTATTAACGGTTAATTAACCGCATTATATGCTTGTTACGGTTAAATAACGGATTGAAATTTGTATCGCAAGTTGCGCGATGATGCCAGCTTCGACTGGCAAAAAAAGTTGGTTGAAATTCCCTACCTCAAAAACTACTGAACTGATTTTGATGAAACTTATAGTGTACCATAATTTGAAAAATACCTAGTACAACAAAAAAATAATTACTTAAATCGGACGTGCAAGTCCGGAGATATGCGAAGAAAAACATACATACACTATTGAAATTTTTCACATTTGTTCAGACGTTGATAAAGATTAAAGACAAACATAAACAAAAACTGGGCAATTCTGGAAATATTACATACATACGGGTGGAATTGATAACCTCCTTTTTTGAAGTCGGTTCACAGGAAAAGAAAGAAAAACTTAATCCTTTTTCGTTGTCGGTGTCAGATATTTAACCGTTAATAAACGCATTTTATCGGTAGCTAACCATAAATTTGTTTAATTAACGGTAGCTAACGGGTTTTTTACAACTATAACGTCGACTCATCCATTCTACTATCGATCGACCACCGATTGATTGGTGTGGCAACGCCCTTGTACGAATCGTAAACCTATAGTGTAAATTATGTTATTTAATAAAACGCAATACATGTCAACTTTTTTATATATCTATCAAAAAAGAAGTAAAAGAAATAAAACTCTGACATCAGTAAACTTCAATATTATAGTGACATTTACACATCAAACTGCCTTTTGCAGATATATTACATGGACGTTTATTTTTTATTTTTTTACTCTCTTTACATTTTTTAACTATAAATTACATGTTTTTACTTAAACTTATTTATTTTATGCTGAGGTTTTAGTAAACTGCATCATGTCGACACACCAGGTTGAATCCCGACAGGTATCCATGAGTGAAGAACTGGACTATTCTTCCATGTCCGTTGTCGATATAAAGCGACTAGTGAATAACTTGAGAAAGGAAAACCGCCTTGTTCAATCAGAAAACGAAGTTCTCGAAAAAAAACTCGCCACATGCGACCCTCCGTCGTTACTCTTGGTTCAGCAAGCCCTTGACTTTGTAGCTAGAATCCAAGCTTCGCCGAATGACGGCGGAAACAATCTAAAGTCCGTTTCTAGAATACTCGCAAGCCGGGCTTCTATCAAGTTCAACAATGCCGGTTACATCGCACTCGCACTCGGTCCCAGAATCAACGCCAAAGAGAAATTAGCGCTGATTTCTGATGTGTTGGAAACGTATACTGATACTGTTAAACAATGCGAGAAAACTGCAAACAAAAGGATTAAATATCTAAAGGCTCAATTAGATGAAATTGAATTAAGAGTGCCAGAGATCGCAGATGACGAGCGAAGGTTTCGTCTCGAGGTTCTAAACCGAGGAGTAGATCCTGTCACTCATAGAATTTCAGCTGAAACATGGATACGTGCGATGACGGATTGGGACAAAATGAAGAACAAGATAATCTCGAAACGAAGACTCAGATGCAGTACTTTAATTGCACAGTACCACAAATACAAATCCAGTTTGAAACGAAAAAGAGACATAAGAGAGTACGTCACAGCCGTCGATTTCACACGGCTGAAATTAAATCTGAAAGCTTCTAAGGAAGTTATGAAATCAAGGCTTCGCACTATTAGTCATGTGAAACGATTCGCCGGCAGGGCACACTTGTACTACACGATCCACAAAAAGGCGCTGAACGCACAGAATAATTACTTGCAACTCGTCAAGAACAGGATCAAATACGACGACGAGGAAACCGAAAGACTGGATAAAACAAATGAAAAGATGAAACTGGAAATAGAATACTATGAGAAAGAGATAGCATATATGAAGAAAATGGCTCAAGATTACAATGTTCCTTCAGTTAATGAGTACTGCAGTATAAGGACTGAGATAGGCGAATTGAAAAGATGCATTAAACGCCTGGAGACTAGGAAACGCATTACTCTGTGTGCTTTGGAAGCCATTAGGGCGCAAAAGAGAAAAATTGAAGACTCATTTATGCAAACGTGTAGACCTCTTATATAGATCTATCGTAATAATGTTCTATGAGATCGAGTACTTTTGTACTCTTTGTAGATTTTTAAGCATTTTATACTCTTTAGATTGTTAAGCATATTATTTTATTTTTTATACATTTTTTAAATGTTTTACATTTTTATATATTTTTTATATTGTATTGTATTCTTATTGATTTGATTTCTTGTGCTTTTATATTTTTACTTTTATTATATTTTTTACATTTTTTTAATGTTTTACATTTTTATATCTTTTTTGTAGGTATTTTATTCTTATTGCTTTTGTAAAACTGTATTTTTTTTAAATAAACGCACTAAAAATAACATTTTATCTACCTTTCTTTAAAATAAACAAGAAATTCAAGGAAACTTTGAAACCAGTAGACTAAAAATCAATCCTTAGGATTCTTTTTATATCTGAGAGTATCCGCTCGGTTTCTGCTAACGGCGTGCAGATGGCAGTATTTTACATTCTATTGTAATGGAAGTTTAAATTTCAGACTCCAAATAAAGATACTCTTAAAATATGATATACAGGGTTGCCCATTTATACTGTGGCCACACTGGATGCGCGGTGACTAGGGCCTAAGCCTAACGCGAGCGCGGCGGCCTGTGGCGGGCGGGCGCTGGCCACAGTGACGCGCGAGCTCTTGTAGCGGGCAGACTTATATCAGGTGTTGAAAGCAATGGACGACGATTTGGTATTTCTTTATTTCTGATTGAAAAAAAGAATGTAAAGAATTTTATAATTTGTATCACGTAACCAAATTTTTTTTAATTCACTCGAATATCCGTGTCAACATATGACTACATTTTAAGTAAAATATCTAAACTCATAAGGTAGATACAAACTTTTGCAAAAGTACCTTTTTACCGAACTGCGGCACGTAAAGGAGGGTTTTGTTTTCAACGCGTATGTATGTATGTCTGTTTCTTGTTCCCTGATTTCTACTAAACGGATGGATGGATTTGAACAAATGAGGTATCAAAAGCTTCGTATCAAATGAAAGCTTGTAATCAGTTTGTTCTAAATGTATATACATTATGTATACTTTAAATTTTCACTGAAAAACCAAAAAAATTATTATACTCTGATGGAAATTTTAGGTAAGTAAGTACTATACGCCTGTTAATTTTAACTATTCATCGGCCTGAATATATAGTTCATTCGCTGGGCTCCTGTTTCATAGGTTTTTACATTTTGTGCATTTGTTTCTGGGTATAACGTAGGTAAATCCAATGTAGGTAAACGGGAACTGCATTTTTTATATCCGTTATAGCTTATTTAACAAAACCCTGATAAAATTTTACATTACTCCTTATCTAATTTTCTTAATCTTGAATAAGCATTATTCAACGATGTCTAAATTTTGCATGAGGAAGCAATATTTGACTAGTTTACTTGAATGAAACTATACCATGTCTGAGGCTTTATCGTCGTACATACACTTATAATCATATTGGGTATCACCATTTTTATAGTTTTTAAGGTATCTGGTCTTAAAAAAAAAATTTGGACCGCTTTAAATGAGCCCCACTGTATAATTAGCAACCTAGTACATTCTAGGGACCCATCTTGTACACACGTTACTTATACCAAGATGTTGATGTAGAATATTCAAAATGGTAGTTTCTGATACTCCAACTATTTTAGAAAGCTGTTTCTTCTTCAAACGGACATCTTCCAATACAAGTTTTACAACTTTTCCAACAATTTCTGGTCTGGTTTTTTTTTTTTGTATATCGTAAGGATAGGACGTTTGTCTTCCATGCCACCTGATGGAAAGTGCGCATGAAGACTATGGTGTTACACGTCCATCCACGAGAAACCTATTCACTCGACACTTAAAAGTTCCAGGACTGTAGTGGTCAGGAAAAACAGACGCAGGCAGATTGGTCCACTCCTTGGCAATCCGTACCAAAAAGGAACAATCGAAGCGTTTTGTTCGACTTCTTGGTAAATCCACTATATAGGGATGGAAGTTCTGTCTGCGTCTGGTAGTCCGGTGGTAAAAAGGGGTGGGTTCAATTTGGTCAAAAAGTGCACTCGCACACTCATCAAAATGTAGCCGATAAAATACTGTCAAACAAGCAACCTTACGACGATGCTCCAGCGTCTGCAATTTTTTATTTGTAAAAAATTGCAGAGATCACGGTGGCGTCAATTGGCCGTCCAGATCGAGTATCGTCTTCAATCGACTCTCTACCGTGCTTGAATAGACTTATAAATCATGGTTTTACCCGGAGCAGAATCTCCGTAAACAGATAGCATCTCTTGCAAAGTGGTTTGGGCTGTTTTTCCTTGTTTGGTGAGGAACTTTATGACGGCGCGGTGTTCAATTTTTAACATAGTAAATGATTTCTTCCCGATTGACCCGTTTACTCGTTAATAGCTTGAAAGTTAATGAAGCTATAAGGCTGGAATTTGGTATATATAGTAACAGGAAGTCCCTTAACTAGTATCTACCTGGGTGAGCTACCTGACCCCCCACAACCCTCTCATTCCGCGAACATTTTGACCTCCGCTCGTATTTATAGTCTAGTTTCACCCTAGTTCGCTACATGGTATCCCATATCACAAGCAATGCTTACTTTGAGGCCATGCTTGTGTGATTGTCTGGGGATTTTGTTTTATTATTTCCTTTTGCCAGAATCATACTCGTAAAATTTAAAAAATAGTAGATAGCAAGGTATACGAAAAAACTATTTTATATAATCCGACTTATTTAAAAAATACCTAATGCTTTCATGTGAACTTAAAATAATGTACACATATAATTTTATAGGATTAGCTACTTGAATTTTTTATTAAAATGAATCTTACCGTCAGGTGTAAAGGAAGACAAACGTATGGGACGTACTATATAAAAAAAAACTATGGTGACCATAGAATATTAACATGCAATATTATTCTAAGCATTTGACATATTTTATACGTCATTCGAACTGCCTTTTGCAGAACTTTTACTGAAAATATATTTTTTATTTTTTTACTCTCCATCTATTTTTTTAACTCTACATTTATGTTTATGTTTGTACTTATACTTATTTTATACTTTTGAAGTTTAAATAAAAAGCATGATGCAGCCACCTCACCTCGGATCTAGTGAAATCTCCTTGTATAGCCAAGGGCCGGACTTGGGCTCCGTAACCGATCGCGATTTGGTACATCAAGTAAATCACTTGAAAAAGGAAAATCGCATAATAAGAATAGAAAACGATATCTTCGAGAAGCTGCTTGGCCGATGCGATCCTAATTCGTTAGTCGCGGTGCAACATGCCATGTCCCTCGCCTCCAAGCTTCACCAACCTGTACCAACATCAGCAACTGAAAGCACAAACAATCTGAAATCTCAATCCAAAGTATTCACAGGCCGAGCTTCCATTAAGTTCAACCAGGCTGGATACATCGCGCTATCTCTTGGCCCTAAAATCAACGTCCACGAGAAACTGGAAATCATCGCCCTTGAATTGAAATATCTTAATGAATCCGTCACTAAATGCATGAGACAATCCAATAAAAAGATCGATTTGCTGAAGGCAAGAATCGAGGAAATCGGGGTCAGACTCACAGAGATCACGGAGGACAAGGTAAGGTTCAAACTCGAGGTTTTACAGCGCGGAGTCGACCCCATCACTCAGAGAATCGCAGCTGAAACATGGATCCGTACAATGAACGAATGGAACAGATTGAAAGACAAGGTGATAGCGAAGCGAAGGCTCAGATCGAGCACATTATTAGCACAATACCACAAACAGAAAATGACTCTTAAACGAAAGAGGGAGCTAAGAGATTACGTGACAGCCATCGATTTCGATAGGATGAACATAGAACTGAACGTTATTAAGCAAGGGATAAGAAAGAAGGCTCAGAGTATCGGCCATGTGAAACACCTCGCGGGAGTTGCTCACTTGCATTACACGATCCACAAAAAAGCGGAGGGTCGACAAAATCATTACTTGTATCTAGTCAGAGAGAGAATGAAATGGGACGACGCTGAAACCCAAAGACTAGATAGCACAAATGATAAAATGAAACAAGAAATCAAACAGTGGTCGAGAAAAGTAAGATATATGCAGAAGATGCGTAGAGATTTCAATGTTCCTTCAGTGAGTGAGTACTGCAGCCTTAGAACTGAGATTGGCGAATTGAAAAACATAATTAAACGGCTTGAGAATAGGAAACGCATTACTACGTTAACTTTGGAAGCGATTAGGATGCAACAAAGAAATATGGAAAAAGCATTTTTACAAACCTATACGCCTCTTATATAGCTTAACCTGCTATCCTGTTCTATGTTTATGCTCAAGTACATTTGTGCCCTTAAGTTTATTATTAAGCATTATATACTTTTTAATTGTTGTTATATTTAGTTTTTATTGCTTTTGTCGAAAGTTTTGCTACATACATCCTTTATTTATTTATTTGGTATATATTTATTGCTTTTGTAAATCTTTTCTACTTGCTTTCATTCTTTTTTCGAACTTTTAATTTTTTTATATTTTACTTGGCATTAGCTCTTATTCTTTATATTTTCGGATTGTCCCTTTTTATACATTTTTTGTGAAGTGTTTTTCTTCTTCGTTTCTTTTAAATTCATAATACTTGTTATGATTTGCTTTTCATAATTCTTTAATTGTTATTGCTTTTGTAAAACTTTTTCTATTAACGTTTTTTTTTTTCGAATTTTCCTTTTTATATATTTTATATTCAAGTGCTCATAAACTTATTAGTTTCCTGTGCTTATTTTATATCTTTAATTATAGATATTGTTTTATTTTATTTAATGTTAGTGATTTGTAAAACTTTTGCTACCTACATTTTTTCTACTTTTTTCGAATTCCTTATATTATATGTTTTATTGTTATTTTTTTTCGATAAAGATGTTTGCTCTATACAGTCTCGTTTTATGTTGATATAGTAAACCATCCCTATATTAGCCTACTAGTGGTATATTTCCGCTTCTGATGCACTTAAGATGCAATACTTAGGACGTGGATCTATCTCTACGGCGCGCTGCCGCAACATTCAATTTTTCTATAATGAACTATGATGGCGATAATTTTAAGAGCAAATATTTGAATACCCTGGGTGCTGCGCCGTAGCTTAGAGATGGATCCACGCCCTTGGGTACTGTATCAATCAGTATATTTGAACAATCAGACAGCCTCCGTGGCCTTGGTCAAGTGGTCCTTGGTTCGAGACCCAACCGAGCCTATTTAGAAAACGAACTCTTCTAAACTGAAATACTACTTACCTGATAGAAATGACTTTACAGACAGCTTTGTGGAAATCTTTAACTATAATGTTACTTATGCTTATATTCATTAATTCATCCCAACATTTTTGATTAAGCCCAGTGCAGGGCCTTGAGTCTCTCCATGTGAGGAGTGCAAGAGTTGGTTTACAATAAAGATAATCAAAAAATCTACACGCCTTTAGTGACGGAAAAGACCCCACAATACTACCAGTTGGTTGGGGATCAGGGCTGGAAAGACAGAAACCGACGAACGATTTGAGCAGTTTCAATCAATACCACTTTTTGCATATTGCTAGACACTATGAACCACTAATGAATCCCAAACATTTAAGGAGCCTAACCAATGTGACTGAGGTCAAGCCGTTTGCGGATATTACAACCGGAACTATTTTGGTGCATTAACTTACCACATAAGTGTGCAAAGTCCCCGAGTATTGCTTTTCATTATAAATGTATATAAAACTGTTCCGTTACTGACAGACAACAGTCATAATTACTGGGCGTAGAGAGTTGAAATTGTGAACATTTTTTTATATTTTTTTTTATATTGTAAGGATAGGACGTTTGTCTTCCATGCCACCTGATGGAAAGTGCGCAAGAAGACTATGGTGTTACACGTCCATCCACGACACTTATAAGTTCCAGGACTGTAGTGGTCAGGAAAAACAGACGCAGGCAGATCGTCCACACCTCGGTAATCCGTACCAAAAAGGAACTATCGAAGCGTTTTGTTCGACTTCTTGGTAAATCCACTATATAGGGATGGAAGTTCTGTCTGCGTCTGGTAGTCCAGTGGTAAAAAGGAGTGGGTTCATACATTCCTTATATGGTTTTTAGGGTGCAATAAGGAAGAAATCCCCAAAATTCCCACGGAAACGGGAAATATAAAACTTGTTAGGGAAAAAGCTCGTTATTACAACTAACGTGTATTTTATTGTGCTTTCAGACCAGAAAACCTGGCTTTGTTTTCGAGCAGCCAATGGTTGCTGAACGCGGTGCGGTCTCAGCTTCACTTCTCGCAGCTCTGTGCCTGGCTGGCTACACTCACTGAACCACAGGGGCGCAGGTAAGGATCAACACCATTTACCTTAGTATTGATGGTATAATAACTACAAACAACCAAAAGATAGCATTGAAGAGTACACCGCTGTCGGCTTATATTGGTGGGTGGCTTTTAATGTCCGCCAAGGTTTGAAATTATAATAGAAAGTAAAAAAATGGATAAAAACTTTGAAAACTTACAATTGGACTGAGAAAAAACTAGTTTTCTACTAAATCTGAGTATTATTCTATGTGAGAGACTGGTATCTGTACGGATATATTGCGAAAAATTGTGTAAAAATTGGCTTCTTATTTTTTTTTACCTGCCTGCAGTGTACAAATATTTATAAGAATGTAATTTACTGTATTAAAAACCTATTTTTATAAAAATATCAATATAGTATTTACAATATTGATATTCAAATATTTAAAAATAGATAAAAAAATAGGTTAATAATTCAGTCTCTTGAAAATATTCATAATTTGTGTTGTAGCATTAATGTATCAATTCTTATATTTACTTGCAACGAACCTTCTTATAATGTTCACTTAAATTAAATTGCACCACAATAGCGGTGATGTATTCAATTCACTTAATACTTAGTTTTCCTACATTGTACTTACGTAGACGCCTGATGGTAGAAAACTATACTTAGATGCTGGCCTCCGTGACAAGATACAGGGTTCGATTCCCACCGAGGCAAGTTAGCAAACTTCTATGAACTGGCTCGAGTCTGGATATACAGGGTTAATTTTAATTATCGCATCACATCTTGCGGGCAGCCTCTCCACATCAATCCCAACAACATTTGATCTACGACTTTTTAAAATTAATAGTTTTTTCATATTTTAGTTGTCCAACACAAAAAAATCTTTACAGACTCTGTTTAGAGGCGTAACTCTATTTAATCTGAGCGTAGGTATGCCACGAACCTTGCGCAGTAAAACATCGCTTCAAAATAATAGTAGGTACTTCTTACAAAATGTAGAATAAGGAGCAAAAATTTTTTTTTGTATTATTTATCAAGATTTTTAGAGACTCGTAGAACAAAATGTTTTTCGGTATGATGTGGAGAGGCTGCCCGCAAGAGGTGGTGTGCTAGTTAAGAATTAAACCTGTAAACTATAATATCCCATAGTTCCCCTATACGATCTCTAAAATACAAGCTTAATTTTGTTTGTCTGTTTGAGTAATTTATATTATTATTGAGACATTCTTTTTTATTTCCAGACGAAAACTAAGCCGAGAAACTTGCTCCTACAGAAAGACAGAAGACGACCAATCTGACGAACCTCGATCTCTGAACATAGTGTACTCAATCCGCGCGGCCGACCAACTCAAGCCCACGGACTTTACCCGATCACCCACACATCACACATTCCCCATCACAGACATTGGCAACAAATATCTCAAAGTCACCCTCGAAACCTTACCCCGATTGGACGAAGTGCCCACAGTCAAATGTACCTGCCAAAAAACAAGACCGAGCAATGCTAACAATGAAGACATCGTCGGCAAACTCAATGATCTCAGCATAGGAAATAAAACACTTCTCAACGAGTTAGGCACGCATTCTCGTAGACTCTCCAACTCCAATAACGACGACATAAAGATAGTAGATGATAGAATGCATACGACATGCAGCGAAAACGGGAAACACAAGTGCAACTGTGATGAGGAATCTGATGGAAACCAGAAAGTGCGTCAAGAAACGAAAAAACTAGACGATAGACGGATTAAAGAAATCGCTAAATACAAACGTCGTTTACGTAAAGAAAGCAAGTTGAATCGTTTGTGTGACAGCACGTCTTCTGAAGGTGATAAGGCTAAAGAAACTACATCTATACCTATTTTGCAGGCAGCTAGATTCGAAAGACTTAGAGCAATAGGATGGTACAGAAATCAGACATATCTTACTTTACCGGCTACTAGAATCGAATGCAAAACACCATTTATAGAAACTTTTAATATTCCACCAGCTGGGTTCAAAAAAACTAGTTCTATAGCGACTCAAACTGAGGACAGTTGTAGAGATTGCGGAGTTATTGTTCAAATGAACTGCAATTGCAATAAAATGGTGCGTTCTGATGGCAATTATAATCTGTCATCAATCGACTCTGAAGTCGTTAAACGAAGTCACGAGGACGACGAAACTATATCTAAAAAGCTCAAATGTGATAAACCTAGCATTAATGATACATGTGATAATATAAATTTTATTAAAAAAGATACGCCAGGCAATGAAGACGTATTAATTAAACGCCCAAAATTAAGAAGGATATATCCTATCGTTGATAAACTTGAGAAAATCGTTAACGATAGATTCGGTGCAACTCAGAAGGATATAGACGAACTGCATCTTAATAGTGATGATACAGTATTTTTAACTCCGAAACTTGAGCCTAAAAGACAAAAAACTTTCTCTATAAGCGAAGACGATTATGTGTTATACGAGAAATCTGAATATGGTACTCTTGACAGATGCGATTTAGAATCGCCTAGTGAGATTTCTAACGGATTTCCATTCCCTGATTCTTCTTTATTAGGCCAAGAATCCTCCCCTGATATATCCCCGACAACGCCTCAAAGAAATCCAAGATTAGACACTCTAACCTCAAAAGAAGGTGATTATGAATACGTCCAAACAGAATATACTCCACCTGAATATCTCAATGATGAAAACGAAAAATCTAGAAACATAAAAAATGAGGATTCATCCCCAGATAGTTCTTTATCAAGCCTTTCACCTGATAAGGTTGAAAGCCCAGAAAGTGCGACAGAGACACAAGATATTCGCGGCACTAATCCACAAGAGAAGAGCGAGACAATGGTATTTCACTCAAGGACGGGGCTACCATTGGCGTCTAGTCCTGCTCCAATGAAACGAGGCAATAATGGATTTGATTTTGATAGATCGATCAATGGAGTTTCAGATATTAAAAGGTAAATAATTCCTTTTTATTATTATTATTTATTCCGTTTATTTATGAACAAATCTTGGATTTTGTACATGTCGCAGGGATTTTGTCAGAGACGTGATATTATAATTTCACTAGTGAGATCATAATTACACGGATTATTATAAATAACGACCGGCTACTATTATTCCACGGTGTCTTTTCAGTGATATTGTAATTTCACGGGGCCGCAACAGTTATATTATAATAACCCTAGGCGTATTATGATTTTTATCTGTGGTCCAATCTGATAAAACAAAAAAGCCGGAAAATGTTAGGCTGTATTTATTGTATAAGTGAGCGTAGTGCGGCATTAAAATCTAGAATTATTGAAATCTAGTTAAAAAAAATATAATTAAAACATTTACAAAAAATTTGAAACAAATTATGTTATGTTACCTCGAGACTTTTATTTTTGCTTAGTGACATATTCTTAAAATATCAATTTCACTGTATCGGTTTAGTGAAATTGTAATGTCAATAAAACAAGGCCGTTATATTGTAAGAAAAATAACGCATTGACAAAACCCCGTGTTATTGTAATGTCACTAGTGTTATTATAAAACACCCTTTTATTATACCCCGGCGACATATATTAAAATCCACTTTAGAATCTCGCCGCGAGTATTTTTCTCATTTAATACATTAACAAAATAAAAGGGCTAGTTCAAAATGACTGTGTTTCACCTACACCACATTTCCTTACTATATCCTTATGGGTTTAGTAAGTATAAAAAAGCCAAAGGATAATCAGCAGGGCCTTTTTAATGTAGGTCACTAGTGCCATTGTTTTCTCAAGTGCCGATTTGAGCACTAAACCTTAGTTATACAATGACCTGGACCATCACTTTTAAACACCTAGGTACCACTAAAAAAAGGGTACCGCTTTTCGACGCCTTTGTTAACCAACGGTTGAAGACTTGAAGATACTGTAAAATAAAATGTTGTAAAAAGTGTGCTTTAATTATTATGCTAACTATTTATGAAATATGATTAGGTACAGAAAAAAATACTTGAATCTGAACTCTATGCCCTCGACATTAAGTTAAAATTGGTTGGGGAAACTTGACAGGTAATGTAACGCTTGATCCGTTGCCTTCTATACCTACCGTCGTCGTCGAACTGCGGGGCTAGCATGCTACCGTCGACAACGATAAATCGGGCCTTTTATCGATATTTTCTTAGAATATGGTACTTAGTTTTAGTGTATGTAATTTATTAAGATTATGACATATTTGGTTCTGTGGTCTCAATCATGGTATCAAATCGAGCAATTCTATCTATTAAGGTGCGCATATAGCTTACATAATGCGATAAAATAACAAAATAATATTTATCTTGTCGATTCGACTATTTATTGATGGTTGCATGCTAACCCTGCTGGGCAACTTTCTTAATTCTGTCTATCTATTTTTAAATTATTTAGTAAAGTTTTTTTATAAGATATATGTTTTTGTGGCTGCAAATAAACATAACATAATAACTATTATTTCAGTGCATTGTTCGTTCCGCTCTCGTCCCCGCTGCCCGCCCCGCCGCCCGCTTCGCCCACAATAAAGCGTCGCGAGAAAAAGAACAAATTGGTTTACAGACCAAATCGATGCTTGCTGGGTAAGTAGCATTATAATAAGGGTGCTGATTAAACAGACTTCTTTTTAGTAGCATTACTCCCCTCTAAAAATCTAAGTTGCCTTCTAAATTACTATGTCAGCCACAATCCGTGCCTCAAACCACGTCGGGGTTATTTAAAAAAGCTCTAGGGTTTATGGCGCTTCGCCGGCCGCTGCCGCGGCACTGCTCGAAAGCAGATTTATTTGCTAGTATCTTCGCGGAAAATTCTCGTCTAGATTGCCAAGGAATAATCCCACCCCAATTACCTCAGTTCGGACCTACAATGGGTACCGTTCACATTCGCCAAACGGAGGTTCTTAAATGCTTGCTGCACCTAGACGAGAACAAAGCTAGTGGTCCAGACGGTATTCCTGCAGTGGTCCTAAAACGCTGCGCAGCTGAGTTGTCTCCCGTTTTTACGCGTTTCTATCGACTTTTATTGGAATCCGGTAAGGGCCCCAAGTTCTGGAAGCTTGCTAACGTACAGCCAATACCGAAGAAGGGCCGTGCCGATCCTGTCAACTATCGACCAATTTCAATCACCTCCATACTTTGCAAAGTCATTGAACGTGTATTGAACATTCGACTCCTTGCATACCTCGAGACCAACGAGCTCCTAAGCTCCGTTTGAACGCGTTTGAACCGCGCGGCCATGTTCAAACCCTTATTTTATACTTTATTTATTTATACCTTTATTTATACATCGACAATTGCAAAGTTTAACCTTTCAGCTTCGACTTATTTCGGCTAAACCGTGATATATTGTTTTCCCTGAAATGCGCACGTGGCCGCGCGGTCGAAACGGCAACATAAATCTACTTAGAGTCTTGTTTATTTTATTATTAATTATCCATTGTATCTGCTTTTATCCTGTCTATTTTTATTATTTTTGCACTTTACATATTTTATTTTGGCACATTATTACACGTTTATTATTATTGTATAATGTAATTAATCTAATTAGTATATTATGTAACAAATTAGCAACGCTCACGAGTTACATACGACGTTTTTCAACACACTTGTGAGTAAAAGACAGACATACGTGATCATAAAATAACAAACACACTTGATAACAAAGCTGTGAATTGTGATTGAAAAATGGCGCCGAACCTCGCGCATGCGCGTAGGTCTTTTTTCCGTCAAATGTGTCAATGTCTGTTTAGCATATACAGCCTATTTTAAGTGAAAATGTTTAATTTGGAGTGGTAAATGCAAATATTTTATGACAAATGATTGTAAATTGTGAATAATTTGTTTAATATACAAATTTATTTTACTAATATAAGGCGCAAACATTTAAAAATGTATATGGATTTGAAGTGGTATAAAACCTCTTTGTTGTTTCTGAAAATATTTAGTGTATAACCCGGACCAATAAAATATGCTCTGTTTTCTCGCATGTTATTTGCACAAAGGTACAATTCAACTTTGTAGGATTCATTATATTATGCACTAGGGTATAATATATTAATGCACGCGTGACTTATAGCCCAGTTTATAGTTCTAAACTCAATAGAATAACGATCACTTTACGAGCAAGTGTGTTGAAAATAATATTACTTATCTCCCTATGAACGTTCCTTGGCTATGGCAGAATTATCAGTGATAATTCAGAAGCAATAGTTCTCACTGAGCCATGGCCTTTTTGTACTGCCGCAACACACACTTTTCATGTGTCTCAGTTATGTATAAAAGTAAAAGAATTAGTGTACTTTTTAACACCCAATTGTTTTTTAATATTGTTTTTTTTTTCTTTATACTTTTTATTAATTTATTTATTGTAATGTGTGTGTTTTTTTAAGTACAAATAAATGAATATTATTATTATTATTCGGTATGTCAAAACTAACTCGCCCTTCGGCGGAAAAGACCCGACAACAAGACCAGTCGGTCGGGCATCAGGGCAAGAGAGAAAGAAACCGGCGAACGATTCGGGCAGTATCGAGCAATACCGCTATCTGCATGCGTGCTGGAAGCGAACCACCGCCAAATCCCAGCCTTTCAAGGTGTCTGACCAGTGTGGCTGGGATCAAACAGTTTGCGGATATTACAACCGGGATGATTTCGGTAGACATAACTTCCCATATTTCGGTCACCTCGTGTGCAAGGTCCAAGTACTTGCGTTGCTTTTCGGTCTCGGCCTTCACGAGGTTCTCGTCATGTGGTATGGTTATGTCCACCAAAAACACCTTGGACGACGATCGGTCCATTAACATGATATCAGGTTTATTCGCTAGAATAGTCCTGTCCGTGATAATGGGCCGATCCCAGTAGAGCTTGGCGCTGCCGTTTTCGAGAACTGGCTCCGGCGTGTACTGGTAATAGGGCAGTTTCTGATCGATGAGACCGTATTTCAGAGCGAGCTCTTGGTGGAGAATCTTATTATTTAGTAAATAAATAAACAACATCACGCCTTATTCCCTTTGGGGTAGGCAGAGACTGAGATTTATTAAAAAGAAAGCTAAGAGATACTTTGCTCGAATTGAAAAATTGAATAGTATGTAAAACTTTGATATCTATCTTCTATCTATCTTCTATCTATACTTATAATAAATCTGTAGAGAGGTCAATTCTGTACATGAAATATTTTTTCAAAATAACTATCAGGGGGTGATTAGTGATCGATACTGATGCCAAAAATGCAATCAGTAAAATTTTTGTCTGTCTGTCTGTCTGTATGTTCCTTATAGAAACAAAAACTACTCGACGGATTTTAACGAAACTTGGTAAAATTATTCTTCATACTTCTGGGCAGGTTATAGTATACTTATTATCACGCTACAATCAATAAGAGCAGAGCAGTGAAGGGAAATGTTGGAAAAACGGGAGAAGTTACTTAATTTTTTAAGCTTCCGTCGCGTGTGCAGCCTTAATGGTTAAAGCAACATAGAAATCATATATGACGGAAATATTCTACATAAAATTATATAAAAAATATCCCAGCACAGTATATATCTATATTTTAAGGTTGACTCACAATAACACGTGTAAATCCCGATAGCTTAGCAGTTTGGAGCTTTCTGATTATATTTGTTTACTCTTACGTTTATAATACTCTCACTCATCCCTAATTAAAAAAAATAACATTATTTTCAATAAAAAAAGAATCATAGAAATCGGTATAGAAACACCAAACTTATACATGAAATACGCTAATAACCCATCGCGCGTGAATACTGAATGATATAGGGATTATTTTTGCGTAACGGTTGCCGCGCTCGACGCGGCTCGCGGCGGTAGGGTATAAAAAGGCGAGAGGCGAGCGCAAGCTTTTGCGCGATTTAATATAGGTAGGTACAGAAGGAACACGCGTTACATTACCTGTCAAATTCCCCCAACCAATTTTAACTTATTATCGAGGGCATAGGGTTCAAATTCAAGTAAAAAAATTTGACAGATTTGTAACGCTTGATGTACTGCCTTCTGTACATACAGAGATAATCAAAAATAAATGGATCAAGGTTTTGTTTATTTCATGATCGTTTCTGCCTCTTGGAAGTCAGAAACCGTAGATTTCTTCGGAATAAAAAGTAACGTATGTGTTAACTACTATACCAAATTACATTAATATTGGCTTAGCCGTTTGGCAGTGAAAAGCAGCCATACATAACTATAGGTAGTATTGTATGTACACTGATAATGGTTGGATGGATGGATGTTTGCTATTCTTTCACGCAAAAACTACTTAGCTTTACCTAGAATAACAATAAGCTAAGTATAATTAATGAAGATATTGCATGAATTAAGTAAAATTGAAGGCATTAAATAAAACACTTTTTAACCGGATTAATGGCGTATAATTTATATTTTACATTTTAACTCGACGTTTCGGTGTCTTTGCAGACCCCGTGGTCACGAGCGACTGTTAAATTTTAAAATGTACCTAAATATACGCGATAAATCCGGTTAAAAAGTGTTTTATTTAATAGTCATACATAATAGTTATCGCGAAAACTTAAGACAATATTAAAATTTAAGGCACGTTGGCACCCAATTTGTTTATAACGCTATGTGCCTAATAGATAGTTACCTACCTATGTTTGTGGTTAGGAGTTATACATATTATATGAGCGAAGATTCTTCATTTTTATTTTTGTTATTAAAGATAGTTAGGACCTTGGAGAAGAAAATAACCTACTCGAAATACTAATTCAATACAGACGAAGTCGCGGGCATCATCTATGTAATATACCTACCTACCTATACTTTTTCACAAAACCTAGGTGAAACTGCGGATCACTGCTTTGTTGTAACAGTTTTTGAAGTAATTCTGTCTGTTTATCTATCAGTAACGCTTTCACAGCTAAACAACTGAGTCGATTTTGACGAAATTTAGTATAAGTTAAGTTTTAACTTCAAGGAGGATATAATAATAGTATTTATCCAACTCTAATAAACGGTATCCACGCGGACGAAGTCGCGGGTCACAGCTAGTTGTTAAAATAAAAATAAGAGAAAATGTACTTTTATTTTGTTGTCATATATATATTATTATAAGAAAAGTAAAATAAGTTGATATTATGGTTATATAAATGTACAAATAAGGAGCGCAACTCGCCTTCAAACGATAAGTTTGGCGAGATAATATGTTTTGAATTATTGTAACCAGTTTTGTTAATAAATAAATTAAAAAAAAAAGAAACGCCAACTGCTCCGATCCAGACATACCTCTTTCGCTTCCTCCACGTTCATTTATCGTTTCACACATGATCACCGGTTACGGGTACTTTTAACTAGGCCCTTTTTAAGAACGTCGCCAATTTGTTCGGCATACGTTTGCCTAGGGCTGCCCCTTCCGACATGACCATCCAATCATGCTCTGTAAAACTCTTTCGTCAATCTACTTTCACTCATCCTCGCTAAATGTCCAAACCACTTTCTACGACCGGCTGGTGTTGTGGTAACATACATTGCTTTCTATGCCAGAGGTCCTGGGTTCGAATCCCGGCGGCGGCGGATATTTGTGTGATGAACACAGACATTAGTCGTCATGTCATGGATGTTTATTTAAGTTTATTACATTTTTTTTTATACATATTTTTATCATATTAAAAATATGTATTTATCCAATATGTATGTTTATATATTTTCTTAAGTATATCAGTTATCTAGTATCCATAACACAAGTTCTTTAAGAAACTTAATTTGGGCTAGGTAATGTTGTGTGTCAGAAATATTTATCTATTTATTTATCTATGTCTTCTTTCAATTAAATTAAATAAACAAATATCCTTATTGTTTTTCTTACAGGAAGCTTCGAAGAGTCAATCCTAAAGAACCGTCTGCCCATAGCGGCGACAGTATCAGGGTTCACGGCAGAGCTAAGTGCCAGCGGAAGTTTTACGTCGCCACATACCAAGTTGCCAGTTACCGTTTGCTTCTATGCGCTGTCGCCGCAGAGTAAACCGTATATGGTGAGAGAGTTTTTTTAAAAGTTTTTAAAAGTGTGAGATATTCCTTTCTTAATTAGATTATAAATGAGAAAGTTAAGATGGACGGACCCTAGTTCCTCAATCGCAAATAATAACATTTCAACCATTTGTTCAAAAGAAAAATAAAAAAGTAAATCTGTCAACCAAAATTTTACAATATACTTTTACGACCACTTTGACGATGGGGTGGCACTGTCTGTCTCAGGCGCCGGTGGCCGCGGGTTCGATTCCCGCACGAAACAAGAAAAAAAATGTTTAGGGTCTGGGTGTTTATCTATTTATATTCTAGGTTCCCCCCTAGTTCGCTACATGGTATTCCATAACACAAGCTATGCTTACTTTGGGGCCATGTAGTTGGTGTGATTGTCTGGGGATTTTATTTATTTATTTACTATTATTATTATAAATGTGAAAGTTTAGATGTATGGATGTTTGTTCCTCAATCACGGGAGAACGGCTCAACGGATTTGGATGAAATTTGGCATAGTGATAGTGTACATTCTGGAATAGGCTACTTTTTATCCCGAAAAACTTTTTATCGTGGGAAACAGCTAGTTTTTCATTAATTAGAATTTCAAAATTCTTCTCAGTGAGTAAAATTTAAGTTGAATCTTCATTTTATGACTACATACAATAAGATGGAAACGTTTTTATAAATTGCTGTGAAGTCATAAGCTACAGATTAAACTTAAATTTTGATCACTTAGAAGAGTTTTGAAATATTACTTTATGAAAAATATACAAAAAAAAAAATTCTTTTTGATATTCAGACCTCTCATCATTCTTAATCTGCTATTAAAATATTATTGACTATTATGTGGCGACCCTATATTTACTTTAACTAATATAACTTACGTCACTTAAATTTCCATTCCTTTTATTCCAGGGCCACATAGACCTAGGCCCTTCAGGCTACAAGGTCGCTCCTTCAGGAACTATCCAGCTATCCCTATTCAACCCTCACGGCACCCTGGTGAGGGTCTGGTGTGTGCCTTACGAACTATCCTGGATGGGTCCTCGTTCGAGGACGTTTCTGAGACAGAGGACTATGTATGTGCCCAATCGAGGACAAGGGCAGCCTGGGTTGAGATACTCTTTGCATTTGAGGTTGGTATTTCATGTACTTATTTATTGAACACACATTTTTTTTAACACAGAAGGTTTGGGTCAAAGATTTGATATCAATGCTAAATATGAACGGAACAATTAATAGGGTTTTTGAAACGATAACAATAGGGGTCATTTGCATATTGTATTACCCAATAGTGAACCATGTTCGTAATAACTCCTTAATACCAATAGCTCTGTATAAGAAAGAAGTCGTCGTGGCGCCGTGGTTACTGTGTGCATCATACGATATCACAGGTTAAGCAACGTTCGGCGCGGTCGGTACTTGGATGGGTGACTGGTGATTCATTTTCTCACTGCGACTTCCGTGCTTCGGAGGGCACGTTAAGCAGTCGGTCCCGGGTGCTGTATACTTGTATACAATAGTCGTTAGGGTTTGTAAGAAGCCGCCGTATCGGCACCCTGAAAATTCTGACATCCACCACCCAGCACTGGGCCAGCTTGGTGGATTATGCCCTAAACCTCCTCATCACCCAGGGGAGAGACTCATGCAGTGGGCTCATTACAAAGAGTTGTGATGATGATGATGATGTATAGGAAAGGCCATGTCTCTTCTAGATCGAGGACGAGCGACTGGTCTGTTGGTAGCTTTAAATGATCGACGGATACCGTTCGACTAACCAATAAATATAAAAGCTTAGTGACATTACATATAACATTATGTAAAATAGGTTTCAAATAAAGTATTTTTTTATAAAAAATCCATGCTGGACTGGGAGCGAAAGAACATCATAGAATTTGCCAGCTGCTTCTCTTCCCGGGCATACTGTAAAAGTCAGTTAAGGCACGGAAGTTTTATTGGCGTTTTTGCGGGCGAAAGGCTGACCCCCTGTCACTGCAATAGTCTCTCTCCAACATAATAATACCTCCAAATTTGTCAAACGTGAATTCAGATGGTTTTACAGCCTCTGGTGTTCTGCCTACCCCTTTAGGGATACAGGCGTGAAGTTATGTATGTATGTAACGATATTTGATACTAATTTATAACCGACTTCAAAAAAAGAAGAGGTGCTCAATTAGTCGTTTGTTATCTCGTAACTTTTGACTGGGTTAACCGATTTTGATTTTTGATTCTTGTTTCATATGATAGAGGATACTTCCCATGTGGTCCCATATAAATTTTATCGAAATCAATTGAGCACTTTATGAAAAATGTCAACATGAATTTTCAAATATGTATGAATTCGGAGATGGTTTACCTTGACGACCTTATACTTCAGCCAAAATTTTGACGAGAAGTCGGGTTTTTAATGCTCTGCATCCGTTGATTATAATTTATTTCATCAATCATTCCTTTGATCGAAAAATGTATTGGCGGTTCAATGTTCTGTACATTTTTTTAGATTTAGACAACTTTTAACACCATAATTAGCGAAAAATTCTATTCTATCGGTTTTTGAATAGAATAGAATGTTTCGCTAATTATACCAGAAAAAGTAAGATACGATACATTGACGACCGGCTGGTGTAGCGGTAACATACATTGCCTCCTATGGCAGGGGTCCTGGGTTCGAATCCCGGCGGCGGCGGATATTTGTGTGATGAACACAGATATTAGTCGTCAAGTCATGGATGTTTATATGTTTTCTTAAGTTTAATATGTAATAAAAAATATGTATTTATTCAATATGTATGTGTATATATTTCTTAAGTATAACAGTTATCTAGTATCCATAACACAAATTTAAGAAACTTAATTTGGGCTAGATAATGTTGTGTGAGTGTCAGAAATATTTAATTATTTATTTATTATTAGTAAAAAATTAATTCTAAAAGAATGAGCTAAATTATCAACGTGTGACATAGGTAGGGTTACATACATACATAACGTCACGCCTGTATCCCTTATGGGGTAGGCAAAACACCAGAGGTTATAGGACCATCTGATGTCACGTTTGACAAATTTGTAGGTATTATAAAGATGGAGAAAGACTATTGTAGTGACAGGGAGTTAGCCTATCGCAAAAACGCCTTTAAAACCACGCCCTAGAGGGTATTTGGGTTATAATTAATCATATATGATCTCTTTTGTTAAGCCCGTCTAACGAATAGATTTACTCAATCTGTGGGAGACACGTCTGAGGACTCCACCCTTATTTGATCTAATTTATTTATATATTTTTTTTCCATTCCAGATTCATGACCTCAAAATCTGGAAAGCTGTATCTCCACTCCGACATTCGTCTAATAGTGTCTCGTAGAGCAGACTTAGACACTGCCACCGGCCATTCCCTCCTAAAACAAGAACCGACCAATCACAGCTCAGATAAATCGACCAATCAGAATGGAGAGAAATCCACCAATAACAACGAAGAAAAAAGCGCGCGTTCTCCCAACCGCATATTCGGCGGTTCTAGTAATGAAGACTCTAATTATAGAGATTTTGGATATGAGAATCAAAATGGTGGAGCTTTACAAAGCTTCACTTATGCTCCTGATGATCCGAAATATTCTCCTAGATAACTTTGGGCTACCGTCAAGTTTGGATTAAAACATGTATTTTGTGCCTGGCGTATCACTATATTATGATTGTTTGTGTTAGAATTATATGTAATGTACTAATAAAAAGAATATATTTTTTGGTTTTTATATTTGAAGAGTTTTATTTTGTCACGAATAGTAATAGTTGGTTAAATATGAGACATGCACGAAACGAAATATAGATAAAATAAAATAAAATCCCCAGATAATCACACCAACAACACGGCCCCAAAGTAAGCATAGCTTGTGTTATGGGATACCATGTAGCGAACTAGGCGGGAACCTAGAATATAAATACATAAATAGATAAACACACAGACACGGAACTTTTTTTTTCATGTTCCGTGCGGGAATCGAACCCGCAACCACTGGCGTCTTTAGCAGACAGGTTTACCTCATCGCCAAAGTGGTCGTCAAAGGTACAGTGCACTATAAGTCTCTAACAGAAAATGTTAATAAATAAATATTTCTGACACTCACACAACATTATCTAGTCCAAATTAAGTTTCTTAAAGAACTCCTTACCTTCTATGCCAGGACCTCTGGCATAGAAGGCAATGTATGTTACCACTATACCGGCCGGTCGTCATGTTGTTTTGTTAGATCTATGTAATATAAAACTCGACCCAAATTTTTACATTTATCTCATTTGTTATGAATAAATGCAAAGATTAAAATCTTTGAATAAATGTATGTAAAATTTTGGCCCGACTTTTTTATTACCTGGGTCTAATAAACTGGACTAATACAAAGTTTCAACTACATGTATCAACGGAAATTACAAAATACTTCACTGGACGAATGTTTCTTTTGGGAGATATAAATAAACATAAAAAAAAATCTAGACAATCCCACCAATTACATGGTCCCAAAGTAAGCAGAGCTTGTGTTATGGGGTACCATATAGCGAACCTAGAATATACATACATAAATAGATAAACATCCAGACCCGGAACATTTTTTTTCTTGTTCCGGGCGGGAATTGAACCAGCAACCACTGGCGTCTTAGGCAGATAGGTTTACCCCATCGGCAAAGTGGTCGTAATTATTAGTAAGTATTAGTAAGATTTTGTTATTTGCGAAATCTTGTGGAATCTTGTCCACATTCAAAAGCGATTTTATCACTATGACTAATATTTTAAGTAGGAAAATTTTAAGTCTTCCATGCTGTACTGGGAGCGAAAGAAAAACATAGAATGTGCTGCTTCTCTTACAGGGCAAACTGTAAAAGTCAGTTTGCGGGCGATAGGCTGACCCCCTGTCATTGCAATAGTCTCTCTTCATCATAATAATACCTCCAAATTTGTCAAACACGACATCGGACGGTTTTATAGCCTCTGGTGTTCTGCCTACCCTATTAGGGATACAGGCGTGAAGTTATGTATGTATTAGGAAATGTAATCTAAGCTCAAACCTAACCTCTTAATTTAGGGGAACACATTGTTTCACTTTAGTCTGGTGGTACCTATTTTGACTAGTCAAACGTATTTGGATGGTTTTAAAGCTGAGTTAGGCAACGAAGTTAATTTTGGAATCACCTTACAGTACGTACCTAACTATTATAAAATATTAGCAATGGAAATAGAGAGATATAGTCTTTTTCGTCAAAGGAAGAGTGAATTAGTCGAGAACTGTCGAAAAAACAAAAAATCTAAAATTATCATTATTTAAAAAAAACAGACTAACTAAGTTGCTTGTTCTGATTTCAAAAAATAAATGAAAGCACGGTCCCTTTCAGCAATTAAACTTTTTTATTAAGTGAATCTTTCTTTCATTGTCTATCTATTGTATCTTTTTTGTATATTTATATATAATTATAAATTTTCGAACCGCGACAATCTTTATATGTATCCTTTTCATGTGTGTATTCCTATTTCCTAGATCAGTGAAAGCATTATCACAAACATCACAGTTGTATCGTTTCATATAAAATCGGTGCGGCGAAATATGTTTATATGTAAGACAGAACCTCCATCCATGGAGGTACGGTTTATGAACCTAAAATTGAACAAAACGCTTCGACAGTTCCTTTGAGACAGGAGTTCCCAAAGTGTGGAACGAACCGCCTCCGCCTGTTTTTCCTGATCACTATCGCCCTGATACTTTAAAGTGTGGAGTGAATATGTCATGGATGGACGCGTGCCATCTTAGTCATCATTTTCACTTGCCACCACGTGGCATGAAGGTAAAAACTACATTTAGGTAAAAACTATTATCGCCGCACCGCACCCGCCCGCAGTGTTGTGTTCCGGAAATGTGTACTTAAGAGTCACTTCCTGCCTCAAGCCTTGTGCTGTCTTCTTTGTATATGTATATCGTCATTTGCCATCAGGTGAGTTCGAATTGTGTTCTTCTGTGGCCGGACCGCAGTTTAGTATCTGCTCTGATACAAAAAAGAACCTCATCATCATCACAAGTCTTTGTAATGAGCCCACTGCAGGGCATGAGCCCCTCCGCTGCGTGACGAGGAGGTATAGGCCATAATCCACCAAGCTGGCTCAGTGCTTGGTGGTGGATGTCAGAATTTTCAGACTCCGAAATGGCTTCTGATAAACCCTAACGACTACTGTAGGTATACAAGTATAGAGCAACCGGGACCGACTGCTTTACGTGCCCTCCGAAGCACATAAGTCGCCGTGAGAAATCCAAGTAGCGACCGCGCCGAACGTTGCTTGACCTGTGATATCGTTTGATACACACAGTAACCACGGCGCCACGACGACTTCGAACGTTCTACTTCTAGAAGTCATATATGATTGTCATACTTGTTGTCATACTTGTCAAGTCATACTTGTTGTTAATTCATATTACGCGAGCGTACTCTGCGGGTGACAGCGCAGAAAATGACAGTGTAAGTCTGCGTGATTAAAAAACACACTAAAAGTGGAGTTTTCTATTTGAATCTCTAAAATCCTCGCATAGGTAGAATAAATGAGCGTTGCCACGATAGCCGAAATCCAGATTTAAGTTTGTATGATAAAGAACTAGATTAAAAATTAATTCACACTAATAAATGTACTTAAATGAGAAAATGTGTCTGTCTTTTATGCTTACAAACTTAATAGCTTAAGTACTGGTCCGATTTCAATAAAATTTGGTACAAAGATAGACCTGACCCTGACCTAGGGATGGACACACTTTTATTTATTACGAAAAAGGAGTTAAGGTGTAGAAAATTTGGGTACAAATATACAACGTCAATTTTTGTTCATGCGAAATCCAGTACTCGGGTCAAATATTACATACACATACACACACACGCCTGTATCCCGTATGGGGTAGGCAGAACACCAGAGGTAATAAAACCATCTGATGTCACGTTTGACAAATTAGGAGGCATTATAATAGTGAAGAGAGACTATTGCAGTGACAGGGGGTCAGCCTATCGCCCACAAAAAAGGCTCCCATAACACCTCAGTCCCTTAACTGACTTTTACAGCATGCCCGGGAAGAGAAGCAGCTGGCACATTCTATGTTTTTCTTACGCTCCCAGTCCAGCATAGAAGCAATATTATCGTTAAAAAAATTGGTGTACAAAAAAATATGGCATTATCTTAAAAACTCAGCAAGTTTCAAGCCTCTTGTAGTGTCTTGCTTTTGACGCGCGAGTGAGGACACCACGCTCGCGGCTCCCGCTCGCTACAGCTTCATACGACGTAGGCACCTACTTGCATCCTAGGATCGCGTACAATATGCGTGTGAGAGAGTGTACATAATTTAAGGCTCTGTAAAGATTATAGAGTTTAAATATAACATGGTATAACATAATAACTATTGCAAATGATTTTGTTATCGATTCTGAGCAAACTGTTACCAGGTTTCGCATGAACAAAAAATAACGTTGTAGATTAATCTTGAAAAAAGGTCTACTTTTAATTGCGAGGAACCAAGGGATAGAGTCACAAAGGAGTGAACTGATATTATTATTATATATAGATTTTTTAGTGATAAGTTTTGGATAACTTCTTAGCTGACTGTTGGCACGAAGATTTTTTTAAGCGAATCTTTTTTCGTTTATCAGTTTCTGCAGGACGAGCAGCATGCTGGCGATACCTAGACAAGATCATCTCTTGGTGCATCAAGTTGTCGTTTTTTTTCGTTGGGATCTAATTCCTCTTCTTTTCTTTCTTAAAGCGTCCTTCTCCCTAGGCCTATAAGCAAAACGTTTAATAGAAGGTAGGTCAAAGTCATGATGTTACAGTACCAAAACATTACATTACCGGAAGTAGTAGGTATTTACTGATACCAGAACTAGACCAAAACTTATCACTTATAAATGTAGAACCTAACTATGAAAAAACTAATAACTAGCCCAAAACAAAAACCTAACGATGCATCCACACCGCAGTTATTTTTTGTTGAGCAACAAAATGTAACACGATAACATTCTTCAACTTTTGAGACTGCTTGTTACTCTTACACCAAAATGAAAACAAACTACTTAATTATTTCTTTTTAAGAAAAAGTGAACCGCCTTCAAAAAACCGACCCACTAAAAATGTTTAAATAATTTCTATATACGCGACTTCAAAAACTATGTAAATACCTACCCAGATAAATAGATAATTAATGTTCTTATTATATTAATTTGTATTTATTCATTTTTGGCAGAAATTACTATGTATGGCTGGAATAGAAACAGGAATAGGATGGAGTTTATAAAAAATATTTAAACATTTTTAGTGGGTCGGCTTTTTGAAGGCTTTTTAGTTTGTTTCTATATTGGTTTGAGTTTTATGACTTTTTTTATTTCATACTTTTTATTATAAACTAGCCTCATTCAATCGGTAATTGACGCTTAATCAGAATGTTTCCACGCGTGAAACCGCGGTTAAATGCTTATAATCAAAATAAGTATAGAAATCCACTATTAGTAATAATCTAAGGAAATTAAATAAAAAACAATGTAATTTCCAGTAGCATTTAATCAATCTTTTTTTCTGAAGTGTGTCTTTATTTCATTATATTAGCTTTCCATTTTTGTATCTCTTTTGTAGGTTTTTCTATAATTTTAAATGGTTTTGCAACATTCATTTTATGTATCCTTTTCATGTGCTTATTCCTATTTGGTAAATTAGTGAAAGCTTTATCACAAATATCACAGGTGTATGGTTTTTCCCCCGTATGTTGGAACATATGTTTTCTCAGAGCTGACTTCCGCCGAAATTGCTTCTTACAGACCTCACATTTAAACGGCATTTCATCCGAATGCACTACTTTGTGTTGATTCAGCTGATACATTGAACCGTAACTCTTCCCACATTTGTCACATTGAAACATCCTCTCACCCGAATGAAGATTAACATGGGTGACTAATCTCGAAGGCAATCGAAAAGTCTTATTACAAATTTTACATGTTAAATCTCTTTTCACGTGTGATTTTAAATGGGTTACTAAAGGTCCTTTTGCTGTAAATGATTTCCCGCAGTGGTCACATTCATATCTCGAGTCACGGTGTACGGTCATCATATGTTTCGGTAGGTATATTGTGCTTTGAAATACTTTATTACAGATTTTCACGTCCTCTCCAGTAAGCGGTATTTCGGATTTTTATATCTTGGTTTACACTTCTTGACATACACATTACGATGTTTCTCAAGCTCTTCCTCATTGTCAAATACATATCCGCAAGATACGCACAGCACTTTGTCTCTTAAATGGTGTTTGGAATGAGCAAGCATTGCCCTTGTACTTTCAAAACGAAGATTGCAATGAATGCAGTATTGTCTGAAAAAGTTAAAAGACGACTCTCAATCTTACAATTTCTTTTTTTTTTAAATAAAATAAGGATGGGGCTTTTGTCTTCCATGACACCTGATGGAAAGTGCGCATGAAGTCTATGGTGGTACACCTCCATCCACAAGAAATCTATTCATCCGACGCTTAATAGTGCCAGGACTATACAGCGGTGCGAGCACAGAACTTTATCAAATCGTATGTTAACGAATATTCGTATAGTATGGAGTCGGTTGCAAGTTTTTAGTAGCATTGTATTTTTTTATTTAACAGTTATTTAAGAGTACAACATGTTTACAAACATTCAAAATTAACAAGGCCCACATTTATGTAAGCTTACAGCTGGCCGTGCGGCAAGGGATAGATTTCAATTATTGCTAACAAACCGTCTCCATACTATACGAACATTCGTAACAATACGAGTCTATAAAATTCTGTGCTCGCACTGCTGGTTAGGAAAAATACGAGAAAGTTCGTTCAGGAAGGCACGTACGAGTAGGAATAAAACACAAAAGTTTGAATTAAGTTAATAGTTCGTATGTGTAGGCACATCAAACATACTTTAACAGCGTAGGGTCGTGTAGCAGTAATATCAGAAAGATCAAGGCAATTCAGGTTTGCCATGTTTTCAAGTCTAGATCGTACACAATCACGTCTAGATAGATTGTCAAAGAACTAGATTTTGCTCCTTCCTACATTTAAGGCACAGTTTTACTAGGTGTTACCGGAGTAATACTTACTAAAATTGGAAAAAGAAATGAAATTAAATTAAATAATAACTAAGTAAATAAAATCTCCAGACAATCACACCAACTAAATGGCCAAAAACTAAGCAGAGCTTGTCATATTGGATACCAACCATGTAGCGAACTAGGGGGGAACTTAAAATATAAATACATACTAGATAAACGCCCAGATCCGGATTTTTTTTATTCTTGTTCTGTACGGGAATCGAAGCCGCGACAACTGGGGTTTGAGGCAGACATTGTTACCCCAGCGCTAAAGTAACCGTCTTTGTATGAAATTGACTTTGGGAGAGAAGACATATTCAATATACAGGGTTACAGGTTAAGTCGACCTATTCCCGTTAAGGGCGTGTAGTTTACATTGTTTCTGACTGATTTGTCTATGACACACCCTATCCCAATTTTAACCGTTTTCGAGATATTTGAATTTAATTGTTTTTAATAAAATATGCCCGATTTTCGGCTATCTGCTTAGTTATTTTGAAATTTATAAGTCTTATTATTACTGTTGGTCGATTTTTGCATGTAAAATAAGATGCTTTATAACCTCAATAACTAAAATTTTACATAAAACGAATAAATAATTCGTTGTAGACGTTCTAAACTTATAAAAAGGAACATAAAATTCGAAAGTTAATTTTTCTTTCAAGGATATAAAAAAATAATAATATGGCGCCTGTCTTGTAGATGTGTTTAAAAATATGTACGTTTTATCAGCTATCTAACGAGATATAACAATAATAGGGTGTTAATAAACATTCTTAGAAAAAACTAAGTTGCGTGCCCTCAGGTAGCATTTCTAACGCTCTCGCCAATTGTCCTTTAGGGTTAATGCGGTGCGTGCGAGCGATACGTGCGTGAGATACTTTACGATTTATGCAGATGTGAGTGAAAAAAATAATGTACAGGTCCCGCGCTTTGGGAATCCAACATGTTTTGTTTTGATAGCTTGTTAACTAGTTAGTCTGCTTATGTGATTCGTCCGTAGTAGATGCGATATTATTTTGTTCTCTGTTTCTTACTCGACTTGGCTGTGTTTCTGGACTGTTTCTTCTAATTCCTGACTGCTGTACTTGTAAACTGGACACCGATTTGTGCTTGTGATACGGAATTGTGAAAGATGACGACCTACACGAATGAGGAATATGCTGACATGTTAATTTGCTACGGATACTGCAATTGTGTGTCCGCACATGCTCGTAATGAGTACACAACTAGCTATCCCGATCGTCGATGCCGGATGTGAGCGTTTTTGACGGAATTTATCGACGAAAAGTCCCATCCATAATTTATAAAAAAAAAAAAAAAAACTTCGAGAAATTGGCTCCGTTTCAAGACGATGTGCAGACTTGGGAAGACCACGTATGATTGATGACGACGAAGAACAAAATAATGAAATAGTGGAACGATATCGATTGGATCCAACCACTTCTACTAATATTGTTGCCCGTGATCTGGGACTCACGCAATGGAAAGTGTGGTTTACCATTCATACAGCGGGCCTGTACCCATATCATCATACGCCGGTACAGGTTATCGAAGAGGGAGATCCCGCAAGAAGATTAGATTTCTGCAGATTCATGTTGAATGGTGATATCGAAGACCCGACTTTCTTTAAAAAAAATATTGTGGACAGATGAGTCGAAATTTGATAAAGATGGGATTACCAATTATCATAACGCTCATTATTGGGCCCCGAAAGAACAGCGAAATCCTAACAAGAAGAGAGTAAAGGGCTCACAATGAAGATTTAGCCTGAATGTGTGGATGGGTATTATTTCAGACCATTTGATTGGGCCTTACTTTCTCCCCGACAATTTAAATGGAGAACACGACGAAACTTTCCTGCGAGAAGAACTAAGCAACCTTCTAGATGATTTGCCACTCAATCTAATTCGAAAAATGAGGTTTCAGCATGATGGCTGCCCTGCACATTTCAGGAGAAGAGTCAGAGAATGGCTGGACACAAATAACCCAAACCAATGGATTGGACGAGGTGAGCCTTTACCCTGGACAGCTAGAAGTCCGGACCTTACCCCCATGGATTTTTATGTGTGGAGAGCCTTGTTTACAGTGCTCACAACCCAATTTCCTCAGTTGAAATGTTGAGAGAACGAATAATTAATGCGGCGAATGAAATGAGAAGGACGCTAACAACTGGTGTACTAAAAAGTGGGCTTCGTAAAAGAATGCGAACATGTGTGCGAAACCGAGGTGGACATGTTGAGCATGAACTTTAGATTTTAAGATGTTTTGTCGGAACTTGAAAGTTTAATAAATTTTGTGTTTTGTTCTCACCTGTATTGTTTCATTTATTTTTTTTTGCCTCTCCTGTAGCTTACGGAAACTACGTTTTTCTACAAATATTTTATAACATTCTATTATTGTTATATCTCGTTGGATAGCTGATAAAACGTGCATATTTTTAAGCATATCTGCAAGACAGGCGCCATATTATTATTTTTTAATATCCTTGAAAGAAAAATTAACTTTCGAACTTTATAATCCTTTTTATAAGTTTAGAACTGCTACAACGAATTATTTATTCGTTTTATGTAAAATTTTGGTTATTGAGGTTATAAAGCATCTTATTTTACATGCAAAAATCGACTAACAGTAATAATAGAATTATAAATTTCAAAATAACTAAGCAGATAGCCGAAAATCGGGCACTTTTTATTAAAAACAATTAAATTCAAATATCTCGAAAACGGTTAGATTTGGGATAGGGTGTTTCATAGACAACAATGTAAGCTACACGCCCTTAACGGGAATAGGTCGACTTAACCTGTAACCCTGTATACGTCTTGACATTCCAATAAATGATTTGCTGCTTTTCATCATCATCATCATAACAACTCTTTGTAATGAGCCCACTGCAGGGCATGAGTCTCTCCCCTGGGTGAAGAGGAGGTATAGGCCATAATCCACCAAGCTGGCCTAGTGCTGGGTGGTGGATGCCAGAATTTTTAGGGCGCCTAGATAGCTTCTGATAAACCCTAACGACTACTGTATACAAGTATACAGCACCCGGGCCCGACTGCTTAACGTGCCCTCCGAAGCACGGAAGTCGTCGTGAGATATGAATGGTCGGCGATCACCCATCTAATTACCGACCGCGCCGAACGGTGCTTAACCTGTGATATTGTATGATACACACAGTAACTACGGCGCCACGACGACTTCTGCTGCTTTTAGCCAGCCTTAATTTGGGAAACGCTAACTTATGGTCGTTCCTAGTCTTTACAGAGTAATTTTTATCATGATTATCTTTCCTAGTTTTAAATTTATCACTAGTTTTATAAATGTACATAATGTTTTCATAAATATATATAGTCAAGATACCAATCTCTTTAAACTTTTCGCGAAGAAATTCTCTATTTCCAAGTTTATACATTCCACGAATAGCCCTTTTCTGCAGTGTAAATATCGTGTCAATATCTGCGGCATTGCCCCAGAGTAGGATGCCGTAGGACATTATACTATGAAAATAACTAAAATATACCAGCTTCGCCGTATTAACATCAGTCAATGAACGAATTTTCTTTACGGCGAACGCTGCAGAACTAAGTCACTTTTAAAAAAATACAAAATTGGACTCTAAAGTGTGAAGCTCCGGAACTGCCTATTAAACATGCATTGCGAAAACCATAATGCTAACTCCATTATTGATCACATATTTGCTCGTTTTATAATTACGAGCGTAAGGAAATCCGAATTATTATGCTTGTCTCGTGGCATTTTGCCCAGGTGTAAAAAAGGTCAAAAGAATGCGTCTAGTTAGTATTTCGATTTATAAAAAGGTAGGAAGGTAACAATCTCTGCGTCGATAGACTCTGTGCATCTAACTATAGGATCTTTATGGAAGTATGTACAGTTTATTAGCTAGCTATACTATTATATGACGACCACTATGGCGATGGGGTAAATCTGTCTGCCTCAGACGCCAGTGTTTGCGGGTTCGATTTCCGCACGGAACAAGAATAAAAAATGTTCCGTGTTTACCTGTTTATATGTAACTAGCTGTTGCGCGCGGTTTTACCCGCGCAATTTCGATTCCCGCGGGATTTTCGGGATAAAAAGTAGCCTATACGGATTCGGAAGAATCCCTCTAAGTAATGGTAAAAGAAATTTTGAAATCGGTCCAGTAGTTTTTGAGCCTATTCAATACAAACATACAAAAATGCAAAGGTTCCTCTTTATAATATTAGTATAGATAAATAAAGTGTTAATTAATAATACGTAATTTAATGCCGTGTTCAGCGCCATCTATTACGAGAATGCTGTTTCTTTTGTATACTATTTTCATACGCCATCTGCCAAAAAACATATGAAACTGATCCATTTATGTGGAAATTCCCCATAAAATAAAATAGTTTAATCTTATTTTGTGAGTAAAATTTTATATTCTAAAAATAACTTAACATATTTGTTGATTTTTAAAAGAATTTAATTATGATTTAATGGTTTCAGTGGCCTGTAGGAGAGTTTCAAGGCTATCTGCCAGCGCCATCTACAAATATCACCGGATTTTGAGCTTTTTCTGTGACACACTTATTTATATGGGGATTGTCAGTCTATTTACTTTACTAGTCTCTGGTATTACTTAGTTCCACTGACATGAACCAATGGGGAGTTTTCTGACAGCTCATAAAAAATAGTTCAAAAAACCTCTATAGATGGCACTTTTAAAAAGCCGAAGTCTGTAAACTATAATGTAGGTAAGTGGTATCTACCATCTTTTGTTATTTATACGTTCAATTTCTGATACAGACGTCAATTAATTTATTTTACTTTTAAAAACGCAGTGTGGAATAAATTCTTCGCCTTCGCCTTTTGTAAAGCGCCATCTATCGAAGCCTTTTGTACCAATTTTGTTTTTTTAATGAGCTGTCAGAAAACTCCCCATTGAAGCATGACTATAGATGCGAAGCTGGTTATTAACGATTTTTACCACGCGGTTAAATATGCATTTTTCGTTATTAACGGTTAATTAGCTGCATTTTATGCTTGATTCGGTTAAATACCACCGTGAGATGTCGCTAGCAGACTGAAATGTGAATCGCAAGTTGCGCGATGATGCCAACTTTCAACTGGCAAAAAAAGTCAGTTGAAATTCCCTACCTCAAAAACTATTGTTCCGTGTAGTTCCGGAGATATGCGAACACAAACATAAAAACATACACACACTATTGAAATTTGGCGCATTTGTTCAGACGTTGATATAGATAACATATACGAAAACTCGGTCATTCTGAAAATATTACATACATACGAGTTTAATTGATAACCTCCTTTTTTGATGTCGGTTAACAAGACAAGAAAGAAAAACTTTATCCTTTTTCGTTGTCAGTGTCAGATATTTAACCGTTAATAACTGCATTTTATCGGTAGTTAACCATAAATTTGGTTAAATAACGGTAGCTAACGGGTTTTTTACAACTATAAGCATGACCCACAACAAGCTCATTTTGGCAAATCGTCTAAATGCAAGTAGGTCGAAATTCACTTGAAGATAGGTTTCCATGGTGAAGAACTTGTTATCATTACATGGGACACTGACATTTAATAAGTACAGAATTCATACAATAGTTATCTAAAAAGTCATGAGCATTATACTGCCGTCCTCAAGCTAAAATGCCGTTAAGTACAAAAACTATTTTTTTCTGCTATGAGCAAAAAACGCGGCAATTTTTGAAATGCGTGCTACTTTATAACTGTCACTCATAATTCGGACTTTAATGTACGGATGGAAAGATCTCACAAAGCACTATCAAATAGCAAGTATTTTAATCTATACTTATAATAAATCTGTAGAGAGGTCAATTCTGTACATGAAATATTTTTTCAAAATAACTATCAGGGGGTGATTAGTGATCGATACTGATGCCAAAAATGCAATCAGTAAAATTTTTGTCTGTCTGTCTGTCTGTATGTTCCTTATAGAAACAAAAACTACTCGACGGATTTTAACGAAACTTGGTAAAATTATTCTTCATACTCCTGGGCAGGTTATAGTATACTTTTTATCACGCTACAATCAATAAGAGCAGAGCAGTGAAGGGAAATGTTGGAAAAACGGGAGAAGTTTCTTCATTTTTTAAGCTTCCGTCGCGTGTGCAGCCTTAATGGTTAAAGCTTCATAGAAATCATGTATGACAGAAATATTCTTCATAAAATTATATAAAAAATATCCCACAACAGTATATGTTTATATTTTATGGTTGACTCACAATAACACGTGTAAATCCCGATAGCTTAGCAGTTCGGAGCTTTCTAATTATATTTGTTTACTCTTACGTTTATAATACTCTCACTCATCCCTAATTAAAAAAAAATAACATTATTACCTATTCAATAAAAAAAGAATCATAGAAATCGGTATAGAAACACCAAACTTATACATGAAATACGCTAATAACCCATGGCGCGTGAATACTGAATGATACCTATAGGGATTATTTTTGCGTAGGTACCTAACGGTTGCCGCGCTCGACGAAAGGCGGGAGGCGAACGCAAGCTTTTGCGCGATTTAATATAGGTAGGTACAGAAGGAACAAGCGTTACATTACCTGTCAAATTTCCCCAACCAATTTTAACTTATTATCGAGGGCATAGAGTTCAAATTCAAGTAAAAAAATTTGACAGATTTGTAACGCTTGATGTACTGCCTTCTGTACATACAGAGATAAAATGGAAATCAAGGTTTTGTTTATTTCATGATCGTTTCTGCCTCTTGGAAGTCAGAAACCGTAGATTTCTTCGGAATAAAAAGTAAGGTATGTGTTAACTACTATACCAAATTACATTAATATTGGCTTAGCCGTTTGGCAGTAGGGTTGCCAGACGGTCGGGATTTGGCGGGATTCCCCCGATTTTTTGTATGTTCTCCCGACTCCCGACAAAGCAAATAATCTCCCGAAAAACAAGTTTGATAATTTTAAGTTCTTATTTTCGTCAAACGAAACTAGCAAACAAGTTTCGTACAAGTTTTATACAGTGATTATTGTTCTTTAAAAGAAGTTTTTAGTTTAAATCGCCTTCCAGAAGAGAAAAATAAAATGACAAATGATAAGCTATGGGCCTTTTTTATAAGAAACTGCGTTGAAGTTAAAAACTTAACCAAAATTGTATGTTTTATATTTTCATTTCCAGTAAGTAACGCTTACTGCGAACGCATTTTTAGTATACTTAATAATTTATACTCAAAAAAAAGGAACCGCATGAGCATTGATTTAATAAAGGCGGAATTAATAATTCGTTTGAATTTTGACGAAAATTGTATAAATTTTGAAACCTTTTTGAATAGCGATAAAGCTCAAAAGTTGTTAAACGCGGTAAAGGAAAATGACAAATACTTATGGCATGAACAAAAACAATAAACATGCTCATTGGGTTCTTATCTTATGTGTCACAAATACCTACTATTTTTTTTTCTTATATCTACAGTGCAATGCAAAAACATGTTTGTTTACTTAATATATTATGTGTAATTAATATTACTAACTTATTTTTTATTTCTCCCGACCAAAGCCCTAAAATCCCGAAAAATCGATTATTGATCCCGATAACAGGAAGAATCGATCTGGCAACCCTATTTGGCAGTGAAAAGCAGCCATACATAACTATAGGTAGTATTGTATCTACACTGATAATGGCTGGATGGATGGATTTTTGCTATTCTTTCACGCAAAAACTACTTAGCTTTACCTAGAATAACAATAAGCTAAGTATAATTAATGAATTAATGAATTATAATTAATGAATAAATATTGCATGAATTAAGTAAAATTGAAGGCATTAAATAAAACACTTATTAACCGGATTAATGGCGTATAATTTATATTTTACATTTTAACTCGACGTTTCGGTGTCTTTGCAGATCCCGTGGTCACGAGCGACTGTATGACATAATAGTTATCGCGAAAACTTAAGACTTAAGATTTGTGTATAACGCTATGTGCCTTTGTAATGTACCTACCTAATAGATAGTTACCTACCTATGTTTGTGGTTAGGAGTTATACATATTATATGGACGAAGATTCTTCATTTTTATTTTTTATTATATGGGCGAAGATTCTTCATTTTTATTTTTGTTATTAAAGATAGTTAGGACCTTGGAGAAGAAAATAACCTACTCGAAATACTAATTCAATACAGACGAAGTCGCGGACATCATCTATGTAATATACCTACCTACCTATATTCTTTCACAAAACCTAGGTGAACTGCGGATCACTGCTTTGTAGTAACAGTTTTTGGAGTAATTCTGTCTGTTTATCTATCAGTAACGCTTTCACAGCTAAACTACGGAGTCGATTTTGACGAAATTTAGAATAAGGTAAGTTTTAACTTCAAGGAGGATATAATAATAGTATTTATCCAACTCTAATAAACGGCATCCACGCGGACGAAGTCGCGGGTCACAGCTAGTTTAATAATAAGATTTTTTTATGTAATATTAATTGTAAAAATGTTTTTTTTTCTGAGTATTTCTCTAAACATTAATTCTTAAATCCACGTCTAAAATGCCGTTGCGTAAACAATAAAGGCATTTTAGGGTTTGGTTTTAGTTTTATTAAATATTACGAGACCTACTAAAAGAACAAAAAGAAATTCTAAGCTAGAAAGCCGTTAAAAGACTTAAGAGTTATTTTAGCTTAGCACCATGATATCCAAAATTAAATGAAAATGCAGTTAAAGTACTTAACCACTACTTAGAGTTGGAGTTTATGAAAAAATATTTTAATGGTCGAAATTTTAACTAAACTACAACGCTAAAATGATGCCAAATACAACACCTATAACGATAACCGAATTTTAGCTTAGTATTTATAAAAAAAAATCAGGGGTATCAAATTAAATACAGAAATAAAAAAAAAATTAATAGTTTAAATTGTGCAAAATTATTTAATAAAAATCGTTGTAAAGTTTTTTCTTTAACGTGCGTACATTGCTTAAAATACATAGGTACTCTAGGAGTACATAATACACATTGAGATCTCTAAATGCTTTCAAGCATTCATACATTTTCAAGTATAAAATTAAACCATTTAACAATTGTTACAGCCATCATAGTTTTATTATATTACTATAAAGTTTTATTTACCAAAATTAAAATCTTTGCATTTTAATCAGCAATCAAATAAAAACATATTTTTAATGTAGTCTATTTATTTAAATAAAATTTAGCCAAAACCACAATACTCAAACTTTTAATTGTACGAGCTTATATAAAACTATCCACCGCGAGCGGTTTTACCCGCGTAACTTTTGATCCCGTGGGAATTTCGGGATAACCTATAACCTTCCTCAAGAGTAGGGCTATCAAATGCAAAAGGAATTTTTCATATCCCACTTGTAGTTTCTGAGATGAGCGCGTTCAAACAAAAAAAAAACAAACTCTTCAGCTTTATATATTAGTATAGATATAGATATATATTTTGTACTTAGATAATCTCAGAGTAATCACTTGTTAACAATAAAATAATTTCTCTACTCAACTACTGTTGAGTTTATTATTCTAAAAACAACATACACAAACTACTCAGAGAAAATTAATACTTATTAACTTTATTTGTTCGAAACAAAAAGACAAACAAAATCGGAACATGCGAATTTTGGCACCACAATCTCCTTTATGTTTCGGATAATTGTGTGCCGGATAAAATATGATTGTGAAACGCGAAGTTTCTTATTCGGAACTTTTATCTTCCAAATAATTTATGTGCTACATAGCTATTTGGTACTTTATCCATACATTGTGAAACAGACCCTTAGCCTCGCATTCAGTCTTAGCCAACTCTTTTATTTCTTGTACCACTTGTAGTGGCGACGACATCTTCGTTATTATTCACAGGCAAGGTTTTCCAGAATAACATTTTATGAGGGGGAATAATGCTTGTTAACTTTTCCATTAGACCATCTTTTCTTCTTCCTTCTATAGGTACCTTTTGCTTCTACTCGGAACTCTATATTAAAAATACTTGGGTTGTTTATATATTTTTCATTCATAAATCTGAAAGTTATATAATCATCATCAAAATTGATTTTATATTTCATGTCAAAGCTGTTGCGCTTAAAACACACCTGACTCATATTTTATAAGTATGCTCTAGGACTGGAGTTTTGTATACGTCTATCCGAAATGTAATTAGGAATTTTCAAAAAAAAATATCTTGCGTTAAAGATTTTACTGTTACTTTTGAATTATTAATCGACGCTACTGCTTCTTCAAAGTCATTAAAATCGTAGAGTGTCCCTTTTATTTTCATGGCCAGCTCCACTTGGGCATGTACTTGGTCGCAGCTCATGAATGTATGTCCGGGTTCGAAATAATTAAGAGTAATGTTTTGTGTGGCAATATCTTGACTATTGATAAGTTGGACGAGCAGTGAATTCAGTAACAAATTTTTATTCTGCGCGCTGCAGTTATCAAGCCAAAGATGGATGTTTATAGAATCTCTATGACGTAAGAAAAACTAATAATACGCCGACATAATATCCTCTTGCTTTCGCCCTCTGATAGCATCATGCCATATAACGGTTAGTGGTTTTGACGTAGCCGTTATTTTACCCAACGGTGCAAATGTTTGATTGTAGGCCACCAAACGTTGAAGAAAATTACTGATTTAAATGACTCTAGTCTTGGCAACATTATTACTTTTTCAAGATCACCACTAAAATATACAGTCGAATCATCTTCTTGTTTATATTTATGCCTTATCTTTATAACCTTGCTTTTTTTATATTTTTCATGGTGTTTGGTCCACTGCACGCAAATAGTACATTCGACGGTCTGGACATCATGAGGCATTTGTTTTTTATGCAAATTGTATGCCTCACAAGCCTCGCATTATTCATTGTCGAGGCGAGTGAATGAAATATTCATTTTTTTTACGTGTTGCCTATACAATTCGTAAGAAACCTTGGAGTCAGGGAATTTTTCATTAAAATCTTTATGCATGTGAACAACATTAATATCGTTTGGTAAGTAACGTCGCAAAGGAGCGTGCTCTCGTCTATAATGGGGTTCTAATGGATTAAACGATTCCACGTGACTTGTCAGCATATCACGATCAAAAGCTGGAGTTTTTTGGTGTTTTCCTCTTTTATCGACTGTGAAATCCTTACGAATGTCATATAAAATCCTGTCATTGGTTTTTTTGTAGCCAAGAGTAGTTAAAAAAAATATTTTGCAAACTTCCAATTTAGTGCCATCAAGTTTTTTTAAAAAGAAAGATCTCCTTGGTTTCCTCTTCGGTTCACCGGAAATCTTTCTCTTGGGCGCTGCTACTGCAGTGTGGGCGTTTACAAATAAATGTTGATCTTGTAAAGTCAAATCCCAATACTTTTCATTTATAGCATTCCGGTCTTCTAGACTCAATTGAGAAGTACATTTCTTAAAACATTTTTCATCGCATCCTTCTTTAACACAGTGTTCTAGCCTTTTCTTAGCTTTGATATCTAATTGTCTTTCCTGAACAGAAGTGTTATATTTCTTGCGTTTTCTAGTTGGTAAATTTGATATTTCTGACTCAATATTATGTGCTATTGAGACTGCATTTGGGGACAATACTTGCTCATTATAACCGTGGATTGTGTTTCTCCGCTTGCGAATTAATATCGGTGCGTTTACATTCTTATATATCTGAGAAAAATCAATAGAGTATCGACGTGTCCGGTTTTCTACATTAAAATTTGTGTAATGAAAAGAAGGAGTAGCACTCTGTGATGCAGTAGATGCTCCGATTTTCTTGTGTTTTTGTGATTTTTCAAACCTTTGCTGTTTTTGTCTTACCTCTAGGAAATCGTTAGTAGAAATATCTCTATCTGTATCGGATGGAACGTAATCTTTGCATTTTACGGAGTCGTCCGAATCGTAATCTAAATGGGTGCTAAAATCATGAGAAATGGAGTGCTTTGATGAATTTAAAGCTTCGCTGCTAAGTTGCTCATAGGATTCCAAGTCATCTTGTAACGGCATCACTTCCTTGCACGGGATATCTTTAGAAAAGTATTCTGGATTTGGAGTGGTGGGTTTGTGGATCAGTATTGTTAAGTTTTCCTGTTGTACAGTCACATTTTTTAAAAATTTCAGTCAAATTTTTATTATTCAATGCTTCAATATGCTCCAATAAGTACTGTGAGTTGGTTGAACTTTTAATGTTTTCTCCCTGGTATTCAGGTGCATGAGGATTTCTTACTTTTACCATATTTACAATGGCTTTAGCTCTCCGCGAAATAGAAGAGCGTCTGTAACAACGACATAATGCAAACATGTAATTGAAATCATGCCCCAATATAAAGTGCCATTACCAACCAAAACCAAATATAAATATATAATAATAAATAAATATTTTCTTCTATAAATAACATTATCTAGCCCGAATTAAGTTTCTTAAAGAACTTGTGTTATGGATACTAGACAACTGATATACTTAAGAAATATATAAATTTAATAAATACATACTTTTTATTGGAATAAACTTAAATAAACATCCATGAATTGACGACTAATATCTGTGTTCATCACACAAATATCCGCCGCCACCGGGATTCAATACCGGGACCTCAGGCATAGAAGGCAATGTATGTTACCGCTACATCAACCGGTCGTCAAAGCGACTATATTTTAAATATAACAAGCGACCAGCTCATCTTTACTTCGTGTACTTCGGTTTCCCGTGGGGATTTTCAGATTAAATTACTTAATTAAATTACTACAACCTTCCTTTTAAATAGCTCTGTCTATGTAAAAAAAACTAATCAAAATCCATTCCATAGTAATAAAGATCTGAGTATACAGGGAATAAAATAAATAAAATAAAATTATAATTTTACAATGAAAAAGGTATGTGATTTTAATGATTCTTGGGGATATTATTCCTATGTACATAAGTTATAATTTAAAAAAAGATTCACCCTAAAAGGTTGTACGGAAGTAAAGTTACAGCTTTTATTTTTAATTTCATACTTTATTTTTTTCCTCCGAAATGTACCATTGTTCGGATTAGTTTTTTGGACAAAAATGTGCCTTTTATTGTTATGCATTATCCCTAATAATTTCAAATCCGAATCTTGATATATCTCTGAAAAAAAGAAATTTAAATTATTTTGATAGGGTTGTCACAGAAGAATTATAATTTTAAAATATAACATATAAATAACATATTAATTGCCTTTTCTTGTCTGACTCTTGTTGCCCCAAATGGTACGTGCGTATTGCCATCAGAACTCAGAGCATGTGTAAAATTTCATCCTAATCGAAGACCGGGAAGTAGGTCATATTAAGATTCCAAGATTTACTTATATACATACATATGTAGTTATGTAAGTGAAGCTAATAAAAGCGTGTTAAAAATATATAAAGTTTTAGTGATCGTGTAATTTTTTGACTTTCATTAAGAATATCTATGAAATCTATTCGGTTTCAAATAAATTATTTTGAATTTTAATTATATTTTTGTGTTGTAAAAAGTTGACACCAAAATTAACAGAAAAATCTGAAAAAAATTTGAACTCAAGTAACTCTTAGATATATTGGAATTCGGTTGTGAAAAAAAAAACAGTATGATGCACATTAGTATAAATAATTATTTCCTATCAATATCAATACATATAATAAAACAGTAAAAAAACGTGTCTGTACATTTAATATTTTTACAAAAAAAAATATCTAGGGTTATAAAGAAATGAAAAAAGAGTAAGAATCTGAAAAAAAAAATTGTCTGTTTGTTTGTAAGTTTGTCTGTTTGCACACGCTAATCTCTGGAACCGCTGGACGGATTTGAATGAAACTTTTTTTGATGTATAGCTGTGAAGCCGGGGCAACATATAGGGTATATTTTATTTCGGTTTCTGGAACACCTGATGCAGAACCCTTAAGGGATCATCAAAACCGTAAGAAATATAGATATGATGCCTTAACAAAAGTTGTCCAGGATGATGAGCAGATTCTGCAGACATAAAAAAATCTAGGATTAAAAAAAAAATTTAATAGATTTTTAAAAGTTATGCCTAAAACTTACTAGAATATAGTGGAGATGTTCGGCATACAGATCAGAAGTACTCATAGCTCAGTTGCGCGTAGACCGACCATGAGTCTAAGGTCGTGGGTTCGATCCTGCTCGCCTTATTTTTTTTTATTATTATTTTTTTTATTTTGTATCAATCTTTACCCTGCATCTATCTTTACATACATATGTAAACAATAATAGTAAACAATAACGTGTGAACATGAAATATTTTCACAAAAAAAATATGTACCTAAGGTTATTAAGAAATGAAAAAAAAAAGTAAGAATTCGAAAGAAAAAAGTGTCTTTTTGTGTCTGTCTGTTTGTTGTTCTAATCTGCTGACATCTGTGGCTGACATATAATATTATAATAAATCCGAAAGATAGTTGGTATGTAGTATAAAAGTTTACTATGTTGATAGGGCTAAATCATTAATAAATAAAGCTTCTTGCTAGATTTAATGTAGGTAGTTGTACAATGTACATTTGTATGTAATTGCAAAACACAATATTTCGTAGAATCAGCGTAATGCAACCTTTTAATAGGCATTTAACTTAATTGTATCAGTTTTACGAACAAACTCATTGTGTACACAAGTTTATAACATCTTCAAATAAATCCTATCAAGAATCAAGTTTATTATTTATCATCAAGAAGCAATCAAAGTACTAGCTAACAAGAGCCCGTACATAGTGGTCCTTCGACTTCAATCAACAAGGATTTTTCGTGTTTTTGTGTATTTCTTAAGTGATAGCGAATCGGTTCGCCGGCCTCCCACCAGCGGGTCTCCCCGGTTGAATTGAGAAGGCGCATATATTGCTTGAGGGTATACAGAAACATTGCAAGAATCAACGACCTAAAAATCAAGTCCGTTTTTAAGAAGATTTCACATATTATCAAGTTCATCAAGTTATCAAGTTTATCAAGATTATCAAGATTTCTTCAATCAAGTGAAGACTATCGTAAAACTCACCAAAACAAGCAAGTTTATCAAGATTTCTGCAATCAAGTCTAGTGTAGTCTACAAACCTTTTCTTTATCAAACGTACGTACTAAATTATCAAGATCAAGATGGAATCCATTATGGAAAACCAACAGCAGTTAGCAGATGCAATGAAGAAGGCGCTGTCGAATTTCAAGAAGGATGGCCCTGACCGCAAGACTAGCGAAAACATTAAAAGACGTATCGAGACCCTAGATCTAAACTGGACGGAGTTTCAACGAAATCACGACATTTTAACTCAGCACCTCAACCCTGAGCACGAATACTTTTCAAGCCTATTTTTTCAAGACACGAAAAAATTTTATACTGAGACAAGGGATTTTTTTCAAAAATATAGTTTATTGAAACCTGCTGTGCCCTTGTCGGTACCTAAAACAAGCGACTTAGTGAGTTCGCCAATCGCGTCACCGACATTGAAATCAAAAGAACCAGCTTCGTGGGCACAATCTTTACCCACCACATCTCAAGGTACCAACAGCAAGATGGATGAGATGATGAAGAAGCAAACAAGTAATTTTAAAGCATTCCAGCGCACAGTCTCAAGTATAACTGTCGAAAATATCAAAGAGAAATGGGAGTTTGAAGACGCCCTCAAGACCCTTTATTCACGCTGGATAGCCATTGATAAACTGCACTGGGAAATCGACAGTGAATTAGAGGGCTCCAACAAGGACTATGAAAACACATATAGTGCGCATGAACAAAAATACAACGAAGCAAAACGAGCCATAAATAACAAGCTATGGTCCGTTTCTCACCGTGAACAATCCACCCCTAAATTAGAAATACCAATTTTCACCGGAAGTTATCAACAGTGGACTTCATTCAAGGATCTTTTCTGTGAAGCTGTACACAATAATCCAGCACTGTCCTACGCTCAAAAAATGCAGTTCCTGAAAAGCAAGCTGAGGGGTGAACCTGAACGCATGATTCAACACCTACAAATAAGTTCCGAAAACTATCAAGCCAGCTGGGAAATTCTGAACCATCGGTATCATAACAAGAAAGTCATATTCACATCTCACATGAACACTTTGATGAACTTACCAGCAATTCATCAAATATCATCCACACAAATTAAGCGACTTCATGACGTCACAAAAGAGTGTATAAATGCTATAAAAAATTTAGATATCAATATAGATACGTGGGATCCGATTCTTATACATATTTTGAGCCCTAAACTAGATACAGAGACTCATAATGAATATATGGCTTCATTAGAACATCCTAGAGAATTACCAAAATTGTGTGATTTTTTGGCGTTCTTAGAGAACAAGTTCACGGCTCTAGAATCATCTCGCCGCAAGCAAGAAGCAGGCCATAAGAACTACTCAAGCACGCCGACAAGTCATCAGAAACAAGAAAAATCTTATCCATACAAACAGTATCATTCAAGCAACAAGGCCATTACTCAAAATCAAAATTCAAAAAATTATTCTAAAATAAGTTGCCCTGTTTGTCAAAGCAACGAACATGGAATTTATTATTGCGCAAGATTCCTAGAAATGACGCCGATGGTTAAACGACAAACAATTGCGAAACTCAATTTTTGCAATAATTGTCTTTACAATCATTATGGTAAAACATGTACATCGAACAAACGATGCCGCCAATGCAACGGAAATCATAATTCTATTTTACATGACGCATTTGCAAAACATCGCAACTCAACACCGGAAAACGTAAACTCAAAAATCACGTACGACAGCTCAACTGAAAAAACAACTTTACATATTGCTCAACAACAAGATATTCACGAAATTTTACTTTCTACTGCAATTATTGAAATCAAGGGCATGGATGGAGTTTACAGAAAAATGCGGGCCCTCATCGATCAAGGCTCCCAAGTATCAATTATTACAGAAAACGCAGCTCAACTATTAGGCCTTCCAAGAGAAAAATGTAGCGGAGTTGTAACCGGGGTCGGCACCAAAAACACCACCTGTAAAGGAAGAATCAAGATTAGCTGTAATTCTTTAACAGAAAATTATAGCTTTGATACAGAAGTTTACATAATGAAAAGTTTAACAAGAAACTTACCAAATTATTCATTTGAAAAACCTGCATGGGAATACTTACGTAACATCAAGTTAGCTGACCCTGACTTTCACATCAGCCGACCCATTGACATCCTCCTGGGAGCCGAAATATACTCAAATATAATACAAGGCGGTATACGCAGAGCGGGTAACATGAACCCTATTGCGCAACAAACACGCCTAGGATGGCTTTTGTGCGGCAAGGCTCAAACTTTACACTGTAACATCGTCCTAAATAACATTGAAAACATACATCAATTTTGGCAGATCGAAGATATACAAGAAAATCAGCAACTTTCTCTCGAAGATGTTCAATGCATAGAATTTTATAAAAAAACAACAACAAGGTGTAGCGACGGAAGGTATCAAGTCAGACTTCCACTAAAACCGAATATAAAATATTTGGGTGAATCAAAATACAAGGCCATTGCCCAATTTCATCAACTTGAGAAAAAATTTCATAAAAATAAATTAATTGCTGCCGAATATAAAACATTCATCGACGAGTACATAGCGCTCGGACATATGATACCCGAGCGAGAAAATAACATACGTGACTATTTTATGCCACATCATTGCGTTATACGAAAAGAGTCCTTAACTACTGCATTAAGAGTTGTTTATAATGGCTCTGAAATATCAAGTAACGGAACAAGCCTAAACGATTGCATGTATAAGGGTCCTAACCTTCAAAAGGACCTACTTGAATTAATTCTACACTGGAGGTCATATAGAGTAGCATTCACAGCTGACATAGAGAAGATGTTCCGCCAAATTTGGGTCCATGATGAAGATCAAAACCTCCAAAAAATTGTCTGGCGTGACTCACCGCAAGAATTATTAAAAGAATATCAACTAACTACAGTAACCTATGGCACCAAGGCCGCCCCCTATCTTGCAATGATGACGCTATTGCAGCTCGCCGAAGACGAAAAACATACTCACCCGGAGGCTGCAGAGATCTTAAAAAACCGGCTATATACTGATGATCTCCTCCATGGCGCAGACGACGTTGAAAAAGCACTGTTTCTAAAACAATCACTGAAAAAATTACTTCAATCGGGAAAATTTCATCTTAGAAAATGGAACTCTAATTATCAAGAATTATTAAAAGAAAACGAAGATAGCATGAAACAAGAGAATTTTTCGTTTTGTCAGCCAGAATCAACAAAAACCCTTGGTATTGGCTGGAACCCACAGCAAGATGAATTTATTTTTCAAACGAAAATAGAGCCACTTAAAGAAAACAAAGCAAAAATTACAAAACGACATCTACTCTCTGACATTTCCAAGTTATTTGACCCAGCAGGGTGGCTCACCCCTGTGTCTACCAAGATGAAAATTTTATTTCAAAAAACATGGGATACCAATATTAAATGGGATGATGAGATACCGGAAAATATTAAAAGTGAATGGTTGAAAATTAGACAAGACTTAAAAAATTTAACTAAAATAAAAATACCACGCTGGTTAGGTACAAGTACCGGCAAAGATATTGAATTACATGGCTACTGTGACGCATCTCAGAAAGCATATGCTTGTGTGATATACTGCAAGTTAACTGAAAGTGGAAAACCGAAAATTACTTTAGTTGCTGGAAAATCAAAGCTAGTACCACACAACAAAAAAGTTTCTTTACCAAGACTGGAGCTCTGTGGAGCGCATCTTCTTTCAAGATTGATGAGCAAAGTTACACAATGTTTACCTAATAACAACATCAAGGTTAATGGATGGGTAGACTCGACTGCAGTTCTTGGCTGGATTCAAGGAAGCCCAGAGCGGTGGCCATCATTTATTGCAAATAGAGTCCGATATATCACTACTATAATACCCTCGGACAACTGGCAGTACGTTAAATCAGCTGATAACCCCGCAGATTGTGCCAGTCGAGGAACAACAGTTACTCAGCTTAAGTTACACGAATTATGGTTTCAAGGACCTAGTTGGCTTCCTACCTACAATAGCCTGATACAAGAAAAAATTACCTACCAAACAAGCGAGGAACTTACAGAAAATAAACAAATCGCGGTCATAGTACAAAAAGAAAATATTGTACGCAACATAATACACAAGTATAGCTCAATAAATAAAGCTGTGCGCATATTAGCATGGGTGCATCGCTTCATAACAAGAAAACAAGATAGAGAACGAAAACCTTTTATCACGCTACAAGAGTTGAAAAACGCAAAAATATTGATTATTAAATTAGTACAACGAGATGAATTTTTAGAAGATATAGAAAATATAGAGAAAAGCAAGAATATCTCCTCTAAGAGCAAGTTACTATGCCTAAATCCATTCTTAGACGATCAAGGAGTCTTAAGGGTTGGTGGCAGATTAAAAAACGCATATATAAGTAACGAAATGAAAAATCCAATAATATTACCATATGAAAGTAAATTAACAGAATTAATTATTGATGAGGCGCATAAACTTACATTTCACGGCGGAGCTCGAGTTACATTAGCATTTTTAAGAAAAAAATATTGGATCCCAAGTGGTAATAGAGCTACTAAGAAATTAATCCGCAAGTGTGTCACCTGTAAGAGACATAATCCTCGAAAGCAAGAACAACTGATGGGTGACTTACCAGATGCACGTGTAAATCCATCACGTCCATTCCTTCACACCGGAGTGGACTTCACCGGGCACGTGTCGGTCAAGGCCAACAAGGGTCGTGGCATAAAAACCAACAAGGGTTACGTTGCAGTGTTTGTATGCATGGTTACGAAGGCTGTCCACTTGGAGCTGGCTTCTGACCTCTCAACATCAACCTTCATTGCTGCTCTTCGTCGGATGTCCGCTCGCAGAGGTACACCAAGGCATCTCTACAGCGACAACGGACGTAACTTCGTGGGTGCCAATAGAATTATTCAAGAAGAATATCAAGATATTCAACAAGTATTAAATACAGATTTTGAAAAAGAAATCGCTGCAATGGAAATCACATGGCACTTTAATGCTCCAGCATGGCCGACAGCAGGAGGCTTATTTGAAGCTGCAGTGAAAAGCTTTAAGTTTCACTTCAAGAGAGTAATAGGAGAACAGTCACTCACCTATGAAGAGTTCTACACGCTACTGTCACAAATAGAGGCATGTCTAAATTCACGACCCCTCTGCCCTATTAGTGAAGATCCTGAGGACCTAAACTTCCTTACACCATCTCACTTCCTCTCAAGCGGACCGGTGCTAACTTTAATAGAAACAGAAAGAGACCTACGCACTCGATGGCAACTGACTCAAAAAATTTTGCAAGATATATGGAAACGCTGGCGTCAAGAATACTTAGCTCAACTGACGTCTAGATCTAAATGGAAACAAATCAAAGAAAATATTAACAAGAACGACGTAGTACTCATACACGAGGAACACCTTCCCCCAGGCAAGTGGGCAATGGGTCGAGTTGTCGAGCTACACCCAGGACAAGACGGGCTTGTACGAGTAGTGACGCTAAAAACTAAGTCTGGCTATCTCAGGCGTCCTATAACTAAAATATCAATACTATCCGAGTATAAGCAAGACACTGGAAAAAAGCAAGATGAAGACATAGACAATCAAGGTCATAACAATAAAACAAGAAACAAGAAAAATAATTACAACTTTGCTTCGATCTTTACTGCAATACTATTTTTTATGACTCTACTGTCAAGCTCACAATGCATGGTAAATACAACAAGTTTTCGAGAAAATCAAGGCCTATTTTTTGATAAAGTTTCCGACATGCAACTCATAAAAAATGAATGGAAACTCGTCGTGTTCTACGAAATGAAACCTTATTATCAAGGCATGAAAGCTCTACAAAGTTACATATCAACATTAGATAGCACGTGCGCAATAGTAAAACAACAAACACAATGCCGCGCCGTACAACAACAATTACAGCACAGTATGACTGACCTGGAGTATTACAATCAATTGCTAATGACTCATCATACAAAAGCGCGCCCCGTTACGAGTTCAGACCAAAAACAACGCAAGAGACGAGGCGCTATCAACGTAATAGGATACGTCGCAAGTGAGCTATTCGGCGTATTGGATGAGAGATTTGCCGAACAATACAGAAAAGAAATAAATTTATTAAGATTGAATCAAGAACACGTTGTCAAGCTTTTTAAAAATCAAACATCAATTATTGAAGCCGAACATAATGTTTTAAAACGTATGGAGGTCATTATGAATCAACAACATAAGATTTTAAATCAAAACATAAATGAATTAAAAATTGCATTAGAACAAGCTAAAAATGCAATACAGTCGAATTTCATACTTAATGACTTCATAATAACATCCTTAATAGCAAGCAATATGTTGAACAATTTAAAAAGCTTACAAAACAATGTATTAGACACCGTTACCGACGTTTATCACGGGCGTCTCAACTTACATTTAATTACTCCGGAACAATTAACTGAACAATTAAGTATGATATCAAGCCAACTACCTAAAGATACAAGTTTACCGATTGAAAATATACATTCAGATTTGAGAAATGTATACGATCTCTTATCAGTGAGAGCAAGGATCCTAGAAGATTATCTAATCTTTGAAATAAGGATACCACTGATAAGCAGGGACTCGTATGAAATCCTGAAAATAATACCCATACCTCGTCAGCAAGACGGCCATAGTATTTCTTTGGTGCCCTTATCAAGTCACGTGGCGGTGAATCTAAGGAAAGATACCTTTATACCTATGACGGAGTACGACGTGAGGAAATGCATTACACAATCTAACATGTACTTCTGTCGCAGCTCAAAGCCAGAGTACCATATAAACGCAGATCAACATTTTTGTGAGATAGAAAACAAAGAATGCAAAACAATTAACTCATATTGTGAAAATAAATGGATGGATAGTTTTACAATAAACACTTATATTTATTTTTGCTGCGAACAATGCAAGGTTCGAGTCATGTGCGAGGATCAAATATCAGTGCGCCAGCTGACCGGCGCGGGACTCCTACACTTAGATAACGGGTGTTTGATAATGACAAACAAGTTCACTATATATCCGCACAAACTTCATTCAAGTGAAGTGAAATATTTTCCAAATTTATACATACCTACGATGTCGCCGATAAACCTCATCCTCAATATCACAGTACCCGATTTTAACACATCAAGGTTAAATCAAGTGAAGTTGGATACTAGTCAAGTTGAAGAAAAGATCAAGATTCTTAAAGATAATGAAAATCAAGTGCTAGCCGAGACAGAAAGGCTATCTAATCATGACATTCACCAATACACCGCGATATACGTCATTCTCGCTCTACTTGCGATCGCTGGAGGAGTCTACCTACGGCAGCGTCGTGTGTGCAGCGGCAGATGGCGAGTAGCGGAGCAGGAGAGGCGGCAGCCCGCGTCCCCCGCGGAGACAGCCCCGCGAGCGGCGGCACGCACGCTCTCTGCGTCGCGCGTGACACGCGCCGACGTCACCGACGCCCCGGACCAAGTTGTCGACATCGAAATGCAAGACAAGGCCACTTCACCGATATTCAAGAAAACTATCTTTTCTTAAGTTTTAATTTGTAGTCACATTTTTTAATCTTTATTACTTTTATAAAATTTTGCACTTTTAAATTCTTACAATTTTACTTTCCTTTGCTATTTTTGTAATCAATTTTAATTTATAATCTTAACAACAGCATCCTCATCTCCCGCCCGGGAATATGTACAATGTACATTTGTATGTAATTGCAAAACACAATATTTCGTAGAATCAGCGTAATGCAACCTTTTAATAGGCATTTAACTTAATTGTATCAGTTTTACGAACAAACTCATTGTGTACACAAGTTTATAACATCTTCAAATAAATCCTATCAAGAATCAAGTTTATTATTTATCATCAAGAAGCAATCAAAGTACTAGCTAACAAGAGCCCGTACATACAGAGATATATTGTAAAAAAGTTAAACGTAAAATAATAGAACTCAATATCGTTTAGGTTTTCTTTATTGATCGTTTCTGCCTCTTGGAAGTCAGAACCCGTAGAATTCTTCAGAATAAAACGTGGTGTAAGTGTCAAAACTCAACACAGGACTTTATGAACTACCATACCAAATTACATTAAAATTGGCTAAGCCGTTTGACCGTGAAAAACAGCCAAACATATAGGTTACTAAACCTAATTATTATACACTGATAATGGCTAGACGGATGGATTTTTGCTACTCTTTCACGCAAAAACTACCGAATGGATTTTTATGAAACTTTACAGTAATATAGCTTTAACTAGAATGTGCTTTTGTAATGTATTGGTTAGGAGTTATACCATATTATATGGGGGAAGATTCTTCATGTTTATTTTTTTAGATAGGACCTTGGAGAAGAAAATAACCTATTCGAAATACTAATTCAATGCAGACGAAGTCGCGGGCACCATCTATGTAATAAACCTACCTACATATAAACCTACTCTTACACATACTATAATAATCTTATACATACATATTATATACAAAGGCTGCAAACTGGACGGCAGCGACAGCGACAGCGACAGCGGCGCGGGCAGCGACGCGAGCAGCGATTTCCGCGACACGATAGAAAGTATTTAGTTTGTATGAAACCGCGACAAATCACTCGAGCGCCCGCTGGCGTCGAGAACGGCCTAGCAGGGCTAGCAACCATCGATAAATAGTTGAATCGACAAGATCAATATTATTTTGTTATTTTATCCTATTATCTATACTTATATATAAAGCTGAAGAGTTTGTTTTATTGTTTGTTTGAACGCGCTAATCTCAGAAACTACAAGTGGGATTTGAAAAACTATTTTTGCATTTGATAGCCCAACTCTTGAGGAAGGTTATATTTTATCCCGAAATTCCCACGGGATCAAAAGTTACGCGGGTAAAACCGCGCGCGGTGGCTAGAGTAAGCTAATATGCGCACCATAATAGATAGAATTACTCGATTTGATACCATGATTAAGACTACAGAACCAAATATGTCATAGTCTTAATAAATTACTAACTCTAAATACCATATTCTAAGAAAATATCGATAAAAGGCCCGATTTATCATTGTCGACGGTTTGCAGCCTAACTTTTACCCAGACCCAGTGTGCCTTTCGTAGGGTATTCCTGTTTGGTATATACTTTTTGTAGGTTACTTTTTCTATTTTATTTTTAGTAGGTCTTTTTCACAAAACCTAGGTGAAACTGCGAATGACAGCTTTGTTGTAACAGTTCTTGAAATAACTCTTTCTGTTTATCTATCAGTAACGCTTTCACAGCTAAACAACTGAATCGATTTTGACTTTGAACTTCAAGGACGATATTATAATATTATTTATCCAACTCCCATAACCGGTATTCACGCGGACGAAGTCGCGGGCAACAGCTAGTTTAAAATAAATCCGAATACCAATACGTCCAAGCAAAAAAAAATAAAAACCTCAAAACAGAAAAAAAATAATTCACGTTGTTCCTGTTGAATTAGGAAATATTTTTTTCGTAATTAAGTGTTTTGTTTATTGCTACATAACATACTAAAGTTTCAATCGATATAGTCTAACTGTTATTGAGAAATTAACGGTTTTATAAAAAATCACATAAAAAAAACTAACTTTAATATTTATTTTCTCCGAAACTAAGAAGAACTGACTCGCGGGAGTTTTACTCTGATGTTCTAAATGACGAACACAAACGATTAGTTACATAAAAAGAGGTGTCCATTTTTAGGTCCGAAAATTACACTGTGGAGCGTGCTAAAATAACATTTAAAAATCATTCAAATTAAATATAACTTCTATAAAATAAAACATGGATCTTAAATACAAACATTTTAGAATCTATTTAACTATTCCTAAGAAATAAAAATAAAATAGGAAATTGTGACAATTTTAAATTTAAGAGATTTACCTACATAATTATTTCATGTATTAAACCTAATTACACATTTATGCAAACATTATCAAAAATTACTGACAGAGGGAAGCAATTTTGTTTCATACAATGCAGAATATTAGTAAGTTGCTTGAAATATCAGTCAGAAACCAGTGCGTTTGGTAGGTATATATTATTAAATACACTAGCAGTTCGCCCCGTTTTTGCCCGTGGTACCTTCTTACATATAATAAGGTTTATCTTGAGTGTAACAATCATATGCAAAAAAATGAATTTTCTAAATCAGTCTTGTAGTTTTAGAGCCTATTCAATTTAAACGAACAAATCAAATCTTTATCATATTAATGTCGGTATATTACTCAAGCATCCCATCTATGATAAAAAAAAGGGAAACTGCCAAATGATACTTTTTACCAAGAACTTAACTCAAATTATAACCATTGAAAACATAGGAATAAAGCAAAAAACAAACAACACCCAATTTTTGTTTCAGGTCAACAATGTAAGCAAAGTTTAAGTCTTGTTAAAATAAAAAACGCGCGTTTTAAAGAATGAATAGTTCGTTACCTGGATATTTCGTCGGACATTTTGGCGGGAAATGCAGAGCGATGCACATCTGTATCCTTAAACTCACGACGCCGGACAGAGCGGGAGCCCCACATTTCGGCGAATTATTGGCCGCGCGAGAGCAAATAGCTGCATTTTAGCTAGGTATTGCGGTTTAGCGGTATTTAAGGCTTGTAGAAAAACATAAATATTTTTGACGACCACTTTGGCGTTGGGGTAAACCTATCTGCCTCAGACGCCAGTGGTTGCGGGTTCGATCCGCGCACGGAATCAGAAAAAAAAATGTTCCGTGTCTGTGTGTTTATCTATTTATGTATTTATATTCTAGGTTCCCCCTAGTTCACTATATAGTATCCCTTAACACCAGCTATGCTTACTTTGGGACCATGTAGTTGGTGTGATTGTCTGGGGATTTTATTATTTATTTATTTATTATAAAACATTAATTGCGTATTTAAAAATCTGTCGCTATAACATTACGGCTTTGTAAACCTTGAAAAAATACACAAATGCGGTTAAGTTTATTTTTCATCGACATACATAAATCTTAGATTAGCTCAAATCTGGATTAGTGCCTAAACGTCCGATTTTCGCCGTTTAGCGTGTTAAAACGAGTTTAAAAGCTGCCTGCTGTCATTATCAATGTGTCATATGAAACTATTATTTGTTTATAAAAAGCCATTTTTTCGAAGTGGGATTATATTATATTAAATTTATGTTTCCCCGTATTACTTTATGGGTTAAAAGGGAAGGGATAATTGTTTATATTTTTGTGATTTTTTTATAAAGTTAAAGTTTGTTAAAACTAAAATGAAAAGAGCCTTGGCACTAGGTTTTGGCGAAGATTTACATATATTTCAATTTTTTTTTATAAATATCGTAATAAGCGAAACAGTTATATATATTGATTATGTACATCTAGAACTAATGATTAAAAATATCATGATCTGACTTTTTTATTTCGTCATTTGAGAAGGAACCATTTTTTTTATTGAAACACTTTGAACGCATCATACTTACGTTCATTCCTAATCATGAGTGTCATAGTTAAACTAAGTTTTATGAAACGACATGACAATGAAGCCGTTGAAATTCGTTACACCTAAATCGCGATCAAAACTAGCTTCGCGTGTACGAAGTCGCGGGCAAACGCTCGTAGTTTAAATAAAAGCCTAACTAGAGAGACGTTAAGGTACTTTAACGGCATTGTAGAGTACACATATCGCATAACGGCAATTTAGCTAGGATGATGAGTAAATTTTTTATAAAAAAACTTACACTATATACTTTTAACCGCTTTTTAGTTTAGCAATGGTACTTTTAAGCGTTGGAAGGTAACCATTTACGGGTATATAGCAGCATTTTTAATTTCTATATCCGCAAGCTATAAAAGCTATGAAAATTCTGAAAACACAGGTCGATAGAGATTTTTTTTCTGATTATGATGGCATCAGACGACCGACTGGTGTAGCGATAACATACATTGCCTTCTATGCCAGAGGTCGTCAAGTCATGGATGTTTATATGTTTATTTAAGTTTATTCTTATAAAAAATATGTATTTATTCAATATGTATGTTTATATATTTCTTAAGTATATCAGTTGTCTAGAATCCATAACACAAGATCTTTAAGAAACTTAATTTGGGCTAGATAATGTTGTGTGAGTGTCAGAAATATTTATTTATTTATTTATCAAAATGTTAAAATCGACCTTATGTTGGTAAACGGCATTTTAGCTTGAGGACGGCAGTATAAGCGATAGACCTTATATATATATATATATAGAATTTTCAGCCAAATAGGTCATGATTGAGTTGGTTCAATGGTACATAAAATAATATATGGCCATGTTACCTATGGTCAACCAAAACCATGCTTAAAGATTTGATAGTCAGTTAGTTATTTTACTAAACTTATTAAGGAAGTGTAAGGAAGAAGCATTGAAGTGTTTTCTTCATTCAATTATTTAATAAAACATAGTAAATACGAACCTTAAATGATGGAAGTGCTTGCAAACATGTCTAATGAACCCATTGAAACACTTGGAACCAGAATAAGTGGTACATTCTGGACATTTGAATGCTCTGCATCTATAATGTGTAGACTTTGCATGTGACCGTAAAGATTGTATATTTTTAAATTCATCATTGCAAAAAGCACATAACCAACGCATATGTTGCCATGATTTTGGGTTTAAGTTATTATCAGTACTATCAGGTTCTTCTTCTTGATGCAAAGATGTCTCTGAAGTAGTATCATCATCATCATTTGTTTCATCGACAAATTCATTATTACAAGATTCATCGAACTCAGGAACTCCTTCCTCAAAAATAATTTTTTTAGAAATCACTTCCTCAGATATAGCATCTTTAGGCATTTTTTCCACAGAAATCTGAGAATCAGAATCAGAATCTTCAAGAATTACTTGATTAGGAATTTCAGGATTTTCCACCTGAGGCAAAATATCATCCTCGGGTAATTCAGATTTGATACAACTTTCCTCAACAACTGTGCTTTGCTCATTGGCTAATCTAAATAACTCGGGGTTGGTAAGTACATCGCTTACAACTTCTTGTGCTTTCTTCACCTTCTTAAAAAATGTATATGCTTGATCTAGAGCTTCTTTACAAACAAAACAGACGGCAGCGGGATATTTACCTTCAAGGAATAAGTTAACAAAATTTGCTTGTATAAATTTCACTTTGAACTTGATTTCTTTACATAAACTAACATCACTTTGTAAATTATACAATTTACTAACGGGTTTGAATTCCGCACAAAAGCGGCAAAATGACTCTACTTCCATGGCACCAGCAGCAGAGTTATAAAAAATACATCTGTAGTAGGACTCGGACAAACTCGTTCTCAAAACAAACAAACAATCCTTGATTGAAGTTGAACAACAAGCAAAAAACACAAACAAAACAAGAAGAAGAGAGAGAGAGAGCAAGAAACTCAAGTGGTACTTTATCTGTCAGCAGTCTGTCACCTCACCCACCACAGATAAGTATCAAACTGTCTGCTATGACTGTCTGTCACAGTTACAGATCACTGTATAGCAGGATCATCGAAAATACGAACAATTAGGACAAAAACGTGTCTACCGAAGTTGGGCACATGGATGGCGGCTTACCGTAGCGCTGCGCACATTATAATATCGATAGATCAGTAAATATAAAAAAGACTAAAGTGGTTTTAAAATTACTTTTATTTGTTATGATATTAGGTATAACTTGGTTCACTAAAGAAAGGAATCTTAAACGGCGGCCAGTACTGTTAGCAAAAAAAATCAAAAAAAAAATTTTATGAGGAGTTTTCTGACAGCTCATAAAAATAAGTTCAAAAAACCACTATAGATGGCACTTTTAAAAAGCCGAAGGCGTTAAGTCTTTTCTGTATACTATAATGTAGGTAAGTGTTATGTACTATCTATGGTTATTTGTAAGTTCTATTTCTGATACAGACGTCAATTTATTTATTTTACTTTTAAAAACGCAGTGTGGAATAAACGGCTATATGACAGACAAGACTTCGCCTTTTGTAAAGCGCCATCTATCGAAGCCTTTTGTACCATTTTTGTGTCTTTTTGTTTTTTTAATGAACTGTCAGAAAACCTCTCATTTCAAAATAATAATTGAAAAGTAATGGGGAGTTTTCTGACAGCTCATTAAAAAAACAAAACAAAATAGATGGCGTTTTACAAAAGGCGAAGGGGAAGAATTTATTCCACGCTGCGTTTTTAAAAGTAAAATAAATTAATTGATGTCTGTATCAGAAATTGAACTTATAAATAACCATAGATGGTAGATACCACTTACCTACATTATAGTTTACAGACTTAACGCCTTCGGCTTTTTAAAAGTGCCATCTATAGAGGTTTTTTGAACTAATTTTTATGAGCTGTCAGAAAACTCCCCATTAGATAAACTAAAAATGCCCACTACAGAAATCACAAAACAAGCATATAAGTGCCCTTAAATAATTTTTTAATAAAAAATTGTAGTGACTCTCTGGACAAGCTAACATAATATTAAACTGTATGTTTTGTGATTATTTGCTAATATAATGATTACCTACATACGTAGATCACACTAAACGTTTTGTGTAACTTAACATGTTATAACCAAAAAATATGGTTATTGCTTTTCAAAATACTTTCCTTTCAAAATTGTTTTTATGCGATCGTACCATTTTTTTAAAACAGGAGGACTGAATGCATGTTTTCTACGTGCTACGTACGTGCTGATACATCGCTATCACTGCCTCTTCGGATTTGTAAAAGTACAACCTCTCTTCAAATCTTTGATTTTGGGGAAAATACAGAAAAAGGGTGCTAGGCAGTGCTAGGTCGGGGTTATGTGAAGAATGGGTGACAAGTTCTATTTTTTCGGAAGCAAAAAATGACTTTGCTTTTTGGTATAAAGAAGCGTGGTTATGATGTTTGAGAACGCGGCTTTCCGGTCGTCTTTGATGAACTTTTTCCAGTACCCTGGGTCAAGAAATGGTAGAATACCAGTCGGCATTAACACTTTGATCTTCAAGTACCTGTAGTTGAGACAAAAACGCCTTGATACATACTTACATACATACATAACGTCACGCCTGCATCCAATATGGGGAAGGCAGAACACTAGAGGTTATAAGACCATCTGATGTCACGTTTGACAAAATTTGGAGGAGGCCTATCGCCCACAAAAACGCCTTTAAAACCTCTGTCCCTTTACTGACTTTTACAGTATGCCCGGGAAGACAAGCAGCTGGCACATTCTACGTTTTTCTTTCGCTCCCAGTCCAACGTGGAAGCAAAAAAAACGCCTTAATTTATTATTGTATTCATCGGAAACAATGCTGTTTTGGGATGAAACTCTGCCCCTGACAAAGTAAATAACAACATTTCAGGGTGTTAGAAATAAATATCTAACAGTAAAATTTAGCTCTCGAATCTAGTCACATTATGTAAAGTACTCTTAATTTTAAGACTATTTTGTTACTGGTAATACGTTTACCTACGTTTTTGTTTTTGTTGTCTGGCAACCCCGCTATTTTCTTCCTCTTCCTTTCTACAAGTTGTGCATGGCGGCCGCACATTATAATTAATAATTTAAATTTTATTTTTTAATTTCATTTTATTTTAATGAAAGAGCGCCTTGAAAATTTTACTATGTTCCCTATTAATATAACGTATTATCGCATCTTATTCTTAACCAAATGTTTTTAAATAACTCCAGACCCATCTTCAGACCAATCCAATTTTACTCCACTCTTACTTTATATCTTACTGAGACTTACCTACACAGTACCGTCTTAATCCTATTCGGCGCCGCCTTGGTGCGGCGTTCAGCTTGCGCCCTCTTTTTCTTTTACACTCTTCTTTTGCGACTGACGACACACTGCAGTACCTATGAAAGGGTTCCACGTCGACCCAAAAGTTCCAATAAACGCAATTATTTTGATAATTTATTTCTCCCAGTTTGTCACGTTCGTGTTGTGCTTCCATAGCTCAATGCACCTACTATGTAAGCAATTTGGTTTTGGCATGACATTGGCTCTGTCTTGTGTTTGTTTCTTTTCATGTCATGATCAATTTGTACTGTATGTACCCGTTTGTTTTAATTCGTATACCTAATCCTGACTGAATAAGAGTGCCAAGAGTTTTTTTCCGCCGGCTTTTTTGTCTCTTGGTCTATTGTAATATCTTATTCAATAACTATCAACACCTTGTTAAAGCCGAAGTACAAAATTGAGACGTCATTAAGCGGCCATTCGATGGTCTTATGATGAATAAAAAAAAATTCATTTCATTTCTAAAATACAAAACTAAAATTTAACAAATTAAACCCAATTAAGTATAGGTACTTAGCTGTAAGTGGGTTCTGGAATTAAAACACCATACGGGATATTTTCGTCGATAAAATTGTGCATGGTTAGGGTAAAGTCCTATTAATACATACAGGGACACACTGTATAATTAAACTAGCCACCACGCACGGTTTTACCCGCGTAACTTTAGATCCCGTGGGAATTTCGGGATAGCCTATAACCTTCCTCAAGAGTTGGGCTATCAAATGCAAAAAGAATTGTTCAAATCCCACTTGTAGTTTCTGATATTGTAGGTACTAATCGGCACATTGCACCACATTTGTTATTAATTATTACGCAGCAGAAATTTATGTATAAAAGCAGTCTTTTAATTAATAAATATTACTTTCTTCAAAACCATACTGACGAGATTTTCATTTGTTATCCTGCCTATCTATAAGAAGCTAGGACCCAGATCCTACATTGGTGACCCCGACGAAGAAGAAGAAAAAGAAGCTATATTTCGGCGGGAGCCGAAACCAGCCGTAAAATTGGCGATAGCGGGCGGTGATGAACGTCTTCGTCTTCAGACATGATAATAGAAACACTTCAGTTTGTTTGAAATATAGTTTATTAGATTAATTTAGAACAATTAAAAGCAAATCACAAGTATAAATAATCAATAATTAATGTAATAACAATAATTTGAACAATTACTAATAATCAAGACTCAGGCGTGAACCGTGTCACAATTAAGAGGTGTGGACGGAGCGAGCCACCAAGCAAGAATAATCGTGGCCCAGCAATGAACGTTCCGTCCCCCACCTCCCCTGACTCATAGAGTGGTATGATAATAGCATGTTTACGTGTTGACTTGTTTTGACGATGCCAGGTGCAGTTCCCGGAATTGAGTGTCTGGGTGCGCAAACATTTACGTAACATGTTTAATTAAACAACTTTACTGTACGCGCCGAGACGGCCATTCTGCATCATGGTCGCCCTCGACCTGTAAAGAAACATGTAAAGCACAGTATATTGCAATCCAATTTAGGCTCTGCCTTCAGTTTTGACTGAAGAAATTCTAAAAATTTATTGTAATTGTAAGGAGGCCCCTGTCCTCGACTTACATCTCACATTTCACAAACAAGTAAGGAGGCCCCTGTCCTCAACTTAGGTATCTCATTTCAAAAACAAGTAAACTGAATTCTAAAAATTCGTTGTGATAGTAAGGAGGCCCCTGTCCTCGACTTACGTCTCACATTTCACAAACAAGTAAGGAGGCCCCTGTCCTCGACTTACATTGTTCATTTCAAAGACAACTAAGGAGGCCCCTGTCCTCAACTTACGTCTCTCATTTCAAAAACAAGTAAGGAGGCCCCTGTCCTCAACTTACGTCACACACAAATTTAAGATCAGAAAACATTACAAAATGAGTAATCTAGGCTGCTTCAGGTGGGACTCGGACCCGCAAACTCTGACGTCGCAAATTTCAGAAACAAGTAAGAAGGCCTCTGTCTTCAACTTACTACATAAGTTCATAGATAGGTAGGTACATTTAAAATCAAAAATATTATCCAATAAATTACCTTTTAGTGTGTTTTACTGTCTTGAACTTGAATGAGGCTATCGGTAGCCCCAAGCTGGGCTGCACCGGGTTCTGGTGTCAAAGTGGTTTCGTCTTGTGCAGACTTGTCATCTTGATTAATCCCCCCATTTGGGTTGGGTGCAAGTCGTATTTGATCGTGGGCAACCTTCTTTGGACGTCCTCGTCCCGTAATCTTCTTAAGTTGATAACGATCGTTTGGCAGTACTTTCCAAATTACGTATGCATCCGGATATTTTAAGTCAAGTCCAATTTGGGACCTAGGATTAGTTTTAAACAAAACGATATCTTCTTTTTGTCTTGCCTTATCGTCCTTCCCTCTTAGATCTATTTTCTTATGTATATAGCAGTCCAGTTGACTTCGATTTACTATTCCTTCTTCGTCAATCAAGGATACTAACTCTGGTGGTACTGCACACTGTCTTCCTGTAAGGGCTTTAATCGGACTTACATTCGTTGTTTTATTTTTGGTACAATTGATAGCCAGCTGAAGCGCTTCTAGACCCTTCTTCCAGTCTTGAGTTTCGTAATTGCGAATTATAGTTAATCCGTTTTTTTTCTTAACGAGAATCACGGGACTGGCAAAGTTTGACGTACTTTCTCTAACGATCCCGTTTATAATCAACTCATTGATGATGTCTTTTAATTTCTGTCTCTCTACTGGAGCCATTCGGTAGGGTCTTCTTGATACTACTTTGGTTTGATCCTTCAATTGAATTTCCAAAATACCCGTTTTGACCAGATGCTTGGGAATACCAGTAGCAAAAGTTTTATTGTATTTTGACAGTACCTTTTTCAAGTGATGTATTTCCTCTGCAGCAGTTAAGTCAGTGTCCAAGTCCTTTAAGGGGTCTTCAGTCTCACTGATGCTCAGGAATGTAGAATGCCTCATTATTGATGCACCCATTTCAGTAATAAGCACGCTTATTCCAGTCCCTTTCACTATTCCTGCTCCTATCAAAATACCACAAGGTGTTTCGTGGTCCTCTACAATATGAAAAGCAACTTCGATAAAAATGCCATTTACATCACATGCTACAGTAACTTTTTGGCAGGATAAAATCGGAACACTTTCACTGCCAATGCCTTTCAACATCAAAGTGCAATCCTCACGTTTCCCAGGTATAGATAGGCTGACGGAACGTTTCATCAAAGATCTTGCGGCACCACTATCGTAAAAGGCTGTAAATTTATGATCTCCGATTCTAACAATCATTGGTGTTAGTATTTCATCATGTTCTCTAGCAAAATTAACCTTATCGGCGTCATCTGCCTTCTTCTTAAAACACACAGGTTCCATATGACCAAGTTTACCACAGTATGTGCATGTAGGTTTAGAGTGTTCTGTGCGGTCTAACGATGGCTTTGAACTAGTGGAATTCAATAATGGTTTAGGATCATGTGTCTCATCGCTTCCTTTAGTACATTGTGCCCTCAAATGTCCATATTTCCCACAATTGAAACAGTGTGTGTTGTCTCTATTATTCCTTAATCTTGGCCGCTTGGCAGGCGGTTCACCACGTCTAGGTTCTCGTTGTTTAATCGTGGCTGCTACTGAAATCAATTCTGGTACTGAAGAACACTTACTAGATAATAGACGTAACCGGAGATATTCATCGTCTATGCAACCAATTACCGCTTCCACAGCATCTTTATCTTGGTCACCAGCGACAACTCTTTTCCAGATATTCCAAGCTTTTGTAATGGATTCAGCTGGTTTTGACACACTATATTAAATTCAAAATTGCGTAGTTTCACTATATCGTTTGAATATCGTGCCTCAGGTTCAAATGTTTGTATCAATGCTACACGCATGTCAGACCAAATAGGCGATTTCACTAACCATGTATCTCCAAGGGTTTTTGCTCTTCCTTGCAATAAAGCGGCTATTTTAGTACACACTTCAAAATCAGTTAGTTGCCAATGGGTTTTGGCTCTGTCCACGTGCTCGCACCAATCTCTTATGGGCACATCACCATCGGGATCAAACGGTGCAATATATACATCGCTAAGTCTTGGGCGTTTAGTTGGAGCCACTGCCTGGTTCACAAGTCCTGCGAGAATATCATGGTTATCTTGCATACTCGCGTGCTGTTGTCGGGTTAGACTTTCTATGATACTGGTCAACATTTTCAGCGTCTGGTTTGTGCCTTCATTACTATTGCTTTCTTCAACGCGGGCAGTTGGAGCCGGGGAAGCCCCATTCTCAATCCCACTTCTGATTTCGGCGGGAGCCGAAATCAGCCGTAAAATTGGCGATAGCGGGCGGTGATGAACGTCTTCGTCTTCAGACATGATAATAGAAACACTTCACTTTGTTTGAAATATAGTTTATTAAATTAATTTAGAACAATTAAAAGCAAATCACAAGTATAAATAATCAATAATTAATGTAATTAATGTAATAACAATAATTTGAACAATTACTAATAATCAAGACTCAGGCGTAAACCGTGTCACAATTAAGAGGTGTGGATGGAGCGAGCCCCCAAGCAAGAATAATCGTGGCCCAGCAATGAACGTTCCGTCCCCCACCTCCCCTGACTCATAGAGTGGTATGATAATAGCATGTTTACGTAACGTGTTGACTTGTTTTGACGATGCCAGGTTCCCGGAATTGAGTGTCTGGGTGCGCAAACATTTACGTAACATGTTTAATTAAACAACTTTACTGTACGCGCCGAGATATACGTTTGCTGTTCTTAGTCATTGTGACTGCACTGTACGGTTCTATCGGTCTCCCAGAAGCGGGAATCGCCATAGTACCTTGAAGAGACACATAGTCATAGACGATGAACGCAAACAAGGACAACCTTCACACTTCATACTCCTGTGGCGACATGGCTGCAGGCTGCAACGGTAACAACAGCAGCGGCGAGCTAGCGACAGTCTCCACCTCCTCTAAACTCCCCGAATTTTGGACAGACATGCCACGGGTCTGGTTTGCCCAATTTGAAACAATAATGGCCCCTCAAAAACAAGGAGACGATATTAAATTCAGTATGGTCGTATCAAAACTCGGCAAAGACGCAGTTAGGCAAGCCTCTGACATAATAATATCGCCACCTGCCACTAACAAATACACAACCTTAAAAGACAGGTTGCTGTCGGTTTACGAAGAGTCTGAAGAGCGGCAATTTCAAAAATTTGTGAGCGAAATTGAACTTGGCGACCAGCGGCCATCACAACTGAGACGCCGTATGAAGGAATTGGCTCAAAATACCAAGGTTCCAGACAAAACTTTATGCAGCCTTTGGACCTCAAGGTTACCTGTCCACGTGCGAACGGTGTTAACTGTCAGCCAAAACCTACAAAATCTAGCCGCCATCGCCGACAAAATTTTAGAACACAACAGAGGGGAAATCAATTAAATATCGTCTGGACAAACATTTATACAAGCCGAGCTGTTAAGTCAAATAAGTAAACTTACCTTAGAAGTTGCTTCTTTGAAAAACATCGTAAACAACAATAGAAATACCTACCGAAGTCATGCTCAGCCTCACTCTCGTTCGAGATCAAACTCCAGACGTAGAAAACCCAGGATTACCCCTGAAGACCCAAGATGGCTATGCAGATACCACCTGAGATATAGGCATAGGGCAAGAAACTGTGAAAAACCCTGCAACTGGAGACAGCAGCCGTCGGAATACTAAGAGAAGCGCTACCAGAGGCAGTAATATTATATAATTAATTATATTATTATATTATATATAATTAGTTATATTATTTTTAATTATAAATTATTTGCTACATACGGCGATAAATTGCTGACACTGGATTTGAACATGAGACGGCCGTACCGTTGGAATTTCTTCATAGCGGATATTTCGCAACCAAAACTGGGCGCCGATTTTTTAGAAAAACATAATTTACTCGTGGATTTAAGAAATAAAAAATTAATAGATGGGACCACGGGACTCCTAACTACAGGATTATTGAAGCAGTCAAACCTCCCGACTCTTCGCACCATTAATCTGGAAGAACCGTTTTCTGACTTATTGGAAGAATACCCGAATCTAACTAAGCCTATGAACGCCCTTGTTCACCCTCAACACGACGTCAAACACCAAATTATTACCAATGGCCATCCTGTTCACTCAAAATGTCGCCCATTGTCAGCTGATAAATACCTCAAAGTAAAAAAAGAGATCGAAAACATGCTGGAAGCCGGGATATGTAGACCTTCAAAAAGCCCCTGGGCCAGCCCTCTACATGTCACAAAAAAGAAAAATGGAGAGCTAAGATTATAATAATAAATAAATAAATAAAATCATTTATTTCAGGCAATTACAACCCATACAGAACATAACAATTACAGAGATCAATTTATAATTATCACATAAACATAAAACAAAAATAAAATCAGATCGGTAATAAAAAAAAAAATTATAATAATAATAATAAATTAACTGAATTAAAATAAATAAATAAAATAAATTAATCAAAGCCATTCAATTTAGATACCTTCCTTGACTGCAGTTTGAAGTGGCCACATGTGTGTGATTATGTACCATGTGTCGCAGTATCGGACAATCGGGCTTCTCACTTACCACCTTGAGGATGCTATTGGAGCTCTCTCGCACTCTGCGTAGAAGTGATGCAGTGCGCTTGCGCACTACCGCATAAAAGCCGTCTGTATGTGACAGCGCAAACATTTGCGATGCACTGCAATAGCGAGGAAGCCCCAACAACATCCTAAAACCATTATTGTACTGTACTCGGAGAGCGTTGATAGCCCCCTGCGTATAGTCGACCCACAGATTACATGTATAAAGTGATTGGCAATAAGCCTTAAACAGAGTTACTTTGACTTCGTCATTGCAAAGGGCAAATCTGCGGGCTACCATGTTGCAGCGGACTGCCAACGCTCTCCTTTCCCTTTCAATATCACTGTCATCCTTCATGTCCTCAGTAACCACATGGCCCAAGTACCTGAAAGATGACACCTTGGAAAGCTCGACACCATTTAGTTTTATGGGAGGCAAACTGTTAATTCTTTTCTTTTTTGTATGGAAAACCATTATAACGCTTTTCTTAACGTTATATACAAGGCCGTGGGACTTTGCATATTCCTCGCATATCCTAATCAGCTCTCTCAGCGCAGCTACTGACGGACTCAGCAGCACCATATCGTCTGCATAGCTAATGCTGTTGACACAGTGACCGTCAATGTAGCAGCCGACACCAGCGCTACCGAGCCCAACAATCAGCTGATTTACATAGAGGTTGAAGAGCGAGGGAGACGTCAACCCCCCCTGTCTTACCCCGCACTCCAACCTGTATGAGTCAGAGAGCTGATCTTGCCATTTGACCTGATTAGTCTGGTGCCCGTACCAATATTTTAAAACATTGATATATTCACCGGGAACACCAGCTTGAGTTAGTTTAGTCCAAAGTACATCATACCTAACCAGGTCAAATGCCCTGGATAGATCTAGGAACGCAGCACAGACCGCCGTATTTCTCTTTGTATAATATTTGATAGTGTGCTTGAGGGACAATATAGCACACTCGGTGGATAAGTGAGGTCTGAATCCAAATTGAGCGTCTTGTATGTGTAGGTGTGCCTTCAATTGCCTCTCAAGCAAACCATCAAAGACCTTGGATGTTATGGTCGCTAGTGTGATCGGCCGGTAGTTATTTTTGTCAGCATTGTCTCCAGTTTTATTTTTAATAATGGGAATAACAATCGATCTCATTAGTTCAGGTGGTAAGTAAGCGTGCCGAATACACATAGTAAACAATAGACCAAGAAGCCTTGGGAGGTGAGGCCCAGCATTTATAAAATGCTCAATGCTGAGGCCGTCGTGTCCCGGTGACTTGCCTCTTGTCATTCCTTTGATAATTTCCTTTATTTCTTTCGCGGTAATACGGTTAGGAACACCAGAAACAACGGCCTCACCATTTTTGCATTCCATTTTCAGCACAGAATGCACCTGGAAATGGGTACTGAACATATTAGCTATAACCTTCGCGTCGTGCAGTCCCTCGACACTCACCGGAACACTAGGTTTAGGAGTTAACTTTTTAGTCAGTTTCCAGAAACTGCAAAAGTCCTTACTTTTATGTTTAGAAGCTAGTATTTCCATTTTTAATTTATTTTCATTATTTTGACAAAACCTGAGCTTTTGTTTAAACATTTTTCTAGCATTACACATGTCCTCGTAAATACGGCCCTGTCGAGGTCTTCCATACCAGACCCAGGTCAAATATTTTTCCCTAGCATCCCGGTGAGCCTCGCGGACATACTTATTCCAGCCGGTAACGGGCTTGCGCCTTGTTTTACTGTCCCCACCCTTACAGTCTTTACAGCTAAGCTTAGCAGCCTCTTGTAACGTTAAGATTATCTCATCATACAATTTATCTATGACCTTCGTATGTTCTATGTTTTTATTTTTACACATAAAATCACAACATTCATTAAGCTCTTGAGGAAAATTAATGAGTTTTAAATTATCATTACAATATTTATAATACTTTTCAGTCTGCTGGTCGTCACGTTCCCCCCAAATAATTCGGTTTACCGTAGCTTGTGGAACAACTTTCGTTTGCCTTAAAGATTTAATATCACACCTAATTTCTAGGGGAAAGTGATCAGACCAACAAACTTGATTGTGTACTTTAACTTGCGTTACAGAACTACAAGATGCCTTAGATACTAAACAGTGGTCAAGCCATCTACGACTACCATTTATATCACTTATGTATGTATAAGTGTCTGAATTAAAACCTAATAATTTAAAATCAATGCATTCCCATACTTGGTCCGTACAAAAGCTTAGTAATTCATTGCAAAAAAGTTCATTTGGGTGTGCATTGAAATCACCCAACACATATACACTTTCAGTACAGTTGTTGTCCACTATTGCAACTATTTCACTAAGGCATTCTACGAATTCTGTTAGATTTTCATGCGAGTCTGTTGGCATGTACACCGAGAACACTAGCATAGAACGACCCAAAACACTTACTTTAATTGCCGCAATACGATCGCTTACACATGGTATCACTGACACGCAGTCGAATCTGGAGGTATTCCATAAGAGAGCCACTCCGCCGTAAGGGCGCCCTCGTAACAGCCCTCTCGAAGTGTCGACCGCAGACTTGCCGAAATATCCAAATGCTTGGTTAACTTTACTAAGTTCATCAATTTCATAGGGCATCAACCATGTTTCTTGTAGTGCTATAATATCTGATATCTCACTCAGTGATCTAACGCATCCTAATGACCTTTTAAACGATTTACAGTTAAAGGTGATTAATGTTGTTGTATCATCCATGATATTTAAGACTAAGTTTCAATTCTGTTTATGCTATTCTCTTTGTTTATTTCACGACCGCGTATATAAACAAAGCGACGGAATGATATTCCATCAGGCCATAAACTACAGTCCATGAACATACCTAATTTATGTTTAGGTACGAAAATCTTATATGAATTATACTCTCTAATCTTTTTTGTCTGTATTTTTTGTAGCTTAACTTCAAGGCTTGTTTTACTTTTTATATAAGACACAATATCATTTTCGCTAGTTTCTACGTGAACATTATTTATAAACAAAGGTATTTTTATCTCTGCAGCCCGGAACTTCTGTTCCGAATCTAAACAGGTACCTTTTTCAGTGCTAAAACGATTTCTATATCTTCTTCTTTCTACTAGTTTCCACCCTTCATTTTTAGTTTCTTTATTTTCCGTTTTACTACAGCTCCGAACTATATCCGCCATACTCCTACGTTTATTAAATTGCACGTTCAATAGATCGTCATTTAAATGTTCCGTCAAGTCATTCATATCCACAGCTCGTCTCGCCTCATAGTGAAACCGGTTCGGTGAGGATTGCACCGCGGTTCCCGTAATGTTCGAAACCACAGTACCGGCCGCCACGTGTGAGGCATCCGCAGGCTGCGGAACAAGGACAGGTGTTGTAACAATCAACGAAGCGCGCGACAAGGACGGAGAACGCGGCGCATGAGTTGGCGGGCGGTCACTGGAATCTGATTGAGTCAAGGTCGTCTTTGTTTGCTTATTAGAGGTCGTTGACTCTTGGGGCAGGTGTATTATACCTATCGGTCCACTCTCGCAATTTAATGATTCTCTAATATTTCTAGATCCCCTTGCTTTGTTAACATAGTTATTACATTCAAAATTATTAACTAATGAAGCCATTTTTAGGTTCGTTACTTCATTTTGTAATTCCAAAAATTGTTCTTTTTTTACATATTCTGCCTTAACTGTTTCGATCTCGTTTCGTAGAATTATAAGATCTTTAAGTAATCGCGTCACATCGATGTGATCAAATGTAACGGGAGGCAGCTTTTGTAGATCTCGAGCCACAAATATTGGTAAATCTTCGGGGTCTATTTCTTTTATAATGCTTATTATATCCTCTAATTCACGTTGGCTTTTTCCTTCCCTTTTTCGGTTTACGTTTCTCCTTGGTGTTTTTAGGGAGCCATGCAGAAGATTCTTCGCAATAGAAATTTCCTCAGACTTAAAAGCCGTAATACATAGACGAATTACTCCATCTTGGTCCATTACATCACACTTGTTTTGAATGAATGCTAATACTTCATTCACCACTATATTACAGCTTGCACACTTTAAAACGGTAGAGGTCGTTGACCTCGCCGGCACTGGATCGGACATTTCTGAATACGCGTATACTCGCCGCGACACTCGCGAGCTGACTGGATGCGGTGACTATCGCAAATTGAACGCGATTACCGTACCTGACAGGTATTCTATACCGAGACTGTTAGACTTCACTTATCTCTTACCTGGAAAGACTCTCTACTCCAGAATCGATCTCCAACGAGCGTACAATCAAATTCCAGTCCAAGAAGTGGAGAAAACAGCAATTATTACCCCGTTTGGCTTATTTGAGTTCCCACGAATGCCTTTTGGCTTAAGAAAGGTCAAACATTCGTAAGATTTTTGAACTCAATTTTAACCGGCTGTGACTTCATATTTAATTACATAGACGATATTTTAATAGCCTCACGATCAGAAAAAGAACACCGAGAACACCTCAACGAAGTTTTCAAACGATTAAACTCACATGGTATCGCCATAAATTCAGCAAAATGTGAGTTCGGACGGAGGGAAATCGAATTTCTGGGCTACCTTATGACACCCGAAGGAATCAAACCGTTACCCGAAAAAACCAATACCATCATTAACTACCCAACGCCAAAAACTATTCAAGAGTTACGAAGATTTTTAGGCATGATAAATTTCTATAGAAATAATATACCACATGCAGCAAAGCACCAGGCACTCCGGAATAAATATTTGTGCGGCTCAAAGAAGAATGATCGTACAGAAATTAAATGGACAAAAGAAGCCATAGACGCGTTCAAACAGTGCAAAGAGAGCCTTAGCCAAGCCGTGACCTTAGCATCACCTTCAACTGAGTCACCCTTGTCACTTATGACTGATGCATCTCAAACTTGTGTCGGCGCAGTACTTCAACAGTACGAAAATAAAACATGGAGACCACTATCATTTTACTCCAAATCTTTGAGCGAGACGCAGTCTAAGTACAGTACATATGATCGTGAACTACTCGCCATCTACATGTCAATTACACATTTCCAACCATACATTGAAGGACGTGAACTAATAGTCTACACAGACCATAAGCCATTATGTCACGCTTTTACTACCAGGCACTCCGTTTCAAACAAAAGGGATTCTCTTAGAAGATCACGTCATCTCGAATTCATCTCACAGTTCACGACCGACTTTAGACACCTCGCCGGCAATGAGAAACCCGTAGCGGACGCCTTATCAAGAATAGCACAAATACATTGCTCGTCCCTTGTGGATTGGAAAGAGATAGCAGATATACAAAAAGATGACCTTGAACTTCAGCAACTATTACAAAAAAACAACTTAAGTTGGAAATCTGTCAAGATCGACTCTCAGCAAAATCTCTACTGCGAATGTACTACTGCAAATACACACCCATTTGTACCGAAACAACTTCGAAAACAAGTGTTCGATACAATGCACAATATAACTCATCCCGGCGCGTGAGATCTACCAGAAAACTTATCAGTAGTCATTACTTTTGGCCGAAGATGAACGTAGACGTTGGAGCATGGGCTAAAACATGTATCCCGTGTCAAAAAAGCAAAATACAACGTCATAATTCCGCACCCATGGGCACTTTCCCCGAGACTTCACGTTTTGATCACGTACACATCGATATAGTTGGACCACTACCAGAATCAGAGGGTAACCGATACATCATCCTAATGATTGACCGTGCGACGAGATGGCCGGAAGCTGTACCCGTCTCCAACAAAACCGCGGAAGTAGTCGCGAGAACGTTCTTAAACACTTGGATTGCCAGATTTGGATGCCCAGCCGTAATAACATCTGACCAGGGAAGGCAGTTTGAATCTGACCTATTTATCTCGTTAACTAAACTACTAGGCATTAAAAAGTCAAGAACAACGAGTTATCACCCGCAATAAAACGGTATTGTCGAACGATGGCATCGAACCCTGAAAACTGCAATAATCGCACGCGGCCACTCAACCAACTGGGCGCAAGGCATACCTATCGTATTACTCGGTTTAAGAACAGCCTTACGAAAAGATCAAAATGTAAGCCCGGCGCAAATGCTATACGGAACGAACATCCGCCTACCAGGAGTATTTATACAACCAAAAGAACACAGATCATCCCCTGAAACATTCACTGAAAACCTAAAAGAAATTATGTCAAAAAAAAGCCCATATGCAGATTTACATCATTCCAACCATAAGCCGTATCTACACCCGAGTATGAAAGATAGCAAGTTTGTTTTTATAAGATCGGATACGGTAAAAAAAACCTTTAACACCCCCATATGAAGGCCCTTATGAAGTCATTGAGAAGTCCGATAAATTTTACAAAATAAAAATGCCTAACAGATCTGCAAACATATCAATTGACAGATTGAGACCAGCATTTTATTTCAATATGAAAAAAGGTGAACGACCGAATAATTAATAACAGCAAACAATTACAACATAGCAAAGTACAACAACCGAGAAATCAGACACCTATGACTACTCGTTCCGGCAGAATTGTACGTCAGGTCGTACGTTTTGCTGCGTAAGATGTTCCCGCGGCCGATTAGCGTATAAATTACTTAGAGAATAAATAATTTCAAACATATCCATGTCACAAACTCAACACTGATAAAGGAAAAAAAACGAAAATTGCGATCTTCAAAAATATGGGTTCCTGTGCATCCAAAGAAGAAGTGGTCATGGCGCAAACCGGAGGCGCAGCTGGAGGATCATCCATCTCCAACACACATATTACGCTGGGAGGAATTATCGTAATATTGATTGGAATCGTCGTTCTTTACTGCGTAAAGAGATCGAAAAAAAAATGTTTCGACGCCATCCTAGGAAGAGTCGAGGACAGAGCAGCCGTCCCCACAGTAGCGATGCGCTGTGGACACCACCAGCATCCCACCCCTAATGTGTGAACGAGACAGAAAATAGAAGATCTTTAATAATATACATTTTTTTTTTAATCTTTTCACTTTAGTGTTGCTATTTTTTTTTTTTTTTTTACTTCTTTTAAAGTTTTGGGTTATATATAATTTTTTTTTAATAAAGGGGGAAATATGTAGATACTAATCGGCCCATTGCAACACATTTGTTATTAATTATTACGCAGCAGAAATTTATGTATAAAAGCAGTCTTTTACTTAATAAATATTAGGTACTTTCTTCAAAACCATACTGACGAGATTTTCATTTGTTATCCTGCCTATCTATAAGAAGCTAGGACCCAGATCCTACAATATTAACGCGTTCAAACAAACAAAAAAACAAACTCTTCAGCTTTATATATTAGTATAGAATAGAACAAAATGAAATACAGACTATGCCACTCCAAAGGTAGATTCAATACCTAAGTATGTGTTATAATAGAAACCACAAAACATAACTAGAGAGTAGCTTGTTATATATTCAGCTCTGAATTATAAGGAGCAGTTTGTTTTTCGAAGCCAGGACCCAGCTGAAGATGGAACTCGAATCGAGGATCTCTTTTACTATAATAATGTTTTTAAGATTTTGCATTTAAAATGCTCAATTATTCTTAAATAAATGAAAAAGGAGAATGGGCAAAATTGTATGGAGCCTGGGCGATCCGCGGCCAACATTAATTATAATATCTATTGATGCTGTTTAGCCCTATGGTGACTGTGTAGAAGTTTTATCGCCGCCATGCACATCTAAAACGAATAATGCCCATTATTAGTTTTGATCACTTTGGATAGTTTTACTATGTTACCTGACTTAGGTTAAGTGTAAAAAAGGAAAAATACAACATCATGTAAGGAAAAATACTATTTATTAAACAATAAAGCGTATAATAATATTATTATTTACTGTATATTGTACTGTATTTACAATTCCTAGCTTAGGTTATGTGCAAAAAAAGAAAAGTAAAACAACATATATACGAAAACACCATTTATTCATAAAAAAACATACCTATTTAACATTATTTACATTATTTATTATTATCATTATTTACATTTACATTATTTACATTAGGATTTAGATTCGGCTGTGTATGACGTTGAGCTCGCTGCCAGCATGGTCGACAAATATATTCCAGACCATTGTAATCAAACTGAAACAAACATATTGACGTTGTAGTATACTCGTACTAAACACAGTAGGGATATTACATTAGTTACGTATGTTTTCATAGTAATATAGTAAGGCAGTGTGTTTTCATTTGTTTTTTTTACCCATTTAGGGGATTTTATACATTTTTTGAAATAATAATAACTAAATCCAGTACTGAAAGATTTGGCAAAGCGCGTCTTCGGTGTTTTAAAAACTACTAGCTGTGACTAAGAAAAGCAGTTAATTAATAAGAATATTCTTAAAATGTGTTGGCCCACGTACGCCTACCTTCCGGGATTTCATAGTGCCGAGTAAAAGAAAAGACATTTTTGAATACAATTACGTGGAAACTCTATATAACGACACTGAAGGGACTGTGCATTTTATGGCGTTATAGAGTTTTGTCGTTAAATGGAGAGAAGAAAAATCAGAATAAAAAAAAATATATGATGAAGAAGTTGTGGATTTTCTAAAATGAATAATCGGTTTGACGACATTACTCTTGATAATAATTATGTACGATATTCCTCTAAGTATAATATTATTACAAAAATACTTACTTGCTGTGGAGCAATAGCTTCAACAACATCTTGCATGACTTCGGCATTTTCCTCGAAAAGAGCATGGGTTATCTCGAATCTTCTTCTGTTAATCACTGTTCGATTGCACAAAACACAGACTGGACAAATATCTGCCATAGTTAACAAAATCCAATTCGTAAGTAGAAACAAAAGTCCAAAAATGAAAGCCAAGTTATCAAGTTAGGAGTAATCAGAGTCCGGAATGCAAAAGTAGTGGTCAAAAGATTAAGAGAAACCGAGAAACAATCGCACAGTACACAACGACACAAACGTAACCGAAGAACTGCGCGGGTGCAGCACATGACGTGCTCGACGCGAGCGCCACCACTTCAAGCGCTGATTGGTTGCTTCTGAGCGCAGGTAGATAAAAGAGCATTGTACAACTCGGTCACATTACCTTTGCACCTTGATGACGTAATTTTTACGTGCCGTAGAATTAGGGCGAGTGCGGGGACGTGAAAGGGGCAGTGGGAGGGGCGCTGCGTTCCAGCTAGGTGCACAGATAATGTGACCGAGTTATAATCATTATCAGAATAAGTTCTGAAGTCTTAAGAAAATGCTTTACTCACAAAAATAATGTCATGCTTCATACAATTATATTATCTTTAAATGTTAATATTTTTTTTTCTAAATAGAATACAGAGAAACGTCCATAGTAAAAGTTATTCCTTGGTATCACTACTTTCATTTGACATAACTTTCATTAATGGCCGCCGACCGCCCAAAAGTGCCCATACTCCTTTGAAAAATAAAAATTACCCGACCAGGATTCCAACCTGGGACCTCTCGTTTGCAGGACGAGTGCTCTTCCACAAGCTACCGGGCCCTGGCGGTACGCCTCGAAATTACTTACCACATTTTTGTCTTCACGTTATATTGCCAACGTAGCTCCATCTTATGGTATAGCTTTGCAGCTAAGACCACCCGAGACCATTTTCTTTACAGATATTGTGAATCCCAGTTAAAGTGAAGCATTGCAATGTTTTAATAGTGTTTTTAAGTTTTTGCATTTAAAATGCTCAATTATTCTTAAATAAATGAAAAATGTGATAATTTTTTTTTTATTTATCACATTTTTCATTTATTTAACTCTTTTACTACAGCCCACTACACTGATCGCAGGCTATCAAGTTGAATTAGGTACTTGCTCAATTTAGGTGGTTGACAGTTTTAGGATTCAGCTCGTAGTGTTTCCCATTGTTTTTTAATGGGGAGTTTTCTGACAGCTCATAAAAATTAGTTCAAAAAACCTCTATAGGTGGCACTTTTAAAAAGCCGAAGGCGTTAAGTCTGTAAACTATAATGTAGGTAAGTGGTATCTACCATCTATGGTTATTTATACGTTCAATTTCTGATACAGACATCAATTAATTTATTTTACTTTTAAAAACGCAGTGTGGAATAAATTCTTCGCCTTCGCCTTTTGTAGAGCGCCATCTATCGAAGCCTTTTGTACCAATTTTGTAGTTTTGTTTTTTTAATGAGCTGTCAGAAAACTCCCCATTCTATTACCAATTGTAAGTATATAAGTAAGAAAAAAACGTTAGAATTTTTTACAATAATTAACTATATCTAGTAGCCGTATCAAAAATAAATATTCTTTTCTTCCTCATTAACGTCACCACTACTTAGTTCAGTATAAAAATCACGTTTGGCGAAAGGCATAAAATATAATATCCACTAATTTTACTTCACTTTCCGTAAAGTTCTTACAGAATCCACTCCTTTTTACCACCGGACTACCAGACGCAGACAGAACTTCCATCCTTATATAGTGGATTTACCAAGAAGTCGAACAAAACGCTTCGATAGTTCCTTGACTACTGAGACGTAAGAAATTTTAAAGTATAAACAATCCGCATATTAACGTAAATCTCAATTAAAAATTGTTTCGGCATGCAGAAACTAGTGACTAGCCGCATGCCGATATCGAGCCGCGTAGATATAGCTCGTGTTTCGTCCGTTTGTATGAAGTTGAATTACTGTAAATAGTATTACTTGACAAAGGCCCGCGCGAGTACGGAACGCGGGACGGGCGGACAGACGGGACAGGCATGCACTTAACACAAGTTTTGGCTCTCGGAATCAGCACGTGTTGCCGCAAATGCGAAAACCAATACTTGTTGTGGACAGTCTGAGGTCAGCCAAGTGAGGCCAGGTTTCACTAAGTGTCTTAATTGAAGAATATGTACAAAAATAAGTGACACGTTGCGTTCTGTTAGGTACTTATTAAGTTTACCGTAATAGGTAATACTTACTGTGAACTTATAACATTCAGAATAACTGCTGTACGTTGTGTCCCATTAGCTGCACACGGTCTTGCGAGTTTTGTAATAATTTTAAATTTATGCATTGTCCTTATCACTCTTTCCAGGTAATTTCCAGGTATTTTTGGTTAAACATTACGTAAAGAAAATTTTTTTTTCGTGCTTCTTCTAATAGAGGATTTTTTAGTCACTGGCCTAATTTTTTTACACAATAAGTATCATTTATTTATCGCATCATAAATTATCAATGTTTATTAACAAGTTATTTTATTAAATATTTACATAATAATGTACTACTGTACTAAAACTTTTCGATAGTATATTTATGTATAGTATAATAGTTACCTATCTATAATAAAATTAGAACAGACTAAATTTGAGAATTTGTTAGGTAATTACTAACCACACAAACACACACATTATAGATACAGACAATCGCATATTATGAAACTCATTGTGTGGCTCTTTTTTTTTTACAAGAAAAATGAACTAATATGGGAAGACACTGGTCTCCACATCACAGGGAATCCTATGGTGGAGTCCAGGGTTACTGCTAAATAATTTGCATTGTATAGTATCATATAAGATCATTGTGAAATAAATATTTCATTTCATTTATAGAAACAATTTTTGCCCAAAATGTTTTTCTTTTTAAGGAAATTAAAATATTCGCTAACATATTAAGGAAAGCATGGTCACTTAAGTTTCATTATGAATGAAAACCATTAAAATAAAGTCGACGGCACGCTACTACAAAACATCTTGCAGTACAACGTTGTAGTATTATCAATGAAATACCGCAACGTAATAGCTATGTTCATCACATTGACTATTTGTAAAAAAGTTAGTGGTGCCATGTTTTTATTTTTTGTACTGAGCGATACTAAAATACATATACATGTACCTACGTTTATATGATATCAAAGAAAATCACATTTAAATATGCCTGGTGACCAAAAAAAAACAACAAGGATCTTGTACCCCAATTCGGCTAAGACATAGTTTGTCTCTTATTCAACTTGTGTGCTTATTTAATTAAGTAGATGTAAAACTTGAGGAGTGCTGTAAAAATGCGCAGTATAAGTATATCTATACTTATAATAAATCTGTAGAGAGGTCAATTCTGTACATGAAATATTTTTTCAAAATAACTATCAGGGGGTGATTAGTGATCGATACTGATGCCAAAAATGCAATCAGTAAAATTTTTGTCTGTCTGTCTGTCTGTATGTTCCTTATAGAAACAAAAACTACTCGACGGATTTTAACGAAACTTGGTAAAATTATTCTTCATACTCCTGGGCAGGTTATAGTATACTTTTTATCACGCTACAATCAATAAGAGCAGAGCAGTGAAGGGAAATGTTGGAAAAACGGGAGAAGTTTCTTCATTTTTTAAGCTTCCGTCGCGTGTGCAGCCTTAATGGTTAAAGCTTCATAGAAATCATGTATGACAGAAATATTCTTCATAAAATTATATAAAAAATATCCCACAACAGTATATGTTTATATTTTATGGTTGACTCACAATAACACGTGTAAATCCCGATAGCTTAGCAGTTCGGAGCTTTCTAATTATATTTGTTTACTCTTACGTTTATAATACTCTCACTCATCCCTAATTAAAAAAAAATAACATTATTACCTATTCAATAAAAAAAGAATCATAGAAATCGGTATAGAAACACCAAACTTATACATGAAATACGCTAATAACCCATGGCGCGTGAATACTGAATGATACCTATAGGGATTATTTTTGCGTAGGTACCTAACGGTTGCCGCGCTCGACGAAAGGCGGGAGGCGAACGCAAGCTTTTGCGCGATTTAATATAGGTAGGTACAGAAGGAACAAGCGTTACATTACCTGTCAAATTTCCCCAACCAATTTTAACTTATTATCGAGGGCATAGAGTTCAAATTCAAGTAAAAAAATTTGACAGATTTGTAACGCTTGATGTACTGCCTTCTGTACATACAGAGATAAAATGGAAATCAAGGTTTTGTTTATTTCATGATCGTTTCTGCCTCTTGGAAGTCAGAAACCGTAGATTTCTTCGGAATAAAAAGTAAGGTATGTGTTAACTACTATACCAAATTACATTAATATTGGCTTAGCCGTTTGGCAGTAGGGTTGCCAGACGGTCGGGATTTGGCGGGATTCCCCCGATTTTTTGTATGTTCTCCCGACTCCCGACAAAGCAAATAATCTCCCGAAAAACAAGTTTGATAATTTTAAGTTCTTATTTTCGTCAAACGAAACTAGCAAACAAGTTTCGTACAAGTTTTATACAGTGATTATTGTTCTTTAAAAGAAGTTTTTAGTTTAAATCGCCTTCCAGAAGAGAAAAATAAAATGACAAATGATAAGCTATGGGCCTTTTTTATAAGAAACTGCGTTGAAGTTAAAAACTTAACCAAAATTGTATGTTTTATATTTTCATTTCCAGTAAGTAACGCTTACTGCGAACGCATTTTTAGTATACTTAATAATTTATACTCAAAAAAAAGGAACCGCATGAGCATTGATTTAATAAAGGCGGAATTAATAATTCGTTTGAATTTTGACGAAAATTGTATAAATTTTGAAACCTTTTTGAATAGCGATAAAGCTCAAAAGTTGTTAAACGCGGTAAAGGAAAATGACAAATACTTATGGCATGAACAAAAACAATAAACATGCTCATTGGGTTCTTATCTTATGTGTCACAAATACCTACTATTTTTTTTTCTTATATCTACAGTGCAATGCAAAAACATGTTTGTTTACTTAATATATTATGTGTAATTAATATTACTAACTTATTTTTTATTTCTCCCGACCAAAGCCCTAAAATCCCGAAAAATCGATTATTGATCCCGATAACAGGAAGAATCGATCTGGCAACCCTATTTGGCAGTGAAAAGCAGCCATACATAACTATAGGTAGTATTGTATCTACACTGATAATGGCTGGATGGATGGATTTTTGCTATTCTTTCACGCAAAAACTACTTAGCTTTACCTAGAATAACAATAAGCTAAGTATAATTAATGAATTAATGAATTATAATTAATGAATAAATATTGCATGAATTAAGTAAAATTGAAGGCATTAAATAAAACACTTATTAACCGGATTAATGGCGTATAATTTATATTTTACATTTTAACTCGACGTTTCGGTGTCTTTGCAGATCCCGTGGTCACGAGCGACTGTATGACATAATAGTTATCGCGAAAACTTAAGACTTAAGATTTGTGTATAACGCTATGTGCCTTTGTAATGTACCTACCTAATAGATAGTTACCTACCTATGTTTGTGGTTAGGAGTTATACATATTATATGGACGAAGATTCTTCATTTTTATTTTTTATTATATGGGCGAAGATTCTTCATTTTTATTTTTGTTATTAAAGATAGTTAGGACCTTGGAGAAGAAAATAACCTACTCGAAATACTAATTCAATACAGACGAAGTCGCGGACATCATCTATGTAATATACCTACCTACCTATATTCTTTCACAAAACCTAGGTGAACTGCGGATCACTGCTTTGTAGTAACAGTTTTTGGAGTAATTCTGTCTGTTTATCTATCAGTAACGCTTTCACAGCTAAACTACGGAGTCGATTTTGACGAAATTTAGAATAAGGTAAGTTTTAACTTCAAGGAGGATATAATAATAGTATTTATCCAACTCTAATAAACGGCATCCACGCGGACGAAGTCGCGGGTCACAGCTAGTCTTAAATATATTTAATATAATATTTTATTCGATAACATTATTTCACAATCTCCTTATGTATTTCTCCAATGTCAACGACTCTTTCCATTCCTCTATGTCTCCTGCAGACTCCTCTATAACCTCTAATCTTCTGGCCACATCTTTATTATGTACCCTTTTCATGTGCTTATTTCGGTTCCCTACATCAGTGAAAGTTTTATCACAAACTTCGCACGAATATGGCTTTTCTCCCGTATGCTGTAGCAGATGCTTCTTTAAATTGTTCTTTCTGCGAAACTGCTTCGCACAAACTTCACAGCTAAACGGCATATAATTCGTGTGTACCAGACGGTGTTCTTTTAGCTGACGTCCTATTTTAAACTTCTTTCCGCATTCTTCGCATTTAAACTTCTTCACATCAGAATGCCGAATGATATGCTGTACTAATCTTGACCGCACGGAAAAAGACTTATCGCAGATTTTACAGCTGAATTTTTTCTCTTCATTATAGGATTTTAAATGATAAACCAGAGATCCTTTTGATTTGAAGGATTTTCCGCAACGGTCACACGTATATATGCGCCTTTTCCCCTGGTGAATCAACATATGATCTGGAATATATGCTGTGCTTTGGAATACTTTGTGACAAACTTTGCAGGTCCGATCAGATATATCATTACCTTCTCCCGGTCTTTTTGGGTTACGTTGTCTCAGAGAATAAAGATTCAGATGTTCCTGAAGTTCTATGGCATCATTAAAAATATCTCCGCAGTAACCGCATGAAGATTTGTCTGCCAAATGATCTTGTAAGTGAAAAATCAATCTGGGTGCAGTTGCACACCTTTTGTTGCAATGTATGCAAAATTTCCTGAAATAATTAAGGAAAAATCTTTTAAAAATCATCCAAGAAGTTGCTTTACAAAGAGCTTACGATAGTATGCAAGAGGTGGGTACAAAAATTTGAAAATCTTTTAGAAAACAAATATGCAAAAGAATGTATAACATAACGTTATTTTTTGTTTATACGGAACCAGATGACTGTTTGTTCAGAATCGGTAATAGAATCGATTACAATAGCTTTTATACCATACTATATTATAACTCAATAATCTCTATAGCGCCAAAAGCTTAACGCCATATTTTATACAGGGCGACTGGTGGGTCACTTTCGAAATTCGAGGACGTGATATTTCGAGATCATAGTGACCGGAACCGCTAACCCTTAAAGAGGTTTTTGATTGGGATTTTCATAGACTTGTTTTAGAAAACCCTATCAATTTGGTAACTGTATCTAAGACTTACCCTAATTTAAGGCATACCATATCAATAGAGTTAACTTTATGTAAGCACTTAGCCTATCCGAAAACCCTATTGATGGTTACCGATTCAATAGAGTTTTAAAACGTGCAATCAAATGTAGGTAATCTCTAAGCACACTAAATTCAATTTAAAATCGCGTGACCTTGTTTGCATGTTTTGCAACCAAGTAGTTTCATTTGCGTTAGCTTGCCACACGTCATCGCAACATCGCACGCAATGAGTTCTCAATAAAGTTCATTTTGGATTGAATTTAGCTCACATCTTTTAGTTAAAATTTGTCTCGCGCTCGCGTGCAAAGTATTTGTTTTTGATTTTGGATGTCACTCTTTTGTGATTTGCAAGCCAAGCAGTGCGTCACGAAAGTGGGCATTTTAAAATGTTTTTTTTTGTGTCTTTGTTACTCGATATTTCGGACAATCATGAATCGATTTTGAAAATTCCTGAGGATACTTCATAGTTGGTCTCATATAAATTTCATTGAAATCGGTAAATCATTGAAAATTTCAAATTTTTGAAAAAATATGTACCTACCTATGATTTCGGAGAATGTTTACGTTGATAACATTCCAACTCAGCCAAAGTTTTGACGTGAAGTCGGTTTTTTTAATGGTATGCATTCGTTGATTATTGTACTTAAAAATATGTAGTGTTATATTAGTTATCTAATAACTTGTAAAACCTATTTTAAATATCGAGAAAAAGGGTATTTTATTGCTATCCACTCTCCGATCCTCTCAACAATTAACAAAAATGCAAAAATATATGAAAAGACATTAGTTTTTATTTTTTTGTAGGTAAATCTATGACGTACAGTCTATTCTTTTATTAATATTAGTAGTTATATTTATATGTACTCAATTTATTTCAAAATTAAAGTGAAATTGAAAACTTAAATTAGGGACCTATCTGAACATTCATTTGTGTGAGCATTCATTCTGACGACCACTTTGGCGATGGGGTAAACCTATCTGCCTCAGACGCCAGTGGTTGCGGGTTCGATCCCCGCACGGAACGAGAAAAAAAAAAGTTCCGTGTCTGGGTGTTTATCTATTTATATTCTAGGTTCCCCCCTAGTTCGCTACATGGTATCCCATATAACACAAGCTATGCTTACTTTGGGGCCATGTAGTTGGTGTGATTGTCTGGGGATTTTATTTATTTATTTATTATTTATTTATTCTAGTAAACTTTACTACTGAAGATTTTTTTATTCCATTCTGGCAACACCATACTTGATGCTTTTAGTAAGCTACTTCCTTTAATTTCGTCAACTGTCAAAGAATCGCTCCAAATAGTGTTTGGCGAGAGATTGAGATGACGACCGGCTGGTGTAGGGGTAACGTACTAGTACATTGCCTTCTACGGGTTCGGATCCCGGCGGCGACGGATATTTGTGTGATGAACACAGATATTAGTCGTCAAGTTATGGACGTTTATATGTTCATTTAAGCTTAATATTGTCTTAAGTTTTCGCGATTCATACTATTAAATAAAACACTTTTTAACCGGATTTATCGCGTATATTTACATTTTGAATTTTGACTCGACGTTTCGGTGTCTTTTCAGACCCCGTGGTCACGAGCGACACGACACGGGGTCTGAAAAGACACCGAAACGTCGAGTCAAAATTCAAAATGTAAATATACGCGATAAATCCGGTTAAAAAGTGTTTTATTTAATTCATTTAAGCTTATTTTCTAATAAAAAAATATTCAATATGTATGTTTATATATATTTGTTAAGTATATCAGTTTACTAGTATCCATAACACAAGTTCTTTAAGTAACTTAATTTGGGCTAGATAATGGTGTGTGAGTGTCAGAAATATTTATTTATTTATTATTATTATTTGTGAACAAGTTTTTTTGTTCAGGTATGTGACCGTATTTAGACATTTTTGTAGCTTATTTACGTCATTACGTTTTTAATAAATAAGATTGATTATTTTATTAGTTATAAGTTAACAAAAAAATTAGAGCCATAGGTCGAGAGGTTATTTTTGTTTTTTTTTTTACTTCCTAACGTATACCTACTTACAAGTAATTTCCGTTAAGTAACCATTTGAATGGTCACATTTGAATGCCTATCGCACACAAAAACTCCAATAAAACTTTAAGTGACTTTTACAGTATGCCCAGGAAGAGAAGCAGCAGGTTTTGTAGGTTTTTTCACAAAACCTATGTGAAACTGTGGATCACAGCTTTGTTGTAACAGTTTTTGAAGGAACTCTGTCTGTCTATCGGTAACGCTACTACTGAATCGATTTTGACGAAATTTAGAATAGTATAAGTTTGAACTTCAAGGAGGATATTATAATATTATTTATCCAACTCCGATAACCGTTATTCACGCTGACGAAGTCACAGGCAACTGGTAGTACTAAATAAAATAATTGACTGTTGCAGTACCTATGCTTTGTATGACGTCCGTTTAGTATGACTTGTTTCTTATTTCCCTTCGTTGTCATTATAAATGGATTTTACTAAATTATATTTTTTTAGGACCCCCAGTAGAAGATTAAATATTCTCTAATATTTAATACTAATTAACAATTACATGCAAACTGCTGTTTAAAGTAGCCACAACATACATTAATAAAAATATACCATGATATACAGGCGTATTATTTTAATAAGCGTATAACCTCTTGCAGGCAGCCTCTCCACATCAACCCCAACAACATTTGATCTACGACTTTTTACAAATCGTGATAATTAACATAAAAAGAGAAAACTAACAAATTTGCTCCCTCTGTTATAATTATTACTCTGTATGTTGCCGCGTCACCCCGGCACCCCTCGCCCCGCTGCATTTGGTGTGACATACAGTATCAGTGTAAATAGAGGCATCAGTGTAAACAGAGTAACACCAGTTTAAAAAAAAAAAAAAATGTGAAAACTAAATTTTTACAATCATTAATTTTAAACAGTCATTGAACAAATGCATTGATGTAGAAAGGATGTCTGCAAGAGGTGATGAGCTTATTAAAATGAACCCTGTATAAGCCATTGGAATTGATTCTGTTACAGATTCTGAACACACTGTTTTAAGTTTTCATAATACAAAAAAATAATTTGTATATTTTTGAAATTGAAAAAGGCTCATGCCTCTTATATTTAGGTCAATCTTGGATATACACAGGTAAAATCAAAACATTCCGACGAGCAATGGAGAGGCCCATTTGCATTTTGAAACTTAAGATTTTTTTGTTTAAATAAGTAGTTCAGAGTTTAGAAGAAATACTAAACTGACAGATGCACTAGAACATGCTGTCAAGCCAAAAAGTTTTGGGCAGGTCACCTGACTAGAAAAGATGGACTTTCATAAGAGGAAATTTTTTTGCCGCCTTTTTTTGTCTTTTGGTATACCTACTGTAATATCTTATGCAACAACTATCAACAACTTGTTAAAGCTGAAGTACAAAATGATGACGTCATCAAATGTCCATTTATGAATAAATAATTAAAAATATATCATGAATAACCCTTATAATGGAACAAATAAAGCTTTTGCATTTCATTTTAATTGAAGTTACGTTTGGCAATTTGTTATAGTCTTTTTTATACCGGCTCTAAACCTTAACCAAACCTTTTCAGAAGCATTTTACTGTTTCTTTTGTAGTTAAAAAGTTTAGTTTGTGTGTAGTTTTGTTTGTAAAGTTTACGTGGTACTTGAGAATATTTAGTAATATTATTCTATGATAAAAAATGATACTAAAAAGGTACTAACCTCAAATGAACATAATGCTTGCGAACATGTCTAATAAACCCATTGAAACTCTTGGCACCTTGATAAGTGGTACATTCTGGACATTTGAAAGCTCTGCATATATTATGGGTAGACTTCGAATGTGTCCGTAAGGATTGTATATCACTAAATTCATTGTTGCAATGGTCACATATCCAACGCATATGATTCCATGATTTTGGTTTTAACGTATCATCAGTTTTTATGTTTCTTTTATATTTCTTTATTTTAGGCAAAGATTTCTCTGAAGTAGTATCATCATTATCATTTTCTTGCTTAGTGTCAAAGGATTCAAACTCAGAAAAATCATCCTCTGGAATGACTTCCTCAGGAATCTCAGGAATCCCCTTCTCAGGCAAGATATCAGTAGGTGATTCTGATTTAATACAAGTGCTCTGCTCACTGGCAATTCTAAATAATTCAGGGTTATTCAGTAGATCGCCGACAATTTCTTGAGCTTTCTTCACTTTCTTAAAAAATATATATACTTGATCTAAGGCTTCCTTACAAACAAAACAGACTGTTGCGGGATAATTACCTTCAACACGTAAGTTAATAAAATCTGCTTGAATAAATTGCACTTTCAGCTCAATTTCTTTGCATATACTTACATTACTTTGTAAATTATACAATTTACCAAAAGGTTTAAATTCCGCACAAAAGCGGCAAAATGTCGTCCCTACTTCCATGGCACAAGCGAGGATTTATCAAAAATACGTATTAATGGAATTCATTCTGTAAATTCCAAGTAAATTCGGTCGGACTTCATAACAAATTAATTGGTTTTCAACAAAACAAGCCTTGACAGTTGACGATTGACGTTGACATTGATTGACAAGACAAGAAGACAAAGGTCTTTGTTTTCAGAGATGAGAATGAGGAATCGTAATGACTAGAGTTCGCGCAAGGATAGAAATTATAAGCACGGAGACTAAGAAAGATAGAATTCTAAGTCTGCCTGCAGCCTAATTAGCACCGCCGCCATTTTCTACCGCGTTTTCTGTATTTATTTTTTGTTCGAAAATTTATCTCGTATTTATTCATTAATTTTATACACATAATAATGGAGCCTATTATTATTATTATTCGGCATATCAAAAGCAACTCGCCTTTCGGCGGAAAAGGCCCGACAATAAGACCAGTCGGTCGGGTATCAGGGCAAGAGAGAAAGAAACCGGCGAACGATTCGGGCAGTATCGAGCACCGCTTTCTGCATGCGTGCTGGAAGCGAACCACCGCCAAATCCCAGCCTTTCAAGGTGTCTGACCAGTGTGGCTGGGATCAAACCGTTTGCGGATATTACAACTGGGATGATTTCGGTGGACACAACCCCCCACATTTCGGTCACCTCGTGTGCAAGGTCCAAGTACTTGCGGTGCTTTTCGGTCTCGGCCTTCACGAGGTTCTCGTCATGTGGTATGGTTATGTCCACCAGAAACACCTTGGACGACGATCGGTCCATTAACACGATATCAGGTTTATTCGCTAGAATAGTCCTGTCCGTGATAATGGGTCGATCCCAGTAGAGCTTGGCGCTGCCGTTTTCGAGAACTGGCTCCGGCGTGTACTGGTAATAGGGCAGTTTCTGATCGATGAGACCGTATTTCAGAGCGAGCTCTTGATGGAGAATCTTGGCTGCTTGTTTGTGTCTATGCAGATACTCAGTGTTAGCAAGAACCGAACAACCCGAAACTACATGTCTGAGGGACTCGCCAGGTTGGCGGCACGCCCGACATACGTCCACTGTGCCGTCCCTCATGATGTATTTCCGGTAGTTGTTCATTATTATTATTTTAGGTTATTTAGGTTTTGGGACTATATGAGCAGTCTTGTCCGCTCGTCACACTGCGACCTAAAAGATCTATTGTGTGAGTCCCAATTTATAACTCGCCGCACACTCCAATGGAGTCCAGGAAATTTAGGATTTTCCTTACGGCGATGCTACTAATCTCTTTTGGATCCAGCTCGTGCTTATCCAGGTGAGCGGAGCGCTTGTGCATAACTGCGGAGCAGTGGCACAGTATGTGTAGAGGGGTTTCCTCTGCGCTTTCGCAGTATCTGCAGAGCGCTGTCTCAGTGAGACCCAGGTTGGACTTATGCTTGTTTAGTTTGCAGTGTCCCGTTAGTGATCTTGCCACTGCGCGTAGTTGGGGTTTGTTAAGAGATACTACCGATTCTGTGTATGACTTGGAGTATCCCTCTATCAGTTCCCTTGAGTGTCTCATGCCTAATGAAAGTTCCCAGAGGCTTTTGCTTTCTGAGAGGCACTGGGTGGTGAGTATTAAACGCGTCAGGCTCTTCGGGATGCCGCAGAATGGTTCTGGACCGTATCGGCTACCCATTGCTCCTGCTCTCGCGAGTTCATCAGCGGCTTCATTGCCGTCTATACCGGAATGGCCCGGAACCCATTTAATAAAAACTCTATTATGGCTTGCCAGCCTGTTTAGCGTTTCATGGCATTGCTTCACCAGTTTGGAGTCAACCCTTGAAGAGTCAAGTGCCATTAGTGCAGCTTTGCTGTCAGAGAAGATGTATATGGTTTGCCCTTTGTAGCCTCTGTTTAGGCTGATTTCCGCACATGATAGAATGGCGGTGATTTCAGCCTGGAAAATCGAGGGGTAATGACCCATGTTGCAGCTAGCTCCATACTTGGGTCTCACCCCGTGAATTCCATAGCCAACCTTGGTGTCCATCTTTGAGCCATCCGTGTACCATATGTGGCTGTAGTCCTCGCAGACACCCGGCTCTTGCTCCAATCTTCTCTGCTTGGGAATTCCACTTGGTAGAATTTGGTGAATAGCATCTCCGGCATTGTGCTGTCCGAAGGCATGCTTAGTATTGGATTTCTGTAAACCCTGTCCCTGAGTTGGGATAGATTTGCAGACAGCCATGTCTTTTTGAGCTGCGTCGTCACCCTCAGCATTCCCACAGCCGCCTCCTTGCGAATTGTCAGGTGTAAGGGCGGGAGATCTAACAGTGCATCCAATGCCTGTCCTGGCGTGGTAGACATGGCTCCAGTGGTCATGATGTTAACCGATCTTTGAAGTTTGTTAAGCTCCATAATCACCGTCTTTTGGTAGGTCTTTTTCTGCCATACCACACACCCATAGGTGATGATTGGTCTTACGATGGCAGTATAAAGCCACATGATCATCTTGGGTTTAAGACCCCATCTTGATCCCACCATACGACTGCATAAGTATAATGAGGTTTTGGATTTACGAATCACATTCTCAATGTGTTGGTTGAAAGTGAGTTTTTGGTCAAAGGTGATGCCCAGGTACTTCACCTCCTTGGAAAAGTTAAGTAGCAATCCGTTGACTGAAGGCGGTCTAAGTTTATCCAGTTTCCTTTTGTTACAGAATGGTACTATTATTGTTTTGTTGGCGTTGATTGACAGTTCATTGTCTTTACACCATTTTAAGGTTATGTTAATGGCACCTTGAATGAGGTAAGATAGGACTTCTTGACATGGACCTCTAACTATGATAGTGATGTCGTCTGCGTATCCTATGACCTCATAGCCTTTCTGGCTTAACCTGTTAAGGAGGGGGTCTACCGTGAGAGTCCAAAGCAGTGGTGATAACACACCGCCTTGTGGACATCCACGTGTGGTTTGAATCTCATGATTACAACCATTGACTTCTAATTTTGCCTTTCTGGTTCTGAGCATTGCCTCTATCCATCTGTTCGTGGTCTGGTCCACCCCCTTTTCTGCCAGTCCCTTTAGAATGGAGGTTATGGGCGTGTTGTCGAACGCTCCTTCTATGTCCATGAAAGCACAGAGGGCAATTTGTTTGTCGTCAGCGGCCTTTTCTAATTTATCTGTCAGCTCAAGTAGCGCAGATTCTGTGGAACTGCCTTTACGGTAGGCATGTTGCGCTGGATGCAGTGGGCACGAGCTTAGGATCCCTTCCCTGATCCACATGTCCACAACCTTTTCCATGGCCTTCAGCAAAAATGACGACAGACTAATCGGTCTAAAGGATTTGGGTAGTGCTTGGTCTTTCTTACCCTGTTTGGGAATGAAAATGACCTTTACCACTTTCCATGATTCTGGTATACTGCCCAGTGCATAGCTTGCCCTGTACAGTTTTATCAAGTGAGGAAGGAGAATTGGTAGTCCCTGTTGCAGTAGAGCTGGGAATATTCCGTCAAACCCTCCACTCTTGTATGGTTCAAAGCTGTTAATGGCCCATCTCACCTTTCCACCGGTGAACAAAATGGCAGCTTGTCGCCAATCTTTTATCCGTGGTCGGTGTCTCCTACCATCTGTCTGAGACCCACTGGCATGCGTTTTAACTAGCACCGACCCGGGGAAGTGAGTTTGAGCCAGCAGTTTTAGAGTTTCCTCTTCAGTGGTTGTAAATATACCATTCTGGTCTTTGAGTAAGCCAAGTTGCTTTGGGGGATCCTATGCCAGTATTCTCTGGACTTTAGCTACTTGGGGCGCTGATTCTAGCTCCCCACAGAATTTCTGCCACGACTGCCTTTTGGCCTTTCTGAGCTCGGCGTTGTATTCTGTTAGTGCTTTTCGGTATAGGTCCCAGCTGTGCCCGGTCTGGGAGTTCTTGGCCTTGTTGAAGAGTTTACGTGATTTCTGTCTCATCGCCGTAAGCTCTTTATTCCACCATGGAACATTACTGCTGTTCGCTTGAGTTTTTTGGGGGCAGTTTTCCAGGTAAGCTTCCATGGTAATGCCTTCCAACATTTCCGCCGCCATGTTCAACGTTTCCGCAGTTTTTATTGCCTTTGGAAAACTCTTCAGCTTCTCTCCAAGTGAGGACCTGTAGGCATTCAATTCGTACGTCTTGGATTCCTGTAGGTTGTTGTGGAAACCTCCGAGCTTCTCCCAATAGTAAATTGGATGTGTTTGTGATCAGACATCGATATTGTGTCGCAGACCCTCCAGGCTTGTATTTTCCTGCTGAGGCCTTCCGTCGCAAAGGTGATGTCTAGTACTTCCTTCCTGCTTCTGGTTACGAAGGTGGGCTTGTGACCTGTGTTAGAAATAAATAAACAATTAGAAATAAGAAAGTCAAACAGTAACTCACCTCTTTTGTTGGTGTCCGTGCTCCCCCAACACGTGTGGTGAGCGTTTGCGTCACATCCCACGATTAGTTCGGCGCGTGTCTTCTTGGCGTATTCCACCACTCGCTCCAAATCTTCTGTGGGATTAGTTCTGTCACCTGGGAGGTACGCTGAGCACACTATTGTCCTTTGTCCCCCTGGACCTATTAAGTAATGTTCTAATTTGTTCCAGAACGCGCTGTCAGTACTGTCACGTAGTGATTGTATGCTTTTTGCTGTCACCCTCAAATAACTCGAGAGGGTAATGAACTAATGAATGAAGCAGCATCTACATCTTCAAAACTGTCAACTCCTGGGAAGACAAGACACCGTAAGAATGAAATTGAAGAATAAGATAATTTTGAGAAGTGAGCTATAAGACACATTATATTCAATCATTTTACGAAGGAGGTTCCAACTTCCAACCATCAATTTTCGTTGCAACTGAAAGCGGATTTGGGTTTTAAATATGGTAGGAGATCTTTATGAACAATATTAAAGACGATTGGCTATAAATACAAAATTTGCTCGTCCAAACGAAAATAGTTGATTGAGCGATACGATAATTATTTGGCAATCGGAGGACCAGCCTGGTGTTCTTACATCTAATAGCATCGGCGCAAAGTACATTATCGCCCATGCTGGAAAAAACTGGATTTGTTAATAACTGATTACTATTATTTAAATCTAAATCCAGTGATTTATGATAATAATATGTTTCAAACGTCGGATGACAGAAAAGATTCTGCCGAATCCATCAAACTGCTTTGTAGTAATGGATAATGCATCATACCACTCCATGCAGGTAAACAAAGCGCCTACAGTGGGAAATAGAAAAATAGAGCTACTTACAAGCTGATGAAAAATGGTGTGGATTTTGACGATAGACGATAGTTGGACAAAGCGCAATTACATTTATTAATTAAAAATTATAACTACAATAAGTAAGCCCACATGTTGTAAATTTCGGCGTATTTCATATGTTAATATTGAATTTAAAAGTACCTACATATGTATATGAGCGGTAAAAGTCATGAAGTGACATTTCCCAAGACTGTGATTAGTTCCAAGTTTTCTTCTTCTTCTTTGGTTATAACGGCAACCAGCCGTCGTTACTAGGCGACGTACTATTACTGCCAGTATCACGTGATGAGACAGACACGGTATTACAAGTAAGGTAAAGTTTGCATGACAGAACATGCAAACTTTACCGACGAGAACCGGACATTGAATTACCTACAACAAATAAAACATCACAGTTAGTACTACCACCAACAGACAAAATGAATAAACCCATGAAAATTAGTAACATACAGATGAAATAGAACATTTAACTAACTACTTATTTACAGGAATATTTTTCACTGTAGGATATACTTACATAGGATCTTAAGGATTAATGGGTCGTTATAGGAGAGGAGGGTCTTCATGCAGGTTTCCAAGTTTTTCCACACGCCACAAGATCCATGTGTCCATGTCGGGATGTCGGACTAGTGGTGGTTGATATATCATATAGCATTATTTTATAGCATGCTTTTTACTTATATCACGACTAGCATGTTATATCATTCTCACTTCAATGCTATTACATAGCAACTAGCAAGTGATAAATATACCAACATGCTAAAATGAACTGATCACAGCGCGATGCGACTCGAGTCTCGACGCACCGTCGTGCTTGCTATATACTCACTCACTCACTCAACTCAAGCATGTTGCTATTTGCTAATTTGCTATTTCCTCAGTCGCGTTCTAATCGCTAGTGAATGACGTGTTCTCTGTGTTGATTGCTCATTGACGCGGCTTGCTCACGCAATTGTCGTCTTTATTTTTTTTGTTTCGTTTTGTTTTTGTCTAAAATAGTTGTTTAATTTAGTATTATAGGACATTCATAGTGTATTATAAAGTGTTTAGTTAGTGAATAAGTGTAAATATACTCTAAATTAACGAAGAAAAGTGTGTAAATAGTTTTATAATTAAAAATGGCTAATCGGAGAAGTGATTTACCTATATGGAACTTTTTTGAAAAGTCCGTGTATGGTAGTAAAATTGCTGTATGCAATTATTGTCGCCGAGGGCTGTTGTATAGCGTAAACTTGCGTTTCGCACGGGCCTGCTATAATGATGCACGGAGACAATCTGCTATATTTCATTGAGCAGCTACGAGTATATTATAGCATAAAAAATAGCATGCTATAAAAATATAGCAAATAGTCTGTAGCATGCGTTTGGAACATAGCAGATTTGAACACCGCTGTGTCGGACTATATGTGACATTGGCAGTTGGGTGGATGGATCAGTCAGTCAGTCAGTGTCAGTTGGTTGACAGTTCAGTAGCCTCTGCCTGTGTCTGTCTACAAACAAACAAACAAACTTAAAATAAAAGGATTGTAGACATAAAGTAACTTTTATAGGTTGAGATAGAGATATCAGCTAAAACGGAGCGCTAGCGCCATCTAGAACTTAGTGCCTAAAACTTTTACTTGAACCAGTCGGGAACTTTCCCTGTATTTTTCTTTAAGAATATTTAAGACTCCTCAATATGTATATTATCATGATAATATGAAATATATTTATATCAGAAAATCGTTATCACGATCAAAATTCCAATAAACATGCAAAGGTCGAATTGCAGCGTTGTTTCCGAAATCCAGTAGAATTGCCGGGTCAAAATTAAAAATCCTTTTTTTAAGCGTCAGAGTCCAAATGGTGGCCGGGTTGTGGGTAAAAGGAATCCAAGAAAAAAGCAATAAAAGCAACAGTCAAAAACGGGTGCGCAGTAACGAACACAGGTAACGAATGAACGATAGATTTAATGAGTCGGTTAGGTGATTGATTGAATGAACCGAAGAATGAAAAGTAGGATGAAAGAGACATTGTCTATGGCATTTTTCTTATTTTATAAATTTTAAACAGCGCCATCTATATCTTAGTGATACTAACGAAATTTAGTGAAAACACCGTGATTGTAGATGAGTAGCACGTCGCCTAGTATTGACGGCTGGTTGCCATTAAACTTAAAGAAGAAGTCTGTTCATACCTATCTGTTTAAAAAATAATTCAGATAATTTGTACTTTCGATAAATCCTCAACTTGTGCCATGGAAGAAGATTCATTTTGCCGCTTTTGTGCGGAATTCAAACCTGTTGGTAAATTGTATAATTTACAAAGTGATCTTAGTTTATGTAAAGAAATCAAGCTAAAAGTTAAGTATATACAAGCAAATTTTGTAAACTTATGTGTTGAAGGAAATTATCCCGCTGCCGTCTGTTTTGTTTGTAAAGAAGCCCTAGATCACGCATATACATTTTTTACGAAGGTGAAGAAAGCACAAGAAGTTGTCAGCCATCTACTAACAAACCCTGAGTTATTTAGAATCGCCAGTGAGCAAAGTTCAGATGTTGAGGAAAGTTGTATTAAATCTGAATCACCTGAGGATATCTTGCCTGAAGTGGTAAATCCTGATATGTCTGAGGAAGTAATTCCTGAAGGTGTTATTTCTGAGGAGTTTATTCCTGAAGAAGAAATTCCTCTGAAAGAAATTACTGTGAAAGAAATTACTGAGGAAGAAATTCCTGAGCTTGACGATTCATGTAATGATGAATCCCTAGATGTAAGTCTAGCAAATGATGACGATACAACTTATGAGAAGTCTTTGTCAAAAATAAAAAAAAATTAAAGCACTGACAATAATTTAAAACCAGAATCATGGAACCATATGCGTTGGATATGTGAACATTGCAGTGATGAATTCAGTGATATACAGTCCTTACGGACACATTCAAAGTTTACACATAATAAATGCCGAGCTTTCAAATGCCCAGAATGTGCCAAATATCAAGGTGCCAAGAGTTTCAATGGGTTTATTAATCATGTTCGCAAGCACTATGTTCATTTAAGGTTAGTATTTACTAAGGCTTTTTAGGTAATGAATATTATCTCAAAATCATTGCGACTTTATAAACCTTAAAGACTTTATAATGTTTAATAATCAAATAAATAAAATTTGATACAGAGACATGATCCTAACCTTCATTGCAAAAAAAGGAGTTGAGGGGATGGATTTTTTTAATCCTCGCAACCAATTATACTTATTTAATGTTGCCATAGGACAGACTTTTGTATTTTTTTTCTAAACTTACTCCTCAATCAGTAAAGCACATTTAGTCACAAAGTTTCCGCGCATTAAATCATGGATAATAGTTGTAATTATATGGTTGAGAATGTATTATGAAAGTTTTTATAAAAATTGATTTTGGGCTGTATGTACAAAAGGCAGCAGAACAAGCGTTACAAATCTGTCAAAAATTTGTAATTGAATCTAAAATCTTTCAATCTATTCAATCTGTCAAAAATTGGTTGAGGAAATTTTACATGTTTGTAACACTGGTTCTGACGCCTTCTGTACATGCATTCATACATAACTTAACGCCTGTCCGCCTTGGGGTAACAAGGGAACACCAATTGCTACGATCCAGAAATACCTCTTTCGCTTCCTCCACATTCATTAATCTTTTCATACATGATCGCTAGTTACGGGTACTCTAACTAGGTCCTTTTTAAGTATGTCGCCAATTTGATTGGTATACTATAATGGTATGGTTATATTTTTATTCATTATTTTGTGCCAAGAACCAGTTCAAATTCATAATTTTCTTGTCTTCCGTTGCCGGAGCCCTTCTTGTCGCATAATCTTTTGCATTGCAATGTTGGTGAATATATTAGTATAAAACAAATGTATGAATAAAGACATTATGACTTTCAATAATATGGATAAAAATAATTATGAACACTAGCTGTTACCCGGGGCGTTGCTCGCTCCTACAATGTTATTTCAAGTTACCTTCTATGTGTGTAATAAATTTTATGAAAATCAGCTTAGCAGATTTTGCGTGAAGGAGTACCAAAAAAATAACAAATTTTTCGCATTTATAGTATTAGATTCTACCCTCGTACGCGTGGTTATGAAGATACCTATGCATTACCTACTATTGATTTGTCAAACGCATATTATTTTTATATAGGTACCAGTTACTTATCACAATGCCAATTTGGGTAAACGGTACTTTTCAAAACTACCATTCAATAAAATTTAATACCTAGTTATTATTATTTTTATGAAATCTCTCTATAGATTATTTCTTGTGGGGCACAATGAAACAAAAAGTCTACGTCGACGTGCCGAATACGCGTGACGAATTAATCGACAAAATTCTTCAGGTTGGGAACGAATTAAAACAAGATAAAGATATGATTCGACGATCAACAAGAAATGTCTCAATAAGGTCTACAGCGTGCTTGCAACAACGCGGTGGTCATTTTGAACAATTGTTATAATTGTACTTTTGTTTAGTATTATTAAACTACTTTCGTAATTAATTATGCATTTCTTTTCCAACCACCCCTCTAGATAAACAATGAAAAAGGTCTTTTTCAAATTGTTATAACTTCTAAACTATTTCACTGAGAGCAAAGAAATTTAGCATTTTATTTTAGTAAACTGCCTCTTCTATCGATTTGGGATAAAAAAATTGCAGTTTAATTGCCTAGATTTTTCACAAAAAGCCCATAATTAAAAAAAACACACCAAAAAAAACTAAATTTTTTTGATTACCCTTTTTTCTATTTTTTTTATTTGAAGAGTATTTAAACTTAATGATTGTGAATAAATGTCTGCATGTTTAGCTATCAAATGAGACCTTTTTTATGTTCCTAGGACATTTACATAAGTAGTGGTGGTCGAATTAGTACGAGAACCCGGGTCTTGGTTACAAAAAAAACAAAATGGCCGCCATTTAACAACCGTGACAGAAAAAAAAAAATTGAAGGGTGATTTGTCGATAAAAAATACCATATTTAATGCCATTTAAGGCTCCGACACTGTTGCCGGGACACATTGTATATCAAAGTTTTAGTTATATTTTCATGCTGCAGTATAAATAACCTATCAGGAGAACTTACTCTAGAACAGGCCACATAACTGACTGTGAGAGAAACAATCATTTCTTAGATCTACGCCAGATACTTCCAATGTTTGGCCTTGGGCCTTACTAATAGTCATGGCATTACATAATTTAACTGAAAAGCGAAGGCGCTCAAACTGAATTTGATAATCTGATGGTATAAGAGGAATCCGCGGTATGAACACAGTTTTTTCTTGACGCACACCAGTAAAAATGTGTTTATGTAGAGTCTTTATTTGAAGTCTAGTTCCATTAACCAGTTTAGGTGGATTAAGATTCCGTAGCAAAATTATTGGCGTACCTACTTTCAAAGCATGAGGGGGAATTCCAGGTGGTTCCAGAAAATGTAGGAACTTTACCGGATAATGTATAGCATCATCGACTTCTAATACTGAGTCCACCGACTCATATTTTACTTCAGCACCGGGCAAGTTCGCTAGTAAATATGAGTTAATGCTACTGGCTGTATCATTCTCGGGGATTATTTTTTGCATGTATATTTTAAGAGTTAAATTTTTTTAATCTTTTACAACGGAGCCCAGATTTTCAGGAATGTTAATTTTACTTTTTACTTCCGAAATCTTTCTGTGTCCAACAATTTTGTAACAATTTTGAAAATTCAAAAATTTTTGCACGCTTGGACTTCGCCTGCACGTGTCCCGCGTGGTATGACAGGCAATCTTTGTCTAAAGGCACCGGCTAATAATACTGTAATACCCTATACCACCCATAAGTTTCTTGCAATTCCTTATATCCTGAAGAGTTCTATCTAGGGCATCTACACCTTTTTTATGAGCCATAGTAGTTTCATCCCAAACTATTAATATTGCTTTTCGTAGAACTTCTGCCAAATCACTTTGTTTTGGTATGTTGCGCATAGTGTTACAGAGTAATTAAGATTCACGGGCAACTTAAATGCAGAGTGTGCAGTTTTACCTCCGGCAATCAAGGTATCGGCGATGCCTGAAGAAGCAACTGCAGTGGCAATATTCGGGTCAACTCTTACTGTCATCATCATCATCATCCACAGCCTGTAGACGTCCACTGCTGGACATAGGCCTCCCCCAAGGTCTTCCACGTCGCTCGGTCCCTCTTACTGTAGCTAATAGCAAATTTATTAAAAATGTCTTCCCAGTACCACCAGGAGCGTCAAGAAAAAATAAATCACTATCTCCTGAAACAACACTTTTTCATTATTCTATCGTATGCCTTTTGTGGTCTTGATTTAATTTCGGCACATTCTCAACTGACTCTTTAAGTGCTTCTATATTATATGACACTTCCATGAGCTGCTGACGGTTACACATAATTCTAACATGTTATCGTGAAGGAGAGGGTATTCCAAAATGTGACAGAGCTTTTCCCGACACAGATATAACAATATCCTCAATATTACCGTAATGGAAATAACACTTTGAAATAAACGTAAGTACTTAACTATAATTAATAAAAAAATCTCATTATTTACTAACTTTTAACCAACCAAGACCAAATTGATATCAAACTTTGAAATACACGTAAGTTTTATAAACCAAGAAAAATAATTAAATATTGCTAAGTAATTGGGAACAAATCTTTGAAACAAACGTAATGTAATGAATGAAAAAACAAATAAACAAATTTAACTTAATCAGATTTTTTAAAATAATGAAATTATAAGAAACTTGTGTTTAATCAACAAAGAAAAAAAGACATATAGGTATTACTAACAATTTGGAACAAAACTTTGAAATAAAAGTAATGTAATCATGAAAAACCTAAATAACAAATTTTACTAAGTGTGTTATAGGAATTAAACTGTTGTAATTAGTGCAAGTTTAAAAATGAAAAAAAAAAAACAGAATGAATTATTGAGTACCTACTTAATAGAAACAAATGTAAGTATGAGCTATGAAAAAACAAATTATTTACTAAGCATCTAATCGAAATGAAACTGGAGTAAACGCAAGTATAATCAACAAAGAAATGAAAAGAAATATTAATAAGTTTTTTGGAATGAAACTTAGAATAAACGTAATGCTGTTGAGTTTCTTGCCATTTCTTCTCAACAGATCGACTTTCCGAAGTGGTGGTAGATTCAGTTCAATTTGTACATTGTGACTTATTTCAAATGTATTTAAATACTTACGAAATAAAGATTCTTTTGACTTTGACTTTGCAATTAATGAAAAAACAAACAAACGAATTTTATAAACATGTAATAGAAATGACGAGCAGTCCCGCACTCCGTGCTTTCTGCGCTCCTGTTTTGGCCGGCGCTGCGCGTAATGTCGTGAAGTTAAAATAAAGTGATTGGTTTTTGAAATCCTGAAATTTAGTTCGTTGAATTTGTCAGAATTGTAGTAGGTATTATTGTGTTTAAAATATGTTGCCTGTAATTTGGTTTTAAATATGGTTCTATGTAAATTGATAGCTTTCCGCCTGAGACTTCTTCCGTTTTTTAAGTTTTTCTATGGAAATGAAATTAAAGTAGCACAGTTACTTCCGCCCCCGTTCAACACTTAAAAAGGGGGTTGATTTCTAAAAATACAATATAAGTACACCTTCACATCATAAGTACACCTACACACCCTCTAAGGAGCATACATTTTAATTTTCAAGTCTCTTATTTCAAAAGCATAGGACTTTCATACAAACTTCTAACCTCCATTTCACCCCTAAAAAGAGGTGAAATTCTAGATTCTAAAAATACAATATTAGAACATCTCCACACCCTCTACAGAGCATAAGTTTTAATTTTCAAGTCTCTTACTTCAAAAACATAGGACTTTCATACAAACTTTCTCCCTTAGGGGAGGAATTTCAAAAAATCCCAAAGAGAGTGAGTCAATAAGTTCCGATCATGCAATCTCAGAACATAAGGAGGTATCACAGGAGATGAAACACCCCAGGGAGCTGATAAAGGGACACTAAAATTTTAACAAGGTCATGTCAAAACAAAACTTTTTTAACACAATGCCACTGAAATAATGTACGAGTACCTACTGATTATAATTGACTTTAGAGCTCACTAAAATCTTGGCAACCTGGGAAAAGGGTCCCGTACGTAGTTTGGAACGTCGCTAGCGACACTTGTACCAAAAATATTTCAGCTAGGTAGCCTGGAGCGATAACTCATTGAGTCGAAACCTACGAAGTTTTATTACATTGCAGCGAACAGTTTTACCTGCCTGTTATTCAGAATATTCAGAATATCGTTCTTTTTGTAGTTACTACCAGCGAAGTTTGAAATGTCCTTTAATTATTTTTAATCTCTAACATATTTTTAATCTCTAACATTTCTGAAAAGCAACTTTTAAGACGATTTTATGAGATTTTTTCTTGTATATTTCAGAAAATTCTGCATATATTGCAACAAAAGTTTTGCAAATACGAATAATCATTCACAAGATCATTTGACCCACAAATCTTCATGCGGTCACTGCGGAGATATTTTTGATGATCAGATACAGCTTCAGGAACATCTAAATCTTTATTCTCTGAGTCAACGTAACCCAAGACAAAAGGGAGAAGGTTATGATATAGTTGACCGGACGTGTAAAATTTGTAACAAAGTATTGAAAAAAGCAGTATCGAAGGCAAATCATATGATAATACACCAGGAAAAAAGGCCCTTATATGCGTGTGACCGTTGCGGAAAAACCTTTCTTAGTAAAGGAGCAGTGGTTAGCCACCTAAACTCTCACAGTAAAGAAAAAAAGTTCTGCTGTGATATCTGCAATAAGACTTTTTTTGTGCGTGATGTATTGGTGCAGCATATCATTCGGCATTCTGATGTGAAGAAGTTTAAATGCGAAGAATGCGGAAAGAAGTTTTATTTCAGACGTCAGTTACAAGACCACCGGCGAGTACACACGGACTATATGCCGTTTAACTGCGAAGTTTGCGCGAAGCAGTTTCGCAGAAGGAGCGATTTAAAGAAGCATAACTTACAGCATACGGGAGTAAAGCCATATTCCTGCGGAGTTTGTGACAAAACTTTCACTGACGGAGGGAACCGGAATAAGCACATGAAAAGGATACATAACAGAGATGGGGTCAAAAGATGGTTATAGCTGAGTCTGCGGAAGACATAGAGAAAGGGAAACAGACGTTCAAAAAATTGGTGAAACCAAAAGGAGACTGTTATAGAATATTAAAGGTATATTAGAAAAATACGTTGCTTTAATTTAAACACTTAGAGACGTCAAGATAAAGCCTATACATACCTATCTATAAGTACAACGCGGTATATAGTGTTAGAAACACCGTATCAGGGCTTTGATTTGTGTAGTTTTGAAAGTTTCCAAAATTGACCAATGGCATCCATAGTAACAATTAAGAAGCCACTAGATCCACGTCTCGCTAGGAATAGGTCACACATGCGCGCCCGTCGCACTGCCGAGTTTACCTTTCACGATAACAAACGAACTCATGTTCTGTGTAATTGTTCGATAATGTTAAGCATATTTTTGATTTCTATATGTTTCATTTCACCGAAAATGTTTTATCAGGAGTTAGGATGTAAGATGTCCAAATGTTTTTTTAAATTTTGTATTTTAATTTAAACCGAATTTTTAGCCTTCCAGACATATTATTGTATCGATAACATTCATTTTCATTTTGTGATTTCTCTGGTTGATCACTTTAATGTTGAAACGTAGGGGGCGTAAAATAGGGAAATGGGAAAATGGTAAGACCTACCTAATAGTGCGACGACGAGCGTAACGAGGAGACACAGTTAGTGTGTATGTACTCTGTAGGACGTAGGAACTGAAGTGGGAATAAGGGGTGCACAAGGAGGGACTGGAACTTAACAAAGAATTTGTGTTGTGCAAATCTTGCGGAGAACTATTTCACAATGAGGATGAGCTTCAGGAGCATCGTAATGAGCAAGCCAAAACGCGCCAAAAGTCTGGGACTCAACTTACAAAATGGGACGTGTAATATTTGTAATAAAGTTATTTAGAAACTCATCATGCCTGCAGGTGCATTTGTCCGTACATGAGTCAAGAGCTGCATGTGAATATTACCACTGCGGAAAATCACGGTTGAAATGCCGTTTAGCTGCGAAGTATGTAAAAAGCAGTTTCGCTTAAGGCTAGTTTGACAAAACATGTTACAACACACGGGGCAAATACACCTGTGATGTTTGTGTATTTCTCTATAGGAAATAGGAATATGAACACCAAAAGGATGCATAACAAAATTATGGCAAAATCATTGAAGTTTATAGGAAAACCTACAAAAGACATACAAAAATGGAAAGCTAATTTGATGAAAGCAAAATACACTTAATAAGTAATTTTAATGAAAAAGACATTGCTGTTATGTACCTTCTTTTAATCAGTCTAAGCAACAGATCTACTAAGATGGCTTTTTGGCTCTTTTCAAATTCGTATACCAGGTTCGGGAACTGAAATTCTTGACTCCACTACAAATAAAAATACTCAAGTATACTGGTAAACTTTGTTTGTCGTGGTCATAAAAATACAATTTTTGTAATTTTTTTATTAGTTTGTTTTTTGCATACATTGCACACCACTAATGAAATTGTGAACAATATGCTTTATAACTTTTCTTAGGGAACTCATCACTTTATCGCAAATATCTTCAACCACAGCACTCGGCGAAGCCTAATAAGTCAATAATAAATTGATTAAAATAAACTTTATCAAACTTTTCTGTTACTCAGATTTAACAAAAATCGGTAGTAGGACAAAAAAAAAGAAGTTAGAATTTTATATGAGCCAATATGGACCCATCATACTCTCATCTATCTACGAATCAAAATTTTTAACATTTTGATGGGGTTTGTGGAGAGCTCGATGCCGACTTGATTGCTTATGAACTTATCCAAAATGAATCATATTGTTTTCTATGGTATTATCATGCAAATAAATTAATCGGTCATGTCCAATTTAACCTACAAATTTTTGAAGGATCTCTGCGACATAGGGTCGGCTATCCGAGTGGCCCTTGATTGGTGGTTGTCTGCCCATCGCACTATTACAAATATTAGCTGTCATAAGATTCGACAATTAGGACATTATTAAATTTTGAATATACGCAATAAATTAACAAAAAACATAAAATAAATGAAAAATGTGATAAATAAAAATTACCCGACCAGGATTCGATTTTTATTTATCACATTTTTCATTTATTTAAGAATAATTGAGCATTTTAAATGCAAAAACTTAAAAACATTATTAAAACATTGCAATGCTTCACTTTAACTGGGGATTCACAATTTCCGTAAAGAAATTAAATTGGTCTCGGGTGGTCTTAGCTGCAAAGCTATACCATAAGATGGAGCTACGTAAGCAATATAACGTATAAACAAAAATGTGGTAAGTAATTTCGAGGCGTACCGCCAGGCCCCGGTAGCTCAGTGGAAGAGCACTCGTCCGGCAAACGAGAGGTCCCAGGTTCGAATCCTGGTCGGGTAATTTTTATTTATCACATTATTCATTTATTTAAGAATAATTGAGCATTTTAAATGCATAAACTTAAAAACATTAAAAAACATAAAAGTCAAAGATTACTAAAAGCGAAGAGAAAGATAAATCTTTACCGCGGTGCGAGCACAGAACTTTGTCGACTCGTATGTTTACGAATGTTCGAATGTAGTATGGAGTCGGTTGCAAGTTTTTAGTAACATTGTAATTTTTTATTTTAAAGTTATGAGTACAAAATGTTTTCGAAATTAGCAAGGCACACATTTATTTGACCTGGCCGTGCGGCAATGGATAGATTTCAAATATTGCTAACAAACCGTCTCCATACTATACCAACATTTGTTAACATACCTACGAGTCGATAAAGTTCTGTGTTCGCACTGCTGGCTAGGCTTTTTGTGCTCTTTAGGGTAGGTAATGCTAAATGAGATAAAAATACTCTCATTCTTGCTGTTTATTTTATTGATGCATAAAATCTAGTGGTTGTCGATGATATAATAGCAATGAAAAGCATATTAAAATTTTATATTTTCTAGTAATAGAATCTCACCTAGGCGACACGGGATCGAATCTTAGTCCAGCGGAACCTATCTGCTTTTTACATTATCTAGATTCTGTTAATCCCGCGATCATGTATGAATAGTTTAATGAACTTAGAGGAAGCGAAAGAGGTATGTCTGGATCGCAGCAATTGATGTCCTCCAATCTCTGTCTGCCCCAAGGCGGACAGGCGTTAAGTTATGTATGAACGTACCTATGTATGTTTCTCCTACAAAGCAGATACATAGTAGAGCTGCTGTAAGCAAAGTTGCACAGCTTCAATTTGGGTTGTCCTGACGTCACAGCCTTTAGTTCAAGCTATTCCTCGCTAGAGGCACTGGCGTCAGTTCGTCGCTGACTTCTGTGAAGTATGTACACGCGTAGATATTAAAAAAAAATTAAATCCTCCATTGTTTCTCGATGTAAAATTTAGTTTTCTATACTTTTATAAAGGAATTACATTGACAATCCAAATAAAATTAACTTACCACGAAGATAATTTCATTCATAATTATTTTTTACAAATTGTTTGTTTTTCAATTATTTGTGTCCAAAATTCCAGATTGTTATTTGTTGCCTAGGTGATTTTTATGCCGCGAAAAAAGGTTGCGCTATCTAGCGTCAAGTAGAAATACTTTTATTTCGCGGTTTTTTCTGACAGATTTGGAACGTATGAAATTTCGTTAAAAAACTAGAGCCACCTGGTAAAGTATAGCTGAACTTTTTTGATGATCATGTGAATATTTTAACCTTATGTTTCAACCGGTTTTTACTACTCGCTACTAGGTGACTAATGCCATCGCCTGTTGGGCTATGATTGGCCATAACCCACCGCTTACCCCTCCCGCACCCCGCGCGTAAGCTTCACTTGAGTCCCTAGAAAAAACTGGATAGGGCAGCTCCTCTATATATTTCCTCCGTGGTTTCTCCATTCTAATGTATCGATTTAGAACAAGTTTATTGGCAGTTATCAAAAGCTCACAATAGGTGGCGCTTCGAAATTGATTTTACGAGTTTAACTTAGGGGGACCAAGTTGATCTGAGCGGAAGTGTACCTACCTTTACGAATTATAAGCAGCTTAAGTTACCTGAACTTTTGGGTCTTGTTTTTGCTCGTAAGTTCCATCGTGAACAAATATTTTGATGATTGTAAGATTTATGGGATTGTCTGGGGATTTTTTATTTTTTTATTTATTTATGTTTACTTAATTATTTCAGCAAATATTGCATTCATTGCAATCTTCGATGCGAAAGTACAAAGTCAATGCTAGCTCATTCAACAGACCATTTAAGAGACAAAGTGTTCTGCGGGTCTTGCGGAGATGTATTTTACAATGAGGAAGAGCTTCATAAACATCTTGATGTGTTTGCCAAGACGCGAAAACGAAAATCAAAAAATTTGGAACATGGCATACTGGAGAGGACGTGTAATATCTGTTATAAAGTATTTCGAAACTCATCATGCCTGCAGGTGCATATGTCCGTACATGAGTCAAGATCTGCATATGAATGTGACCACTGCGGAAAAACTTATTCATTTAAAGGAACTTTAATATGCCATTTAAAATCACACGTCAAAAGAGATTTCATATGCAAAATTTGTAACAAGAGTTTTAAAAAGCGTTCGGCTTTAATGATGCATGTTGATCGGCATTCGGCTGCGAAGATGATCCAATGCGATGAATGTGGAAAGAGTTACAGAACGGAGAGTAATCTGAAGCACCACAAATTAATTCACTCTGGTGAAAAGCCGTTTAGCTGCGAGGTTTGTAAGAAGCAGTTTCGCTTGAATGCTAATTTGAAAAAGCATATGTTACAACACACGGGGCAAAAACCACACACTTGCGATGTTTGTGATAAAGTTTTCGCTGACAGAGGAAATAGGAATAAGCACATGAAAAGAATACACAATAAGATTGTGGCAACAAATAGAATCAAGGTTATAGAAAAACCTACAAAAGACATACAAAAATGGAAAGCGAAGTTGATGAAAAAAAAATAGACTTAGTTGTAAAGGTTTTATCTTATTTTATTGGAAAAGATGTCGCAGGTCGCTGTTATTTAACTTCTTTTATTTAGTCCAAGCAACAAATATACCTACTAAGTCTGGTCTTTTAATCTCGCAAACTAAAGTTTTTTTTTGGCTCATTTTGAATTCTTATACCTATCTGGTTCGGGACCTGAAATTCTTGTCTTTACTAAAAATAAAAATACTCAAGTAAACTGATAATCGTTAGTTTTTTTTGCACACCTCTTGTACACCCACCACTGATGAAATTGTTGTGGACAAATAATTGGTTATCACTTTAAGGAAAATAAAATCTTAACTATGAGTATGTCGCTATAGTTAGTGATAAATAGAGAAGTTTTTAAGAGGCTTCAAGCTGTAATTCTCACTTTTGAAATCGCAATGGAAAAGAGTTTTGATTATGCCAAAAAATAGTGATTAATAGTGACGCATATAAAAAAATAGTCGTATTATAGTTTCAGCGGTAGGTATAGCTAAAGGTTGGTGAGGATAAAGTAGTCGTGAAATAGTGATAACGACATGCCAAACCTCATAAATAGTCGGCTAACGACTCTAGAGATATAAAGGTACCCTGGTGAGGATTACAGCTTGAACATTTGAAAACTTCGAATTTCTCCGGAACGCCTTCGACTTTCAAGTTAAGGTTTGTGCCAAAAAATAGTGATGAAATAGTCGTATGAAACGATACTTTTTTTTTGGGCTGATTTAATTTGAAAATAAAAACTTTTTATTTTCCCTAAGTTTATATGGCGGACAGTCGCGAACGAATTCATTATGGGCAAGATCATTCAAGGGTTAGGTAATCAGCGCTTTTCAGGCAACGCCAAGGCAACTTCTGTGGATTACAATAGTCGGAAGATATTTATTTAGATAGATAGATAAAACATTTATTTGCATCAGACAATAGTTACAATAAGAGTTACAAAACGAAAACAAAGAGACATAGAGAAAAAAAAATACAGGAAATTACACAAATTAGAAAAAAAAAATAACAAATAAAATTGAAAAATAAAAAAACAAAACCGAAAATAACATATTCACAATTAATTGTAAGATATAACAAATTTGCAACTTTGCAACCCAAAGCACCCAAGTATGCCGATGCAAAATGGCGATATCTCAGTGAATCGTTTGCTTTGATTTCTCACCATTCCTTGTAATTTCTTGTTTCCCATATATTATTTAATAAATCACTTTGGTGGCTTACTTAATATTTCATTAATGTAGCTTTATTAATGCCTCATAAGTTTTCTGCTAAAACGTCTATGATCAAAGCTACAGAATTACTGATATACATAACTAGCTTTTGCCCGCGGCTTCTCTCTCGGTAATAAAAAAACTAGCCTATATCACTCTCCAACCCCCAAACTACTTATAGATTTTTTGACTATTTCTTTAAATTTAAATCGGATTGGGCTTTTTTCTCCCATTTCACTTGATGATAAGTATCGGTGAAGTACTATAGTACTTCACTAATAATATTGTCTTAAGTTTTCACGATTCATAATTTAAATAAAACTACTTTTTAACCGGATTAATCGCGTATACCTAATTTATATTTTACATTTTAACTCGACGTTTCGGTGTCTTTGCAGACGAGCTCGTGACCCCGGGGTCTGCAAACACACCGAAACGTCGAGTTAAAATATATGTTTTATTTTAGTACGTCACTATAAACATGGGGCTTAATAAAATATTTACACTCCTAGCTAATCTGAACTATTTGAATTTCGAATGTTATATTTTTTAACACGACTTGCGACCTTCTTAGTACTAATAATTTTTTTTTTCGGGAAATTGTTTGTCAATTGTTTTTTATCACACATAATAGTTCTACGTAATTAAGTTGATAAGATTTAATGCGATAATTTTAACTTTACTTTAATTATACTTTTTTATTTTCCCTGCTTTTCTATTTATTTATTTAATTAAGGCAAACCAACTATACGCTACACAAAACATTTTATACTAACATACATTAGGTATAATTTCTGGGGAGCATATTAATGACAGGATTGCACAGCATTATTCTAGTACTAGGCCCTTATGTAAAGATGAAATAATTGATCTTCTAACAATACAAAATACCTAAAAAAAATCTAAACAAATAAAAAAAAATACAATCAACTTAATAAACAAAAAAAAAGAAAAATTATAAAACAAAAAAGAAGTGAAAGAACATTATAAAAATTAATAAACAGGGATTAATTAAAATTAATTAATTAAAATATATATATATATATATTAATTGGCACCCCGATAGCGCCCAATAAAAAGTCGCCTAAATTTTGGGAGGCTATCGCAGAAAATGTCCAAGTCGCTGATATCTAACTTATTATATGACCGGCAAAGTCTGATAAGCGGCGCATTAGCCCCTACATTATTGTTGGTACGTGGTATGTAGAAAAATGCATGGCGTTTTCTTCTGGTATTAGGCAGAGGAACGCAGTAGGAAATGCTATTTGTTAGATCTTGAGATTCTTGACCATCAATCATGTTATTAATTACTTTGTATAGAAAACTCAAGTCCAACATCAAGCGGCGTTCTTCTAGTCTGTTTAATTTAAAGAATGACAAGCGATCCTCATACGATGCTCTGTGACTGATGCCAGCTGAACAGAAGGCCAAGTGTCTCGTAAAACTACGCATCAGACGTTCCAACCTGTGAGAATGTATTGCGTAATTTGGATTCCAAATTACACTAGCATACTCCAAAACACTCATGACCAAGGAATTGAACAGTATTATTATGGGTCTTTTTTTCGTGGTGAATGATATTGAGTGACATTTTGATACATTGAGAAGCATTTTATTCTTTAAACACCATGCACCCACCCGATCAATGTCCTCTTGAAGAAGCCTCGTATCCTCATGACATTTTATTTCTTTATATATCTTCATATCGTCCGCAAACAGTGAACAATTGCTATTTTTGACACAATTAACTATATCGTTGACAAACAATGTAAACAGTATAGGGCCAAAATGGGAGCCCTGAGGCACTCCAGACGTCGCAAGGTATTGTGTGGATTGAAAACCACTGACCACTACTTTTTGTGTGCGATTTCTAAGATACGACTCGAACCAGTCACGTATTGGGCCTTTTACACCATATTGATATTCAAGCTTGGTTATAAGTAAATTATGATCTACCTTGTCGAACGCGCTACTAAAGTCCGTGTAGATGGCGTCTATTTGTCCTCTGCTATTTATCGCGTTAGACAAGGCAGAGACATATGTAACGAGATTGGTGATAGTTGATTTTTTTTCTCGAAATCCATGTTGTTGACTGTGCACGAGATGTCTTGTGTGGGAAAAAAGGTAGGGACATATTAGAGACTCAAACAATTTAGAAAAGGCGGAGAGTATAGAAATGGGTCGATAATTTTTTACTAAGTGCTTTTCTCCTTTTTTATAAATTGGTACGATTCGAGCTTTTTTCCATTCATTTGGAAAGACGCCACAATGAAGAGAACTGTTAAAGGTTATTGTAAGTGGATTAGCTAAAGCTGTTGCACATCTCTTGATAAATAATGGTGGTATGTCATCTGAGCCGCAGCCTTTATTGGGGTCTATTTTAAGAATTTTACCCAAGACTTGCCTGTGGGTTAGATTTATAGTGTGGAGAGGTAGCGAGTTACATGCTTCAAAGCTATTTACATCACAAGAGTGACCATGGGATGTTGCATTAAAAACAGAAAGGAACTGTTTCGAAAACAGCTCAGATATCGTTTCCCCGCTATCTGCTGTTTCACAATCGCTATGCATAGTCGATGGGAGTGCGTGAGATGAAGATCGCTTGTTCTTTATAAATCTCCAAAAAGTTTTAGTGTCTCCTTTACAAAGACTAGATTCGGTAGCGGAAATGTATTCTTTGTAGCTATTACGCAGCAATACGTCACAGCGTTCTCGAAGCAGATCAAACTCATATTTATCCCGAGGATTACCGTATTTGCGGTACCGGAGCCTGATTTTATGTTTTTCTGCCAGAAGTCTTTGGATTTTTGTGTTAATCCAAGGTGGATATTTTGCTCTGGTTGATTTTCGTCTTGGTATATTTGCCGCGATAGACTCCCATAGTTTTTCATAAAAAATAGTCACAATATCATCAATATTGTCACTTTGAGACAGAACATTAGGCCAGTCAATCCCTTTAAGATGATTATTGATTTTGCTATAGTCCCCTCTGTAAAAATTAAAGTCAGATCTAGGTTTACTAGTTAAGGAATTATAAGTTTGGGCATCGAAAATAATGTCCAAGGGCGGATGGTATTTGTCAATTTTACTTAAGGGAGTGGCTGACCCTGCAACATTTACAGAATTCATGTTTGATAACACTAAGTCTAAGGTCTTATTGTCACAGTTGGAAACACTATTATATTGACATACGTTATTAAAAGACATAAAATCTATCAATCTGAACCCGAATTTGTTCCGAAAGTTATTTGCTTTAAGTCCATCACTATCATCTTCCTTAGACCATGTAATGAATCCCATGTTAAAATCACCCAAGATAACATAGTGATCCAGGTCTTCAACAATGTCACTAAAACGATCAAAATTTTTATTGACGACCTCTTCTTTTAATGGAGGAGGAATGTACACAACACATAATCCGAGACGTTTTCTTATCTGACCCTCGCAAACATCAATTACGATCCACATATCTTCATATTCAGTCTCAAAGCTCCTGACCCTTTGTGATCTAATTCTTTTATTCACCGCTATCAAGACCCCACCTCCATCTGTTTTGGAATCATTAGATAAAAATGACCGATCCTTGCGATAGATGGTATACCTGTCATCCATAATTTCAGCATCATAGACGTTACTATTTAGCCACGTTTCTGTTAATACTATCACATCATACTTACTTTGGACTATTTTCATTTGCAAATTACCTAATTTAGTCCTTATCCCTCTGGTATTTTGGTAGTATATATTGAATTTTGATATCAAGTCTACAATACATGTTTAGAGTTTAAGAAATGGAAAATGGGTTATATAATTTTTTTCAAACATTCCATGTTAGTGATCGCAATAGCTTGGCTTGCTTCATCTTTACGTACCAGTACCCGCCCATTCCGAATCCAAACAAATTTGTATTTATTTTCTTTGGCTTTCACTCTTGTGGCAGCATGTAGAGCCTTATTTTCTGGAGATAAGTGTTCCGATACGAAAATTGGTGTCTTTTCACCGCCGATACCAATCGCTGAGGAATTAATTTTGTCATTTGAATGATGCTTATTATATATAGCTATTGCTCCAAGTAGATCATCCCGACAGCGGTTGCTGCGCATCTTAACAACTACAGTCCGTGGTCTTTTACTATCAGGATTTAACTTAGCTACACGGAAGCATGAAAGTATGTCACTATCAGTAACTTTTGATGATACTACTTTTGCCATTTGTACGATGGTTGTGGGAAGATTTTCGTTTTTAAATTCCGGTAGTCCGTGTATCTCAACGTTACTGTCTCTTGCATGTTGTTCAATGGATGTCAGCCTTCCAGAAATAAGTTTCATTTTACTTTCGAGCGAGGTTATTGTAGATTGCATAGTCTTAATTCCTGTCTCTCTTTGCTCAAATTTAACTTTTATCTCTTCATACTTTTCATTTGTGAAGATGAGGGCTGTGGCAAGAGCATTAGTTTCATCCTTAAATGGTTTCAACTCGATGGCTAGAGTTTGCTGTAAGATTGAAGGAAGCTCAGATTTAAGAGCGGAGCGTATGTGATCACTAATTAAGTTTTTCAATTCTTCGCTTAGTATGTTGGTAGATGGCGGCGACAGTAACGATGACAATCCGCTTTGGTGTCGGCGGACTGGAGTATCATCAGCATTGTCACCACTTTTTCTTAGTTTTTGTTTGCAGACAGGACACTTCCAGGACGCTTTAGACTCCTTGGAAAGCTTTTTATAGTTTTCCTTAGTGAAGGTAACACAAGCATAATGATAAGTACTAGTTCAGTGTGAAATAAGTTATCGTATTTATCAATATTTGTCCGTTTATTAATAACGTATCTAAGTGAGGGTATGAGGTCTTGAATTAATTTCACTTTGTTTGCGTTGATAACGATACACTTGTTTTTTACACACATTCACGGTCACTTTTGTTTATATTAACACATTGGTATTATTGATTTTTGTTCACGAAGTGGTAAATATGAAAGATATGGATAATTTTCACAGTCTTTATTGTTTAGTTTGTCACTTTAATTATCACAATCCGCATTGAGTTTTTTCACTACTTTGGAGTGAAACTGAGGCTTGCATTCATTTACACATGCGAATCAAGAGATTATTAACACATATAAAACGGAGCACTTTGTGTAGCTTTTAAGATCAATTTTTATTTCAACAATAAACACGGAGCCAATTTTATTTTGGCAAGTGGCGCCATCTAGCCATCTATGGTGGACAGACGCGTACAAAATCAATATTTACGTTTGCTTAGTAAAAATCTTGCGTTCTTTTTGTGACCACCACACACGACGTCAATTGGATTATATGGCGAGCGTCATACCTTAAGGTGAAATATTATAGTAGCTAGGTATAGTGTGTAGCGCCCTTTAATGTAAAGATACAAAATGTGACTACAGGGACACCCTCTCTTTTGGGTACCTACAAAATTGTGTGGCAAATTCTAGCTCGAAAACTTATTCAATATATCATCGCAAGTTTTTTACCAAGCTCGAAATGATTTTGAACGCGAGTGTCCGCCATAGAAGTGTTGGGAAGATAAAACGATTTATTTTCAAATTCAATCGGTCCAAAAATATCATTTCTTACCAGATACTATTTCATAACTATTTTTGGCACAAACCTTAACCTGTAAGTCGAAGGCTTCACGGAAAAATTCAAAGTTTTCAAATTCGCTGTAATTCTCACAATTTTTTTTTAAATGCGTTACTATGACTATTTCCTCAGTATTTTTTGGAATACTTAGTCAAAATTTGTTTCCGTTAAGATTTCAAAAGTGAGGATTACAGTTTGAAGGACACCTACAAACTTACCTGACCCGCGCCGCGGTTCAAACACAGAACTTTATCGAATCGTATGTTAACGAATATTCGCATAGTATGGAGTCGGTTGCAAGTTTTTAGTAGCATTGTAATTTTTTATTTAACAGTTATTTACAACATGTTTACAAACATTCAAAATTAACAAGGCCCACATTTATGTAAGCTGGCCGTGCGGCAAGGGATAGATTTCAACTATTGCTAACAAACCCTCTCCATACTATACGAACATTCGTAACAATACGCGTCGGTAAAGTTCTGTGGTCGCACTGCAGGTGAGGAAAATTGGAACTAAGATTTATCCTTACAAGAATTTGTGCCGCTAACGTCTTGATTATTGAGTTGTGGACTCAATAGTAAAGTTAGCGACGCCATCACCTGGTCAGATATCTTTGTAGTTCTATACTTTCATCTAGCACTGACTGAGGCCTGATTTTTAAATGTCAGATAAAAGTTATCTGAGGGAGGAATAAATTATTACTCAGCGGAATAAAGTTGTTTAACATTTTTTATAAGTAATTGTATGATATGTCTAATATATAAAATTCTCGTGTCACAGTTTTCGTTGCCATACTCCTCCGAAACGGCTTGACCGATTTTGATGAAATTTTTTGTGCTTATCCGGTATCTATGAGAATCGGCCAACATCTATTTTTTTTTATTTATATGGCAAAACAACGTTTGCCGGGTCAGCTAGTATTGTCATAAATAAATAAATTACAATAAATTCGAGTGAAGCTTCGAGCTGTCGAGTAGGTAATACTATAGTCATTAGATAACTTTATCTGACCGTTGAAAAATCGGGCCTCAGAAGAATAAGGTTACCTTGTGATATACATAAGTGCTTAGGAACCAGACAACGGAAAAACTTAAATTATCTTCTTATCGTGTCGATGAATTGATGAGTATTACTACAAAATTATACTTTTCCCGTCCAGAAACATGTCACCTTTATCGCGTTGTCGGTGGCTAGTGTTAGGTCCTCAATATTGCAGCTTTCCGGGATATAGAGCAGAGCAAAGTTGCAGGTTTGTGAAGTCGCATCGCACAGGCAATGGTCGTCTCCGTCATGCGCTAAATCCCCATTCAATTAAGTGTTCCTTGCTTCGGCCGTCCTGGGTCCGGAGCCTAATGAGGTAAGTATAATTATTTTTTGTGGTTATGTCATTAATAGAAAAGTAGTTACAAATGTAACATGTCTCGACCAATGACGACGACGCGAAGGCCGGCCGGCATGGTTGTACAAACATTGCATTTTGCAAGAGACTCTGGGTTCGAATCCCTTATGCCCTTGGTAGCAGTTTACCAGATTCTCAGTTTACCCTAACTAATCCAATTTTGTCTGAAAAGCTATCATCTGTTAGGAAACTTTATGAAGACTTCACTTTCAGAGCAGCACCCAAGCTTTTTTACCAGATTTATGCACTGCATGCAGAATTGCAGAAATATCGCATAATAAAGATGAAATTAACTTTGTGCCACTAGTTTATATGTTTCCTATGTGTGTTCAAAACTTGTTACCTACTTCGATTTTTACTATATCGAACACGTTGTGTCGATTATTCAGTAGTGCGATGTTTAATTCTATCGATGATTTATAAGTGCGATGACGATGTAACGTTTGTGCGAAAAATCTTATATCGAAAACCCGTTGTGCGATCGCTCACTAGTTCGGTAATGTATTAATTCGGTACGTCTCACCGGCGGTCCTTGCCGCTAGCAAAGCTGATACCAATTAATACCATTCATATTTGCATGCCTGTATCAGGCAGTTTGTGAATTGGAAAATATTTACTGTAAACATAACATCTTATTGTAGGTACACACATTCTGGCAAATAAATAACTATTTAATTAAAATTTCGGCGTAGGTACTCGCTGCTCCAAGCATTCATTTTTTACCTACAATAACAATATTTTAAAACCTTTTGCCGGCGGCTTCACTCTCGGTTATAAAAAGTAGCCTATGTCTTGGGCAGCCCTTTTTCGGGGCCCAAACTCTCTGTGCAAAAGATCATTTAATTTAAAAGCTCCGTTGCAATGCCAAAGACGGACAGCAAACATAATAAACAAACACGACCAATTAGTTAATCCATACCCATTAGTATGGATTTATAGAGTTTTTCTTTAAATTAAATTTTAAATTTAAAGAAAAACTGCCCAAGACATAGGCTACTTTTTATAACCGAGAATGAAGCCGCCGGCAAAAGGTTTTAAAATATTATTATTGGAGGTAAAAAATGAATGCTTGGAGCAGTGAGTACCTACGCCGAAATTTTAATTAAATAGTCATTTATTTGCCAGAATGTGTGTACCTACAATAAGATGTTATGTTTACAGTAAATATTTTCCAATTCACAAACTGCCTGATACAGGCATGCAAATATGAATGGTATTAATTGGTATCAGCTTTGCTAGCGGCGCGGGCCGCCGGTGAGACGTACCGAACTAGTGAGCGATCGCACAACGGGTTTTCGATATAAGATTTTTCGCACAAACGTTACATCGTCATCGCACTTATAAATCATCGATAGAATAAAACATCGCACTACTGAATAATCGACACAACGTGTCCGATATAGTAAAAATCGAAGTAGGTAACAAGTTTTGAACACACATTGATACCCATTGATAAACTAGTGGCACAAAGTTAATTTCATCTTCATTATGCGATATTTCTGCAATTCTGCATGCAGTGCTTAAATCTGGTAAAAAGGCTTGGGTGCTGCTCTGAAAGTGCCGTCTCCATAATGTTTCCTAAAAGATAATAGCTTTTCAGACAATGATTAGTTAGGGTAAACTGAGAATCTGGTAAACTGCTACCAAGGGCATAAGGGATTCGAACCCAGAGTCTCTTGCAGAATGCAATGTTTGTACAACCATGCCGGCCGGCCTTCGCGTCGTCATCATTAGTCGAGACATGTTACATTTGGAACTACTTTTCTATTAATGACATAACCACAAAAAAGAATTATACTTACCTCATTAGGCTCCGGACCCAGGACGGCCGAAGCGAGGAAAACTTAATTGAATGGGGATTTAGCGCATGACGGAGACGACCATTGCCTGTGCGATGCGACTTCACAAACCTGCAACTTTGCTCTGCTCTATGTCCCGGAAAGCTGCAATATTGAGGACCTAACACTAGCCACCGACAACGCGATAAAGGTGACATGTTTCTGGACGGGAAAAGTATAATTTTGTAAGTAATACTCATCAATTCTCGACACGATAAGATGAAAATTTAAGTTTTTCCGTTGTCTGGTTCCTAAGCACTTACATCACAAGGTAACCTTATTCTTCTGAGGCCCGATTTTTCAATGGTCAGATAAAGTTATCTAATGAATATAGTATTACCTACTCGACAGCTCCAAGCTCGTCTCAAATTTATTGTCATTCTATGTCATTGTCATACAGTTCACAGATAGGATCTAAATTAACTAAATCTGGCGCCTTCAACACATTTACATAATGCGCATCATGAAAAGTCTGCCCGTCTCTCTCCCACGCGGTTTAGCTTATGAGTGCGAAGGGGATAGATATTGTTTTAAGTACTTTTTCTACTGTTTATAAATACAGCGTGATCTTGTGATATGTGTCTGGTTCCTAAGCACCTACTTATATCAAAACGTAACCTTATCCTTCTGAGGCCCAATTTTCAATGGTCAGATAAAGTTATGTAATGAACAAAATATACTCGTCAGCTCCAAGCTGCACTCAAATTTATTGTCATTCTATGTCATTGTCATACAATTACTTATAAAAAAATGTTAAACAACTTTATTCCGCCGAGTAATAATTTATTCCTCCCTCAGATAACTTTTATCTGACATTAAAAAATCAGGCCTTAGGCAGTGCTAGATGAAAGTATAGAACTACAAAGATATCTGACCAGGTGATGGCGTCGCTAACTGTTGAATTTATAGACTGTGTTGCAAAAATTTATTTGTTATTTTAGTATTGGAAATAAATCTATCTATGTATTGGCAACACTGTTCACAAGTCTATAAAAGGTCTTGTAACCCCTGTATCTATCCTTACTTCTTTACATCGCTTTGTACGTAGTAGGTGTCGGAAACTATCTTCCTTGCTGCGCATAAGTTTAATATATTAATAATTCAATTGCTCACTCTGCCATTTTATTTTTCATCCCGAACCTACTTTTCTAGACTAACTTTACTATTGAGAGTCCACAACTCAATAATCAAGACGTTAGCTACACAAGTTCTTATAAAGATAAATCTAAGTTCCAATTTTCCTCACCTGCAGTGCGAGCACAGAACTTTACCGACTCGTATTGTTACGAATGTTCGTATAGTATGGAGAAATCTATCCCTTGCCGCACGGCCAGCTTACATAAATGTGGGCCTAGTTAATTTTGAATGTTTGTAAACATGTTGTACTCTTAAATAACTTTTACATAAAAAAATACAATGCTACTAAAAACTTGCAACCGACTCCATACTATACGAACATTCGTTAACATACGATTCGATAAAGTTCTGTGCTCGCACCGTAAGTTTGTGGGTGTAGTTCAAACTGTAATCCTCACTTTTGAAATCTTAACGGAAACAAATTTTGACTAAGTATTCCAAAAAATACTGAGGAAATAGTCATAAATAGTGACGCATTTAAAAAAAATTGGTGAGAATTACAGCGTAAACATTTGAAAACTTTGAATTTTTCCGTGAAGCCTTCGACTTACAGGTTAAGGTTTGTGCCAAAAAATAGTTATGAAATAGTATCTAGTATGAAATGATATTTTTGGACTGATTGAATTTGAAAATAAATCGTTTTATCTTCCGTACACTTCTATGGCGGACACTCGCGTTCAAAATCATTACGTAGCTTGGTAAAAAACTTGCGATGATATTTTGAATAAGTTTTCGAGCTAGAATTTGCCACACGATTTTGTAGGTACCCAAAAGAGAGGGTGTCCCTGTAGTCACATTTGTAACTTTACATTAAAGGGCGCTACACACTATACCTAGCTTTTTTTTATATTGTAAGGATAGGACGTTTGTCTTCCATGCCACCTGATAGAAAGTGCGCATGAAGACTATGGTGTTACACGTCCATCCACGAGAAACCTATTCACTCGACACTTAAAAGTTCCAGGACTGTAGTGGTCAGGAAAAACAGACGCAGGCAGATTGTTCCACTCCTTGGCAATCCGTACCAAAAAGGAACTATCGAAGCGTTTTGTTCGACTTCTTGGTAAATCCACTATATAGGGATGGAAGTTCTGTCTGCGTCTGGTAGTCCGGTGGTAAAAAGGGGTAGGTTCAATTTGGTCAAAAAGAGCACTCGCACAATCACCAAAATGTAGCCGATAAAATACTGTCAAACAAGCAACCTTACGACGATGCTCCAGCGTCTGCAATTTTTTATTTGTAAGGTTGTTGTTATTTATGAGTTTACGGGCTCTTCGGTCAACAGAGTCAAAAATTCCTTTATTGCATAAAATATGGTACATTTAGGTTGTTGGGTTTTTGCTTTTGATCGCATATTTAACTGTCAGACAGCATGCATATAGTATTAGGGTTGTACAAATGTCACACTTATAGGATTACATTTATTTCATTTTATATTAATGTCAAGAGAAAAAAATTATATATCTAAGTGTCATTTACAATAACTTACAAGTAAATTTTATTTAACATTAAAAAATCATTTACATTATAAAAACATTGGTCTATTAGCCAGTTACGCAGAATAAATTTAAATTTATTAATTGGTAAACATGTAATTTCGCTTGGTAATTTGTTATACATTTTAATTGACATAGCAAGGCTATTTCTGCTGCATATTTCCGTTCTTATGTTCGGTAATAACAATTTATCAGGGAATCTTGTATGTTTTAACGTATCCTTTTTTTTAGTATAACAATCTGGATTCTGCTTAACGAATATACAAGACTCATATATATAAAGGCTTGGTACCGTTAAAAGCCTCATTTCTTTAAATAAAGGCTTGCAAGTGGTCCAAGGTGTAATATCCGCTATAGCTCTAACGCACTGTTTCTGTACAATAAAAACTTTGTTTATATTTGTCGCGTTGCCCCATAGGAGGACACCATATCTCAAAATTGAAGCCACGTAACCGTGGTACGCTTTAAGTGCTGTTTCTTTATTTGACATCTTCGCCAATCGCCAGAGCGCATAAGTAAATCTTTGAATTTGTGAACAAACTTTTTCAATGTGGTCGTGCCATGTACAGTTCCTATCAAATATAATACCTAAGAAGGTGTATCTATCAGTTTCAGTTATTGATAGCTGGTTGTATGATAAATTTAAATTATATTTTTTAGCACCTTTATTTGAAAATTGCATAAACTTAGTTTTATTTATATTTACGGTTAAATTATTTGCACTTAGCCATTTAATTATGTCAGATATGGTGTTGTTAATTATTGTATCAAATTTATTATTAGTATTATTAGTAATGTCAGGAATTATAATAGAAATGTCATCAGCATACAATGTCATTTGAAAATTAGAAATTTGTGGCAATTCATTAATGTACAATAGAAAGAGAAGGGGTCCTAGTAGACTTCCTTGCGGCACACCTACGTTGCTGTTAGTGATCGAAGACCTATATATATTTTCTTGGGAAGATGAATCCGTAGACTTAATTTCAACATACTGTTTTCTCCCTTTCAAGTAACTCTGTATCCAGTCTAGCGAAGGTCCTCGTATACCATACCCTTCACATCTTTTAAGAAGCATTGAGTGTGAGACAAAATCGAATGCTTTACTCATATCAAAGAATACTACGACTGTTTGAATCTTACTATTTGTATATTTTATTATTTGATTCACTAATTGAAAAGCCGCCAGCCCTGTAGATTTTCCTTTTTGAAATCCAAACTGGCTAGGATCTAGTATGTTGAATTTGCTTATGAAATTTGTTAACCGAGTATACATACATTTTTCAAATACTTTTGAAAATATGGTGATTAGGGCTATTGGCCTATAGTTCGATGGATCGTCTTTTTCTCCTTGTTTGTAAATAGGCTTAATGACTGTTAATTTTAATTTATCTGGATATATTCCCTGTTTGAGCGATAGATTTATAATATGAGCCATAACTGGGGCGATTAGGTGTCTGCATTGTTTGATAATTTTAGTAGGTATGCCGTCATAGCCTACAGAGGTAGTGTCTTTAAGGGAAAATATAATATTAGAGATTTCATGCTGGTTTGTGGGGAATAAAAACATACTTGCATTATTTTTGTTAGTAGTATTTTTAGAGCTAGTTTTATAAGTAAATTTGGAATTATTAGTAAAATAATCATTAAACACATTGCATATATCTTCAGTTTTAAACAGAGTCTTATTATTAGTTTTAATTTTTTTTATTTCGTGGTTTGTAGGTAGGGGCTGTATGTTGTTTTTTATTATTTTCCAAGAAGCTCGAGCTACATTTTGGGCTTTATTTATATACGAAATATTAAAATTTTTATTTGCTGTAAGAATGCATTTTTTAAAAAGTTTATTATATTTATAGAAATTTTCTTTGTCTTGTGAAGATTTTGATTTATAGAACTTAAACCTCAGCTTACGTTTAGTTTCAGAAGAAGTTCGCAGTCCTTTAGTTAGCCAATATACTTTATTATACTTTAATGTCTTTTTTACCGTATACTCCGGAAAACATTGATTGAAAAGCATTATAAATAAGTCAAAAAAATTATTAAAAGCCAAGTTCGTGTCGTATTCTTTATAAACGTCCTCCCATGAAAGCGAGGCTAGGTATTCGTTAAATTTTAATATATTTTCATCGCAGTAATCACGCTTTCTTATATATGTAGTTTTAGGAGGGGTTTTTTTATTTAATGTAGGGGTTATTAAATACTGAGCTGTGTCGTGGTCAGATAGATGTAGCGGAAGAGTCCCACCAGTAGACTCTGGGTAGTTGCTTATTATTTGGTCCAAACAAGCTTTGAGTCTGGTGGGTTGATTAATGTGAATATTGTAATTAAAACTTTCAACAATTCTAATATATTCCTGGGTGATTTCAGTGCTTTTTAAAATATCAATATTAAAGTCCCCTGTTATAATAATACGTCTGTTTCTTTTTTTAGATAGGATTCCGAATAGCTTTTCTAACTGTCTCAAGAATAGAATAGGATTGGTGTTAGGAATGCGATAAATACAAATTATAATCAATTTATAATCTGAGATGTCAATGCCACAGGCTTCAAAAACGTAATCCATAGTCAATTCGTGCAATAATGTAAGTTTCTTAAATTCAATGTAATCCCTACAGAATATGCATGTACCACCGCGTTGGCTTTTTATTTTCCTAGAATACCAGTTTGCCAATGTAAAGCCGTTAATATGAATGTTAGACTCATTACCTGATCGAATAAATGTTTCTGAGAAACATAGAAAATCAAAGTACCAATTACTACCATGCAGCTTAGAAAGTTCTATTTCCAAAATTTCTTTTTTGTTGATCAACCCCGCTATGTTTTGATGGAAGAGAGTAAGTTTGTTTATGCTATTATTCACGAAAAAAAGTATTGCCTGAGGGGGGGCTGGGGTTTTCTAAGTTATTTTTTCGATTTAAGGTGCAATTGAGCAAAGCGTTTTTACGACGTATGGTCTCAAAAAGATAAGGTATGGTTACCTGCCGTGGGTGCTTATTTTTTATATAGTTTTTATTTATCACTTGCGAGTCTTTACTTGTTTCTATAAATGCCTGAATGAATTTCCTTTGATAAAATATGTTATCTAATGTAAAGTTAACTTTTTTACAGGTTTGAATTAAATTAATTGATAGGTTTTTACTACGAAATCTAAAATCATTTGGGCATTCGATAAAATGAGTATTTTTAAATTGTTTACAAACTCTATAAATTTCTTTGTTTAACATATATTCATTAAGGTATGCATTTTTTAAAATATTTAAAACTAACACGGTATTATTTTTTAACAAGTTCAAAGTAGAATACAGGTCAGAAATTAGTTTCAACGGATTTTTATCATTTTCGCCAACACAAATAATAAAAACATCTGAAGCTTTTATGTTTACATCGATATTTTTTAGAATTTCGGTCGTGGATGCATTTGGCTTAATGAGGGAAGAAATCTGATAATTCTCGTAGTTTGTACTCATTCTGGAGCGGTGCAGTTTTACTGCTAAGCCTACACATTGTTGTGAACCGTATATCTTGATGCAGTTTTCTTGATTTTTTTTACCTGGATTTAATTCTTTCTCATTATTATTTATAAAACTTTTCTCACCGTCTGTACTTAATTTGGCTGGTGAACTATTATTTTTCTTGGATTGAACGCTGTTGTTTGCTTTAATTTGAATTATATTGTCTCTTGCCTTCGATAACGGACTTCCGAAGCAAATTTGTTTTAAATTATTTATAATTGATTCTTTTTCATTGAGTAATTTCTGTAAAGCTAACTTTTCTAGGGCTAAGTTTTCTATTTCCTTATCAGCTATTTGAAGTTTATTTTTTAGTTCTATGTTATAAATTTTTAACTCTTCTAAGTCTTCTTCATGACGCGTAGACAAGTCCGGCATACTACGCCTTAGAGGAGAAGTGGATGCAGCCAAGGAGCTATCGTTAATTGTTGTGTTTGAAACATTCTGCTCGGGTGTAAGGTATATTTTATTTTTCCGATTTCTTAAGGTAACATTTTCAATGATCGAGCGTGAGCTTAATGGTGTATTTGTAATAGTGGTTTTGTCCTTTTCAAGGGATTTACCTTTTTTTGAGAGACAAGTAGGGCATTTCCATTTCTGTTTTTTCTCGATATTGAAGAGAAGAAAACGTTTTTCAGAAACTACTGCACAATCTAAGTCATACCAGTTTTTGCAATTTTGACATTGTAGTCCGTCTCTATTTAGGTATTTATTTTTACACTTGATACATTTAAATGACTCCATGATATTGTATAATAATGTGTATCAAATTAATTTCTCATCAAGGATATGTTTGTGTTTTTATTACAGCGCCCTCTATGTTTTAAGTAGCAAACTCTTTGAAATGTTTACAAAATTATCGACATTTATTTGACAGTCAAAAGGTTTCAAATATAATTCATAGATGTCGCTGTATTTTGTCGGTTGGAGTGAGTCACGAAACGTTCTTTCTTTGTTATTGTGTTGTCATAAAACTTTCCACTATTCAATAATATTCTTCACTAATTTAGTTAAAGCACACTTATTTCACTTGTAGACTTAATCAATTGTTCAATATTTTTAATTTTCTTCGTTATTCAGCCGAGAATCGAAATCATAACAAACAAAGGATCCGGTTCCATTACGGTCTTGTTTAGTATTTTTTAGCACTTTTATCACTGTTTATCACTTGCCTACTTTTACACTTAATTATTGTCACATATTGTACCAAATTTTAAATTAAAATCAATGACTGGACGGCAAAATTATTTTAAAAAGTATTTAAATACGGAGCGTAATGTTATTGTGTGAGGTGGCGCCACCTATCTCTAGTCTATCTCTAGTAGTCTAGGGCTTCGAGCTGGTATTTGGCAGAACCATCCCAAAGGTGACTACAGTACTCCATGCACGACCTCAAGACTTTATAGTGATGCCCAAAAGCCCTAGTTGGTCGGTGATGGGAACAGATACATTCTGGAAAGTGGGCGTAAAAGTAAAGGTGCTCTTTTTTGCGGAGAATAGACATGCTTGTGTTTTGGAGGCGTTGAATTTGGCCAGGTTAGGTTCGCCCCAATCGGACACATTCCGCAATGTCGAATCAACGCGCTCAATCATAGACTCTCTCAAAACCTGGATTTCATGGGCGCTCGTTCGCGCATTGGATATATCTCTCAACAACAGTGCTGTCATCAGCATATCCAATAATGCTACTATAATATTTTACCTTAAGGTATGACGCTCGCCATATAATTCAATTGACGTCGTGTGTGGTGGTCACAAAAAGAACGCAAGATTTTTAACTAAGCAAACGTAAATATTGATTTTGTACGCGTCTGTCCACCATAGAAATGTAGGGAAAATAAAAAAAGTATTATTTTCACATTAAATCAGCCCAAAATTGTAATCGTTTCATACGACTATTTCATCACTATTCTTTGCACCTAACCTAGTTCTATAACGGTATTTTTTTTAATTTGGCACAGTTAGTCTGTCTCTGCTTTCATTAGTCAAACTCTAGTATTATTTGCAGAAAAATAAAATAACAATTATTTATAACCAATTTATTATAAAATACAACATGGAATACATTTAGTACAAGTCTTATATCGCAGAAAAGCTTATATAAATTGGAATAACAAAAAATACACAAGTCGATAGATTAAAGTATTTTAAGTGGCAATATGAAAAACATTATAAACATGACATTGGTTTTGTTAAACCGAACGATTTCTTGCTACATAGACATTTTGTCTTTTAAAAACATTAAACTAAGTAGGTAGGTACATACTTAAAAAAAATTGTTTCTTGTTCTCAAATTATTTTGTATACCTCGATATTAATCGACTCAATTGTTCCCTCATATTTAATCTTTATAATGAAAAACCGTAACCCAATAGAAGTTAAATAATGACTACTTACATAAATAAAAAAAAATGTGGAGATTAGAATACCTATTGAGATATTTTTTTAAATAACGCTACAAAATTAAAGAAAAAAAAGCGATTGAGATTGAATATTTACATCCACTGAGATTGCATATTAGTATAGGAGCTAGCAACGTTTTCGAGAAAGAATTTCAGGTCAGTTGATTTTGTGATATCCCGTACTTCTTGCTCTTTCGGTTAGAGTCTGGGCTATCTGGCTGGCGGTAGCGGTTGCGTTCATTAGTGCGCATCCTACCTGTCCAGATGATAATCCTAGATTTTAAAATCATTTTAAGAGGCGTAATTTTTAATTTTTTGTTTTTAAATAAGTCTACCTGACATACTTTTTTTATTGCCAGACATTTTTGACAATGCTAATTATGTGCCATACGCGACTTTTTTTTTATTTTTTATAACAATTTCTAAGTATTTTATAATGTCTGTAATTTTAATATTATGTTATTTAAAGATAAGAAAAACTTAAAATTAATTTGCCAGACATTAATTTGATCGTTAAACCTTGAATTAAAATAAAAAAAGTCATGAAAAGTATTGCAGTATGAGGCTAGTAGTTTGAGAGAGACAGTTTAAAACGCGAGGGAGATAGACAGCGACGGTGGCGCAACCAGCAAGTTTACAAGATGCCGTCAGTCTAATGTCACATATTTGTTTTCGTTTTGATTTTAATTTGGTCACAATGGCCAGTGATAAATTAAAATGTGTTTTTTGTAAAGGACATAACGATAACATAATACTTTTCGTGGGTGATAAACTAAAAAAATGCCAGCAAGTTCTAAGTGTACGAGTGAAATATAAATTAAAGTACTGTGACATTGAGCTGCCCACACAAATAAATAAGACAGATGGATATCATAGACAATGTTATAGTAGTTTTACAGCTTTAATGGCAAAATACCGTGATTCATCATCAGAAACAGATTATGCCAGTAACTCTACTTCACTCACTTCGTCATCGAGTACTCCAGTAGATATTAGTGAAACAGTTCCAAAAAACGTAACTCAAAGCTCCTACAGTGAGGTTGCTTCTTCAAGTTCAAATATTCAAATAAAATCAGGAGATTTTGAACTGAATTTGAACAGTAAAATAACACCAGAAGATGTTGCTCCTAGTTCAAATAATCAGAGCATATCAAGACATCCTGATTTAGATTTTAACCGTGAGATACCATCAGAAGATGCTGCTTCAAATTTAGATAGTCAGACAACGTTAGAAGATATTGCTTCCAGCTCGACTTGTGGTTTAAGTATCAATGAAACTAACGTTTTTAATGAAATTCCTGACACTAGTATTGAAGATATTGGAACAGATCGACAACTTAAAAATGATTGTTTTTTTTTTGTGATAAAGATCGTAAACAGAGTAAGGGTAAACAACAAAATCTTCATTCCTCAAACAATGCGAAGCTTTATAATAAAATCATTGAGTGGATGGAAATACTTAATAATGAAGAATTATTACAGGAAATTAATCGTTTTAAATCTGAAAATAGAACAATTTTTTATCATCATTTATGTGAATTAAGATATTTAAATGATTATAATAAAATAGTTTCAGACATTCCACATACTTCTTGGCATAAAAATCGTAATATCCATAAAGATATTTTTAATCATATTGTAATAACGGTAGAAAAAGAAGTTTTGCAAAAAAAAAATTGTGTATTGTTATCATCTCTCTGTGATACGTACAATCATTATTTGGAATATGAGCAGAAACTAGAGCCTCAGCCAGATATTAGTTTAATAACTAATCATTATCTTGAAGAAAACATACAAAAACATTTTAAAAAAAGTATTAAATTTATATCGAAGCAAAAGAAAAAAATTATCATTCATAAAGATTGCAGCTTACAAGCTGTCTCAATCGGTCCTAACCAAATTCGGCCCCATCATTTTGCAGCTGAACTTAAAAATGTACAATTTAAAGAAGCTTTAGTTAACTTTTTTATTGATCACTGGGGTAGTGAAGACATGTTGCCTTTTATTGTTAATAAAAACATTAACGTAAGTTTCAATAAATGTTATTCATACAAAGTGTTAAATAATAAAGTAATTAAAACTATTGAAGAATCATTATCGTGTGAGGAACACGAAGAAGCCGATTCTAGGATTATTTTTCATATTTGCCAAATCGATTTTGACGCAGAAGTTGTTATACGCTGTTCTGATTCTGATATTTTAATTATACTTCTTGGAAATATGGATCACCTGAAAGCATCTTTGAAAATCTGGATAAATATGGGTGTTGGAAATCATCAGCGTTACATAAACATCAATGAATTATACCGAATTCTTGGTGACTCTTTATGCAAAACTTTACCATGCTTCCACGCAATCACCGGATGTGATTACACGCCAGCTTTTTTTAGAAAAGGCAAAGTTAAGCCTTTCAAAATGTTAGAAAATTCTGAAGAATACCAGTCAGCTTTTGAGAATATAATAACGGATAACGAAGAAGTACTTGAAACTACGTTTGTAACCCTGGAGAAAATTATTTGTCAAATGTATGGAGTTAAAAATTCTTCGGACGTTAATAATGTTCGATTTCATTTATTTTCAAGTACATTTAAGTCTAAAAAATCAGATGAGAACTTTGAGAAAAAATTTCGAAACTTTGATTCATCCAGTTTGCCACCCTGTAAAGCGGAATTGCGACAGCATTTATTGAGGGTTCGTTACGTGACGAAAATTTGGAGAAATTCTCACTTAAAATATCCAACATCTTCATCTCCAATGGCTTTTGGTTGGACCATCAACGGTGACAAATATGATTTTGTCTGGTTTTTGGGAGATCAATTACCATCCTCAGTTGCAAATATTATTGTTCAAAGTAAGTATGAAATAGAATATTTATCAACAATAACTAAAATGTTTTATAACAAACAAGAAGAATTATACTATTTTTTCTGTTGCAGATGATAGAGTTTTAGAAGATAACGAAAGTTCCCGAGAAGATGATATGAATGACACTGACAACGACAGCGACGATGATGATGATGATTATGAAGATGCTTCTTTTTTTTATGATGTCACTATAGGCTGAAACAACTTGAAAAACTTAATATAAATTATTTATAATTCACATTTAGTTATCAGGAAAATTTAAATAAAACGTTTTGTTTTTGAAATTTTAATCTAATTTTATATTCCTTTTTATTCTTAAATTTTTTTTAAACTTGCATTGACTTTAACAATTATTATTATTATTATTTATGTATATATTAAAAAGGACATTCGCTCTAAAAGAAGTAAGTTATTTAACAATGCGGGCCTAAAACCAAGCATGTTTAAGTTGTGTTGTTTAGTTTACGTTTGTTCCAGACGTTAGAAACTTCCTTGTGATACGGCAGGTGTTAAGTATAATACATTTTATTATTATTATTATATACAATGACAAGTAATTTACTTTTGCAATGGTTCTCTGTCTTATTCTCAGCTTATTCTGCAACTGTCTCTCTCGAACTACTAACATCATACTGCAATACTTTTCATGACTTTTTTATTTTAATTCAAGGTTTAACGATCGAATTAATGTCTGGCAAATTAGTTTTAAGTTTTTCTTATCTTTAAATAACATAATATTAAAATTACAGACATTATAAAATACTTAGAAATTGTTATAAAAAATAAAAAAAAGTCGCGTATGGCACATAATTAGCATTGTCAAAAATGTCTGGCAATAAAAAAAGTATGTCAGGTAGACTTGTTTAAAAACAAAAAATTAAAAATTACGCCTCTTAAAATGATTTTAAAATCCAGGATTATCATCTGGACAGGTAGGATGCGCACTAATCAACGCAACCGCTACTGCCAGCCAGATAGCCCAGACTCTAACCGAAAGAGCAAGAAGGACGACATATCACAAAATCAGCTGACCTAAAATTCTTACTTTCCAAACGTTGCTAGCTCCCGTACCATATTGTTTTAAACTGTCAATCTCACCGTTGAAAACCAAAAAAATAAAGATTTAAAAATATTTTTGGTCATACTAGAAATTCAATTTCTCTGTAAGACATTTAGTTGACTAAGGCAAACATATATTTCTTTTTCTAAAGATTCTTGGGAGCTCATGACAAAAATATTATGTAAATAGCATGAAAGTAAGTATAAAAGTATTGATAGTAACAATATAGAGCTTTTAAAAGCACGTTTAAAAAATGTGATGTTACTCGTTTGGCGACACAAATAATAAGCGTCACTATTGACACGAATAATGACAATTGAAACTTTTACTATAGGTATCTGAAATACTTGCGGTTAAGGCGTGGTGTCCATAGTTAATTGCACTAGTCAAGCCCATATCAAAAAGGTGTTACAAAAATGGTACAGAAGAATATTTTGGGCTGTCATTTCCAGTATTTTGGTGTGCTCTACCAATTGTGAAACGATATGGAGAAAAACTGGAGAACGGTGGTCTGTCCAATAACCCAGGTTATCGCGATGTATTAAGCTAGATAAAGATTTCATTGTGTTTTAGAAGTCGCGATAACTGATAATAACGCGGTGTAGTCCGACATTCGTTGTAGTCCGACATGTCACGAACCTTCGTTGATCTACAGCGAAGTGTCGAGATGTGTAAGGCCAAAGAATAGCCGTGATAAATTGTAGTAGGTATAGTTTGTTTTAATATAGTTCATCATGCGGCTTTTACACACAATTTACTGTCGGAGCTGTCCGACAATAAATTGTCAGAGCTGTTTAGAACTCTTATGGAGTTCTTTTAATAGTTTTCTTTTGAATCAATTTGTGAAAAATGTGAATAAGTCTCGAACTTTGCAATGAATATTATAAAATTTAGAACAACAAAAGAAAGGGTGGATGCATTGGGCAAAACAAGAGCTAACTTAAATTTAGGAAAAAATATACATAGAATACAGGCTTGTTATTCCAAAAAGACAATCTCGATTTATTATTTTCTTAGAAAAAGATTAATTAAAAAAAAAATCTGAAGCCCATTTATTTCTCTAGATAAAAACCTACCCAATTAGAAAAGTCATATCTATTTATTTACAATTAACACATGTAAATAATTAGAACCTTAATATATCCATATTTTCACACACACACACACACAGTTCCGATAAACACTCAATTATTGGTGAAATTTATAACCTTAAATAAAACACCTGACGGACTCCATTACTCGTGACTAATGTATGTAAACGACACCAAAACGTAGATTTAAATGAACTTTATTTTTTGATAATCCGTTTAAAAAAAGTGTTTTATTTAAGATCTTCAAATTTTTTGACAATACAAAATTTTAACCATCAACAAAACACACGAATTCTCTAATTACATTATTAATAATTATGAATATTACAACCAGAAAACATATGGGTACATTTAACTACGAGTAAATCATCAGTTAGAGCGGTTTTGCATTATATCCGAGGAATTACGGTCCGACATAGTCGTAGAATTATTTCTATAGTAACTTACGCACTATACTCGGCTCCCCTTATCCGTCATTTCTTACATGATTTCTAGATTGGTCCCATTCACACCAGGACGATTCGTGTTTTTTGAGGAATCGTCTTTTTTCAAGATTCGTTTTTTTTTGACGGTGGCAATGCTTTTTAAATTCCCGTGTTCACACGCATCACTAATTGTGTAAAATGACGGACACGTCTTAAATCACGTATAGTCTTTTAAAACTCTCGTTCGTCAAAAAACACGAATCGTGAATTTTTTGTGACGAATCCGCTGATGCGCTCGCCAAGACTGAACTCTGTATCACGAAACGAATGTCAACATGAATTCGGATATTTTGACGAATCGTGAAATAGCACGATTCCGTATGCAATGTGAACGTGTATCCGTCGTGACGTATCGTGTTTTTGGACGAATCGTCACTGACGGATCTGGTGTGAACGGGCCCTTACGGTAACAGATAAGTCATCAAAACGTCGAGTTAAAATGTGTTTCTAAGCAAGATAAACAACTAGAAAGAAAATTGGGGAAAAAAATTAACGTGAAAATACTTCGTTTCTCAACCAAAGCGAAAGAACCAAGGGCGCTGCTTTACTGATTACAGATTTTATTATATCGTCAATCTAGATGTGACAGCTCGTAACTAACAATTTTTGGTAAAATTAGATTTTGATGCAGAAAGATTCAAATAGTATTTCCGGTGCTAGCTCGTAAATGTCTTGAACATTAAAAAGCATTATTACGGCAAAAAACGACTTATAGTGACATCTTGTAACAAGCACTTGTACTAATTCACCTGGTGTAACCTAGTAAGATCAACTAGTGACATCTACTATCTTATATGGGTCAACTTTGTTACGGTGGGAACTCGGAAGTGCACTCATTGTTTCAAAATGGCGTCAAGCAAACACAGTTCTCTGCAAGTAAGTATTGTTTTTTACTAAAATATGTATTTTAAGCATAGTACCTAATGTTTTGATTATATTAATTGTTCTGCTATAGATAATTAAGGTATCGGGTTTATATTTGTACTGTTCTAATGAGTATTTTATTAGTAAATTGGTTGCTATCTATTGAAAATGTAGTTACGAGTAATCAATTCTAAATAAAAACGTCTTGTTGACAGTTATCAGCTAGCAATAGGCACATTTTATGTAGATACTAGTAAACACGGCAATAACTTTGTTGACGGTTTTTTTACAGTTTTTGTTATTGAACACACTTGCTTACTTGTGAACACATAGAATTACTGGTTAAATACTATGTTAGTAGATCTACTTGTATTACTCGCCAATTCCGAAGTCCGAAATGAAAATTTGAATGTTAAGATGTTTGTTACTAAATTATGCAAAAAAAATTTAGATAAAATATCTTGGGTAATTTTGTATAGAGGCCGTACCCAAAAAATAAATTCAATTGTATTATTATCAGCTATGTTGAGCATTGTTACCCTCGTGTCGTAGACCATTTCATCTCAAGACAGCATGTCTGAATTCAATTGAAGAAAAAAGTTATTCCTACCTAGATTTATCGATTTAAGTGTTGTTAAAATGTTCAACATTATTTGTTTATAAACAGTAATTAATTACTTTTAAGAATGATTATGTATACAATCCACAATTAATCATTATTAGTTATTTTATATAGGGTGCTCTAAAAAATGTAAATTTATAGGGTGATATATAATTACAGTTGAAAGTTATTAATCACTGTTAAATGACAAATAATGTAACTACTTAATTGAACATTCAACAACCCCTAAATCTATGAATCTAAGTTGGAATATCTTTTTCTCCAATTGAATTTAGGCGTGTCGTCGTGGAATAAAATAATCTACACCACGAAGGCAACAAAGTCCAACATAGCTGATAATGTTACCATTAACTTCATTTCCGGATACGCTCTTAACCATCATTATTTGACACATGGTAGTTCATAACTTGGATTAAAATATAGGGTACTTTTATCCAGAAATAATGCAGGCATTCACTATTTAGTATAAAGCATAGTTCAAGTAGCCGAGGCTTGTTATAAACTTTTTTAATTTCCATTTTTTTACAGGGTCTTCGAGGCTATCGTATGGTAGAACTCGCTAAGCGGAGTGTAGATAAGTCAAGCAGACAATCTCAACCTGAGAGTAAATGTTCAATAAGTAAACCGAAGCTAGGAAAAGAACATTGTACAATAATTGGTAACAATATTTTTTCCAAGCAATATCCATCATTTCAGGATGTTCAACTAAAAACCAACACCTGTTTGCCAATTACTGAGACAGATTTATGTGAAAATATTTTAACATTATCTGATGATACTTTATCAATAATTGTGGATGATCCGGAACTTCTAGACATAATTTCTTCACTCAAAGATAATACGTCTGGTATACAGTGTGAGGTTGATAATGACGACATAAATAAGAAAACCGTGCAAATGTCCAACAAAATTGTAACAGAAAATTTCTCTACAAATAATTCAATAGGAGAAAAATGTAACAAACTGTACACTCCACCCTCCAATAATCTATGTCCTTTAAGTCGAGAAATAGGAATCGGATCATTTGAAGTAAACACTACATTAACAGCTTTGCAAGAGTTAGAATATATAGAACAAAATAAAAATAAAGACCTCACAAACCTGGTAATAGAGAATGAACCATCGAAAGCCAAAACTACGCAAAACCAGGTGAATCTTGCTCTTCTACGTGACACCAATACAACAGAAAATGATTATGTCTCTGATAACAGTATGTCTATTTTAATTGGTAGCTCAGAACTCCATAATGCGATTGACAACTTAGATGAAGACCCTTCAAATAACGTTCTCGATCGGGAATGGATAACTCCTAATGAAAATGATCTTAATGACAATAATGTGATAGCTGAAGAAAGTATAACGGTTAATCAAAATTATCAACATAACACTGTTTTGCAGAATATGGACAATGAAAAAGTAAAGAAAAGTAGAAAGAGAATAGCAGATCCATCTGAATGGAATGACACAAAAAATAAAAGAAGAAGGGAATGTGGAGAAGCTTACGAAGGATGGACGAAACAGAAAGGTATGAAAGCACAAAGAGGTGCAAACAGGGATGAGAGAAAACTAGGACCAGCATGTACTTCGAATCACTGCAAGAAAACAAAAGACTGTCTTAACGTTTCAGAAACACAAAGAGCATTTATTTTTAATTTCTTTTGGAAAAACATGAGTTGGGACCAAAAAAAAGTATATGTTGCTACTCTTGTATCAAAACAAACCCCAAAGCGGCGTACTACAAATGATCATAACAGTTCAAGACGTAAGATATCTTTAGCTTACAGTTTAAGAAGTGAAGATGATAAAATATTTAAAGTATGCAAAAAGATGTTTCTTTCTACCCTGGGCTTAAATGAATTCATGGTAATCAATTGGATTAAACACTCTAAAGGCGGAATGACACAATCTACGGCGGTAAGAAATACTGTACAACAAAATGAAACAACTAATGATAAAAAAACACATTTAGAAGATTATTTAGAACAACTGCCTAAATTGCCATCGCATTATTGCAGAAAGTCCACATCAAAAACCTATCTAGAGCCAACATTCAAGAACTCTATAAGTGAGATATATAAGGAATATGCAAAGCAATGTGCTGCTTTAAATCCCCCTCAAAAGCCTTTGAGTCGCTTTACTTTTGATATGGTTATTAGGGAAAAAAATATTGGGTTTCAGCCTCCGAAAAAAGATCGATGTGATCTATGTATCAGTTATGAGACAGGTAATATCGAAGAAGAAGCATACCAACATCATCAAGCCAAAAAGGAAAAAGCGCGTGCTGAAAAGTTGAAAGATAAAAATGACGCTAAAGAAGGAATTTGTAATGTTCTCACTATGGACTTGCAAGCTGTTAAAATTTGTCCATGTTTAAACGCGTCCGCTTTATATTATAAAACGAAACTATGTGTTCACAATTTCACAGTTTATAATATAAACACACACCATTGCCGATGCTACTGGTTTGATGAGACCGAAGCTGACTTAACAGCAAATACCTTTGCTAGTTGTCTGATTGACTATCTTTCAAACACTATAAGTGAGATACAGGAAACTATAATCATTTGGAGTGATGGGTGTACCTATCAAAATCGAAACGCGACTGTTTCAAATGCTCTTCTATCTTTTAGTGTTAATAAAGGCATAACAATATACCAAAAATATTTGACCAAAGGTCATACTCAAATGGAAGCAGATTCAGTGCACGCTAGTATTGAGAGAAAAATAAAAAATAAACCTATTTATTTACCAAGCGATTACACTCGATTGACTTCTGAAGCAAGACGTAATCCAGAACCATATGAGCTTAAAATTCTTGACTTTACTTTCTGTAAAAATTATGGAGTCGATGTGGTATACCCTTCCATCAGACCAGGTAAATCTGCAGGTGATCCTCAGGTAACAGATATTACTGTCATAAAATACTCACCTGATGGCATTATAACGGTAAAAACAGGCTTTGATGACGAGTTTCAAGATCTTCCTAAAAAACGAGGCAAACGGGCAGCTGTTAAACCCTTAGAGAATTTTCCCCAGTTGCATAAACAGAGAATTCCAATAAAAAAACAGAAATGGTTACACTTGCAGCAATTAAAAGAAGTGATCCCGAAAGACTGTCATAATTTTTATGATAATTTGCCTCATGTATAACTGCATGAGGCAAATTGTCATATACTGTGATGTATTTCTTAACTTTTTCATACTTAAAGATTTTGTATTAATCAATGTTATAAGACTCGTGATCTCCTTGGTTAGGTAGGTATAAGTTATCACTTCGTTATAAATTAATGTTGTTTTTCTTAAATTTGTTTCTTATAGAAGACTTGTGTTTTGTTTGTGTTCACAGCTATAAGCTGGATTTATTTTATTATAGAGCTATGTAGTTATAATGTAACGTGCTCAATGCTCATTCGCTTTGTTGTAAAAATATATTTTTAAAGATTTTATACCTATTGTTTAATAAAGTTGTGAAAGACTTGTGATCTCCTTGTGTTCCAATATGTAAATTAAATAGTTACGTTTTACATAGAATTTATTTACTAGAACTTTATAAGACAATAATAACATTGTTAAATATTTTTTTGTAAGCAAGTTTAAAAGGTCGAAAGATGTTGTTAGTCTTCAAATAAAAAATGTAAGTGCCATTATCAATAAGTGCCTACAATGCCTTTTACTTTCTAGGTCAAACTAACTAGCTCATTATTTTAAGATTGATACTTTATTAGGTTTTTCTGTTGTGATTTAAGACTCAATTGCAATTATTAAAAAAATAAATATTATTTTATTATACAAGTGTTTAATTTATTAATAAGTATTTTTACCATCTAAGCCAGGTTTGAAAATACCTCGTAAGTTACATCGAATATTAAAATAAATAGTAGTGATACCACGTAAGTGCATTTTTTCAGTGAAAACGGTATTGATATAATATACTTTTATAATAATGATGTGTCTTATAATATTTTAAGTCTAAATCATAAAAAAATTTAAATATATGTATAACAGTTAGTTTAAGAAGAAGTTTTTTGTCTCTCCTGTAAAGTTTGGTAGTTTACATGTACGAGCTATCACATCTAGATCGACGATATGAGGCGTAGATGCAAAACCGCCTCTGTCCATTTTTTTACAAAATAAGTATTTTTTATTACTGGCAACCTTCTACCAATTATCTTTGGTTTTATCGTATAATCTAAGTTCAAAACCGCCTGTACCCTATTCAAAACGTCTTGACATTTTTGAAGTAAGGAACAAAACCGCCTCTGTCAAAATCTGAGTAACAAAAGCGCCACTATCGCGGCTCGACCAATCACAGCACAGTATTTCGTATGGACTTTAATGGCGTCAGTGTGTTGTTTTCTCGTACGATACGGTTTTATTTTTCTGTTTATAAATATAAAAACGACACAAAATGGAAGTAAATATTATCCCAGTGCAAGGTAATAGAGGAAGGAAAAGGCTTCGCAATGAAGATCAGTGGAAGCGCAACATAAAAAAGCGTGAGAGGTAAGTTTCGTTTGCCATACAAAGATGGTTGTGTTTATGCAATAACGCAAAGCGTGTGTTCGCTACCGTTAGTATTTTTTATAGGTATTACTCATGTTGACGTGCCTACATGTAAGTAGGTTTGTTACAGAACGAAGGAAATTGGCTGCTGCCGCTTTATTATAAAAATAATAAGCATAGGTTTAATCCCTACACTTGGGCAGTTAGCATCTGCTTTTTATTTAAACAACTGTCATTTTATTTGCGACTTTACTAAGAATTATTGCATGTTTGTAGTGTTTACTTATAAGCAAAATTTTTATTTACATTATTTCAGGTACTCATCTAAAAGACCACCAAATCTGTCAGATATTACAAGCTGCAGGCATAAGAAAACTGAGAAACTTAAATGCAGTGACATAAATTCTCAAGATATAAGACGATTTCATGAAGCATTTTATGAAAAACCAAATAAAATCATCCAAGACAATTTTATGTTGAAATTTATGAAAGTTACTGTACCGAAGCGTCGAAGACGTAAAATGGGAAATCGAGCGGAATCGGTTACATTCACAAAATTTTATATTAGAACGTACACAAAACCGTTTAAACTAATAAGAGTTTGTCAACGTGCTTTTTCGAAAATACTTGGCGTTGGTATTCATAGACTGAGGAATATTTCAAAAAAATTCTTATTAAATGGCAAAATACCCCAAGAAAACCGAGGCGGAGATAGAGTGTCCAGGAAGAATTCTGCAAAAAGAGAAAGTATCATGCGATTCATTGAATCATTTAAGTGCATTGAGGCGCACTATTGCCGATCGTGTACTTCTGAAAGAAAATACGTATCATCCGATTTGAGCATACGTAAAATGTGGAGGATGTATGAAGAAAAACAGGACGATGAGAGTCTCAAAGTGCGCCATTCTTTTTTTAGACACATTTTCAATACGAAATATAATATCGGATTTGGATCGCCAAGGGTTGATGTTTGCTCTAAATGCACGGAGCTTTCAGAAAAAATTCAAAGATCGCAAGGTAGCGAAAAAGTTCAATTTATGACTATATTACGTGTGCATAAATTGAAGGCTAAGTGTTTTTACACTTTTTTGCGGGAATATGATGAACAAACGTTTTCTATATCATTTGACTGTCAAAAAAATCAGGTCTTACCAAAAATTCCCGATCAAGTGGCATATTACTCGAGACAACTTTATATCTACAACTTTACCATTGTAATTGGCACAAGCACAAATAAGTTTCCAAAAGAAAATGTTCGCATTTATACGTGGACTGAAAACGTCTATGCTAAGTCATCGAATGAGATAGCATCAGCTGTTTTTGATTTACTTTCACAAACTGATTTTAGTGATAAAAAAAAGGTGCGTATGTGTGCGGACGGGTGCGGCTCGCAAAATAAAAACAGCACAATGATCGCTATGGTTGGTTACTGGTTAACAAATTGTGCCCCGACGAATGTCAAGACGGTCGAACTTATTTTCCCTGTTCCCGGACATTCATTCATGCCAGCCGATCGTATTTTCGGACATATCGAAAAAGAAATAAAAACCAAAGAAGTGATTATAGATCCATCGGAATATGCAGTCATATATGACCATTATGGTGTTGTTCGCAAATTGGGTGAGGACTGCGTTGTAAAAGATTGGAAAGCCTATGCCAATGAGACAATGAAACCGCCAGCAAAATACCATTTTAAATTTGCAGAGTGTAAGAGGTATTATATCAGCAGAGTGAAAAACAAACCAGGACGGTTTCTTCTCAGAGGAGAAGTGAATTATAAGAACGACATTGGCGCCGCTAAAAGCGTAATGAAAACAGGAGTATTATCAATGAACGAGTCTGGAATCAGAACCATCCCACCATACCAAGCGCGCATATCGAATTTAAAACTTGGAGACGTTGACAAGTTGTTGTTGAAGCATTTTGGTGATGACTGGAAAGCTGTATTAGGATCTAATCACCTTTCGTTTTATAAAAATGTTTTAGGATCAGCAAATAATAATATCAGCGACACAGAAATTGAAGAGCCTTGTGAATACCTAGAAGAAGTTGGATTAAGCATTTAATTTTATTTCATAATTCCATTTTAATAAAAGTTTAAATAAATAATTACTTCGAAATTTACTTTAAATACCTACATAATTTATTTTTATTGTAATATCTTGTATGCATATGCACTACATGTTTAAATTCAATAGTCATCGACTGCATACAACCATCCATGCGTCAAATAAGGAAGCAAAACCGCTTCTATCCAGTAGTTTCAGATGCAAAACCGCCTCTGTCAACTCTTAAGATGCAAAATCGCCTCTATGCAGATTTTAATGTTATTTTAGTAAGTTTTACTGCTATTTGAGGTATGATTTAAAGAAATAAAACAAAAAGTTTGTTATGGTGCCGTGTTATTCCGGTTTTTTTAATGGATTCAGCTCAATACAGTTTAACAAATTAGTTTATATGGAATTGTTTAAAAATTGAAAATGTGGATAGAGGCGAATTTGCATCTATACGCCTCTATAACAACACCGTATAGAATAGAGCGCTTAGACAATTTTGATACTTTAAAATATATATTATGTTAAATTAATTTGAAAAGTTTAAAAAGGAATTACGAACTGTTAGATATGTGTATATACTTTTTAAGTTACAAATAATTTGGTTGTAAGCTCTAGTAAACGTAGGCTTATAGCATAAAATGCTGTGTATGTGTATACGATTGCTGGGTCTCAAGCATGCTAAATATATTATTTTTCCTAAAATTTGTGTCTGATTGTGTTTGCCAAATTAGTAAATAAACAAAAACAAGAAAAAGGAGTTGAGGACTTTTTAAGTTTCTAATGTTTGCTTGTTTTTCATTTCTTACAGATTCTCGAAAAGCGATATATGGACTAAAATGACACAAAACAAAAAATAATGATAAAAAAGCCATGAAAAATCGAAACAAGGACAGTACATAATTGCGCTAGTCTCTTAGTATTTAAACGAAAGTCAATTATCGCGCAAAGCGACATGCATTTACATCGAATTCGAATTCATATCTAATTCTATATCTACTGCTGAACGCATTAAAACGACCATCATTTTAAATCGAGAATATAAAAAACGGTTTTAAATCTATGTGTGCTTTTTTTTAAATATTTATCTAATTTTTATTATTTTAGGTATTTACATGAGATACCCCTCACCGTATGAGTCCGGTTCCTATTGAGATGACAAGTTTGTTTTTAGATTTTATTACAAGATAAATAATCTAAAGTGCCAATCAACTATATTGTTGTTGGGTTTTTATCAGGTAGCCTCTAAATGGCTACAAAATATTAATCCTAAGAAAATACAACCAATTCCAAAACTTGTGAGTAAGTTTACGCAAAAACCGCGATCCTTCAAAAAACGCAGAAATCATTCCTTCAGTATCTATTCCGTAATTAAAAATCGTTTTTTTTTTATATAAAATATGGATGGGACGTTTGTCTTCCATGACACCTGATGTTAAGTGAACATGAAGACTAAGTTGTTACTACTACTTTTCAAAAAAGTTCAATACGATGATACATGAACAAAAGAAAGTACATACCTATCTACAGTAGTAGCAACTTCACGAATCGTACATATATTAAGATATAACCATATTTAAAAAACCGAAAAGTATCAAAACTAGTTGCGTGCGCTATACCGAAACAACTGCAACTTCTGAAAAAGAGCTCCATTACAACCGTCGATAATTACGAATAAAAAATCAACACGTCATTAATGAAACTATTAAAAACTTCGAAAGCCAATAGCACCCAACTGAGGGCGAAACCTAAACAAATCGCACCAATGTCAGAATCTATACCAATGTCAGAATCCATATACCAATGTCAGAATTCGTACCAATGTCAGAATCCGTACCAGCAAAAGTTCATAAACAACCGCATAGCCGCTCTACCCGAGCGGCTCAACAATCACTGCGCATCTTCCGCCTCATTACTCACTTCCGGCTCAACCGCCACTTCCGGTTCCGGATCTCTCACTCTATTTCCTTCAATCTCAATCACCGGATCAGCCGTAGCTTCCGCTAAATTGGTAACTGACTTCGATTTGAAACACTGAAAATCTACGTGTCTGCTCTTCGCTTCTTCTTTTTCCCAAGACATGTGTATGAAAGGGCGTTGGACGTAGTTGTAAATGACTTCGGCGCGACCTCCAGGCCGTTTTCGCACCTTCTCCTTGTAAGTCGGGTAACCTTCGACGCCTAGACGGATCTTCTTGAGGCCTCGCTCTTTCATAACTTGTTTTGCTACGTCCCTGTAAAAAAATAATTTAACTTGAAGTAAACTTGTGTTATAGAGAGGAACTAAGAGGTATATTAAGTTATGGATTACTAAATTATTACCTTATTGATTAAGTTACTATTAGAAAACTCGTGAATGTGGTAGTTAAAATACTTATACATAATTATTTTATATAAGTCACGATGGGATTGTCATCGTCACTCTGTGTACAAAAATCCCTTAATTAAAAAATAAAGATAAAAAAAGATATACATTTTATATAGTTAGTACATTCACATCTAGTAACAAATAATTTCCAGAATACATCTCCTCTGGAGTGGTGTTATTTACAGGAGGTCTTAAATTAAGGGCGGTTGGCTATCCAGGCGATTCCTAAAGGAGTCCTTCCACAAAGCGGCGGTCACTCGGATTAGCCGCTTTTCACACCACGCTTATCCATGAGCGGCCTTTTGAGCGGCTTAAGATTGAAACAGAATTTCGCACAGCTTGATAGGCACTATCGAACCAATTAAATTCGTACCAAGCTGTAGCGGAATATCAGCGCTTTGCTCTCTGAGCAAAAATGACGCTGAGCTACGGCTCTTTGCACTGCTACAACGCACTCTTTTTGTTGTAATTGTACTTTATTTTTTATTTTATTTATCCTGTTAGATGTTAAATTTGTAATTAATTTTATTTTATTTCTTGCTGTAATATGTGTGTGTTTGTGGCATCAATAAATGAATTATCTATCTATCTAAACATGACCTATTTTGCTAATAACTCGTTTGAAACTGTCAAACTTGTAAGTTCTATCACGTATAATGCACTTGAGAAATTTTAGATAGGTACTGTACGAATTCTTTACACAGAAAATGTCGTGTGAAATGAAATTATAACAAGTTTGTCACCAAGGAAACCTATCTTCAAGCGAATTTCGACCTACTAGCATTTAGACGGTTTGCCAAAAACAATAGTGGGTCATAATTCAACTGGTTCGATAGTGCATCAAATTCTATCCTATTAATCTGACTTGACAGGAATTAACACCGATAAAGCCTCCGAATAACCTAGACAGTTAAAACAAATTTAGACGACCGGGTGGAGTAGTGGTGACATACATTGCCTTCTATGCCAGAGGTCCTGTGTTCGAATCCCGGCGGCGGCGGATATTTGTGTGATGAACCCAGATATTTGTCGTCAAGTCATGGATGTTGATATGTTTATTTAAGTTTATTCTAATAAAAAAATATGTTTTTATTCAATATGTATGCTTACATATTCCTTAAGTATATCAGTTATCTAGTATCCATAACACAAGTTCTTTAATAAATTTAATTATGCTAGATAATGTTGTGTGAGTGTCAGAAATATTTATATTATTTATTATTATTTATAAGCTAGTTTTCGCGCGTCGATTGCATAGCGCGGTCGTGTTGACAGCTCCGAATATTGGTTTAATAAAGTTTTGACAGCGTATAAACTATTTTTAACTCAATGGTAATACACTTAAAGCCTATAATCGTGTGAACTACTGTCTAAATATACATTCGAAAATGCTTCGATCACCAAACAAAGAATCAAACTCGGATCCCGATCCAAGGAGAGCCACGAACTCCGGAAACGTTACTTTTAGAAGTAAACGTAAGCATGAGGATGACATGCTCGCACTTTTTACGACCCTCAAAAATGAAATTCTCGAGTCTATTAATGTGTGGAAAAAGGACATTCAGCAGGATATGTGTTTGATTAAAACGAAACTTGATACGGAGATCGTAAAGGATATTGCAGAATTAAACAAAACATACCAACATATTAGCTCGGAAATTTGTAACATAAGGCAAGAATATCAAGACATAAAATCTTCCATTGAAACTTTAAAGCAGAAGTCCGAAGAAACTTCTCAACAATTTACTAACATACAAGCCTCAATGCAATTCCATAGTGACCTTTGTGATGATATGAGCAAGAAGTCGACGGACTTAGAAAAAAAATCGTCAAATTACGATAATTTAGACACCAAACTCAACGCCTTAGAATGCAGTCACAGACTTCTACTACTGGAATGCAACGCAAATAATCAACGTGATCGGATGTTGAACCTGGAAGTGGTCGGTATTCCTGAGAACCGTGATGAGAATCTGCATGACATTGTTACGTCTATCGCAAAATACGTGAATGTCGACCTATTGCCAGAAGAAATAGTTGAAATCAATCGCGTCACCCCTAGAATTAAATTGCCGGGTAGACCCAGGAATATCGTCATCAAACTGAAATCTCGCTTGCAGAAAGAAAACATCCTGGTTGGAGCACGTAAAAAAAAACTAACTTCAAAAGATTTGAACTTTCCAGGTACAGTTAAACCGATTTACGTGAACGAGCATCTCACTCAATTAAATAAAACATTACTCCACAAATCCAGAGAAGCGGCTAAACTTAAGCTTTATCAGTATGTTTGGTCAAAAAACGGAAGGATATTTGTGAGGAAAAACGAAACTTCACCAGCTTTACAAGTAAAGGAAGAATCGGATGTTTTGAAGATATTGTAAACTGGTTATCCTCATTTTTATTTTTATTTTTATTTTTATTTTCATCATTTCTCTTTCACATTTTACATAAATTATCTAGTAAATTAATTAAAACCCTTATTAGTTTGAATCTTATATTATATTATGCCGAGGTAGTTTACCATATCTATTTGTATAAAAATAACGCTTCAATTTTTAAATTCTTAAATTTTTTAATTATATGTATATAATGAGGCAAAGATAGTAATTTTTTATATGCATGTAAAGGTGGTCATTTATTTTCATTTAAAAATATATAAAGAAGATTTAAAGCATTTTAAGTCTACATCACGTTTTTATTCCGGTAAGAGACTATACGCACGATGGTACTCGACACAGATTTTTAATACGTTATTAAAATATTATAAGATATATATATGTATATTAAAACACTATTTGTGTACATTTAATACTTTTATTTTATCAATTTTTCGGCATATACATGTAAACTTCCTGATTTTTTATCAATTACATAACTTCATCACGCAAATTCTACATCTTTTAGGCATATCGAATTTAAACACAAATCTACAAAAACAATCACACATAAACCTTACAATTTTCGATAAGACCATAATTCTGCTATATATAAAGTACATCTTATTTGATCATACCAAAATTACCTTTTCACTTACAAGTTACAATTTACTTGGTCATTCTATAAATAATACCTTTACTTTGGGTACACCTATTATAGTAGAACTTTTTAAGTAATAATTTTTTATTGCATAACAACTAATAGCATAAACCTCTTTTCGCAGAATATCGTTGGGCATTAACTCATTTAGCATACATTGAAACCCATAATTCTGTAAGTCAGAATTATCTGTACGCATAATTTTGGTATCCATAATAATCACAATGTATAATCATCACATCGCAGAAAGTTCAAAACCAGATTCATCTTATGGCATATATTTCTTATCCATAACAATTTAAAAGTAGAACCATCATTTCGCATAATGCTTACAGCAAGAATCATCTTTTATACTTTTAGCCGGCTAAAACTAGGTGCAGCCGGCCACATGTGGTTAAACCTAGGGGTATCCATTTCGGGGTTGTGGTGGCCGATCACCTCGCTGCGCTCGGATGATCGTCGCCTCGCTACGCTCGGCTTTTTATATACACTCTTGAGTCGATGGTAACTATGGCAAAGCCAGGTTAAGGGGTCGTGGTTAAGGGGGTTGTGATTAGGCTACACCTAGGTTTAGCCACCGGTGTGCGGCTGCACCTAGTTCTAGCCGCTATGATGAAGGCTAAACCTAGTTCTAAGGGTGTTATTTAACTTTAGTTATTAGTTTATTAAATAAAAGTTGATTTAATGATAATTATTTGGTTTTTATATCCTTGCCCATGAGAGCATGTTCGTTTCTGGGTCACAAAACTAACCTAACCTAACCTACGCATTTTTAAAGAAGAAAGTAACCCAATCTATATTATTCTAATTGAAATTCTATGATCTTCATAGTATGCCTAGTCAAAGTATGCCAAATAATCTGTACTCTAAATGAACGTTATGCTAAATGATATTATACAAAATTTTAACTATGCCAAAGGTAAATATGCCAATAAAAATTCTACTATCTTAAATGTATGCCATTCTAAATTCGGTCATAAGCACATTATGCCTAAAAATATTTATGTCAAATATTTTTTATGCCTAATTAATGATCGACTAAAGAAGTTTCTGCGAAGTCAGTTATCCCAAATAGGTTTCGGAGTATCAAGTTTCTACCAAATAGACCGCACCCCTTTACTTTGATAGTCAAGCTTATAAACATCTATTGTGTAAACGGAATATTCCTAACATTCTCGAACAATATTTTGGCTGATAATAACTACCCCCAGACGAGTAATATAAACTATGTTATGACATTTTTGTATTCGAGGCCTTATGTTTATGCTGTTATGAACCATTACGTCCGGACAAATCTAAGAGTTTTGAATCTATTAATCGAATTAAGTTGTTTGAAGTGTCTTTTTATTTTTTACCAATGCTTGAGTATATTAATATGTAGGAGACTTCTGTTAAATATTTGTGGTTTTCTCTTTTTTAATGTTCGATAATGGATTAGTTATCAATTATCAGAATGTCCGTGGGCTTCGAACAAAGTGCCTGGAGCTTCGACAAAATATCCTGTGCAGTAATTACGACATTATAATGATTACAGAGACTTGGCTACACGGAGGAATTTTTGATGCGGAATTATGTGACGAAAGGTACGACGTATTTCGATTAGACCGTGATTTAGCCTCTTCAAGTAAAACTATCGGAGGGGGTGTCATGATTCTGACACGACGGACGCTCGGCGCCTCGCGCATCGAAATACGGCCCCACGATGGCGATAGCGCCGCCGCTAGCGCGGGCGGCGCCGAGCTGCTATGGGTGTCGGTGCCTGGGCGTGCTCGCGACTCGAGCTCTGATCTGATGTTATGTGTTGTTTATGTTCCTCCGGACCCACGTAAAATGTTGTCCAGTATTAGTAATGTAACATGTTATTTAAAATACGTATATGACTTATATCCTAATTCGTATTATTTGTTGATGGGTGATTTTAATTTGCCTAGTGTATCTTGGGATAGCGGTGAGCCTGTATTTTTAAAAAAAGGTTCCCTAGAGCAGCAAAATGCTGGTATTAAACTGTTAGATGAACTTAGCTTCATGGGCTTAACCCAATATAATTTCTTTAAAAACTATGCCAACAATACATTGGACCTTGCCTTCTCAAATATCACGTTAGCTTTACGACGGTGCCCATCACCACTTCTTCCAGAGGATCGCGCACATCCATCAATAATTATAGAGATGTGCGAGTTAAATTTACAGCCTTTAATTGAGCAATCCTCAACTAGGCGGAATTTTTTTAAGGGTAATTACATTATGATCAACGACTGTTTGTCTAAGCATGATTGGTACACACTCTTCAGAGATAAGACGGTCGATGAATCGGTAGATGTCCTTTACAATATTTTAAATACCTTGATAGATGCGCATATTCCTTTATATAAAAAACAATCTAATCGTTCATATCCTAAATGGTTTACACCTGCACTGATAAACATTATTAAAGAAAAAAGCAAGGTTCATCGTCGTTGGAAGAAGTATAGAAACCCTCTAGACTATGAGGAATTTTCTCTTTTGCGAGCAAGGGTGCGCAACGTTCAGAAACGTTGCTTTAATAACTTTACTTCAAAATGTGAAGATAATATTAAGAAAGACCCCAAAATGTTCTGGAGCTATGTCAAAGCGCTAAAGGGTAAATCTGCCTTTCCCAGGTCTTTAACTCTAGGCAACGTAACACTCTCTGAGGGCAAGGACATATGTGATGGTTTCAATTCGTTTTTCAAGAATGCTTTCGGTACACCATCTGAACATGACAGAGTTAATCTGTCAGACGATATTACACTGTGTTCCGATTACATCTCGTTAATACAAACCACTCCAGATACTGTTAAGAATTTACTTAAAAACATAAATCACAAAAAAGGAGTAGGGGACGATGGTATCCCTCCAATTTTTTGGTCTACATGCTGTGAAACGTTAGCGGTGCCCATCACTATAATTTTTAATAATTCTTTAAGACAAGGTATCTTTCCTCATAGATGGAAAAGCGCATATATTATTCCCATATATAAGAAGGGCTTGAGGACGGAGATTGAGAATTATAGGGGTGTTTCAATGCTCAATACAGTAGCTAAGGTTTTCGAGCTTGTCGTGTACAGCGAAATTTATCCTCTCATCGCTAGGTCACTTCCCGAGAAACAACATGGTTTTTTGAAAGCGCGTTCCACCATAACTAACTTGGCATGTTTCTCCAGTTACGTACTGGCTAGTATGGCTCGAGGCGGGCAGGTTGACGTGGTCTACACCGATTTTGAGAAAGCATTCGATCGTGTGGATCACGTCATCCTTTTACGCAAGTTGCAAAAACTAGGAATCCATGGAGACTTGCTTCGGTGGATGCAGTCATACCTATCGAACCGTTCCCAAGCAGTAGTTTTGGGTGGATACAGGTCCGACTTTATCAAGGTACAAACTGGGGTGCCCCAAGGGTCACATTTGGGCCCCTTGTTATATAACGCTTATCTGTATGATATAGGAACCTGTTTCTCAAACTCAAACTATCTCATGTACGCAGATGATAAAAAGATCTTCTGTAAAGTAAGTTCGATGCAGGACTGCCAATTTTTACAGAGAGATCTTGACTGCCTCTTCGGTTATTACAATGAAAATAATATCACCGTGAACATCCGTAAATGTGTGACTGTAAGTTTCACGCGTAAGTCCCAACCCATTGCTTACAACTATTGTTTTAATGGAGTTCCTATTACAAGAACTGAAACTATTCGTGACCTGGGAGTGCACTTTGATCGAAAAATGATGCTATCTGATCACATAGACCATGTCGCGAAAAAAGCTTTTCAAAATCTCGGGTTTGTCTTACGTACATGCAAAGCTTTTAACAGTTTGGACGCAATAAAGGTCGTATATTATGCATATGTGAGAAGTATTCTGGAGTATGCTAGCCCTATATGGAATCCTCAGTATATTATCTATAAGGACCGCTTAGAAAGAATACAAAGAAAATTCATCAAACATCTTAATTATCGCAGGCGCATTCAACCGGCCTCTTACTTGGATGCTTGCAGGAAGCATGGATTACTGACACTGGATGAAAGACGCACGATTATGGACATGTCTTTACTATTCGACTTGGTTAATAGCCACATTGACTGCCCTGATTTGGTTTCCAAGATTTTTTACCGTACACCGAACTACCGCACTCGACACACATCACTATTACAAGAGCAAACACATACAACAAACTACTCTAAAAACACAGTTATCTCTCGCATAACTAACACATATAATACAAAATTTAACCACGTAGACTTATTTTCAGGCAGCAAAAATAGATTTAAATCTGAATTACTAAAGGTTTTAGTTCAAAAATAGAACTTAAACATTATATGTATATATTAATGTAGCATACCACTATATATATAATTAGATTATAATAAATTATAAAGATGAAAACAACATTATATTAATTGTACTTACTTTATCTAAATAACTACCTACTATCCTTATACCTCAGGCATTTACTTATCTATAATATTTTAATGACATCTATTTTATACTAATATCTATACTTATGAAGCGTATCAATAATAAAAAGTTGCTTATTTTACTAAAATATCATAAATGACTACCTTATTTTTCATTATTTTTCTTAGTTACACCCTAACTCATCTTTTTTAATTCTAATGTTCGGCGGTCAACATTTTGTATCCACTTACTTATAATTGTTTGAAAGGAAAACCTGTTATTAGCTTTAATTTAAGTAAACTGCTTTATGTAAATTATTATTTGTAAACGCTGTTGGTTTCGTAATAAATAAATAAATAAATAAATTAAAACTCACCGATTCTCAATATACTTGAAGAATCTATACAGCGGGGTAGAAAGCAGCACTTGTGTGTATTCGTCTCCCATTTGAGGCGGATACTGTTCATCCCACTCCACCGAATCATCGTCCAAGAGCACCACGATGTGACATTCTCTGTCACCTCGACGAGCCGATTCCACCATCAAAGGAACTATAAGACGTTCGAGAAATGACTCGAATTGCCGACGAGCTCCTTCGTTGGATAGCTCGTGTAAGAGGCCGCGAAGGTTCTGAAAAATAGAAAAAAAAAAAAATAAGTAAAGCCCTTAGATATATTTTCTTGACAAATAATAATAAAATAAGTTTAAAAACTAAAACCCGACTACTAAACCAAGTTCCATCTTAATAATACCTCCAAATTTGTCAAACGTGACATCAGATGGTTTCAGTCTCTGGTGTTCTGCCTACCCCATTAGGGATACAGGCGTGAAGTTATGTATGTATGTAAAAGAGTTTCAAAACAGTTTTTTTTTTTAATTAATTTATTAAAACTATTTTCTTTCGTTCCTTACAGGAATCGATCCCACGACCTCACGATTGGTGCAGTGCAGTGGCGTCTAGAGCTAGACCACTGCACCACGTGGTGCAGTGGTCTAGCTCTAGTGGATAAGCTTTTCGTAAAAACCGACTTATAACGCGTGATTTTTTAAAAGATATTTTTTTTTAATCGAATAAAACACTCAAATGTACATGAGTCGTTAAATTTCAAACGTGGCCTTCTCCAAGATAAGTATTTTTTCAGAAAACGATTAAATGTATTTCACAAAGATTTTGAAAGACAACTTTATATGTTTTGATTTTAAATACTTACAATGTTATTATGTTAAATTCGTAGTGAAATGAAGTGCACAGTGTCAAACTAAATAGTTTATTAGAATTTTTGAAATAAATTTTGGATATGGCTCTATTTGATTTGCACCTACAGGAGGTGGCTACTTATGAATTAGCTCGTGGTGGAGATGGCTGAATTTGATTTGACTTCGACCAGCCGCTATGCAAAAAATGGCGTTCAAAATGGCGCCTAAAATATGTAACTGCGTTGTCATTGGTCGAAATGGAAATGGAGTCTTATGATTTGATATTATGGAAGGAGATAGACGAATTTGAAAAAAAATATGAATTACATCTCTCGTTTAGATAGGATATGGACTTTTTTGATTTAACATACATACTTATTTTGTGTCCTATGAACTTTTTTCTAAGCGCAAAACCTCAAAATTGACGGAAAGTGGAGATAGCCACGTTTGAAATTCAACGACTCACATCATATGTTAATTTTTTATTGGAATCGATGAATTGGCCTTTGCCATTTACGTTTCAAAGATAACTTCATGTAAATATTGTCCGCGGCCCGTTTCAAATGGTCCATATGGTAGGTGAAATTTTGCGTCACTTTTTCTAGCATTTCGGCCTTTATTCCACGAAATACGCGTGTTATATTATCCTGTAATACTACGGCCACACTACCTTACCGTCTACCGGGCTGTTACCGCAATAATTATGGCATTAAATTACCGTTTAAATTACTGCATGAACTGGTGTGGTTATACTACGGCCACACTACCTTACCGTCTACCGGCAATAATTATGGCATTAAATTACCGTGATATGTCAATAAATTTGGCGGAAAATATCACTTTTTCAAGATGGAGGTCGAAGCTGCTGCGGTGTTGTGTTTTATGAGTGCCAATTATTTTTACATGAATCTTTTAAATTTCACAACAAAGCTAAAAGAAGACAAAAAAGGGTATCCCAAAGAGACTGTTCGGATTGGAACAATTCTAAAAACTCGAGCGCTTTTTCATTTGACCACTCCATGTCGGTCGATACGTGCGTCGCCGGTGAGCTCATATTGCACACTGGACAAACGGTAGTGTGGCCGCAAACGTAATTATTACTGCGGTAATCTTCTTTGATGTGCGAAAAAAGACCGCCGCCGGAGCTATTGCCTACCGCCATTTGCCATATTGATTGGCATTGTAAAATTATGGCCGTAAATCGTGGTTACACCTAGGTGTTGTTTAAGTTATGGCAATAATTAATGGCATATCACGGTAGTGTAGCCTAAGCATTAGGCTTCAATAGTTCTGGGCTTGTCGGTTAAATAACCAACCATATCACACTGCAGATCTGTTCTGGAAATATTTTAAACAGAGCCAGTTTCCTCCTAAATGTGATGAAAGTCTTCGACATAGTGGATGTAAATAAATAAATAAATTTCTATTGTGAAGCTTAATTTAAATCCAAGATTTTTATTACAAAAACAAATCTGGATTTTGATTGTCATGGCAAGGATCATACATTTATTCAAGTGTTTCAAAACATGGATCCACTTCATCGGCACTTATTATCGGCTGCGATTCATCATCATCATCACAACTCCGTGTAATGATCCCACTGCAGGGCTATGAGTCTCTCTTCTGGGTGACGAGGAGGTATAGGCCGTAATCCACCAAGCTGGTGGATGTCAGAATTCTCAGGGTGCCGAAATGGCTTCTGACAAACTCTAACGACTACTTTATACAAATATACAGCATCCAGGACTAGAGTTGCCAACCGTACAGTTTTTAACAGTATTATACTGTTTTTCACTACATTACACTGTTTACTTTTAAACAAAAATAAAGTATACAAAATACTGTTTTCAGCATGAAAAGCTTAACACTTTATATGCTAGACTTTGCCTAATTAATCATTTTTGTAAGAAGTTCTTAAAATATGTGTTTAAAACATTACATATAAACACTGTTTATTGTTCCAAAATACTGTTTGATATTCTTTTGAGATTCAAATATACTTTTATTCTAGAAAGAAAAGTTGGCCACCCTACCCGGGACCGACGGCTTAGCGTGCCCTTCGAAGCATGTCGTTGTGAGAAATAAATGATCGGCTGTCACCCAACCTGTTACCGACCTCGCCGAACGTCGCTTAACCTGCGATATCGTATGATACGCACAGTAACCACGGCGCCACAACGACCACGACCATACATATGTACATATGTTTAATTGTACTGAATCAAGTAAAAACCTACCGAAAAAGGCAGATGCTTTTTAATACTCTCCCACCACTATCCACTAGTAATATAGGGTATAATTCATCAATAAAATTCCACAGGATCAGAAATTAAATCTTGAAATGAAAAATTTTTATTCATCATAAGACCATCGAATGGCCGCTTAATGACGTCACAATTTTGTACTTCGGCTTTAACAAGGTGTTGATAGTTATTGAATAATATTGAATAAAATGGAGGTTTTATTTATATTTAACAATAAACTCGAGAATGGACAAAAGTGAAGGAATGATATATTACTTGATTATAAGTCCTGAGTATTATACATTAGCGGATTACAAGAGACAAAAAAAGCCGGCGGAAAAAAACTCTTGGCACTCTTTTTCAGTCAAATCACTTTCAAAATACAGACCTGACACTTGACAGTGGTAGCATCAAATGGAAGCAGAAGATAATCGCACGCCTCACGCAACTCTTGTACAGATACTGTTGGAGGACATCTGAAAAATATTGATTAAGTAAAGTAAGTTTGACGACCGATCTGAAAAATATTGAATAAGTAAAGTAAGTTTGACGACCGGCTGGTGAAGCGGTAGCATACATTGCCTTCTATGCCAGAGGTCCTGGGTTCAAATCCCGGCGACGGCGGATATTTGTGTGATGAACACAGATATTAGTCGTCAAGTCATGGATGTTTATATGTTTATTTAAGTTTATTCTAATAAAAATATGTATTTATTCAATAGTATGTTCATATATTTCTTAAGTATATCAGTTATCTAGTATCCATAACACAAGTTCTTTAAGAAACTTAATTTGGGCTAGATAATGTTGTGTGTCAGAATTTTTATTTTTATTTTTTTATTAAAGTTTTTTTTTTTATTAAAGTAAAGGGAAGTCGTCGTGGCGCCGTGGTTACTGTGTGTATCTTACGATATCACAGGTTAAGCAACGTTCGGCGCGGTCGGTACTTGGTTGGGTGACCGCCGACCGTTTGTTTCTCACGGCGACTTCGGTGCTTCAGAGGGCACGTTAAGCTGTCGGTCCCGGGTGCTGTATACTTGTATACAGTAGTCGTTAGGGTTTGTCAGAAGCCATATCGGCACCCTGAAAATTCTGACATCCACCACCCAGCACTGGGCCAGCTCGGTGGATTATGGCCTAAACCTCCTCGTCACCCAGAGGAGAGACTCATGCCTTGCAGTGGGCCCATTTGACACGGACACGGAGTTGTGATGATGATGATTAAATTAATTATTTTAGACAAAGGACGAAGCATAACTTTGTATGAGAGCTGGTACCCGCATCAATAGACATGTGTGATATATCGTTGAAAAGGGTGGATCTTCTAGAATAAGAATTGGTATGGCGCTTGTCTTGATTCTGAGTCCAAGCTAATAACCAACCAAAAAAATTAATCAAAATCTCGGAAGACAAAATAAAAAAAAAACACTTTAATTCAGGTTTGTGGTGAGAGTGCTGTCAACCTACATGAGAGAAGATTTTTTGCCGCGGGGTGTCGTATTTCGTCGCTTCAGAGGACGCATACTCGACACAAAGACGCAGCGCCCCACGTCGTAGCCTACGAGTCACTTAGTGCCAAGTGTAGGTTTAAGTATTTTTATATATTCTAGTATAAGGTATATAATCTGTTTATCTTTTATGTATGTTAGACTGTAAGGTATTTATTCTATGGGCCTCTGTTTTCAAATGTTAAGATCTCTTTGTAAATATTGCCTGAAATAAATGAATTTATTATTTATCATCAATCATCAATATATATAAAACTGTTCCGTTACTGACTGAGTGACTGAGGTACAGCCTGCAACAGAATAATGTATACCACCAACTGACGTCGCACGCACACGCGCGTTCATCCATACTCACTCACACCACGAAAGTCACCCAATCCAAGCATAATAAGTGGACGTGCTTACGCACACACGCACACTGTGAAAATACTTTACTTTTGCTGATTCATTAATTTGTTAAACTCGTTCTTAGCTACTCTCAAGTCTCACATGACGAGCTATATGGATGAATAGCAGGCAGACAAGATAATATGATGCTAATTTCACACCTTCAAGTTATAGCGTCCATGGCCTAGCGGTTTAAGTGTCTAGGAATGAGATCTGGACAGGTCAGGTTTCGAATCCCACAAAAATCTGTGATTTCATATTCATTTTTAGAGATTGAAAGAAGAAATATATTACAACTTTTTTGATGTTTTTTATTAAGTTTGAATTTGAAGTAGGTGGCTATTATTAGCGTAACTATTCGAAATAACAACGATGCCTCATTTCTTAAGACAAAATAAGTGGAAGACCCCGATTATCTTTTATTGTGTTGCTAGATTTATTTTTAGCTTGTCATATCTTTAGAAAAAAAAAGTTAAATCTACCCTCTATTATTTAATATTGTGTAGTCGTGTTTCTAGATGGTTTGCATTCGTCGTTACTTGTTACTACTATCAGATTGTTGTGCCCAAATGAAATTAAAAATGAATTATTATTTAACATTGCTGCAGAGAGCTGAAATCATTGTTTCATTCAATCAATACTTTTCTATCAGGGGAATTGCACGTCGATTGATGATATTTGTAAGTTTTAAGTTAATTATTATTCTGACTTAATCCTTGTATTAGACGTGATCGTTATTTCTATGTTGATAATTTTATTTTCAGAGAAAAACAGTGCAACTATCTGTTCGTCGTTAAGAGGAACCGGGGGATATATCCATTTTTACCCACTCGTTCGACGGCCACCACATATGATGTGAGTTTGCAAACTGTGTGACGACATTTGAAAGCAAGCAACATATATTGTTACAGGTAAATAAAGAAGTATATAATCCGACGTTAGATATACAATATATTATAACTTAAAATGAATTAACTTTCTTATGCATGCAATATAATTTGTTTAAACTTCAAGAGAACTTAAGTTTATTTATTCATTTACAGGCTAGCAAAAGAGATATTGATGAACGAAAGCAATATTTGGAATTTGATTCGTCTAGCAATGTAGTTATTTTTACGGATAAATGACATTCAAGTCGGACAAAGATGGCCGTAAAATATTATGGAGGAGAAAATGCCAACGTTATGATGCTCGAAACACCCTACCTGTTAGTTTAAGCGGCCGCATTAAACGCCATCGAGAATTTGTGGGGTCAAATGATTTTTAATTGGGATTCATCACAAGTGAGGTCCAGAGCCAAATTAGAAGGGCGGGTTATTTCGACTTGGGAGATGATGAGAGGATCTGCCTTGTGCTGGAATTTAGTTGACAGTATGAGATCTCGGTTGCAGCAGGTCATAGACTCCGACGGCGCTCAAATTAGCTATTAATAAAATAGTGAGGTAATAGTTGTCTTTTAAAAAGTAGATAATCCAGAGTGAATGATGTTATTGTTGATTAGCTTAGAAATAAGCTTAGCTTAGCTTATTTATAGTTTCTGGCTAATAACATGTTGATTCATATTTACAATGGAATTATTACTTCAATTATATAATAAGTTCATACGCCAAGTGACAGAAAAATTAAAGTGATAACTGTCATTCAAATCTTTCAAATAACAACTATTACCTAAACTATCATTGTTTTTAAAATTAATCGTTTAATAAATTTGTGAAATAAAAATTCCTAGTCAGACGCAACATATTGTGAAATGCAAAAAATAAATAATTATCTGGAAAAGATTGTGTTGTTTTAATTAGTAGTTTTTACCTGCACCTAATTTTTCGATTGCTTGCACTATATTTAATTTATTGATTAATTAGAATATAAATATAATTAGAATATAGAATATAAAAATTATATTTATATCATTTTAAATTATTATAAATTATTTAAATATTTCTTAATTTAAATGAATATATATTAAGGTTTATTGATGAATATATCTTCATTAAATTTGAACAAAAAAAAAGATATTGAAGATATATCTTTAAACATTATTAATTTAACAATCAATCAATAATTTAACAATAAAAAAGACATAGCGACGGAGAAAAAAAATGCAGACCTTTCAGAGTTCTATAATATAAAACAATAATCTGCACATTATACGGCTGACATAGGCTCGTCGAAGTACTGAAACTAAAGATCTATACATCCGTGTAGTTATATTATTTCTTGTTGTGACACGATGTAGTTGGTTAGCTTAGTTAGAATTGATCTTTAGTTGTGTGCGTACGACTGGTGGTCAACGTTATTCTGAGTCTTCCGCACACATACAACGCGAATGCATATTGTATGTGTGCGTGCGTCTGGGGTGGTATACATTATTCTGTTGCAGAGTGTACTGAGTGACTGACAGACAACGTACAGCCGTAACTACTGGGCGTAGAGAGCTGAAATTTGGAACATACATTCTTTAGTGGATGTAGGGGTGCACTAAGGAAGGAATTCCCGAAATTCCCACGGGAACGGGAAATATAGGACTTTTTAGTTTGTATGAAAAATCTTATTCCTTGAGTGCACCGATGTGAAACTTGGTGTAAAGGTTTTTCAATGTGTGTCTGGTTGTGTTATGAAAGGAATTCCCGAAATTCCCACGGGAACGGGAAATATATGATGTTTTAGTTTGTATGAAAAAATCCCATCCCTTGAGTGCACGGATGTGATACTTGATATAAAGGTTCCTCAATAAGTGTCTGTTTGTATTATGGAAGGAATTCCCGAAATTCCGACGGGAAGGGGTTGGACTTTTCAGTTTGTATGAAAAATCTTATCCCTTGAGTGTACGGATGTGATACTTGGCATGAAGGTTCTTCAAAGAGTGACTGGTTGTGCTACAAAAAAAATTCCCAAAATTCCCACAGGCACGGGAAATATATGATTTTTAGTTTGTATGAAAAAAACTTATTCCTTGACGCATGGGTGTGATACTTGGTATAAAGGTTCTTTCAGTGGGTGTCTGGTTGTATAGTTTCTGAAATTTCCACGAGAAGGGTAGTTAAGCGCATACGAAGTTGCGGGATAAAGCTAGTTTATTATAAAAATAGTACCCATTAAGAAATTATTATAGTACCTTATGAGACCACAACGGTAGTACTCCAACACAGCTCTGAACACAGTCGCAGATATTCCTTCCGCAACCTCATACTCCCCACGCTCGTTTGGATGTGTGAACTCCAGGCCTGGGTAGAACAAATCATATTATGATGATTAATAAGAGTTGTATTTATAAAGTGCTTTCAATGTTAAAATCAAACTTAGGGGATATTTTCATACATCTAGCAGAGCTTAACAGCGGTCTGAGAGTTGAGAGTATTTAAATTAATACAGGCCTAAACCTCAGCTTATGGTAATAGAATAGAATAAGTGACACCATTTGGCGATAGGATAACACTGTATGCCTCAGATACCAGTGGTCGCGGGTCTTTTTTTAAATCCTCCAGGCAATCACACCAACTACAGGGCCCCAAAGTAAGCATAGCTTGTGTTACGGGATAACACGTCGCGAACTAGGGGGGAACCTAGATTATAAATAGATAAACACGCCAGCGGTTGCGGGAATCGAAACCGCAACCACTGGCGTCTGAGGCAGACAGGTTTACCCCATCGCCAAAGTGGTCGTCATTCCCGCACGGAACAAGAAATGAAAAATGTTCCAGGTCTGGGCGTTTATCTATATATGTATCTGTATTCTAGGTTCCCCCCTGGTTCGCTACATGGAATCCCATATCACAAGCTTTGCTTAGTTTGAGGTCATGCAGTTGGTGTGATGGACTGGGGATTTTATTTATATTTAACAATAAACTTGAGAATGGACAAAACTGGAGGAAATATATATTACTTGATTGTTAGTCCGGATAGGTATTATACATTAGCGGATTGCAACTAGCAGAATAAATTGAATTAAAATTGATGAAACTGGGCGCAAATGAAAAACATAGAATGTAACAGCTGCTTCTCTTCCCGGACGTACTGTAAAAGCCAGTTAAGGAATGGAAGTTTTATTGGCATTTTTGCGGGGGATCGGCTGACCCCCTGTCACTGCAATAGTCTCTCTCCATCATTATCCAAATATGTCACACGTTTGACATACATCAGATGGTTTTATAGCCTTTGGTGTTCTGCCTATCCCATTAGTTTAAACTTATTTTCAATTTTCAATTTACAAAAATATTCAAAAAATTAAAAAGAACACAGTTTTCAAAAGAAACTATAATGCATATTATACATGTAGATTTAAGAATTATTATGATTAAAATCATATAAAAGAGCTTGTAACCTTAACATTACAACTAGCCGAATAAATTGAATGAAAACTGATGAAACTGGGCGCAAATGAATCGATGATAACCTAAACATTAATCCATATTTGTATATTATACTGTGATAATTTTTCGTGATCTTCATGCTAAAAGATTTTTGCTTTCTCTTTTATATGTTTTCTCTTATCTTATTCTCTTTAGTGTGAATTAAGAGTACTAATACACCTTTCAAAGTGAGCATCCATTGCTCATTTCGTTATGGTATTTAAGACAAAGACATTCTAAACTCTACTATCTATATCAAGACATATTTATTTATTTTTACATACCATAGAAAAAAAATAGAATTTAAAAGGATGTTTTACAATTGTTACACAATTGGCAGTGTTGTCGCCACCAGGCAATTTCTTCCAGACCACCATGACATACATATTAATGTGAGTATACATTATGTAACCTATGCAGGATAATGTTAAAGTAAGTGAAGTTTGTAGAATATTTCATAGTTCTGTTAAAAGCTATCATTTTTTTCAGTTTAGTACACAAACTTAAAAATATAACAAGTAAAAGATGAAATAATCCAAGAAGAATGTAAGGAAATAATGATAAGGTGCTAAAGAACAAACACATGCAAAGATGATTCAAACTTGCTTATTTGATGAATGAATCATGCTTTGAGTAATAATTATATTTTCAGAAGTAAATGATAATAGTAACATATGGATGATTTGATAGTCCTTAATCAAAAGAAAAGCTGTCTTTACAGGAAAATATAGGTTAATGAAAAAAGTACTCACCGGAACTGAACATCCTACCTAACATAGTGTTAGGGTGTGCAGTGAATTGTGCAGGATCAACAACAAATCTTGTACTGTCCACGACTAGTGTGATCCTATCTTCATTCAAATGATTCGGGAGCTTTGGACCATTTTTAGGCGCATCCTGAACTGCAGAGGTTGATGCAACCGAATTATTTGGGCTTTGATTCTTGGGAGGCATATTTGCAGGAATCCTTACTCGCATTGGTGGCTGATTACGTTTAGATAGCCTTTTCCGTCTCTCTTCGGTGTCTCTTCTATATTCTTCCGTGTCACTACTGCTATCAGGGTAGAAAAACGGCCTGCGCTGGTCGGTCATGGCCTCACGGCCCTTGGCTTGAGTATCAGACATGGAAGATTGCTCGTGACTACGAGCACTTACATCACGTTATATCAAACCTCGATCTTTTTATCGATAACTGCTAAAACTAGGTTTCGTGGTAAAAAAATCACTGCTTTGTGGCAAAACAAGAGAGAAACGAAAGGAATGAGCAAGTCAGTCAAACTCAATGGTTGAGAGATGATTGACAGTCCAGCTAATGACGTTGACATCATTTGTTGTGATGTATGTGTTCGAAACACTTCTTTTTGTTTTTTGTTCGCATTTAATAAAAATTAAAAATATATTAAAAACGAAGATTTACTCGCTATCTTAATATTGTTAGAATAAATAAAATGAAAAGCTCAAGGGCAATAAATAATACAGAATCCAAATGTTAGACCGTGGCAATCCACTTTTTAATTTTTTCGATTGTCAACTATATGTCAACTAAAATCATGAATGAATCGTTCGGTTGTTGACCTTTCTATGTCAAGTTGAAAAATGCGGAAATTGGGGTTTTAAGCCAAACTATTACATTTCACACAATTGAAACAAAGTAGTTGTAGTCAGTAAGGAATAAATTATTTTTTAAACTTCGCACGTTAATTGCTGCGATGATATGAAAAGTGTAACTAATACAAGTGTTCAATCGCCTCTTAAAACTACCATACTCAACCGTCGTCATAAAGGGCGTTTTTAGGATATTCTAGTCAAATTACTAATAAACATGGATAATAAAGAAGAATATCATGATCCAGATTATCAAGGGACTTCTACAAGTGTTAAGAGTGAACCTCAGAATGTGTCTGACGAGGGAAAAATAGAAAAAATCAGGAATATTATTAAACGTGAATTTTCAAATGAATTAGAAGTAAGAGAAAATGAAATTATGCTTATTGAACAACGGTAAGTGGTTTAGTTATTATTAAAGAATATGTTTCTAAGATTCTGTGCACAATTTCCATGTTAAGGTCATTTTATAGTCACATGTTTGTGAGACTGTTTACAATAACAAATTAGTATTGATTCCGTGTTTTCTAATGTTTTGCAAAATATAACATGCCACTGTTACCTTTAATAGCTATGGTTTGATTATTCGGTGCTTTAGTATTATTCTGAGTACTATAAAGTCTATCAAAAACCATAAAATATATTGACCTTGAACTTACAGGAATTATGAATATAGGTTAGGTCAGTCAGTATTCAACATTACAGCTGATATGTATTGAACTAATACTGAGATTATAATTACTTATACAGTTTTTACACTAATTTACTTTGTTAGTATAATCATTTTGATTATTTATACTCCAGGTTTCCATCATTAAAAAATAACATGTCTTTGATATACCTACTCATAGAGCAAAAAATATGTCTTACTAGTTAAAAATATTGAGTACAATGAGTATGTTTATTTCTTTAACTGTCTTAAGAAATATCTTAACTTCACTTAGAAATATCTTAATTTTTAAATATTTACTAGTTATTTATCTCTTTTTTTTCTTAAATTGTCTACTCTTTTATTTAACTTGCTCATGTATATTTATAATATGGTTAATCATAATGAAATGCTACTTATATGTGCAGGGCTCCTGATTTTGATATTCAATTACCATAATATGATAATTTATTTAAATTTCATGCCAAAAAGATGTGATACTATGTTGTTTTTTCATTGCTTTTGAACATAAATAAAAGATTAAATTCCAAGTAACTCACATAATCTGACTCAGTTCTAAAATTTGTTCTCAATTGTGTCTACCCTTTTCAAGTAAGTCAACAAATATTGTTAAGTGACTTGGAGAAGCATGTGGGAGGCCTACATCCAGCAGTGGACAACACCAGACTGATGATAATTATAGTACAAGTCTTACAAGCAGGCTTTGCTCTGTACAGCCTTTTGCTCTATTCCTAAGTAGCTCTTGTGGAGAAATAATATTTTTAATGTGAATTATACATGTTGACTGGTGGATCACTTTTGAAATTCAAAGATGTGATAGTTTGAAATTAAAGATGTGACATAAAGAAAAAAAATATAATAAAAAATAAATATTAATTATTTACCGAGTAAACTTAACTGAAAGTTAAAGAATTGATTACGCAATGCATGGTTACGCTAGCGTTGGCAGCGCTCCGCGTGCCAGTCCACATGCCGCGATTGACTCAGTTGTATGTAAAGTAAATAGTAACATAGCAGTATTTATTTATGGGGAATTCTAGTAAAAGTAAGTACCTACTTTTATTACATAATTATGATCAGAATTGAACACAGAGTGCTCTCCTTCAGTATCTAAAATTTGTCACCAGTCACCCTGTATATTTTACTTCAGTTGCCTTATTGAGTGAAAACACCGTTTCATATGACATTAAGTAATGTTTTATTCGAATAATAACACATTCTTTCTGTTTTAATCAGATTTTATAAGAAAAGAAGAAAAATGTTGTTAAACCCACTATAAAAAAAATTTTTGGGTTGCCATTTGAATACAGATATTTTGACAAAATGATTCATTAACTTGGGTGATATATAGTTCTTTTATAACTAGGTATAATAAGATAGATAAATATACCAAGCAGACGTGAATATATAATCAGTCCCAGTCAAGATCAACTTTATTTTGTATTTTTATCTATAAAAATAAAGCTTTTACACTATGTATAAGTATAATAATGTTATAAAGGAAGAAAATTAAGGATTTATGTTCAACAAGCTTACTTAATAAATATACTTTTTTAATTGAATCCAATCCAGTTTGTGGATGTAACAATAACTATAGTTAGTTACACCTTAATACAGTATACTTTACTCTTCAATTGTATAATTTTCTAACCCTATCTCTGATTACTTAAAGACCATACAGTAAAAAGTTTATGATATACCTACAGTCTCTTATTTTCATATAATTGCTTATAAAGTTTATTTACATGAGTGATAAGGCCGCCTAAATTGTCTAATTGAAACTGTCTAAATCCAGTTTTCTATGTACAATATTTTAATATGCTTGTATCTTTTTGATTCTGGCAATAAAGTGTATTTGTATTGTATTGTATTAAGGAATTCACACCCTCTGGTCTAATAACTCTCTAAAGAAATTGAATCTTACTAATATCATAACGCACCTTCGGTAAGACAAGGGCATAACTTCCAAATTTTGTGAAAATGAGTTAAATATGCCAAAAGGTATAATAGTAGTACCATCGCTGGACAGACAAAGACACCCATTAATTTATTACATTTACTCTAGATAACGTAAATGCCCTTGTCGAATTATTAGTTGCGCCCGTGGAACTCGACTGATTTAATAGTCTTCTGGAGTGCCAAAGTCATTAAGGTAAATACGCGTCTTATTTTTTTCATTCCTGGAAGGACAAAGCCTCTTTTAGTATACTTATGCCCTTAATTTTAAATATGTATGGAGAGAAAGATTCAAAATAATTTAAATAAAATAAATATAAAGTTTTTAAACTACTCAGATGACATAATTCTATTTCTTAATAATCATTGCATGTTACTGTAGAAGTCAAATGAGTGAAAATTAATATATACAGTGAGAAATTTGACATTGATTGCAAAAAATAACTTAAAATGACTCTCCTGTAAAATTATGAAAAGTGCAATTGTGCCCTTGTCTTACCGAAGGTGCGAAAATCCAGATAAAAGTTTGGATGGATGTATTGATGTTTGTTCCTAAATCAAGGCAGAAGGTCCAACGGATTTGGATGAAATTTGGCATATTGATAGTGTACAGTCTGGAATAGCACACAGGCCTTTTATCTATCTATCTGGTTATTCCCGCGGGAATTGAAATTGCGCGGGTAAAACCGCGCGAAATAACTAGTAGAGCTATATATAGAACTTATCCTGATCCACTTATGCCAATGAGAGTTCTCACAATTCTTAACCAATCATACTTCAAGTGATATCCTGTTCACAATTGCAGCAATAATGGCACTGACCACTCATTCAATCCATTAAGAAATGTTTTAAACTATCTGTTGCCTGCGACTTCGTCCGCGTTTATATCGGCTATTGCAGTTGGATTAATCAGATAACTATATCCTCCTTGAAGTTCGAGCTTACTCTATTCTAAAATCGTTAAAATCGATTCAGTAGTTGAGCTCTGAAAGAGTTAAGTACTGATAGATAGAGTTACTTCAAAAACTGTTATAAAATTACTGTGCTCCGCAGTTGTACTTGCAGGTAGTCTGACTCAGACAGTACCCTTTAAACAAATTTGGTGATTCAAATAAATATTATTTCTAAGTGAAATATTAAAACTTGAGGGTAGGCCACCCAGAGTTCGGAAGGTATCTCGGAGAACTCAGCGCGAGTGGCCGGCCATGCCATTGAACCACCCGCTCGCCCGCCCACGTCACCCCTTTTACCTTTATACATATTTATATTTTAGGTTTTAGTTTAAGTCCCCTCTAGTTCGCTACATGGTATCCCATGCCACATGCTTTGCATGGTTTGGGGCCATGTTTTTAGTGCATTCATCTGAAGATTTTTTTTCCGGCAATGTTTTATGGAGAGCCAGTGCTTCCATGCTGGATTGGGAGCAAAAGAAAAACATAGAATATACCAGCTGCTTTTCTTCTCGAGCATACTGTAAAAGGCAGTTAAGGGACAGTTTTATTGGCGTTTTGTGGGCGATAGGTAGTCACTGCAATAGTCTCTCTACATCATAATAATACCTCCAAATTTGTCAAACGTGACATCAGATGGTTTTATAGCATGTGCTGGTCAGCTTACCCCATAGGTAAGGCATACAGACGTGAAGTTATGTATGTATGTATTTCATCATTATCATCACAACTCCGTGTAATGAGCCCACTGCATGGCTATGAGTCTATCCCTTGGGTGACGAGGAATAAGCCACAATTTACCAAGCTGGCCCAGTGCTTGGTGGATGTCAGAATTTTCAGGGCGTCGAAATGGCTTCTGACAATCTCTACCGACTATTGCATACAAGTATACAGCACCCGGGACCGACTGCTCAACGTGCCTTCCGAAGTACGGAAGTCGTCGTGAGAAATAAATGACCGGCGCGGCGGTCGCCCATCTTAATACCGGCCGCGCCGAGCGAGCTTAACCTGCGATATACTTAGTTTGATATGCACAGTAACCAAGACGTGATTTTTTTTTCAGTTTAACGTCATCCAGAAAGACGTTACACAGGCTACGGTACACAATAGTCGACAAGTACTACGGTGAACAGAAACTGCAGCTAACAAGCAGTCAGATTGACGATGAAATCGCGGCTCAGAGTGATCCTAAGTCCAGGGCAGAGGTCAGTAGATTAGGCTATGCTTTGAATTTCCGAACAGTTTTCGAGTTTTGAACCTGCAATTTTGGTCAGACCATTTTTGCCATAACACTACGCACGATTTCTCAACTTTTTTAAGATATCTAAACGCTTGAACTGTTTCGAAAGAATTTACAAATTTTCGTAAAAATTAGTTCAATACTATTGTATTTAGCGCCATCTATCAAACTTTGCTAAATCAATATCAACGGCGGGGGTCGGCTATAGGCGAAGCCGAGTAAGCCCGAGTATACTCATCTCGGGAATCAAATCCGGAACTTTTGAAGTAATATATAAATAATAACATATCTTTTGGTAAAATGTCTTTTGGTTTCAGATTGTCCATACTGTCTGAATCTAAATGGTTTATAGTGTCACAAAGCTGCTATTGACCACGATGGAATATTCTATTGTCCAAAAATAACTTAAAAGCCTTTTATTTTTATGTTTTAAATCGCTGGATAATCCCAGGAATGATTAGGTTTCGGGCGTGACATAACATGACAATATTACCTGTAAATAAGTTGTACTTTAATCCCCTGCAAGGAACCTATCTTATTTCCTGACACCCTGTATTACCTGGTTTATGTAAATTTGTAGCTCAACATGCGTTTGACATAAGTACTCGTACTTACTTGCTATAGGTGAAATTGAGGTCAGACGCGGATTTAGCCCCGTCAAAAAGCGTTAATTTTTGTTTATGAGAAGAAAAATCAATATACAAAAAATATAATATTATCCTAAAAACTCTGCAAGTTTGTTTATTTTTAGTTATAAATCACTGTTCGTTTTCCGAATAAATAAAAAATTAAATAAATAACTTAGCCATAAGACAATAACTTTTTCGAAAAATATGTTTTGAAGCAATTTATATTATAATTATATTATACCATATAATTATAACATCATTAACATTGCGATGAAAAATATGCGACAAGAAGGAAGAAGACGTTCCGGAAGACGTAGTTGGTACGGTTAGGTGCGACGACGAGCGCAGCGAGGAGGAGCAGTTAGGTTGCATATAGTAATATACGTGCGCGAGCCGAGCGAGCGAAGCAAGCGGTGCCGCGGCAGCGGCCGGCGAAGCGCCATAAACCCTAGAGCTTTTTTAAATAACCCCGACGTAGTTTGTGGCACGGATTGTGGCTGACATAGTAATTTAGAAGGCAACTTAGATTTTTAGAGATTTTTTATTAAAAGAAATTTGTTTAATTAGCACTCATAATAAAATCTCCAGACAATCACACCAACTACATGGCCCCAAACTAAGCAGAGCTTGTGATATGGAATACCATGTAGCGAACTAGGGGGGAACCTAGAATATAATACATATATAGATAAACGCCCAGACCCGGAATTTTTTTTTTCGTGTTCCGTGGGGCAGTCAAACCCGCAACCACTGGCGTCTGAGCGGCAGATAGGTTTACCCCATCGCCAAAGTGATCAAAAATCTGGTTTATCGTGCGAGTAAGGGCACCCAGCACGCGGCGCTCGCCCGCTTCATGCTACGACGTAGGTACCTACTGGCACCTTCAGCTATATAGACTCAATTCAAAAATCCAAGAAATGGAGTTACCATTATAGAAGTAATTTTTTTGCCATTATTTCACGAATGATAAACTTTACTTTATTTAGAAACCAAATAACTAACATGTTTCATACATTATTAATTAATTAAATCAGGTCGACGTTGAAAGTTTGCAGTTTTAAAAACTTCATTCTTGATTTGCCGAAGACACGTATTTTAAGTTCGTCACTACTATTCTGAAGGTGCGTTGTATCCTGGGATCGCGTACGACACGAGTGCGAGTGAGTGAGCACATTATACAAAGATCTGTAGAGACATATTAAGTTGAAATATAGCATGGCATAAAAGCTATTGCAATCGATTCTGACACCGATTCAAAAAAACAAAATTTAGGTCTCGTATCAACAAAAAACAAAAAACAACGTGGTATATCTGGCGGTTTTACACGAAGGACCTACATAAGTTTCGCATGGTGATAATGAAGGGAATATTCCTACTTCCAGGTGGCAGCCCTGCTCCGCACAGGTCAGAAGCGCCTCCATCCATCAGTGAGGAAGCTGCTGGGGAAGACCACGGTCGGCCTGGACGAGATCTTCAAGACCAGGGAGCCCAGGAATAAAGAGAGGAAAAACTATTCGGTAAGTGTTAGTAGTCCATATGTTTAAAGCCGCGGGTAAATATCAAAAATATTACACAGGGTGTCTTTGCAATAAGGTTGTAAATTGTACATACATAAATACATAGCCTAACGCCTGTCTCCCCTTGGGGTAGGCAGAGACAAGGGAACACCAATTGCTGCGATCCAGACATACCTCTTTCGCTTCTTCCACGTTCATCAATCTTTTCATACATGATCGCCGGTTACGGGTACTTTTGACTAGGCCCTTTTTCAAAATGTCGCCAATTTGATCGGCATACGTTCGCCTAGGCCGGCCCTTTCCAACAACACCATCCATTCTTGCTCTGTACACCTCTTTCGTAAATCTACTTTCACTCATCCTTTCCAAATGCCCAAACCACCGTAGCATACCCTTTTCAATCTTAGTCACTACATCCTCTTTCAATTCGCATCTCTTTCTTATTTCACTGTTGCGCACCCTATCACTCAATTTCACTCCACACATGCTTCTCAGAGCTCTCATCTCCACAGGATTAATCCTGCTTTCATGTCTCTTCTGCCACACCCAAGATTCACTACCACACATAAGTGTTGGCGCCAAAACTCCTTCAAATATGACCAGACGAGCCTTATTCGGTATAATTTTGCTTGCCATAACCGAGTATAAGGCGCCATTAACACAATTTCCTGCTTTTACTCTCCTTTCAATATCACCTTCACACTTCCCATCTCTTGTAAACAAGGACCCCAAGTACGCATACTCATTCACTTGCTCCGCTCTTTCGTCTCCTATCATAATATTGCATTCCGTCATATCTTCATTCCTCTCCATAACCATGACTTTCGTCTTTCCAACATTCACTCTCAAACCTTTCCTTTTAAATTACTCATACATCACATTGAACATTGTTTGTACTTTAAATTTTGATTTATATGTGATTTTTTAAGAACAACGTACGATTGTCTTGTTGCAGTGTTTTTACATTAATAATGAAATTGAAAACAATTTTAAATAAAAGTCCTGCATGGACTGGGTGCGAAAGAAAAACATAGAATGTGCCAGCTGCTTCTCTTCCCGGGCATTCTGTAAAAGTCAGTTAAGGGACGGAGGTTTTATTGACGCTTTCGTGGGCGATAGGCTAACCCCCTGTCACTGCAAGTCTCTCTCCATCATTGCAACACCTCCAAATTTGTCAAACGTAACATCAGATGGTTTTATCGCCTCTGGTGTTCTGCCTACCCCAATAGGGATACAGGCGTGACGTTATGTATGTATGTATGTATTTAAATTAAAGTCTCCCCTCAAATCTCTTTTTTTTGTGACTACCAAAACCCGCTTTTCACCTCAATCTCACCTGTAGTAAGTGAAGATGACAGCACACGGGTTTAGGAAAGAACTGGCTGTTCATAAAATATTGCCGGAACACATCACTTCTAGCAGCGGTGATATTTGGCTGCAGATTTTATATGACACGTGATCACTAGCCAGTCGGTCCCTGAAGAGGTCTTACGACCAAGTAGAGACCACTGGTATTAGGCGCTTTTATGACAAGCTTATCCAGGAGCGGCAGGGCTGCTCTAAAAATTGTTTTCTTAATACAGGGTTGATTTGTAGTCAACGGCCAAATTTTTTTTACACAATTATTTTTTTCAATCATTTATAGAAACATTTTTTGCAAAAAAACTATATAGGTATAAAGTATATTATATCCGCTAACATATTAACCAAGGCATGGTCACTCTAAATTACCATTAAAATGAAGATGACTATGCACTAATACAAAACATCTTGTAGTACTACGTCGTAGTGTTATCAATAAAATGCCACGACGTAGTAGCTATGTTCATCAACAGCGACTATTTTTAAAAAAGTTTGTGGTTCCATAGTTCTAATTTTTTGTACTGAGCGACGCTAAAATAAATATGCAGGTACGTTTATATCGTATCAAAGAAACTAACATTTAAATTTGGCTGGTGACTAGAAATCAACTGTATATAAAACTGTTTTGTTACTGACTGAGTGACTGACAGACAACGTACAGCCATTACTAGTGGGCGTTGAGAGCTGAAATGTGGAACATACATTCCTTAGGGGGTGTAAAGGTCCACTAAGGAAGGAATTTCCGAAATTCCCACGGGAACGGAAAATATAGGACTTTTTAGTTTGTGCGCTAACGAAATCGCGGGAATGCGCTCGTATTTTCATAAGTTTTTAATAAAACTAATTGGTCAATAAATTAAATATGACAATTTTAGATTTTTTTCAATTATTCTTATATTATTCTATCATATATCTTCCTCAACCTACAGGCCATGATAAAGCGCAACTACACGATAGCTGCCGACTCCACCACATCGCTCCGCCCCTCAAAAGGCGACCTCGGCGAGGGAGACCCCGCGGCCCCCGCCGTCCCCCCCGCGCCCCCCGCTGTCGTGCCACGACAAATGAATCCTGCGCCCAGTAATGTGCTAACTTTAGATGTTGGGACTAGAAACAGGACGAAGCAGCGGTATAGGATTATTATTGGTAAGTTTCTTTTATAATCATCATCATCGCCATTTGTAGTAGAAACTTTTTAGATGATATGCGTGACAGGGTTGCCAACTTTTTTTTCTAGAAATAAAGTTTATTTGAGTCTGAAAAGGATATCAAACAGTATTTTGGAAAAATGTACAGTATTAAATTTATTTAATGTCTTTAATACATATTTTTTTAGAGTTTCTCGCACAAATTATTAATTTAAGTCTAGCACATAAATTGTTTAGCATTTTATGCTGAAAACGGTATATCGTATCCATGCGTATACATGCGCGGACACAGTGTAAACAGGGTTACTGGTTAAGTTGACCTAGATCCGTTAAGGGCGTGTAGCACCCGTATTTTCTAACTGATTTGACTTTTAAATTTTTTCTACAAATATTGCGGATTTTTAAATATTAAGTATCATATTTTGAAATTAATGCGCTTTTTTGTTATTTTTATTTATTTTTTACGTGCAGATTAAGATGTTCTATGCTCTTAGTAACTAAAATTCTTCGTATGATTACTAAATACATAGTTCTGAGCGATTGAAAAAGTTCAAATAATCAAAACATATTTTTTTACAGTTGACTTTTCTTTTAAGAATATCTAAAAAAGTTATTATGGCAGACGTTCGGCAGATGTGCTTTAAAACATCTTCGTTTTGTCAGCTACTCAACAGGGTATAACAATCTAGGCTTTTATTTAAATTCGTGGAAAAAATCTTAGTTTCATAGACGATAGTGGACGTAAAAATAATTACGCCTTTTGAGCTTAATTATTCATTTTTTGGCCCGGGAAAGCAAAATAAAACAAAACGTAAGTTTGTACTCATCATCACCACAACTCTTGTAATGAGCCCACTGCAGGGCATGAGTCTCTCCCCTGGGTGAAGAGGAGGTATAGGCCATAATCAACCAAGCTGGCCCAGTGCTAGGTGGTGGATGCCAGAATTTTCAGGGTGCCTAGATGGCTTCTGACAAACCCTAACGACTACTGTATACAAGTATACAGCACCCGGGACCGACTGCTTAACGTGCCCTCCGAAGCACGGTAGTCGTCGTGAGAAATGAATGGTCGGCGGTCACCCATCCAAGTAGCGACCGCGCCGAACGTTGCTTAACCTGTGATATCGTATGATACACTCAGTAACCATGGCGCCACGACGACTTCAAGAACTTTGTACTCAATAAAATTTATTATTTTTCCACATTACAATTAACGTTCAACATGTCCGCCTTCGTCTTAGATACATTTTCGCATTATTCAGCAAAGCACAGTTTTTACTGTACCAGTAGTCAAATTTCTTCGCATTTCCATAGCCGTGGTGATTATCCTGAGTTTCTATCCATCTGCAGACGCAATTTTTTTTTATATTGTAAGGATAAGACGTTTTTCTTCCATGCCACCTGATGGAAAGTGCGCTTGAAGACTATGGTGTTACACGTCCATCCATGAGAAACCTATTCACTCGACACTTTAAAAGTTCCAGGACTGTAGTGGTCAGGAAAAACAGACGCAGGCAGATTGTTCCACACCTTGGCAATCCGTACCAAAAAGGAACTATCTAAGCGTTTTGTTCGACTTCTTGGTAAATCCACTATATAGGGATGGAAGTTCTGTCTGCGTCTGGTAGTCCGGTGGTAAAAAGGAATGGGTTAAATTTGGTCAAAAAGAGCACTCGCACACTCACACAAAAATGTAGATATAATTACTGTCAAACAAGCAACCTTACGACGATGCTCCAGCGTCTAAAATTTTTTGGATTGGGCTCGCTGTTTACGAGGCTCTTCATGTGCCCCCACATATAAAAATCCAGGAGGGTTAGGTCCGGTTCTGGCTATCCAAAGCGAAGATCCTCCTCGTTCTATGTCGTTCTCTCACACTCCTTCAAAAATGTGCAGGGCAGCGATCATGTTGGAACCACATGTCCATAATAAGGGACAGTGGCAAGTCTTCCTTTAAGGAAGTTCTCCTCTCACGAAGTTTCTTCGTAAAATTCTTCGTTGGGGCTTTGGTTTATTTAACTTTCCTGGGCTAAAGAATGGATTAGGCTCAATAAGCGTAATTATTTTTACGTCTACTATCCCTTATGAAACTAAGATTTTTCCTAAGAATTTAAATTAAAAACTAGATTGTTATACGTTGTTTGGGTAGCTAACAAATTGTAGATATTTTTAATCACATCTGCCGAACGTCTGACATAATAACTTTTTTAGGTATTCTTAAAAAAAAGGAAACTGTAAAAAAAAATTGATTATTTGAGTTTTCAATTCGCTCAGGACTATGTATCTAGTAACCTTACGTAGAATTTTGGTTACTAAGATCATAGAGCAATCTGCATGTAAAAAATAAATAAGAATAATAAAAAAAGTTCACCAATTCCAAAGTATGATATTTAATAGCAAGTAATCGGTAATTTTAGTAGAAAAATTTAAAAGTCGATTATCTAGAGAAATAAATTAAAAAAAATAATAATAAAAAAATCTCGAAAACGGTTAGGTTTGGGGTGGGGTGTTTCATAATGTAATTAGTTAGGAAAACACGGTACTACGCGCCCTTAACGGATCTAGGTCGACTTAACCAGTAACCCTGTATACAGGGTGACTGGTGACAAATTTGAGATATTCAAGGAGAGCACTCTGTATTCGATTCTGATCATAATTATATTGTAATAAAATTAGCTACTTATTTTTCAGCCAAATTCCCTATAAATAAATAAAGAGTTTCACTAGGACGACGGTTCGTAAAGCCGTCTACACCTACCTACCTATTCTGTGTTGATAGCGCCGTGCGTACGTCCGTACCAATGTAACCATGCGTTGCGTAATGAGTTCTTTAACTTTCGTTTATGTTTACTCAGAAAATAATTAGTATTTTTTTTTTTCATGTATGATCTCAAACTATAACATCCTCGAATCTCAAAAGTGACCCACCAGTAATCCTGTATTTATATTAACATTCATAGTTATGCAGGAATGTTTCCTTGTTCCTACTCCCAAGAAAGGGGTTGGCAGGCCGTGGCCCACGGCCCGACCGTTGATGTCGGGATGTTGTATTTATTACTTGTCACTATATAAACTTTGATAGCGCGATGTAGTAATTTCGTCGTGTCGTCGTCGTTCTATGGAGCGTCGCTAGATGTCGCTACAGTTGTTAAAAATATAACCATTAACATCACTGACCTCTATATTTACCACTGGACTGGCTGTTCCGTAAGTTTGACAGCTATTTTTTGTGCCTATTTGAAGCGCCACTAGCGAGTAGCGAGTGTCCGCAGAACTAATTTTGACGTATATTGCAAGTGGCCGCCAGAGAAGTGCTTGCTTATTGTTAAGTGATTTTATATTTTTAAATATTAATTCGAATTTTATGTTGTTATTGTTATAAGCATTATATAAAAATGATCAAGAATGAGGACATGTGTATATTGTAAGCGACTATTTTTAGTACCACGGACACTCGCTACGTCCGACAGCGCCAAAATGGCGATTATCAAACGGGCACAAAAGCACTTTGACAGCCGCCAGTCCAGTGGTAAATATAGAGGTCAGTGATTAACATACAGTGTATTCTCAGGTAACACATCAAAGTACGCCCCCGGAGCGTCCCGGGCGGATCGCTCGACTCACAAATGGTTGCTCTACGTGCGGCCGGTGGCGGGGGGCGTCGGGGGCGAAGGGGTCGAACCGGGGGTCACTCCCCCTTTGCTGACCGCGGTCACAGTGAGGCTGCATCATTCGTACCATCCTCATCATTTAGTGCATATCGAGTGAGTATATTTAAAGCTATATTTTTTTTAAATAATATTATGACTTGTAACTTGACCCACCTTACTTCCTGAAAATTAAGATTTTACACGAAATTGATAAGTTTGCTTTATTGCAGAATTAACTTAAATCAATATTATGATCCTAATTACAATACAGTATATTAAGAACTTTGAAAATGTCTATTTTCTTTTAATAATAATTAAATTATTTTTCTCAAACATGCTTGGTTTGAGCATTATTTTGACAACCTTCTTCGAGATAAATCGAACTTGCTGTACTGTTCGAGCAGCGGCCTGCATAGTTGTATGAAAATCCATATCTGTCGTGTTTGGCGGCCACATAACATACTATGTAAAATCATATTTGTCGTGTAATTTAAAAATAGAGCGATCTTCTACTCCGCAATATGGCGACCAAACAGGTAACGTATCAAAGGTTTAATTTAAAATTCGAACTGGCTTGCACATAGAAAAAAAAGATACTTTGGCGAGTAAAAACTATTAACAGTTGTTCGTCAACTTCGTCATTGGTTTTAAATACTTTTTCAAATAAAAGTTTTGAATTGTACTACTTAGTTTAATTTCCGCGTATTATTTGAGAAAAGTACTATACAAGCCTTGGCCGCAACTAGGCATTGATGGACTTACGTATGTGTGCCTCGGCTTCGCTTCGATCCACATTCACACTTTCGTCCATTAATGCCTCTCTTGCCGGCCGTTTCAGTAATGTACTAAATTATACAATGACGACCACTTTGGCGATGGGGTAAACCTATCTGCCTCAGACGCCAGTGGTTGCGGGTTCGATTCCCGCACGGAACCAGAAAAAAAAATACTCCGTGTCTGGGTGTTTATCTATTTATGTATTTATATTCTAGGTTCCCCCCTAGTTCGCTACATGGTATCCCATAACACAAGCTATGCTTACTTTGGGGCCACGTAGTTGGTTTGATTGTCTGGGGATTTTATTTATTTATTATTATTATTTATTATACACAATTTTTTTTATCTTATGTATTTTAAAATATATTGGTAATTTTTTGTTTGAAATACATTTGCTAAATCTCTCCAGTCACAGGTCTGCTTAAAGAAATTAAGTATTGACATAAGCTCTGCCTTTGTGCATTCACTATTCGAGCACATGAGCGAAGACGGATACGTCTGGGAGGACATCATCATCATCATCTTTCGAAGTTATACCTATTGCATTTCTTGTCTTCCTCTATTTATACATAAATAATTTTACGAAATAGATTAAAATAAAATCATGTTGAATTGTATTAATCAGGATTCAAAAAATCTCGGAACTCTTTGCAATGACAGGCTTTCCGCACTCGTAATGAAATGTACTATTAGAATAAAGCATATTCTAATGAATCCTGTATCCCCTCCACAGCAAACCGCCATTCCACGTGTCTCGTCGCGGATGGGGCGAATTTCCCGCCAAAGTAGAGCTACACTTCGCGCTGCCCGAGCGAAACAGACCGGCCACTGTTGAACATATGATCAAACTGGATAGGAACTTCACGGGACTACAGACCTTAGGTGAGCGAAATAGAGTTGATTTTAGTCATTCAAGATTATATTCTACAGTTGTTGCTTTTAGTCACCAGCCAAAAAAAAAATATGTATGAGTATGGAGAATATTTACATTGACGCCCTTATACGAACTTTCGTGAACACACGAATCGATAAAGTTCTGTGATTCAAATTCACAAATTTATTTAACACAAAACTACAAACAAGGCAACACAGTTAAAATAACACATACAAGAAGCAAGATTATTTATTTATTTAATGTTCACAGAACCAACAGCACTTATGACTATTACAACAAGAAAAATTAGGTTAAATACATATTGCCAATAACAGGTTCACTATTTTTACACAGTAAAACTTTTTAGAGTAGGTAGAATTAAACAAACAAAAGTACACCAAAGAATTAAATTAAACATACAAAATTAAGCATAGAAGTAAAAATAATAATAATTTATAACAATAGATAAGCATTAATTAAGAATATTTTTTGAATATTACTTGAGGGAGTTTTGGCGCCAACGCTTATGTATGGAAGTGAATCTTGGGTGTGGCAGAAGAGACATGTGGAGATGAGAGCGTTGAGAAGCATGTGTGGAGTGAAATTGAGTGATAGGGTGCGCAATAGTGAAATAAGAAAGAGATGCGGATTGAAAGAAGATGTAGTGACTAAGATTGAAAAGGGTATGCTACGGTGGCTTGGACATTTGGAAAGGATGAGTGAAAGTAGATTTACGAAAGAGGTGTACAGAGCAAGAATGGATGGTGCTGTCGGTACGCCGATCAAATTGGCGACGTTCTTAAAAAGGGCCTAGTTAAAAGTACCCGTATCCGGCGATCATGTATGAAAAGATTAATGAACGTGGAGGAAGCGAAAGAGGTATGTCTGGATCGAAGCAATTGGTGTTCCCTTGTCTCTGCCTACCCCAAGGGGAGACAGGCGTGAGGTTATGTATGTATTTTTTGATTATAAGACTGAAATAACTTATAAATATCAATATTATTAATCTCAATAACTATACAATAATTATCAATACACGAGCGGTGTGGTACCTATTCGACTAGAGAAGTGAACAAGTTTGTGTGTTTAAGAGAGAGTGTATGTGTGTGTGTGTAAGTTTGTATGTATGACATTTGAGCATGTATGTGTTTGTTCAATGAACATGAATAATAATCAGGCATATAAGTTTTACACAAATAGTTTTATTAATTCAGTTTTAGCTTTATATTAATTGTGACTTGATTTTTAAAAGATTGCTTCGTGTGATTAAAAATGTCCAATGATTGGAAATTCTCGTTATAACATCTTAGTATTATATTAAAATGAAGAAAAATAAAATAATGATAAAAAAAGAACATAAAAGTACAAAATGCAAGATGCAGTCAACATTGACACTAGAACAAAATAAAACATTAAAAAATATATATAAGTAAGCAGAAAAATACCAATTATAAAATAAAGTTAGAACATTGCACTGCTGTTTAGTATCCATTTGTATTAAAATAAAAAATGTGTCAATCTTTCCAGGCGCTGAAACAATCGTAGACGTCTGGTTATACAGCACACCAGAAATGTTACCCTACGAGTTCAAAGACGAAGAAGAATCATTACCCCCAGCAGCAAGCTTACCGCAGATCAAAATGGAAGTTCCAGAAATTGAACAGCCCGAAGAAGAAATCCAAGACATTAACTATGAATCAGATAAACAGGACAACTGGCTTGATTTCTTCACCAAAGAATCCACCTTGAATGTAGATGAAATGATAATTATACCAACGAAAACTAAAACAAATGATATAGTCGAAGATTTCTTAGAAAATGACATCAATAAGCATATAAAACAAGAGACAGATTTTGAAATATCAAACTTTAGTTTAAACGGTCCGATTAAATCTGAACCGGATTGGTCCTTAAATTATAACTCTATAGAAAATCCTTCGGAACATATACCTAGTGAGATTCTATGCCCGTCAACATCACCGAAGAAGAAAATAATGAAGTACATGGATCCAACAACAGGGAAGATATACTATTTAGAAGTTGATAGAGATCTAGATTTAAGCAAGGTCCAAGAAATCGTTATTAATTCGAAGGGTAACGTTCAAACAGCAAAAATAAGTCCCACCAAACCATCAACAAATGGATTGAAAAGTGTCCGGAAACAAAAAAAAGTTGGTGTCTCCTTGCTTAAACCAGAAGTTCAGAATCTACTCAAAAACGAACTCAAAAACGAAACCGCCTTCAAAACAGAGTCTAAACCAACGAAATCAAGAAACAATTCGTTTACGCATTTAGAAAACGATCATTGCTATTTAGGACCGAATTGGTCGTTCAATACTCAAATACAAGATAACCCAGTGTTACCATGTGATAGGATTGTTGAATTAAGTAGTGTTGCTAGTGTGAAAAAAGAACCCTCTCTTTACAATAAATTACTGTCTGTGATATCTAGGTTTACAAGTGTTAGAGTTGCCGTTTCATATATGTTGAAGAAAATTCCAGTGATATGTGAGTCGGCCAGGGATCCCGATTTTTTGAAGCATTTTCCTTTTGTAGTGGAAAATGACGAGCGGTATTGGAAATTGGATTTTGCGAAAAGAAGAAATATTGAGGTGAGCATCTTTTCGTTTATGACTATAACATATTATGACTATACAGGGTGACTGGTAATTAGTGCCGTTAAGGGCTGATTAAGGATAAAAGTGAAAGATAGTTAGTTTCCCATACATTACGAATGAACAAAAGATAAACGATAACGAAGATTTTTATTGAACTATTATATTTTTTATTTAGAACATGTTCTATTGATATTTCAAGGTATATGTTAATTTTAGTATAGTAGATGTTATACGACTGCCATTACTCTATTGGTGCAATTACGATAGTCATCCTTCATCTCCCTCAATGGCTCCGCCTCTAATGACCAGACACCCTGTATGACATGCTTTCTTTTGAAGTACATAATTGGGGGTTCCTCGAGAAGGCCTCGTAAATGAAGTGTATCATTGTATTATAATCATTGTGTTATCCATGCTGGACTGGAAGTGAAAGAAAAACATAGATTGTGCCAGCTGCTTCTCTTCCCGGGCAAACTGTAAAAGTCAGTTAAGGAACGGAGGTTTTATTGGCGTTTTTGGGGGCGGGCGATAGGCTGACCCCATGTCACTACATTAGTCTCTCTCCCTCATAATATTATCTCCAAATTTGTCAAACGTGACATCAGATAGTTTTTTAGCCTCTGATAGTTTTATTGCTGATGATACTGTGACTATTTTATTCCGTTCTTGTTTAAATACTCTGGTCCCAGTTTGTCATGTTCATATTGTGCATTGTTTCTTTTTGACCTCTATCTCACCTGTTGGTCAGTGACAAAGATAAAAGTACATGGGAAAGGGGGGAAATTACTTAAGAAATTAATAAAGAGAAGGAACATTTAAAAACCACATATTAAGGATGTTCGCTATCCAGGCAGAACCAAAAGTGGCCTGACAAAGCAGGTTTCTCTCGCCTTTTGCGAGACCCCTATTTTTGGGACATAGAGTTTTATAAACCATCCCTCACACTTAACAATAATACACAAATTCTCTTGATTTCAGTGGTCCCGAGCAAAACTAATAAACACACTTCTACACTCCAACTTTGCTCGCACAGAAACGATATGGCGGACAAAACAAATTCTTATATATTCCAGACTACACGGCTACTACCCAATCAGACCTGAAGCTATAAAAATCAACACAGAAAATCATACCGATTGGTCAAACTGGACCGATACAGATATAGGTTATCAAGGCAACGGATCAAGACAATCACTTTCTGAATATTCAACATTAACACAATTCGATAAGGATTATTTTACAAAAGACTTATCTGATACTATTGAGCTTGATTCTGATGAAGAGGTTGAGGTGGTAGCGGATAGTCCAAAGAGGATAAAGAAAGAGATAGCGCTTGATAGTGGAAGCGAGTTGGAGTTATTACCTGTAGGGAATGATGATGATCGGTTGAGATTCATGTTTTTGGAGAGGAAGTGTGCTGATATCGGGATAGAGCTAAGGAATGAGGATGTTGGCAGCGGCTATTCTTATAGGTGAGTTTTAAATAACACAACTATCGTATTATGTATCATGTTTTAACTTGAATTTTTTTTCTTTACACGTACCGTTCTCACGAGGTTAAATGCTATAAATAACCATTTTTCGTTCTTATTTACGGTGGGTTTCAATATCGAAACTCAATCTAAAATCCATTTTTTTTTCAAACAATAACAAACCTGGATTTTGGTTGTCATGGCAACGCTCATACTTTTAAATATTAACAAAGAAAGATTTTGGATAAAGATACAATATTGAAACCCACACATTAGTGTATGGAATCGTGGAAAGTAAAGGCGTTTATATGTCAATATTATCTTGGCCAAAATAAGTTTTCTTTTATCGTGACTAATTTGTGTTTTACGGTAAGAAACAATACGGTCGAAAAAGAAGTTGTTTATCAATAAACTTTGTCCAACACATAAACATTTATAAATTTTCGGTATTTTTGTAAACATGACTATATCACTTTCGTGAGCGCTTGTTTAATATCAAAGTCAAGCTGTATTTTCAAAGTTATTATATTTTACATACAACCCTCAAATTTTGTAGATAAAAAATGGTAAATAAAATCGAATTTAATAAATAGGTAATTTTTCGTATATTATACAGGGTTAATTTTAATAAGCACATTACCTCTTGCAGACAGCCTCTCCACATCAAACCCAACAACATTTGTCTTTTACTTCACTTTTTACAAATCTTGATAAACAATACAAATAAAGAAACAAACAAATTTTTGCTACCTCTGTTATTTGTTACTCTATGTTTAGCTGTGTGACGCAAGGTGCGTGCCGCATCACTGTAGATAGAGTAATTTCAGTATAGAGACAATTAATATTTTTTGTATGGGAAAACTTATTTTTTTTTAAATTATTATTTTTTTAAAAGTCGTATAACAAATGTTGTTGGGATTTATGTGGCCTGCAAGAAGAGATGCGCTAATTAAAATTAACCCTGTATATATATCATTGTTACAAATCTTTTTCACCGTTCAATTAAAATGTACCGTTACGTTACTAATACTTTCGGTAGTACATTAAATAATCATCAGAATTCCGTTTAATGAGCCCACTGCAGGGCATGAGTCTCTCCTCTGGGTGACGAGGAGGTTTAGGCCGTAATCCACCAAGCTGGCCCAGTGCTGGTTGGTGGATGTCTGAATTTTCAGGGTGCCGAAATGGCTTCTGAAAAACCCTAACGACTACTGTATACAAGGGACCGACTGCTTAACATGCCCATATTCATCGCTGTTTCGTTATTATTTATAACTAACACACAGTACTTAAACAGCACACAGCACTTCAATACAGCACCAGTTCTACTAACAAAAGACGCAAGGATATTGTATGCTCAAATCGCACGCGGGTAAAATACACTTTGAATACATGATTTTATAAATTCCTAGGGCCATTATTGTATAACAAAATAAACGGCAAAGTGTATATATATCCCTTAAACGTAAGAAATTGTAAAAAGGCTTTAAAAACAGTCCTCCAGGAACTGTCGTACGATGAAACCGAGATGCTACTGACTGTTATAAGTTAATTTTGATAATGTTTGCATAAATGTGTAATTAGGTTTAATAAATGAAATAATTATGTAGGTAAATCTTTTAAATTTAAAACTGTCACAAATTCTTATTTTATTTTTATTTCTTAAGAATAGTTAAATAGATTGTACTGTTTGTATTTAATATCCATATTTTATTTTATAGAAGTTATATTTAATTTAACTGATTTTTAAATATTATTTTAGCACGCTCCAGCCTGAAAAACAGGATTATCTTAGTTCAGGCACCAATGTTCTATCCTTACTTGTATATTTAAGCCAATATTTGTAATTTATGCTTTTCTGAAATTAATAAACACTTTTATTATTATTATTTCAGCGCTGTGCACGCGGTTTTGCTCTCGGCGATGCGTAGTTTCGCGGAGGAGTTAATACGAGACGCCCTCGCAGTCACGCTCGCCTCCGAGAGGGAAGCTCCCAGTGTGTGGGTGGGGTAAGTCAATTTAATGATTGTATTGTTTGTTTAAATCTATACTAATATATAAAGCTGAAGAGTTTGTTTTTTTGTTTGTTTGTTTGTTTGAACGCGCTAATCTCAGAAACTACAAGTGGGATTTGAAAAATTCTTTTTGCATTTGATAGCCCAACTCTTGAGGAAGGTTATAGGCTATATCTTATCGTGAAATTCCCACGGGATCAAAAGTTACGCGGGTAAAACCGCGCGCGGTGGCTAGTAAATATATAAACATTTCTAACATTCACCTTTATTTTGGCCCAGATGAGACTTTTAATGTTAGTGTTAGTATGGATACCAACGGAATAAATAGGTTGATAATGGTTAAATAAACCTAATAAATATAGGGTTGCCACATAATAGTCAATAATATTTTAATAACAGATTAAAAATAATGAGTGGGTCTGAATTTCGAAAAGAAAAAAAACATTAACATTTTTCGTAAATTAATAATAATAAATAATAATAATAATTTATTTCAGTATCAATTTTATGATTCACAATAATTAGGGGCTGGAGCCTCCTTTTAAGCACATTGTGCCTGTACCAGAAGACTCCGGTCTTCCTTTACTGCACGAATTTAACGTTACATATAATATATATTATTACAAAATTAAAACTTGATTACAAAAAAAGGTATAAAATGAGAAGAAAAAAAAAATTCAAATTTAAAAATTCTTCTAAGCTATCAAAATTTAGGTTTAATCTGTAGCTTATGACTTCACAGCAAGTAATAAAAACGTTTCCATCTTATTGTATGTAGTCATAAAATGAAGATTAAACTTAAATTTTACTCACTGAGATGAATTTCTAAATTTTAATTTATGAAAACAAAAACGAAAACCCACTCATCATTCTTAATCTGCTATTAAAATATAATTGACTATTAAAGGCCGACCCTGTACATCCATAGCTAAATCCTAATATATTTGCTTATCACACAAATCCTATGTATAAATATGACAATTACAAGAATATCGACATTTTATAAACCAAGTTTCAATGAGTTACCATATAGGCCATTTTAAAATTTAGCTTTTTAAAAAAAGCTTATATTGTCATACGAACACAAGTCCCAAAAGCATTTTAAGATATTTTGAGTATCTATATTTTTAAGAATAAGTCGTGCTTCTCACCAAACATGTCGACCTGTGTGTGAAGCTGAATGAAATAGCAAGATATTTATGCCAAACCCAATGACAACTTTTGGCTTAGCGAGCGGCGGGCTCTTAATTCCGCGACCCATAGAAGAATGCAGTAATATTAATTTTTTTATACCATACCTACTCTAAAAAGCTTATTTTATTCACTGTTTTGGTGTTTGATAATGATAATAATAAGAAAATTACGCTTAATTTCAGTCATTGCTCTAATTTTAATGTCCATTTCAATCAATGTAACATTTCTTATTTCTTGATTAAATTTCTATTTTCGCTTAAGGGCCCCATTCGCGAAATCTATGCGTTTTCAAACTCATTACAACCGGCCAATATTGTTTGTCTGGATCGGATAAAAATATATGTTGAAGTTTGTTTAATATATTTTATAAATATCTGGATCAAAACACGATACTAAAAACTTTACTCGATCATAAAAAATTACGAAAAAGATGAAAATTTTAAGTGATTTTCCGATATTCTAGGAGAATATCAAACTCATACTTACAAAAACTTGTCATAATATTGGTAATGTAGCATAAAATTAATTTATGTGGATAATTTTTTTCTTAAACCGTTCTATTTTTTCTAATATAATATAATAAAGACGGCAGTGCGATACAATTAAGTACCACGCGAGGCGTCATGGAGGTAGGACCTGTGTCGCTTTTGCTCCCAATTTTCCCGCGTAATTGATCGTCTTATTGACCATAGCGTACACATAACAGTACGACAATTTAATTATTATATTTTTGTTAAGTCACATTTTATATTTTGATTGATAAATTAAAGGAGTATTATAAACAATTATCACTGCTGATAATTGTTTATATCAGCAGTGATAATTTTATGCTGAGAGCTAAAAACTTGTTTCTGATATTTATTTCTTTTTTTTTAAGTTTATTAGACAACAAATGCAAAAAAAGCATATAATTTTTTTTGCGATAAATCTTTTCTTGCGTAATTACCCGACGAAACCAAAAGGAGGATTATTATTCTGTACGTACGTATACAGGGTTAATATTAACGCATCACCTCTTGTGGGCTGCCTCTCCACATCAATTCCAACGTAGATACTGATAGGTGCTTATCGATAAATATACAGGGTTTAATTTTTAATGCCATCTGGAGGGAAAGTACTCTAAATAATAGATATAGCAAAATTTACTCCAAAGAAACTGTCCTTTATTATTGAACAGAAATAAAACCGCATTCAAAGATTTTCAAGAATTCACTCGTTTCACCTGGGAGTCAAACCGACTAAAATCTGTAAAAATGACACCCTGTAATTTTATTGTGTGGTTCGCCAATCACAAGAATAAAATCTCTCTCACATACTAGGTTAATTTATTGAAAGGAAAACCATGAAATCTTCATTTTTAGATTTAAGTCGGTTCGATTCCTGGGTGAAGAAGCGAGTTTTTGAAAACTCTTTGAATACAGTTTTAATTTTTCCTAAAATAAAGGAATGTTTTATGGAGTAGAATTTGCTATCTCTATTATTAAGAGAACTTTACCTCCAAGTGACATTAAAAAAATTGCCGTGTATATATGTACTTTGTGGTTGTGTATTTTGTGGTTAAACTCGTGGGTATGTTTTTCAAAAATATAGTGTTTTGGACCTTTATACATCAACTTTAATAACATCAAATTATATCTGATCGGTTCTTTCACGAATAATCTAGTTCAAAGTTCAAACAGACAAACCCATCGGCTTTATAGATTAGACGGCTAATAGATTATGACGACACATAGACATTTAAGAATCATACATAACTATTTTTTAGATATTAATAACTACTAAAAATTTACTACTTCGTGGAAACAGGTGCACATTCCGAAGGGGTGGATTGAATTTCATTTCATAAAAAAATGACTTATTTATAACATTCACACTAAATTATTTAGCTCAAATTAACTCGTGTTGTAGTGACTAAGTAACGGATCCATACTAAATAATAAATGCGAAAGTCTATTTTTCTGTTCCTTTATTTCAGCCAAACCATCCGACCGATTTGTAGAAAATTAGTAATGAAAATAGCTCCCAAACCCTACTGTTTTTCAAACACCAGCCCCTATAGGATTGAAATGAAAGATAAAAGTTTATGTAAAAGATCTCAACTACCTGCTTATCTGATTTTAATGAATTTTGGAACAAATAATTTATGAAAGTTATAAATTAACGTCACGATGTACTTTCAAGTCAAAATAGCACGATTTTCACAACAGAATTCAGTAAGGATATAAATTTAAAAAGATTTCATCTATAAAATGGCCATTACTAATACTAAATCCAGATAAATAAAAAATATAGATTATATTATATCATCCTTGACATAAGTTTTAGTCATCGTAGAAACGAATTTCGTATAACAAGCCACACTATAGGTATAGTACTACTATATTACTACTATTAATTATACTGTGACAATTCTGTGCGCTGACGTGTTCATTTACGCAACTGCCCGCCACGCAGTCCCATATAGCGTTAATGCCTACTGCGCTCGAAAATACTCGCCTTAAATTATGTCTTTTTCTCGTAGTAATGGTATAAAGTGTAGTATGCAACTCCTTAATAAAGTACGAATTTATATCGAGGGCCATGAATCACTCGCGTCGCAGTTGAATCCTTCAATGTTAGAATCCTTCACTTGCTCGTGCGTGACTCATCTACGGCCCTCGCTTTAAATCCGTGTTTTATTCACTAGTTGCATAGTATTGTATTTTTATAATTTTTTTACCCGCGACATCAAGATCTTCGAAGATTTTTTGAAGATTAAAACATTTTAAGAGCAGGTTAAAAATAATATGTGGATTCAATATAGGTATGACAAAAAAAAATATATGTATTTTTTTTTTCAAATTGAAATTTTACAGTTCTTTTAAGTGACCATATTTTTCTGACTATTGAAAAATCGGGGTTAACGTATTTCTTAATAGAAATAGTTGGAAAAACGCTTTTATTTCTTGCTATTTAGTCGTAAATAACAGATTAAACTAATATCTTGTTAACTTATTGTAAACTATCAATTTACCTAACAAAAATATATCAATCTGGCAAATATAAGCTACAATTATTTGGGTCGAGCATACTACTCATCCTAAGCTCACAGGGCTGTGCCCTTTATTAGGGAGTAGTGAACTCAGTAAAATAATAGTATATTATGTAACAAGTGAACGCTCACGAGTTACATACGACGTTTTTCAACACACTTGTGAGTAAAAGACAGACATACGTGGTCATAAAATAACAAACATACTTGATAACAAAGCTGTGAATTGTGAATATTGTGATTGAAAAATGGCGCCGAACCTCGCGCCATTTTTCAATCACAATTCACGCGCGTAGGTTTTTTTTTCTGCCAAATGTGTCAATGTCTGTATAGCATATACAGCCTATTTTACGTGAAAATATTTAATTTGGAGTGGTAAATGCAAATATTTTAATATTTTATAACAAATTATTGTAAATTGTGAACAATTTGTTTGATATACATATTTGTTTTACTAATATAAGGCGCAAACATTTAAAAATGTATATGGATTTGAAGTGGTATAAAACCTCTTTGTTGTTTCTGAAAAAAATTAATGTATAACCCGGATCAATAAAATATGCTCTGTTTACTCGCATGTAATTTGCACAAAGGTACAATTCAACTTTGTAGGATTCATTATATTATGCACTAGGGTATAATATATTATGCACGAGTGACTTATAGCCCAGTTTATAGTTCTAAATTCAATAGAATAAGGCTCACTTTACGAGCAAGTGTGTTGAAAAATTATATTCCTAATTGTTAGATTATTCAAATATTGTAAAACTTTTACTGTTTTTTGTGATGCTTATATCTGAAATAAACGATTATTATTATTTTTGTGTTTTGAACATACACTCTCGAGTTTTTTTTTATTTCGTTCTCGGTTTTCATGAGTTTCACGGGCTACGCCAAGTGAAAATCATTGTTTAGGTTAAAGGTGGGATCGTCCTGTACGAATTTTCGTACAATTCGGCACGTATTCAAAATGGCTGCTTTTTACATTGTGATATATGTATATATTTTGGGGTAAATTTAAAATGTAATTTTTTTTTTCATAAATTGAATCCACACATCATTCTTAACCTTCTCATAAAATATTTTGATCTTCATTAAAAAGACCCTATATATGTATACAGATCTTTATTGTTTACATGTTTATTTCCAGTTCGTCCTCGCGCCTGCCTCAGGTCCCGCTCGCGGCGGCGAGCGCGGCCGCGCGCCGGGCACTAGTGTCGGCCCGCGACCTCGCGCGCGCGCAGCTCGCCAGAGACCTGCTGCAGCGATTGTAGCAATATACTTGTATTTCTATGAAAGTGTTTTATTTATTTACTACCTACTGCTCCATTCATAAAAAACAAAAAAAATGGTTTTGCAAATTAGTGTAGGTACATCCACAAAGCACATATTATACCCTGACAGTAATTCAATGCAGTGAAATGACAGTTCCAGTGTGCCCACTTTAGGGAAGAACAAAAATAGGGATGCGGGTCGTGGCTAGGAGGGCACGGAAATCTTAAACTTCTATAGAAGTTGGCGTCGAAAAGGTAGAGGACTGGCGGTTTGAGTGTCGCAAAGGGTTTGGGGGCGAAGGGAATTCTTAGTTCTTTCATGAAAAGGAGTTTAGTTTACTTACAGTGCTCTTTACTTAAATCACAGTACAGATATCTACAGTAATTCAACTCGGCCACATCTTTGAAATAAATGCCTACAGCGCCGCGGTCCGTTCACATGTGATAGAGCTGCCCGCCTTCAGCGTTAAAATTACATTCGCCTACTTTGTATTGACTTCCATTTAGTTTTGTGACTGCAAATATTCTTTTTTTATACAAGGTGTTCCTGTTGATTTCCCATAACTCTAGGGTATTAATGTAATAGAATCAAATAACAAGTAAATAATTTTTCTACTTTATTTTTTTTTTGATTTTATTTTTCATACAAAATAATTTAATTAAGTCAAAACATCTTATGTAAAACATCTTTAATGCGAAGTATGACAACGTGGCATTTTCTATCACTTTTTTACAGGTACAGTTCGCAACGCTTTGCGTTGTACATTGTATGCAACGTTCCTCAACGCTTAAAATGTTCTTGTTGTTTATTGTATGGCTTCAGTGACACGCGTCTATTGAATCAATGTAAAAGAGATTTTACAAGGGTGGTAGTTTATGAACTCATTATATTAAGATTAATGATATCTTGGAAATTATGCAACTTTGAACCACATATTCTTTGGCAAAAAGTATTGTTTTTTAATCAACAGAATCACCTTTAATAATAAAAAAAAATACTTTGTAAATTGAATAGTAAGTGTTCAACAAAAATACGTTTTGTGTCAAAAATCCATGTTTAAGTTTGAATAACAAATCGGTCTTATAAATTAGCGACCGAAAAATACTTGCGCCTCGACTGAGTGAGACGCACGAAAAGGTGTATTATTAAATTTTAAAGTATAAACAATCCGCTTATTAACGTAAAGCTCAAGCAACAATTGTTTCGGTATGCAGACACTCGGGACTGGCCGCATGCCGAGATCAAGCCGCGTGAGTGTACTGCTCGCGTTTCGTCCGTTTGTATGATGTTGAATTACTGTGTAGATATCTGTACTGTGTTTACATAGTCCGGGCTAGGTGCAAAGGAAAAGAAGGTGATAAACGAGGTATTTTTAAACATTTCTAGACAAATATGTCTTTGGCGTAACTTGCTCTTTTTGTGTTTTTGTGCTTGCTGTGTTTACAAACTAACGCGTATTCGGGCACTATTAACTCGAATCTTCCAAAACTCGGCGTATTTTTCAAAAAATCAATTAAAAAAATAGCGAGTTTCGTCAAAGACATATGGTCGAAAATACGTGTAAACTTCTTCAATGTTTACTGTTTATTGAACTACTACATTGGTTGAAAAGTTCGCGGCCTGGCCATTAAAAAAAAAACTTTTGTTATTTTTTCTGCCGTCATTTTGAACTGTCATTATTCAATTGTCAGCCCGCGAATTTTCAATTTGATATCTTGTTTAAATAAAATTTTACGAACAATATAAATACGTGTGCAGAACAAATTTTCACTAATGGAGAAATTTGAACAACGTGCTGTGATTAAATATTTGTTTAAAAAAAGATTAACACCAAAGGAGATCCATGATGACATGCAAACAACATTAGGGGAATCTGCCCCGTCTCATACCACTGTGAAAAAATGGGTTGCAGAATTTAAACGTGGACGAGAGAACATCGAAGATGACCCTCGCTCCGGCAGGCCAATGACGTCTACGACCGAAGAAAACATCAATAAAGTGTGTGATCTCATATTGAAAGACCGTAGATTGACTATCAGAGAAATTGCAGACACTATAGGCATCTCATATGAACGAACGCAAAACATCATTGTCCATGAACTCGGCTTTTCTAAGGTTTCGGCTAGGTGGGTCCCCAGATTGCTTTCAGTAGAGCAAAAGCGAATTCGACTCACGATTTCTCGCGACTGTTTGGAGATGTTCGAGGCTGATCCACAAGGTTTTCTTGACAGATTTGTGACAATGGATGAAACCTGGGTTCACCACTATACCCCAGAATCAAAACAACAATCCAAACAATGGAAAAAATCAGGTGAACCAACTCCGAAAAAAGCAAAGGCAATTCTGTCGGCTGGCAAGGTGATGGCATCGGTTTTTTGGGATGCTAAGGGTGTCATTATGGTGGATTACCTTCCAAAAGGCGAAACAATAAACTCTGCGTACTATAGCACCCTTCTGCGCCGTTTACGTGAAGAAATTAAACAGAAACGCCCAGGATTACTGAGAAAGAAAGTGTTGTTTCACCAGGACAACGCCCGAGTCCACACGTCTGTCGAGTCTATGGCTTAAATTCGTGATTGTGGTTTCGAATTGTTGCCACATCCAGCTTATTCTCCTGATTTGGCACCTTCGGACTTTCATCCGTTTCCAAACCTGAAAAAACACCTCGGTGGGCAGAAATTTTTAACGAATGAAGAGGTCGAAGCCGCTGTTAACCTGTATTTTGAAGACCTTGAGGAATCTTTTTTTAAAACAGGTATGGAAGCTCTGGAAAGCAGATGGAAGAAGTGCATAGAGCTAAATGGAGATTACGTCGAAAAATAAAAATATTTTTGTATGTACTTTATTCTGTTTTCTTGACTAGGCCGCGAACTTTTCAATCCACCCTCGTACTTATTGGAATGTTACATAACGCGGAGGCGCGTCACGAATTACAACGTAGTTAAGCAGAGAGGACTCAATCCACAGAAAGTCACTTTTGAGATAAGAGCATTTAAAGTTTCAGCTGTAATTGCTCTAAGAAAAAGTTATGTTTTTTTTTTAATTCAACTTAATTTAAAGGATAGAGTATATTTTTATTCCTACTTTAAATTGAATGATATATTTTTAAACAGATTTCGAGAAATTAAGTAGCATGTGAGTTGCGTCCTTACAATTAAACTTAGGTGTTTGAAGACACGTATTAATTTTTCTTTTCTCAGAATGAACTCAAATATCCTTTGACTGGAAAATATGTTACAAGAAATAAACAAAATTATGAAATATATTAATTATCCTTACAAGAAAAACTAGCAATACTATAAAAATGTGTCAGTATTGAAATTAAATCATTTCGCTTGAGGTTATTATAAAAATTACGACAGACTTCAAGAATTGAAATAAACATGGATCAGAGATTGCTGGATTCAGATTTTTATTAAAATGAATAAAAATAATTATTGTATTTAATTGTTTTATTTTTAAGCCTGATTAATACTAGTTGCCTATCATTGTAGTTATATACCTACTTCTCATCAAAAAGTAGGACAGTAAAAATATTGTTATTTTTTACGATAATTTTATGAAAAGAATAAATCAAGTATCATGTTTGTTTTATCCATACTATAGTCGGGGTTACGTTGGTGGGATTTTTTTAAATTCGTCAGATTTTTTCATTCTCTACCTACTTTCATTAGCCAGACTATATCATATAGACTTCATTTGTAGAAATACAAGTTACAAGCCAGTCACCGCCCTTAGAGGTTTTGTTTTACTTGCTGTTTTTACGTTTACAGAATAACAAAACAGCTTGCATTAAAAATAAGCATCAAACAATGAATAGTTTTCTAACTATAGCATAGATGGCGCTGTATGTATAATAAATCGCGCATGGAACTGTTTAAATAAGGTATTGGTATACAGGTGTAAGCTATTATTAAACTTCGTAAATGTTTTAAGTACCTGAAGGTATATCAATTTTTTGAACCCGTCGTCTTCAATTGAAGAAGAGGGTCATACATACACATACACAATTCAAGGTGTTAGCTGGCTACCTCCTGCGATGCGCGACTGCGAATTATCAAGTTAGTCGAATAATCTACTAATACTAACTTGAATATACGACTTGAAGATTAGTAATAGTAATGTACTAACTAACGTCCTGTGCCTGTGAGTCGAATGATACTAAACTAATCAGAGATGCGCTAATCATGTCCTCTAGCGGATTGAACATGGAACGTTTCTTTCCACTCTCGGAACTAGGTGCAGGAAACATGTTCGCGGAACTAGATGGGGAGTTAAATTCATGTAATCTCTCACATGCACAATTTACATAGTTCCTCGCAAAATGGCGGAACTGTTAAATTTTGCGTTGTCTTTCTTAGAGAAGACCCTTGTCAAGCAATACGTAGGTACACGTTATTAAAGGGTTATTATATTATTAAATTGTCAGTTCATTTACCTACCTTAATCATTCTTTGCAGGCTTAGGACTGTAAATCAAGAGCTTGTTAGAATTTGAAATTAAGTAGGCATGTCATAAAATCTTTTTCAACTAATGTCCTGCCCAACTTTACTATCAATGTATTTATTTATTATTTGTAAAATACAAGCAAAAAGAAAGTTCATTAACCGAACAATAGATATAGTTCATTTCGTATACGAATCATTCCAACTTGACCCTTAACTAAATGTAATAAGAGTCACATAGCTCATCTTCGCTGACACGTAGTCGTCCGTCAATACATAGCAATAAGGTTCAAAATTGGAATGATTGACGCGTCTTCGTGACGTCCGTAGTTAGTTCGTTCCGAGTAGACCACGTGACCGCACCGCGTCGCATCGAGGAACGAGGACCGACTTCGGTTGACATTTCGGATTGAACCGATATCGTTCCTCTGAAGGAAATAGTTCCGAGAACTATTACGGTCCGAAACGACCCACCTCTAATACTAATAAATAAATGAAAAAATGTGATAAATAAAAAAAAACACCCGATCAGACTCCTGGTCCAGAACCTGGGACCTCTCCTTCGTTTGCCGGACGAGTGCTCTTCCACTGAGCCCGGTAGGGTCTGGCGGTACGCCTCGAAATTTTTGTTTTTACGTTATATTGCTAACGTAGCTCCATCTAACTAATGGTATGACTTTGCAGCTCAACCTATTTAATTTAACGAGACGCTAGGTAAAACTCTGTTAAAACTATACGTGTAAAGCCCGGTTCCTATATTCAACGAATCGTCATAATACATTAGCAAACCCTCGTTTCAATGATACGTAGAACTAGTCGTTAGGGACGTTCCAATATTTTTTTGGGTCAGTTACTTACGACTAGTGATGGGTCGGGGGCATAAACAAATATGGACACAATGGGCATAAACTAGACATATTGGGCATAAATGAGCTTACGTCCAAAAAGGAACTATCGAAGCGTTTTGTTCGACTTCTTGGTAAATTTTTCTGACTCATTACTCGAAAATGTTTTGAAATCCCCGAATGACCGATTTATAGTGTTAGGAGATTTTAACCTACCTAACATTAATTGGACAGAATGCACAGATTCGACGTTTCTCGTGCCAACCAATATACAAGGTGATACCCAAACTAACTTTTTTGATAATTTGATTTTATGTAATCTGAAACAGTATAATTTTTCATTGAATATTAATAATCGTATTTTAGACCTTATACTATCAAATGACGACGTGCGTGTAACTGAGTGTCCCAGCCCCCTTGTCCCCCCTGACCCTCACCACAAGCCGCTCGTTGTGTGTGTTAGACTAGCAGAGCAACCCAAGCTTCGTAGTAGCTCGCGTACCATCTACTTATACCATCAAGCCGATTACACTACTATAACAAAAAAATTGGACGAAATTGAGTGGGCAGATACATTTAACTCACTTGGAATCGACGAATCGATACAATATTTTTATGAAACCTTATATAATCTTCGTGATGAACATGTGCCCCACAAAATATCATCCTCTAATAATAAATACCCTCCATGGTACAAAAGTCCCTTAATAAAAATCTTGAGAGAAAAGAACAAGTTTCATAAAAAATATTTAAGATATAAAAATCTCTCAGATCATCACAGTTTTATTATTTTACGCAATCGGGCTAAAAAACTAGAAACTGAAATGTACGCCAGCTATTTGAAGCAGACTGAAGATAGAATAAATAGAGATTCAAAAGAATTTTGGAGCTATGTGAAGCGAAAGAAAAACTCCAACTCATTACCTTCCGTTATGAAATACGCTGGCAAGTCTTCAAACTCGGGTATCGAAATATGCGATATGTTTAACGACTATTTCTCCTCTACGTTTATACAGCCTACCCCTACATCTACATCGGCACCCGATGATTATCAGACGAGCAACTGCCAGGCAGTATGTGACATACATGACATCGAAATCTCTGTTGACCAAGTTCTTAAACTGCTCTGCAGTCTTGACATTAACAAAACCGCCGGACCAGACCACATACCGCCCATTTTTATACTAAGTTGTGCTAAGAGTCTTGCATTACCTTTATCTTTGATATACAGACGCTCTATAGAAATGGGGTATGTACCTAAACTATGGAAAACTGCATATATCACGCCAATTTTTAAGAAAGGGGCCAAAGATGAAATAGCTAACTACCGGCCCATATCAAAGCTATGCATTTTTTCTAAAATATTGGAAAAGGTTATTTACACTCAAGTGTATACGGCACTGAAACCCGCCTTCATTAGTCAACAGCATGGCTTTCTGAGAGGCAGATCCACGGAATCAAATCTTTTGCTCTGTACTGAATATCTAAGCGAAGGAATGTCGAAGCCCTCTCAGGTTGACGTGGTTTATACCGATTATTCAAAATGTTTTGATCGTATAGACCATGTCATCCTGCTACGTAAGCTAACACTGATCGGTATTAGGGGTAACTTGTTCCGTTGGTTCGCCTCTTACATTAATAACCGCAGTCAAATTGTGGCGTTAAACGGTTACACGTCGTCCCAATCAAAAGTGGTGCCCTCCGGGGTACCACAGGGATCCTTATTATCCCCCTTATTATTTACTATATTTATTAATGACATACCTAAATATTTTATCCATTCAAAAATCTTATTATATGCGGACGACATGAAAATGATTTGTAATATAAATAGCTTTAATGACACATCAAAACTCCAACTTGACCTAAATAACTTTTACCTCTACTGTGAACTAAATAAATTAGATCTCAATATATCGAAATGCTGTGTATGCACTTTTACTAGAAAAACCACGACTTTTACTTATGACTATGCAATAAATAATATACCATTAGCGAGGGTGAACTCCATGGTTGATCTGGGTGTAATTTTCGACTCCAAACTTATTTTTGACAAGCATATAGACAACGTCGTAAAAAAAGCCTCAAAAGCTCTAGGTTTTATCTTGCGACTATCATCAGAATTCAACAATATCAAAACACTCAAAATACTTTACTGCGCCTTTGTCCGAAGTCACCTTGAATACGCTTCCTCTGTCTGGAACCCTACGTATGATGTTTACATAACACGCCTGGAGAAAATACAAAGAAAGTTCCTAAGATTCCTGCAATTTAAATGTAACACGTACGATAATGACTACTTATCGCGTTGTAGACGGCACCATATACTACCACTGAGCATACGCAGAGAAATAGCAGATATTTGCAATGTAATAAAAATTATGAACAATAAGATCGATGTGCCTGAGCTTCTGGCTATGGTTGGTATTTGCGCGCACACCAAATTATACAGAAATCCTACCTTACTCCACGTTCCTACCGCAAGTACCAACTATAGACAGAACTCATTCATCATACGATCCAGCAATCTTGTGAACAAAGCAAATCGTAAATTACAGAATTTTGATATATTTTACACCGGTGTCCCAAGTGTTAGGGCGGCCATAGCTAGATTATTTTTTGTGCACACTTAAAAATATCTTAGCATGTTAACTTGCATGAGATTTTTTCTTTTATTAATAAACACCATGTAATAAGTGAGTTAAAATCAAAACTTTAAGATAATGTTATTTATGTTTCGCTATTTGCGATTATTTCTTCTTTGTTTTTTTAGTGTAATATGCAATATCTATATGTGAAAACTTTTTTTGGCTTTCGCTTGTTAATCATGTCTTTTTATAATCTTTAGTCCTAGCTGTAAGTTTTCCTGTGAATCAAAAATAAATAAATAAATAAATCCACTATATAGGGATGGAAGTTCTGTCTGCGTCTGGTAGTCCGGTGGTAAAAAGGGGTGGGTTCAATTTGGTCAAAAAGAGCACTCGCACACTCACCAAAATGTAGCCGATAAAATACTGTCAAACAAGCAACCTTACGACGATGCTCCAGCGTCTGCAATTTTTTATTTGTAAGGTTGTTGTTATTAATGAGTTTACGGGCTCTTCGGTCAACAGAGTCTAGCGCTTCGAGCTGGTATTTGGCAGAACCATCCCAAAGGTGACTACAGTACTCCATGCACGACCTCACTTGGGCTGTGTATAAGTTGAGCAGCCGTTTAGGGCTGAAGTACCGCCGGACCTTCGAGATGATACCCAATTTTTTGGAAGCCGTTTTTGCCATAGACTCAATTTGTTGACCGAAGTTTAATTTAGACGTTATAGTGACGCCCAAAAGCCCTAGCTGGTCGGTGATGGGAACAGATACATTCTGAAAAGTGGGCGTAAAAGTAAAGGTGCTCTTTTTTGCGGAGAATAGACACGCTTGTGTTTTGGAGGCGTTGAATTTGGCCAGGTTAGATTCGCCCCAATCGGACACATTCCGCAAGGTCGAATCAACGCGCTCAATCATAGACTTTCTCAAAACCTGGATTTCATGGGCGCTCGTTCGCGCATTGGATATATATCTCTCAACAACAGTGCTGTCATCAGCATATCCAATAATGCCTGTTGTTAGGAGGTCATTAATGTGCAGCAAGAATAAAGTTGCAGAGAGAACAGATCCCTGAGGTACCCCGGCATTCATCGCCATTAGGTCAGAGGAGTAGCCGTCTAAGACTACTCGAATCGACCGTTCCCTCAGAAAATCAGATATCCTGTCGCAGAGCCCGGTCGGTATGCCATATGCTGGAAGCTTGCTTAAGAGACCATCGTGCCAGACCCTGTCAAAGGCTTTGGAGATGTCTAACGATACAGCTATTGCTTCATCATGACCCTCCAAGGCCTCACTCCATAAGTGTGTGGCATAAACGAGAAGATTGCCGGTCGAGCGTCCACTGCGGAAACCATATTGGCTATCGCTTAGGAGCCCGTTGGTCTCAAGGTATGCCAGGAGTTGATTGTTCAATACACGTTCCATGACTTTGCAAAGTATGGAAGTGATTGAAATTGGTCTATAGTTGACAGGATCAGCACGGCTTCCCTTCTTCGGTACTGGTTGTACATTAGCCAGCTTCCAGGATTTGGGGACTTTACCAGATTCCAAAGAGAGTCTATAGAGACGCGTCAAAACGGGAGACAACTCAGCTGCGCAGCGTTTCAACACCACTGCAGGAATACCATCTGGACCGCTAGCCTAATTCTCGTCTAGGTGCAGCAAGCATATAAGAACCTCCTTTTGGCGAATATGAACGGTACCCATTGTAGGACCGAACTGAGGTAATTGGGGTGGGATTTTTCCTTGGCTATCTAGACGAGAATTTTCCGCAAAGATATTGGCAAATAAATCCGCCTTTTCCTTAGCGGTGTGGGCCAGAGAACCGTCAGGTTTCCGCAGAGGCGGCAGCGACGGGCGACAAAAGTTAGTTTCGACCGACTTGGCGAGGGACCAGAAAGCTATACTTCCCGAGGGGTATGAGGCTATTCTGTCTCCGATACAGCCTATGTGGGCGAAACGAGCTCTTTTGATCACCTTTTTGCAGGACTTGGCGGCAGCATTGTACCTCTTCTTGTGTTCATGCGAATCCACGGCTTTGCTTCTGCGAACGGTTGCCCAGGCTTTGTACGCTTCTCGCTTACGCTTTTCAAAGCTCGCCCATGGTTTAGTGCGGAAAAGCATTCAGCACTAAACCATGGGCGAGCTTTGGTTTCAAGAAATTGATCAGCGTAGGGAATGAAGTACTCCATTGCTTGACTTATCACACTTGAGACTGCATCAGCGCAGCACGATGGATCGGTTGATGTGAAACAAGCTTGCCGCCACGGATAAGATGCGAAGAAATGTCGCATTTCATCCCAATCTGCCGACTTATAACGCCATACTCGCCTAGAACCACTTGGTCGGGTGTCAGGTGGCGAGTACTGCGATACAGATTTCACCAGACAGTGATCGGATGTCCATAAGGGTGCAGTGACGGACACCGAATATCTGTCCGGATAGGTTGTCAGCAGAAGGTCCAGGCAGTAAGCAGTGTGGCCAGCAACGTCTGGGATGCGCGTAGGCTCGTCAACAAGCTGAGACAGGCCATGAGTGAGCGAAAACTTAAAAGCCTCTCTACCAGCATGGTCAGTGTCCTGAAACGGGTATAACCACTGTCCGTGGTGTGCGTTAAAATCCCCCAGGAACACCAACTGCGCTGTGGGAAAACGTTGCTGAACCTTGTCCGCTGTACTACTGAGATAGTCCATAAGCCTCGTTGTCTCCCGATCTCCGCTGTGTGACCGATAAATACCAGCGTATACCATTTGGTCTAGGCCGGTATCTATGTGAACCCACATAACTGAAAGGTCCGGCACTTCTAAGTAACGGAGACGCTGACAACAGATCTTGTCACTGGCATACATGCACACCCCGGCGTGCGGGTGGAATTTGGACTCCAGGATGTAACCTGGGTAACAAAGGTATGCCGAGTCTGACGGATCACAGATCTGCGTCTCCGTTAGGAAGAGTAGGTGGGGTCTCTCCGTCTCGAGGTGGTGGTGGACATCATTGAGATAGGAGTGCATTCCTCGGCTGTTACAGAAGTGCACTTTAAACGAGAGGAAGTGCAACCGCTGTGTTACCTTACTCTTCTTTGGACCTTTCATAAGTTTTGGAGTGCAGTGAATAGGGAGGAGAACAGAAGTTGAGTGAAGCGCTGCAAATGGAACCAAGCAACTCGATAGGGGTGACGCACCTTTGGGAAACTCGCTTGGAGACTGCGGGGACGCCCGAACCCCCCCGAGTTCGCCATCGGGTCCTCTCAAACCGGTCGCCAGCCGGCACGATGGAGCCTCCCGGGATTTTTCGCGAGGTGGCGGGGCAGCCTTTTGCATGTGGCTGGCATGCTACTTGGGCCCCCTACTACCTGCGGTCGGCCAGCGGTGCACCGTGCTTCGGATCCCGCTACCCTCCAAAACGAGTTACCCGGTGAGTCATTATCCTACGAGTTGTAAACAGTTCTCCGATGCAGCACGATTACTCAGACCTATCCTCCTCAATGGCTACACTAGACATCATGCCGGAACGCAACTAGGTTACTTGGCAGCATGGTTTTGTCTAGTGGGTGGTGACAAGCCACGGCCGAAGCCTACCACCAGATTTTACTGCTCGTTTAGCACCACCCAGGGACCACGTACAAGGCATCGAGGGCTAAACCTTGCGGACGCTAGCAGTTTTCAGTCCCCCAATAATGACCGGGTAACTCGTTTTGGAGGGTAACGAAGACGCAGATCTGCGATCCGTCAGACTCGGCATACCTTGGTTACCCAGGCTATATCCTGGAGTCTCTATTCCGCCCGCACGCCGGGGTGTGTATGTATGCCAGTGACTTGATCTGTTATCAGCGTCTCCGTTACTTGGAAGTACCTTTCAGTCACGTAGATACCGGCCTAGACCAAATGGTTTACGCCGGTATCTATCGTTCACATAGCGGAGATCGGGAGACAACGAGGCTCATGGAATACCTTGGCAATACAGCAGATAAGATTCAGCAACGTTTTCCCACAGTGCAGTTGGTGTTCTTGGGGGATTTTAATGCTCACCACGGGCAGTGGTTATACCCGTATCTGGACACTGACCATGCTGGAAGAGAAGCCTTTTAGTTTTCGCTGACTTATGGTCTCTCACAGCTTGTAAACGAGCCTACGCGCATCCCCGACGTTGCTGGCCACACTGCGTATTGCTTGGAGCTTCTGCTGACAACCGATCCTGACAGATACTCGGTGTCCGTCACTGCACCTTTAGGGACATCAGATCACTGTATGGTGAAATCTGTATCGCTTGACTCGCCACCTGACACCCGCCTTAAAGGCTCCAGGCGAGTATGGCGTTACAAGTCAGCAGATTGGGATGAAATGCGACATTTCTTCGCATCTTATCCGTGGCGGCAAACCTGTTTTACTTCAACCGATCCATCGTGCTGCGCTGATGCTGTCTCAAGTGTGATAGTTCAAGCAATGGAGTACTTCATTCCCCACGCTGATCTATCCCTTGAAACCAAAGCTCGCCCATGGTTTAATAATGCTTGCCTTGTCGCTGAAAAGCGAAAGCGGGAAGCATACAAAGCCTGGGCAAATGCTCGCAGAAGCAAAGCCCTGGATTCGCATGAACTTAAGAAAAGATACAATGCTGCCGCCAAGTCCTGCAAAAAGGTAATCAAAAAACTCGCTCCACATAGGCCGTATCGGAGACAGAAGAGCAGCATACCCTTCGGGAAGTAAAGCTTTCTGGTCCCTTGCCAAGTCGGTCGAAACGAAATTTTGTCGCCCGTCGCTGCCACCACTGAGGAAACCCGATGGTGCTCTGGCCCACACTGCTAAGGAGAAAGCAGATTTATTTGCTAGTATCTTCGCGAAAAATTCTCGTCTAGATTGCCAAGGAAAAATCCCACCCCAATTACCTCAGTTTGGACCTACAATGGTTACCGTTCACATTCGCCAAAAGGAGGTTCTTAAATGCTTGCTGCACCTAGACGAGAACAAAGCTAGTGGTCCAGACGGTATTCCTGCAGTGGTCCTAAAACGCTGCGCACCTGAGTTGTCTCCCGTTTTGACGCGTCTTTATCGACTTTCATTGGAATCCGGCAAGGTTCCCAAGTCCTGGAAGCTTGCTAACGTACAGCCAGTACCGAAGAAGGGAAGCCGTGCCGATCCTGTCAACTATCGACCAATTTCAATCACCTCCATACTTTGCAAAGTCATGGAACGTGTATTGAACAATCGACTCCTGGCATACCTCAAGACCAACGAGCTCCTAAGCGATAGCCAATATGGTTTCTGCACCGGGCGCTCGACCAGTGATCTTCTCGTGTATGCCACTCACTTATGGAGCGAGGCCTTGGAGGGTCATGGTGAAGCAATAGCTGTATCCTTAGACATTTCCAAGGCCTTTGACAGGGTCTGGCATGATGGTCTCTTAAGTAAGCTTCCAGCTTATGGCATACCGATTGAGCTCTGCGACTGGATATCTGATTTTCTGAGGGAACGGTCAATTCGAGTAGTCTTAGATGGCTTCTCCTCCGACCAAATGGCAATTAATGCCAGGGTACCTCAGGGATCTGTTCTCTCTGCAACATTATTGTTGCTGCACATTAATGACCTTTTAACACCGGGCATTATTAGTTGTGCTGATGACAGCACTGTTGTAGAGAGATATTTATTTTATTTTTATTTATTTACACTTCAGTATACAGTACAGATAGTAAATGATAAAAAAAAACAGTGTATTGTGTAAGTACTACTAGTCGGTCTTATCGCTGACGAGCGATTTCTTACAGACAACCATCGCGTATTGGATACGTATCCAATGCGCGAGCGAGCCCCCGTGAAATCCAGAGTTTAAGAAAGTCAATGATTGAGCGCGTTGATTTGACCTTACGGAAAGTATCCGATTGGGGTGAGTCGAATTTGGTCAAATTCAACGCGTCCAAAACTCAGGCGTGTCTATTCTCCGCAAAAAGAGCACCTTCACATTACCGCCCACTTTCGCAAATGTATCTGTCCCTATCACTGACCATCTAGGGCTTTTAGGCGTAACTATAACATCCAGTTTAAACTTCGGTCAACAAATTCTGTCCATGGCTCAAGTAGCTTCGAAAAAGTTGGGAATCATCTCGAAGGTACGGCGGTACTTCGGCCCTGCACAGCTTCTTAACTTATACACAGCTCAAGTGCGATCATGAATGGAGTACTGCAGTCATGTTTGGGATGGTTCAGCCAAATATCAACTAGAAGCGCTGGACTCCGTTGACCGAAGAGCCCGTAATCTAATTAACAACATCGACCTTACGACCAAAAAACTGCAGACCCTAGAGCATCGTCGTAAGGTTGCATGTTTAACCGTGTACTACAGGATACATTTTGGTGAGTGCGCGAGTGCTCTGTTTGAGCAAATTGAACCCTCACCCTTTTACCATCGGACTACTAGACGCAGACAGAACTTCCATCCGTATGTGGTTGATATTCCGAAAAGTCGAACTAAGCGCTTTGACAGTTCCTTTTTGATACGGATCGCCAAGGTTTGGAATGAACTGCCTGCGTCTATTTTCCCGGAACAGTATAGGCCTAGTACTTTTAAGCGTCGAGTGAATAGGTTTCTCGTGGATGGATCAGGTGTCATGGAAGACAAACGTCCCATCCACATTTTATAAAAAAAAAAACATTACTGTTTTTTTTTTATTTATACTCCAGCTAACCCCGTTGTTCTTTCAAACCGAGTTATAATTTTAACCAATCGATTTTAGTAAAATGTTAAGGTTTATTGCAGTATATTAGTTAAAATAAAATATGTTTTTAATGATTTTTTTTTTGTATACTTAGATATAAGATACGACAATAAATAAATAAAAAAAATCTGTTAACTTTATGCCCAGACAAAAGACATTTACTCGGCATTTACGGGCATTTACTCAATGCGCCAAAAACGCCAGGGCATAAACCCATCTCTACTTACGACGAATAGCTATTGGTTACTCTGCTACCGGAGCCCTCCGTCGTGCGTCGAACTGCGTTCGGTTATTTCAGGAACACATATTTATAATTTACATATTCATCGTATCATGTTTGTTTTATCCATACTATAGTCGGGGTTACGTTGGCGGGATTTTTTTAAATTCGCTAGATTTTTTCATTCTCTACCTACTTTCATTAGCCAGACTATATCATATAGACTTCATTTGTAGAAATACAAGTTACAAGTCAGAGGTTTTGTTTTACTTGTTGTTTTTACGTTTACAGAACAACAAAACAGCTTGCATTTAAAATAAGCATCAAGCAACGAATAGTTTTCTAACTATAGCATAGATGGCGCTGTATGTATAATAAATCGCGCATGTAACTGTTTAAATAAGGTATTGGTATACAGGTGTAAGCGAGGTAATTTTACTTGTAGGTATATACCTTACATATTATTGAACCCGTCGTCTTCCCTTGAAGGGAACGGTCATTCATTCACTTCACACCACACATAATTTAGTCAGGGTGAATAAAACACTTTTTAACCGGATTTATCGCGTTTTGTCTCAAAATTTTTGGAGTCAAAATTTAAAATGTAATAAATCCGGTTAAAAAGTGTTTTATTTAATAGTATGAATCGCGAAAACTTAAGACAATATTAGTCAGGGTGTTTGGTGGCTGACTACCAGCGTTGCGCGACTGCGAATTATCATGCTAGTCAAATAATCTACTAATACTAACTTGAATATACGACTTGAAGTTTAGTAATGTACCAACTAACGTCCGGAGTCGAATGATACTGCTTAGTTATGGGTCGTTGTCGTCACGTTTTTGGCCGACGAAACGCAGCCGTTTTTACGACGAAGAAAACGGTTTCACAAAACGGTCCTCGTTGCAACTGGTTTCATAACGATACTTCATAGACTTCGAAGAACAGAATACACGTTTTGGTTGAGTCAAAAGGTTGCAGTCCGTTGCTGTGCCTTACATACAACTATTTTGCAGTTTTATAATTTTATATTATAAAACTGCAAAGTTTGTTTGTTTGTTTAAAACACCATAATTTCAGAAACTAACGGCTATATTAGAAAATGTATTATTGCATATTAATGATACATTCAAGAGACAGGTTTAAGGCTTAACTTAAAAAGAAACGGTTACATTAAAGCAAGCGTAATTAAAGTAAGCGACATTATGTGGAAATGGCAATTTGTATTCTATTGCTTTTAACATACTTACTAACATAATGGCGGGAATAAGAAATAACGAGAGTATCGTACGATCATTCAAGGCATTTTGAACTTTATGTCGATAGTAATACATTTGCGTTCTCATTTTTTTTATTATCGATAAAGTATTATCGACTGTCTTTGGTAGACCTTAAGGTTTACTTTTGAATACTTATCTTAAAACTATGACACGGAGCTAGATAGATGAATGTACAAAACGTCAACTCTGAGTCGCAACACATTCGTTCGTTTCGAAATGCCGTCACGTTTTCGAAGACTGGTTTGGCAACGCAGAACCGTTTTGTTTTTGAACGCAAAACTGTTTTGTCGTCGCAGCATACAAAACGGTATTTTAAAACGGTTCCTCGTCGCAACGCTCACGTCTAATACTGCTAAATAAATGAAAAAATGTGATAAATAATAAAAAAACACCCGACCAGGCTCCTGGTCCAGAACCTAGGACCTCTCCTTCGTTTGCCGGACGAGTGCTCTTCCACTGAGCTACCGGGGCCTGGCAGTACGCCTCGAAATTACTTACCACATTTTTGTTTTTACGTTATATTGCTAACGTAGCTCCATCTTATGGTATAGCTTTGCAGCTAAGACCACCCGAGACTAATTTCATTTCAGAAATTGTGAATCCCAGTTAAAGTGAAGCAAATGCAAAAACTTTAAAATAATGTTTTAAAGTTTTTGCATTCCTATTTTACATGAAAATATTTAATTTGGAGTGGTAAATCCAAATATTTTAATATTTTGTAACAAATTATTGTAAATTGTGAATAATTTGTTTGATATACAATTTTGTTTAACTAATATAAGGCGTAAACATTTAAAAATGTATATGGATTTGAAGAGGTATAAAACCTCTTTGTTGTTTCTGAAAAAAATTAATGTATAACCCGGATCAATAAAATATGCTCTGTTTACTCGCATTTAATTTGCACAAAGGTACAATTCAACTTTGTAGGATTCATTATATTATGCACTAGGGCATAATATATTATGCACGCGTGACTTATAGCCCAGTTTATAGTTCAAAATTCAATAGAATAAGGCTTACTTTACGAGCAAGTGTGTTGAAAACATAATTAACATTTACATATAAAAATCGATAACTAGGTAATAACAGATTCACACTAGTAGATCTAAAATTATTAACAAATTTAGTTGAGCACACACTATTAACATTATTGAAAGCAATTGCCACATAAAGAAAGATAATTAGTTTTTAAAAAACAATTTAGTAAGCTCACGCCTTACTGACTCATAACTAGAATTAAACAGGTCAATGTCTAGATTTACGCACAAAGCATTAAAATATTTTCCAGCTCGTAATAGAAATGAATTTTGTCTATACCTAATTAGTTTTTGAGATAGGAAGATGGATTGGTTTAAAATTACGCAAATTTCTTGAGGGAACATTCAATTTTAGTAACGACAGAAGCTCGGGACAGTCAATAACATTTGAGGCAATCTTAATTAAGAAAATGATATCGGCTATGTTTCGACGATTTTCCAACGTAAGCAGATGGTGCTTTCTACAGAGCTGAATATAATCTCTTGAGTTATAGCGCATACCGATACGGTAACATAAATATTTTAAAAACTTTTTTTGGATATTCTCAAGTCTTTCAATATAAATAGCGTATCTTGGGTTCCATATCTGAGAGGCATATTTTAATGGTTTGGCTTTGCAGCTCAACCTATTTCATTTAACGAGACGCTAGGTAAAACTCTGTTAAAACTAAACGTGTAAGAGATACGAGTGTGAGAGTGTTTGTCCGACCGATGAGCATAATAGATTTTTAAGTACTTAGTGCGTTTTGATTTTGATTTTTTTTTTATTTATTTGAGTATCAAAAAGATGAAAAATATATTTTTTTTTAATGAAAGACTGCGTTTGATCTCAACTCGCTCACCTGATGATAAATTAAAATGAGGTGGACGATGTGCTTCATCTGCGGGATTCCGTCCGTACTTATCAACCGACTTCAAGAAAGTCGCGTCGCGTATGTTTTATTTAATTTTTGTTACCTCATAACTTTTGACTGGGTCAACCGATTTTGATGATTCTTATTTCACATGATAGAGGATATTAGTCCCATGTAAATTTCATCGATGGAGTACAAACATCATGATTTTTTTAAATGTGAATGAACTTGGAGATCGTTTACCTTGACGACTTTCTTCTTCAGCCAAAGTTTTGACGTGAAGTCGGTTTTTTTTTTATTTTTTTTATTTAATGCTCTGCATTCGTTGATGATTTTTAACGTCTAGATAGATAGACCAGCTGACGCTTAATTAGAAACCAGTTAAAAAAGTCAACTGGTTTTTCAACTAGTTAACCCGTCGAAAAAAACGGTTTCTTTTCGTTGACTCGAAATCCTTCAATCAACGACCTACTTCTATCTAAGTCCGTCCTCTTCAAACGAAGACGTCGGTTCCAAAAACAGCTATTAGATATTTGAAATGTTAAAATAACAATTACTCTATAAGCTTGCTTACACGTATCTTTTTTTTTTCCTGTCAAATAATGACACCCTACAGTGACGCCCCAAAGGGCGTCCACAGATAGGGAGAGGGTGAATAGGTACTCCTAGTACGAACTGGACCCTGCACGGGAATAAATCCCCGCCGACAGTGACAACCGCTCGCCGACGGAATGCCACCGTATATCCAGACAGTGTGGGACTCCCCACAGTGAGCGATCCCACTGCAGAGCCTTACCCACTAAACACCCCCTTCTCCGATCCCTAACTCAAGAGCTTTTCCTAGATCGTGTAATGAGCTACAACCCCGTGGGTCCGGGGCGCGCATCAGGCATCCTGACGAATGTCCCGTAGCAAGACACTGTACAGTAAAGCTCAATGGCAAGTGTAGAGAATGACTAGGGCTGGGAGCCCAAAAGGTTGACCATGTCCGCGGTGAACTGGTTATGGGGTCTGAGAGTACGTCTCTCGGCATGAGTGCCGCGTTGGGTTGACAGTATAGGAGACTGTCGCCCTAACAAGATTGTTAGGGTGGGACTCAGCACGTTGAAAGTGACCTGTTGCCAGGACTTTCAGGTGCTGCTGAATTGAAGGGAGCTCCAGGTCCCTGTGCAGGTCCGTGTTACGCACGTACCAGGGCGCGTTAGCTTGTGCAGATGTTTGGGATTCGCGTGGGAAAAGACGCGAGCCGCGTAAGTCATGACTGGTCGTATACAGACTTTTATAAAGCGTACGCTTATTACGGAGGGACATTCTACTGCGTCGGCCTAGCTTGCTGGAGAGTCGGCCGAGATATTGTCTGGCCAATTTGGACACCCTGGTGTTGTGGGGTAGAAAGGAGAGGGTTTCGTCAAGTGGTATGAGGACTCCCCGCATGCGGACCCGTGTGTCAAAGTGTGATATCTTTCGTGTAGATCGAGTATAGGGTTAGAGCGAGGACTGAGCCTTGCGGGACTCCAGCCCTGATGGGGCGGGGCGAGGAGAGCGCACCATCGAATCTGCATCGAAAGGTGCGGTTCTTTAGATAGAAAGAAATCACTACTAGCCTATCAGGAAGTCCTATGCCGTAAAATTTGTGAATGAGGCTCTTACACGTATCTCATATACCGTATTTAACACGTTCCCAGCGGCACAAATTTATCTATACTTTCCATTACTGCGTTACGAGTTGTTTTAAACCTCGTCCTATACCCGACATTGTAGCGGCACGAGGCGTATTAAACCCCACCGCCCAAAAGAGACTAAAATCCTTTTTTTGGCGCCAAATAAGACAAAAAGGACGACTTTTGTTTTGATTATTATTAACAATGAGTTGATTAACCTAGATCTGCCGCCGCCGTCCGTGGTTAAATTAGTTAGTTTAGATTATATGGGTAAAATAAATGTGTGGGTCTAATGCACCTCGTACCGCACCGAAAAATGGCAGGTTTTCATATAATTTAGTGATGGGAAAATAAATATCGATTTTATTTTATTGTTTTTATTTATCAAAGTTATGGACGGAATTAATACAAAAAAGGGAAAAAAGTTATGGATGTTTTTCATTGATTTCTGTTTGGCTCCCAGGTGTAGCCAGCGTGGGGTGCGGTACGAAGTGCGCGGGGGTACGAGGCGTTCGCAATCTCGTTCCGCACTGTGTTGGTATTATTATTTGTTCAGTGCGGCACGAGGTCTAACAAACCCGACATTAGGTTGGTGTACCATAGAACTAGGAATCAATAGCACATCTCAAACATATAGTTATCACTCTCCTACACTGAACCAGACGGAAGTTATACCTCTCGCACGACAGAGAAGTTAAAGGTTTTTCTTACCGCTGTAAACACCAGACACGGACGAGGTGTTTTAAGCCGCGTCCCGCAGCTATCGTGTTAAATAGTTACATGCGCGATTTATTACACACAAAGCCATCTATGAAAAAGTTAGAAAACTATTTGTTGCTTGATACTTATGTTTTATTGAAAACTGATTTCTCCAAAAAATACATACCTACGTAGATGACATTTCACTTCAGCCAAAGTTTTGACAAGGATTTAAAAATGTTTGTGAAGTCGCTTTTTTAATGTTCTGCATTTGATTATACTTCTCTCCGCGACACTTCACAAAATAAATAGATCACACGAGGTATAGAGTCCGAAGACCTCATTCGTGGTCTGATTTTTATCAGAGCTTTATCAGTATCATACATACCTACATTAAAACTCGCCTGAGTGACTGATAGACAACGTACAGCTTTAACTACTAGGGAGATGTAGAGGTAGGAGTGCACCAAGGAAGGTAACCCGAACTTCCCACGGAAACGGAAACACATGACTTTTAGTTTGTAAATGTGTAATGTGAAACTTGGTAAAAAGGTTCGTCAATGGGTGTCTGGTTAGATAAATTAAAAATAAATAAATATTTCCAACATTCACACCAAATTATCTAGACCAAATAAAGTTTTCATAAGAACTTATGCTTATGCTATAGAATGCTCATGACTGCGTTGGCGAATAAACATTGTCTATCTAGTATCCATAGCATAAGTTCTTAAGAAAACTCTATTTAGCCTAAATAATGTGGTGTGAATGTTGGAAATATCGACGGTAAAAATCGAGAGAAATATGTATATCGCAATTACACACTTATAACGCGATTAAAGGAGTTAGTTTAACGTTTCTACAATCTAGAATTTTTATGGTTTTTATAAGCTAGGTAGTCCAAAAATGGCAAAATGTCATTAAGCCGCCTTTTTTGGTAGGACGGCAGATGGTATGAGGTATCCTCAGTTACGCCAACTTCAGAGCACTCAAGTTTATGGGACCTCACGATTTATGCCCTTTGTAATATGGTAGTTTTTTGTAGATCATGTGTTTTACTGCTATTTTAAAACACTTACCGCTTACCGCTTTACTGCTTACCGCGTCGCAGTGGGTTCTATCTAAAACCCAATCTTTCCGATCGGGTTTTAACCTGGTGGTTTGGTTTAAAACCCGTCACCCATACCTTTTTTGCTGGGCGATACTGAAAAATTTTCTATTTTTATTATTATTATTAAATTTTTGGTCTCGCAAATAGATACTTAACACAGATAATTCCTTGGGTAGTATTATATTTCATTTATTGAATGAAAATAGTGATTTTAAATCTAACATGCAGGGTTATTGGTAATTAGGCCGGAATCTGTTAAGGTAAAATAGAGGAAGTCATTTGCTATCATCCGTTTTTTCCGACTACTTCCACTTACTTATCCGTTGATACGTTCACCTTATAATTTTCTCTGTTTGGCAGCAGTCTTACTTGTATTGGTTTGGCACCGACTTCAAAAACTATGTAAATACCTACCCAGATAAATTGTTAATGTTCTTATTACATTCATTAATATTAATTATTTTTTGGCAGAACTGTACTATACGGGGTAGTAATATGGATGGAATAGAAACAGGAATAGGATGGCGTTTATAAAAATTATTTAAACATTTTTAGTGGGTTGGTTTTTTGAATGCGGTTCACTTTTTCTTAAAAAGAAATAATTAGTTTGCTTTCATTTTGGTTTTGGTTTTATGACTTTTTTTTATTTTTATTTTTTTACTTTTTTGACGACCGGCTGGTGCAGCGGTAACATACATTGCCTTCTATGCCAGAGGTCCTGGGTTCTAATCCCGGTGGCGGCGGATATTTGTGTGATGAACACAATATGTTTATTTAAGTTTATTCTAATATAAAATATGTTTTTATTCAATATGTATGCTTACATATTTCTTAAGTATATCTGTTATCTAGTATCCATAACACAAGTTCTTTAAGAAACTTAATTTGGGCTAGATAATGTTGTGTGAATGTCAGAAATATTTATTTATTATTTATTTATTTTACATAAGTCAGAATTGACATAAAGGATTTTACTCTAATAATCAGTTACAGCAATTTTGCATTGAAAGAAAATGTTTGATTTGGAGCACTCCATACACTTGTCTGCTTCATTTACAGCATTAGCGTAAAAACATAAAAAGTTCTATTGCTGTAACCCACATAAACATAGATTAAAACAAACTTCTTGTAGGTTTATGGTACATATGCGACTTGATATACCATTGAAAAATACATATTTTCCAAAAATTACGTCTGTAAGTAGGTAGGTTAGTATCTCAGTTACAGAGTTATGATTTTTTTTCGAAAATACAAAAAGTTTTTGGGCTCTCCTGTACTTTTTGCTTTTTGTGGGTTACAGCAGGTTCGCTTTTTCGCGTCGACATTTAAAACAAACAAACATAACATAACTTCACGCCTGTATCCCTAAAGGGTTAGGCAAAACACTAGAGGCTATAAAACCATCTGATGTCACGTTTGACAAATTTGGAGGTGTAGCTGCTCTGCTCTACCCTAGCAACTAGCTGCTGCTACCCGACTACGGCGCAACAGCGAGGATATGTGCGTGCGAGCGAGATAGACGACACCTATCTCGCTCTGCGAGAGTTTCGAATGAAATAGCTGATAGTGTATTATTTCTTTCTAACACCTGTATATATTAAGCTTTATCAATATATTAAATCCCCTCGCCACTCTGGCCGGACCCGCCGACTCTCCGCTGGGATTCTCCCCTGACTACCTCAGTAGCCCGGAGAGAATCGACAGTGCAGTCGATTCAGTCTCTGTGATGCCATCCTCAATGCCATCAGTTCCAACTCTCGAACGGTCAAAATTCCGCGGCCCAAACTTCCCCGTCATATTATTCTTTTAATTAAGCAGAAAAATGCAGCACTTCATCGAGCCAGATACGCCCCAACTATCGAGTGTAGGGATGCAGCGAAAGTCCTTCAAAGCAGGGTAAAGAAAGCCCTATTCGAGCATAGACATCTTCAAGCCACTGAGCTCATGGAGAACATAACTCCGTCTCACGTGGCCTACTATGCTATGGCGCGTCGACGCCATCTCCCACATTCCCCCCTCTCTCGTCCCGATGGCACCATAGCTTTCGAGGATGATGAAAAGGCTGAGACCTTTGCTGACAGCATTGCTTCACAATGCTCCCCCAGCACCCAACCCGTAGATCCCGCCCACCTTAAGACGATTGAAGAAGAAGTCCTCCTCAAGGACTCTCTCCCCCCGACCAGCGACCCCATCACAGTTTCCGCTGATGAGATTCGCCTTCATATCAAACGCCTCCACGCTCGAAAAGCGGCCGGGGCGGATGGTATTCCAAACCAGGCTCTTAAGCACCTGCCCCAGCAAATTATTGCCATACTGGCAATCCTATACAACGCTTGTCTTAATCTAGGTCACTTTCCAAGTGCCTGGAAAGAGGCGATCGTGATAGGTATCCCCAAGCCCGGGAAACCTCACCACATCCCGGCTAATCACAGACCCATCAGCCTCCTCAAGGCCTTAGGTAAAAACTTCGAGCGCGTCATTCTGACGCGCATGAAATTCCATCTCTTCCCCTCGGACGGGGATCCCCTCATCATACCCGAACAATTCGGCTTCCGTCCCCAACACTCCTGCCCTCAGCAGGTCCACAGAATAGTGGAGTACGCCCTTGCTGGCTTCTACCCTAGGAGGAGAACCACAGCGGCAGTCTTCTTTGACGTAGCCAAGGCTTTCGACAAAGTCTGGCACGCCGGCCTCATCCACAAATTATACGGCATAGGACTCCCTGATAGGCTAGTCCGTATAATTTCTTCATTCCTAAAGAACCGCACTTTCCGATTCAGATTCGATGGTGCGCTCTCATCTCCCCACCCAATCAGGGCTGGCGTCCCTCAAGGCTCAGTCCTCGCTCCTACCCTATACTCGATTTACACGAACGACATCCCCAAACCACCTAAAGGGGTCGAACTTGCCCTTTTTGCCGATGACACCGCGCTCTATTGCACTGGCATTCAAATGTCCACAATAGTTGCAAAGTTGCAATCGGCTGTAAACGAACTCAGTGACTGGTTCACGAAGTGGCGCATTGAGGTCAATTCAGATAAAAGCTCAGCCATCCAATTCTCTCACAAACGGCGTCGTGGTCACTTTGACACACGGGTCCGCATGCGGGGAGTCCCCATACCGTGGTCTAATACGGTTAAATACTTAGGCGTCACTCTCGACAAAACTCTCTCCTTTTTACCCCACATCACCAGGGTGTCCAAACTGGCTAGGAAATATCTCGGCCGACTCTCCAGCATGCTAGGACGTCATAGTAAAATGTCCCTCCGTAACAAGCGTACGCTTTATAAAGTCTGCATTCGACCAGTCATGACTTACGCGGCTCCCGTCTTTGCCCACGCGAATCCCAAACACCTTCACAAATTACAGGTGGTCCAAAATCTTTTCTGTAGAAGGGCAGCTAACGCGCCCTGGTACGTGCGCAACACGGACCTGCACAGGGACCTGGAGCTCCCCTCAATTCAACAGCACTTGAAAGTCCTGGCAACAGGTCACTTCCAACGTGCTGAGTCCCACCCTAACAACCTTGTTAGGGCGACAGTCTCCTATACTGTCAACCCTCCCACGCGGCACTCCTGCCGCAGACCGAGAGACGTTCTCTCAGACCCCCCAAACCAGTTCACCGCGGACCTGGTCAACCTTTTGGGCTCCCAGCCCTAGTCATTCTCTACACTTGCCGTTGAGCTTTACAGTGTCTTACTACGGGTTATCCGTCAGGATGCCTGATGCGCCGCCCTGGATCCCACGGGGTGGTAGCTCATTACACGATCTATGAATAGCTCTTGAGTTAGGGATCGGAGAAGGGGGTGTTTAGTGAGTAGAAGTCTCACACTGGCTGGGTATACGGTAGCATTCCGTCGGCGAGCGGTTGCTACTGTCGGCGGGGATTTATCCCCGTGCAGGGCCCAGTGCGTACTAGGAGTATTCACCCCCTCCCTATCTGTGGTCGCCCTTTGGGGCGCCATAGTAGAGTGTCATTCTCTGGCAAGAAAAATATATATATAATATATATATATATATATATTTTTATAATTAAATCATTATATTTCTAATCATCAAACTGATCGTTTAATTTCAACCTCAAGTAAGTAGGAGCTATAGAGGTATTATTATGACGGAGAGAGACTATTGCAGTGACAGGGGGTGACCTATCGTCCGCAAAAACGCTAATAAAACCTTCGTCCCTTAACTGACTTTTACAGTTTGTCTGGGAAGAGAAGCAGCTGGCACATTCTATGTTTTTCTTTCGCTCCCAGTCCAGCATGGAAGAAATTTATTGACGAACCACCCATTGACGAACCTTTTTACCAATTTTCACATCAGTGCACTCAGTGAATAAGTTTTTAATACAAACTCAAAGTCATAATGTTTTCAGTAGGTATATTATTTTCAGTTATGATTTTTTTTCGAAAATTCAGAGTTTTTGGGCTCTCCTAAACATTTTGCATTTTGTGGGTTACAGCAGGTTCGCGTTTTACCATTGATATTTATTTATTTTTAATTTACCTAACCATTGACGAACCTTTTTACCAAGTTTCACATCGGTGCACTCAGTGAATAAGTTTTTCATACAAACTAAAAGTCATATGTTTTCCGTTCCCGTGGGAATTTCGGGTTACTTTCCTTGGTGCACTCCTATACCTACATCCCCCTTAAAATTTATGTTTGAGCTTTAGCTCTCTACGCCTAGTTAGTAGTTATGGCTGTACGTTGTCTATCGCTCAGGCGAGTTTTAACCATAGAGGTTTTAAACGGCATCCATATTTTTTTTCTTCCCTAAAGTGGGCTAGACTGTCCTTTTAGGTAATTTTCCAGGGTATAGTATAGTTAGTAGAAATCATAAGTATCGTTAGTTTATGCGAAGGTAAGAAAGTAGAATAACATCCACGCCACCGCAGCAACCGTCGACTGCAAAAGGAAAATATAAATAAAACACGAGATTAGCAAAATGAATGGCACATTTATATTTAATTAATATTATTCATTTTTATAATTAAACCTTTCTTGTAATTATAATCATTGTAACATAGTTCTTTCGAAAGGCTGAAATACCAAACGCTCCATTGTACATTGGCAGTGTTGCCATACAAAAAAATATATAAAACACAAAATATAACAAAAAAAAGCCTCATTTTGTACACAATCTCCAGGATTTATGTAACAGAATAGAAAAAAAAATACTCTTGTGCCTTTATGTATGTCTGAACCATTCATAGCGCGGAGTCGATGTATTTATTGCAAATATAAATTAATTTTAGACGTCTCCGCTGATACATACGTACTTATTACTTATTACGTACATATAACAAAATTATTATAATAAAATAATAGTTAAAAATAAAACTTAATTTAATCCTAAAAAATGGAAGATAAAGTCAAATAAACTAAACTAAGAGAAATGATTTTTTGCGTCTTAAAGCTACTATACTTAAAGAAAGAGTTTAAAGTTGTATATAGCATTTTGGACATTGAAGTAAACTCCATAAGGGTGATAATAATTCGAAAGGCTAACTCATAAAATCTCGCCATCAATTATAAACCTTATTCCTATATAGTACACCGCACATAATTCCGTGCCTTCTACAATCAATGACATGAAATGACTAAAAAATGTATTCTTTAATCATAGCTAACTACTCATCCAGTACAAATTTTAGGCATGTCCGAGAAAAGAAATATAATAAAAAAAATCAACTTACTTAAATATATGTCATGATAAAAAATATTTCGGACGAATTAAAATGAAGACGATTTAACAAAAATAATTTATATGTTAGAGGCTGATAGTCGTATTAAAATACGTAAAAAATTGAGCGTTCCGATTTTAAGTTTTTTCGCGTTTTAAAATACATTATTTACAACAAAACAGAAAATATATAAATCGTCAAATTGTGCAATTTTCCGGTTAGGTAATTCAATTTCATATATTTCTAAAATATATAAATAATTCTAAAACGCTCTTACATGGCTTCAAGCATAATTAAACAATTAAAACTGTGGATTTTTAAATAAAATAAAACCAGCAGAATTTAATACAAATTAGTTTGACAAGAATAAAACTTTTGCCCGATTTTTATAATTCATCAAATTAATCTGTATTGAAAATTCATTAAAAGTAATAAACAAGTTTTTACTATTAATTTCGAGTCTTGAAACCAACAGTTTCATTCAAAATAAGTACGCACTAACTTTATTTAGCTACCAAATAATATTATTCTTAATAAAACAATGTAAATTGATTATTAAGAAAAAAAAGAAATTATAATAATACTAAATTCATAGATCACCGGGATCCAGTTATAACATAATTGTTACAAATATAACCTACAAAAAAATATAGATATATACGAAAACAAATTCACTGGAGTCTGGTACAAAAAGACATGGTCTTTCACTAAGTACACCGTTCTTAAGTTAGCAGCCATTTTAACTTTTAAAATAAGTCCAAAATTGTACAACGTTTCGGTTTTGTTTCTCATAGAATCACATACACGCAAAAATTGTTCCTCTTTGGAGTCCATATTCAAGCTTGCCTATTATTGTCAGAATTCGTGTGAAAGGGGCCTAAACAAATTAATATACAACATATCTAAAACTGAAATTTAACAAAATATCCCGAAAATAAAAGATAGGACGGTAAAATGGTGGTATAAATATAAATTATATTATATTTATTTGTGTTAAGAGATGAAATATCAAAAATGGACTCCAAAGGACAAAATATAAATCATATAATCAAAAAATAACTATGGCAGCGTTACAGAAACGAAAAAAAAAGAGGAATCCTTTTAAAAATCCGTAATTTAAAAATATCATTTTCTTCCCTTTCAATATATTTATCATTATACTATGCATTATTTTAATTTATATACCTATACATATAATGTAGTATCTAGGCTAATATTTTACAAAATATGTGTATTGAATCGTGATTTTTTCGACTTTTCTTGTAAATCCTATGAAAAGTTGGAAAAAACCTCCGATTGAATCTCAATGAATAATGGCGTTACTTTTTCAAGTGATGACAATTTGTTTTTCTCCAATAACATTACTTAAAATCTTACACCTATGCTCTATTCTCTAGTAATATACACACTTATACTATAAAGTGCGAATGAATCACTGCACGCACTCTCTCATTACGAAAGAAATACCAACACATTTTCGTCCACGACTTTTTGAACACTTAATCAGTTGTTTTCTAGAGGAACATTCCGAGACACTTAAAACTATTGAAATTAGAAAAAAAAGCATGAAATTCAAATAAAATTACATGAAGAAGAATTTAAAAATATATAATGTGTATGCACAGAAGAAAAGATAATAAAATGAATGTTAATTATACAAATTAATTAACCCGAATTTTCAATTTGAATAATTAACATTTAATTTATTGAATAAACGGAAGAAATCGCGTCTCGAAATTATTTTGTCGTAGTAAGTACAGCATTTTCATATTTAAGAAACACTTCTTATATGCCTTTATATTTTACATAACAATTTCAGTATCATGTTTTTGGTAAAACTGGACCAACTATTCCTCATTATACATTACATATACATAAAAAAAATCATAATTAAGTTTCAAGATTTTACATATTTAAAACCGAAACATTGCATCACCAACAAATAATAACATACTACTTATGTTAACCGCAGTATATACACGCTAAATAATAATTATACACTTTTCATGTATAAAATAGAATATCATAGTCATATAAGTAATGTATAACGTGGAAAGTGTTCCTGTAATATATATATCCAGTATATATCATGTGCGTGGTACAATCCGGCTCGTGTTCGTAAAGTCGGCTTGTGTTTGTGTAAAGTCGGCTTCTGTTAGTGTATAGTCGGCTTGCCGGCGACGACTATGCAGCTAGTGCTATTGAGGCGGCTGCGGCTGACCCGGTACTGGGTTCATACCCTGGAAAAAAATGACATTACTTTTAATATATAATAAAATTATGAATTTTGTAATGGATGGACTCAAAAAATATTTTAATGATTCTCTCCCCATTTGGAACTCTGTTATGGAGGAGTAATATGGGATGCATTTTATACCCGGAGCGGAGAACCTTGATCCCTATGACACTGGCAGTAATTTCCACAACATAACCTTGTAGTGCCGTCACCGTTACATTAGAATCGTATTGGAGGCTTCTAAAAATGACATTTATTTATTTTACGTAGCTATATTCTGACTTTTACAGTATGCCCGGGAAGAGAAGCATCTGGCACATTCTATGCTATTCTTTCGCTCCCAGTTCAGCATAGAAGAAGTATATCTATATACTATTACATAGTATATACTATTTAGTATATCTTTCTAATATTAGATTATGAAACTGGAGGAGATTTTTATGAATTCTACAATTATTTACTGGCGCACTAACCGGCACGGGTTGGTAGTGGTGTAATGGCGCGGCGAGCAGTTTTGGCGCCTCCTCAGCTTTTTCTTCTTCGCGCCGCTTCAGGCACGCCGCTTTCGGGTTCAGGTTGCGTTCTGCAATTATAAATAATAATAAAGATAAGAATAAAATCTAGAGATACGGTTGTAGCGACATCTAGCGACGCTCCATAGAACGATGACGACACGACATAATTCCTGCATCGCGCTATCAAAGTTCTTATAGCGACTAGCATATATACTGCCATCCCGTTTCTGCGAGTGGGAACAACGTCCGTTCCTACACGGTAAAGTTCCAGACTTTTTCAGCTAAGTAATCAATGAAAACTTTGGCTGAAGTATAATGAAACGTGAAGTACTCTATCGATTTCGATGAAATTTATATGGGACCAAAATGGGAAGTTTCCTCTATCATATAAAGTAAGAATCATCAAATTCAGTTTACGCAGTCAAAAGTTATGAGGTAACAAACATAAAAAAAAACAGACGATTTGAGTACCTCCTTCTATTTTTGAGGAAACTGTGAAATTCCGGACTTTTTCAGCTAGGTCTTCTTTTTGGAGTTCTTTTAAGTCGAAGTTGTATAGTACAGACATCCATTGAGTGTATGTTATACAGGGTGTTTTTTTTATTAGAGCATAATCCTTTACGGCGCTATAACCCCTTAAATAAATATAAGCCGTTTGCAACATTTTTTAATAATATTTGAATTTTGAATATAAGTATCATATAGAAAATTGAACCATTTTTGAGATATGTATTTCATTTTAGTGACTGTAAAAAAAAATGTTTAGCTGCATTGACAATTTAAAGTTACACTACAAAAATGCTGTATTCTAAGGCTTAGTATATTGTTAGTATAATTGTCACGTTTCTGCTTTGCTGTTCGAAACTGTTCGAAACACCTGAAGTACATATTGATGAGCCCTAATGTTTTATGTCTATAAAAAGAAATGCCCTGTGTAAGAGGTAAAAGAAATGTTACATGTGTGTTTCATTAAAATGCCCTAGATTGATAAAATTCCCAATGATTTTTAACTACGAAATATCCTAGGATTGTCTCGATGAAATGTGACATGTGGTTTGTAGCAATGAAATGACTTAATTTCGTATGTAATTCAATCTCAACGGTTTCTGTCAATACAATATCTAAGCAAGCGCCGAAGAATTGAAATACCTCAGCTATACAGGGCCGCCTATAATACTCAATCATATTTTAAAAGCAGATTAAGAATTGATGAATTTGTGTGAATTTCAAAAAAATAAAATCTTTTTTGAATATTTTTTTCATAAATTAAAATATCAAAATTCTTCTCAGTGAGTAAAGTTTGATTTTAATCTTAATTTTACGACAACAAACAATAAGATGGAAACGTTTATATTACAGATTAAGAATGATGAGTAGGTAGGAATTTCGAATTATTATTTTTTTTATATATTTTTTAAAAATAAAAATTTCAAATTTCTTCTTAGTTATCAAAATTTAAGTTTAATCTGTAACTTATGAATACCTGTGTGACTTATGACTACACGATGACTTACAGATTAAACTTAAAATTTGATAACTAAGAAGAATTTTGAAATTTTTATCTATAAAAAATATATATAAAAAAAAATATTTCGAAATTCATAACTACTCATCATTCTTAATCTGCTATTAAAATATAATTGATTATCATAGGCCGACCCTGTATACCTGAGGCATTTCATTTCTTCGGCACTTGCTCAGATATTGTATTGACATAAACCCTGTATATCGCTGAAGACTCTTTAAATATACAAATAAATAACATACCGCGAACTTGCTGCTCCAAGGTCATAATGACTTCGACGGCCATGTTCAAAATCCCCAACTTGGTCTGCGGCTTGTCGCTCTTTAGGTGAGTCATGCACATGCGCCCGAGCTCCTTTAGTGCTTCGTTTATGTCTCTTATTCTTATCCTGGGAGGGAAAGAGACAAAATATCTTAATAAGGTACCTAGGTATGAAGACAAAGGGAAAGTATTACTTTGAGAATGAGATAAAGGAATTTTCTAAATAGGGCATAAATTAAAGCTGATAAGACTGGTTTTTATGGTAAGTATGTCAATTTGTATTTATCACAAAAATGCTGCTTAGTATATCAAAGGTTCGATAACAATTTAAAATTGTACTATTCCAAGCCAAAATTGATTGGGTCAGTTAAGGGACGGAGGTTTTATTGGCGTTTTTGCTGATCCCCTGTCACTTCAATAGTCTCTCTCCATCATAATAATACCTCCAAATTTGTCAAACGTGACATCAAATGCTTTTATAGTGTCTAGAGTTCTGCCTACCCCATTAGGGATACAAGCGTGAAGTTAAGTAAGTATGATTTTATGTTATTATCTTATAAATGTGAAAATTTGGATGAATGTAGGGATGTTTGTTCCTTAATCACGATAGAATGGCTGACCGGATCTAGATACATATTTTCTTTGTTCTTACAGTATTTTGTTTGAAGAGTCTAATTACAAGAATATAATTTCTCTTTCACTCTATATGGTGCAGTAATTTTTAATCATTTTTTTTATATAATCGGTCACGGAAAGCTATTCATATACAAATCAAATTTCAATTAACTTACAAAGGTTAGTTTGAGGTCACATATAAGAAGTTAGTTTGCGTAATCACTAGTATAATAATTAATTTATTTATTTATTTATTTATTGGAAACTCAACAGCTTTTTTACAAAATGTACATAATAATAAATTTAATCTTACAATATAAAACTTAAGCCATTAACAGAGTTTCACAGCATGATAAGCTGTACACATTATTATCCCAAGTAATTTAAGTGGTTGTTAACACATGAACAATATAGAATATAGTTAAACAATATTTACTAAAATATATATATTTCTTTTATTTAGGCACATTTTGTTTTTTAATTTCTTTTGAGGTTTATGTAATATGTAATATGAGGTTATTTACAAAATACATAACGTCTTTCAAATTTTAATTATTATTTTTGTACATATAAATCTTAGGTGTATACAAAATAGATGTAATATTATAAGAAATAAACATAATATGTAAATTATATGTAGGTATATAAATAAATATCATTGTATATTCTTAATATAGGTATTGTTTAATATTCCGATTAATGCATACATAATTGCAAATATGTGTAATATTTAATATCTAAGTAAAATTTAGTAACAATGTTTTAATGATTTTTTGTTTGAAGTTCTGTTTAGATAGGTGAAATATGTCAACATTATCAAATTTTGTGTTGTATGTTTTAACTATGCGGGTTAATACATTATTAGTGGCATAGTTCGTACGATGCTTTGGTATGGCAAATACAGGTGTCTGTCTTGTGCGACGCTTAGGAGTACAAAACATTAGGCTAGCTAAAATATCAGGGCAGTTTAGATTACCGTGAAGGATATCATAAAGGAGGGACATATCCAAGAGCTCCCGTCGAGAGTTAAGTGGCAATATGTTATGATGACGACAATCCTCTTCGTATGAGTTATGTCTTCTATGAGACTTAAAGTTCAGATGTTTAATAAACTTTTTTTGTACCCGCTCTAACATAGAAATATATATGTTATAACTAGGACTCCAAATGGGACTGCAGTACTCAAGGATGCTACGGCAATAGGCATAGTATAGGACTTTCAGACTTTGCATTCTTGTGAAGGGCTTACATGTTCTTATAATAAAGCCAAGATTACGGATTGATTTATGCACTATAAAATCAATGTGCTTAGAAAATATCATTTTCGAATCCAAAATTACACCTAAGTCTCGGACCTCGTCAGTTCTTTCAATAATTGAAACTATTTCATTCATTTGTATACAACGTGTGACAAAATGGAGAGATAGCTTCTGTAGGGTTATATATATGCAGCGAAACAGTAAAATAATTAGCATGATCAGTGCTGGTATAGACTTTCATACAAATTTATTTAATTATTTTACAACAAAATACTTTGACAACCCTAGACAACCTAATAAGCTAAAACAAGACTTGCGCCGCAGTCAGTGACCTTATGACCTTCCCGCACCGGCTGAACTTTGTAGTATCTGACTTAGTTACCCATCACTTTATTTTTACGCCATCTGTTATCGAATAGATTTCATCAAAAGCTAACAGCTGTGTTTAGGGTTGACACTTAGATATTTTGATGTAAACTTTGAACTTGTTTTTCAGCCGAACCGTAAGGATAACAAATTTATGTTACTGCTACTTATAAACTACATCATCAAACATACAATCCCTTTAAGTATTATCTCTTCATTACACGTTGTATATAACCAGAATAACCACTCACCTCTCTCTAACATTATTAGCCATCCGTCTCTCTCTCTCGCGCGCCGCTTTCGTATCGGGATCCACGTCGTCTTCGTCCGCCGACGAACAACTACGTAGAGAGTTACTGAAAGTGAACAGGTTCAATTATAATATTAAACAGATAATACATTGTCGTTTTAAGGCTTTTTAATCGTGTACTTAGTTTTCAATAATAATAAAAGATTATTATTATATTGTTATTTGATTTTTCCAAGGATTTTATGTAGCAAGGATTCTATGTATTTTTAGGCTTTTGAGTAAACACGAAAATAAAGACAACAATTCAATACCGTACTACTTAATTCAAAAATTTCGGACAATCATTGAAATAAATAGGATTATTCTTTTCAGTTTTGGTTTGTTTAAAGATCATAAAAATATACTAAATAAATTCACCCAACAGGGACTCGAATTGTCTCCCGATTCCCGGACGGGTACTCTAACAACTGAGCTACAGGGCACTGCATGTGCCACCAATAATTAATTAGTATATTCTTTTTATTTATTTCGTTATATAATATAACTTATATTGCTAACGTACTTCCATCTAGTGATGATGTTTTGCAGCTAACCAACCACCCGATGTTTCGTTACAGAAGTTGTATCAAATAGTATTTTAATTTAAACCTTGCATTATAGATAATATTAAAAAAAAATTGCATTTAATAATGCTAAATCATTAATAACCAGAAAAAATATTTTAAAGTAATAATTGCTGCAATAAATTATGCAAAAATTTTCAAATATTATTATTATGCTAAATACGGTGAAATAATGAACGTCGTTATGACGATCATGTATGAAAATATTGATGAACGTGGAGGAAGCGAAAGAGGTATGTCTGGATCGTAGCAATTGGTGTTCCCTTGTCTTCTGCCTACTCCAAAGGGAGACAGTCGGTAAGTTATGTATACGGTGTAATACAGAGGTATTGTGGACTTGTAACCAATCGGTAGATTTAAGGATAAGTGTTATGTGAAAAGGTTTACTATAAGATATCCGGATGCAAGAAGATGGGATTCCCTGGTTGTAAATCGTTATTGTGTATTTTTAAAAGATGATTGCTGTTGAGTTTCTTGCCACTTCTTCTGAACAGATCGATTTTCCGAAGTGGAGGTACATTCAGTTCAATTTGTAAATTGTTTGACTTATTTCAAGTGTATTTAAATACCTAGGAAATAAAGAATACAGGGTCCACCTATAATAATCAATTATATTTTAATAGCGGATTAAGAATGATGAGTAGGTAGGAATTTAAAATATTTATATTTAATTTCATATATAATAAATTCAGAAATAAAATATTTATTTTTATTTTTAATAAATTAAAATTTCAAAATTCTTCTTAGTTATCAAAATTTAAGTTTGATCTGTAACTTATGACTACACAGCAAGTAATATAAACGTTTCCATCTTATTGTTTGTAGTCATAAAATGAAGATTAAAATCAAATTTTACTCACTGAGAAGAATTTTGATATTTTAATTTTTGAAAAATATTTTTAAAAAAGTTTTTTTTTAATTTACATAAATTTATCATTCTTAATCAGATATTAAAATATAATTGAGTATTATAGGCGGACCCTGTATATATTTTTTTAACTTTGACTTAGTATCGTAGTGTCAATTGTATTGTATGTAACAAAAGTAAAGTGCACATATGTAATGAATGAAGTGTTACAATAAAATACAAGGTAACGAAATAGACTCACTATCTGCGGTTCCGCTTGCCGCCGGCGGGCTTGTCGTGCGAGCCGGACGAGGACGGCTTTGAGTCCAGACCCGAGTCCGGCGGCTCTTTGCGCTTTTCTGCAATTGAACAAAAACATAAACAATTAAAGTTAGTTTTATTTCTTTATACATTTTAATCTACTTCCATGCTGGACTGGGAGTGAAAGAAAAACATAAAATGTGCCAGCTGCTTCTCTTCTCTTCATACTGTAAAGGTCAGTTAAGGGGCAGAGGTTTTATTGGCGTTTTTGCGGGCGTAAAGTTGACCACCTGTCACTGCAATAGTCTCTCCGTCATTATAATACCTCCAAATTTGTCAAATGTGACATCAGATGGTTTTATAGCCTCTGGTGTTCTGCCTACCGCATAAGGGGCGTAAATAATTTATATTTTTTGATATACTTAACTTTTTTTTTTTTTTTACGAAAAAATGATCTTCTCGAATTTCTAAACATTTTCGCTTATAACTTTTTTATTTATTTGGTCAAGTAACGACAAAAAGTTACTTGACCAAAGTTGTAGAGGATTTAATTTGCAACAAAAAATGTTTATAATTTTCTTTTATCAGATAAATAGTTTAAGAGATATATAGTAAAAACCATTTCAACCCCTATTTTCAAGATGGCGGCCGTAGGACAAGGGTGGCGGCCCCACAAACTTGGTTTTAGCTTTATACTAACCCCCCCTACACATCAAAAAAATAAAATTGCGTCCTCTGAAAAACGCAACCCCAAATGTAACTTTTCAATGGACTAATACCCTTTTCACACACCTGAGTTTTTTTTCGTGTTTTATAATATTGTTTACTTGTGTGTGTCGATGAATCATTATTTATTCATTTGGTTCATTTATCTACTAAATAAGATTCCTAGTTTATTTATCTACAATACGATAAACAACAAACTCACTGGTATTCTGAAGCAGCTGTCGTTCCATCTTGACTGGCGGCTCCGTGTGCAGGTGTGGGGGCAGTCCCACGCCCACGGGGCCCATTGCTGGGGAAACACAAATACTGTTACACACGAGTTTTGAAATATTTTCGGTGCTGCTTAGTCTAATCTATGATTTTGAAATAAAATAATAAATAAAATCCCCAGACAATCACACCAACTACATGGCCCCAAAGTAAGCATAGCTTGTGTTATGGGATACCATGTAGCGAACTAGGGGGGAAACTAGAATATTAATACATAAGTAGATAAACACCCAGACACGGATTTTTTTTTTTCTTGTTCCGTGCGGGGATCGAACCCGCAACCACTGGCGTCTGAGGCACATAGGTTTACCCCAACGCCAAAGTGGTCATCAATTGCAATGAATACTATATTAATATATAAAATGTATATTTATACAACGAAACTTAAGACTTGGTTTGGGCACACCCAATCTTTGTATAAGTAATACCGTTCTGATTTAAAACATGTTACTGCATTTAATAGTATAGACAGGGTTGATTTGTAGTCACCAAACCAAATTTAAATGTTAGTTTCTTTGATACGATTAAAACATACCTGCATATTTATTTTAGCGTCGCTCTGTACAATAAAGTAGAAATATGGAACCAAAAACTTTAAAAAAATAGTCGCTGTTGATGAACAAACCTGCAACGAAACGGCATTTCCTTGATAATACTACGACGTAGTACTACAAGATGTTTTGTAGTAGCGCGTAGTTGCCTTTATTTTAATGGTAATTTAGAGTGACCATGGTTTGTTTAATATGTTAGCGGATATATTAATTTCCTTGTAAAAAATAGATTTTCTTTTTGCAAAAATCGTTTCTATAAATGACAACAAATCAACCCTGTATTTTCGATATCATATGTTCAAGAGTTAAAATATCCATTCCAAAAAGAATTTACTGCGATAAGATAAAGGTAGTTTCCAAAGATGTTCCTATACGTCAGTTTTATAACGTTATTTAAAATATTGTGTGGTACGATAACAGTGTGTAACATTTTGCTGCAACATGCTAAGCATATAACATGTTATAAATGCTTTTATAAACGCTAATAATTATTAGTAAGCATCGTATAACAATCAGTTTGAGTTGGGCTGTAACAATCGCCGAGCCTCGTTTAAAACAAAAGTTAAAATTACAACTTGTTTCATGATGTAGTTAGTTGTCCTTTTATTTATACAACAAATCGTAATCTAATATATAAAATTCTCGTGTCACAGTTTTCGTTGCCATACTCCTCCGAAACGGCTTGACCGATTTTGATGAAATTTTTTGTGCTTATCCGGAATCTATGAGAATCGGCCAACATCTATTTTTTTTTTATTTATATTGCAAAACAACGTTTGCCGGGTCAGCTAGTACTATACTATAATTCTGTGTGAGACACATTCTTGGCTACTACAGATTATGACCAAAACTTATAGTTTTTCAACATAACAAATATTAAATTGAAGTCGTGGTGATGCCGTAGTTACTGTGTGTATCAAACGATATCACAGGTCAAGGCAAACATTCATTTCTCACGGCGACTTCCGTGCTTCGGAGGGCACGTTAAGCAGTCGGTCCCGGTGCTGTATACTTGTATACAGTAGTCGTCAGGGTTTGTCAGAAGCCATTTTCGGCGCTCTGAAAATTCTGACATCCACCACCCAGCACTGGGCCAGCTTGGTGGATTATGGCCTATACCTCCTCGTGCCTCAGGGGAGAGACTCATAGCCCTGCAGTGGTCTCGTTACAAAGAGTCGTGATGATGATAATGATGATGAAATATTAAATAAAGCTTTCTCATTACCTTGTGGATGCATATCCTGGGGGTACAATTCTGGCGCCTCTGCGTGGTTCCTTAGCACATTAATGGCGTCGTCGAGTCTTTCTTCCATACGGGCCCCCTACGGAACAACATGACACAATCAGTTCCACTATACTGTTACTTGTACGAATTAAAGACAGGACATTGCACGGAGATGGTAAATAATTGAGAGGTAAACTTCATTTTTATACAGGGTTCTTAAATAAATGAAAAATGTGATAAATAAAAATTACCCGACCAGGATTCGAACCTGGGACCTCTCGTTTGCCGGACGAGTGCTCCAGTCCAGTCCAGCATCGTCACGCGCTCTTGCTATATTTACGGCGAATTAATGATCATTGTCGCCATTTTTAATAGTCGATAATATTTACAAAAATAACGTTCACTGGATCTATCAACTTTTATTTAGGTTTACTTGGCTCATACTATAGATAGAGATAGTTAATATGTTACAAAACTCTAAAAAACATGCAAAGCAGATATATAACAACATAAATACTTAAAAAACTAAAGCATTAATACTGAAAATACTACTTAATATTACATTATTAGCTACTTACTAAATAATAATACATTACATACTATTTAAAGTCATTTATTTAGAGTGGCCAGGGCCACACTAAGTACCTACTTGTCTCGTAGTCTTAATAAAAATTAATATTCGTTGACAGTTTTACTCTTCTTCGCCAAAAACTAATCTACTAAATGGCTACTTATTTATGTTTTTTTAATATACTTAAACTAAGCCATGAGGATTCCAATTCTTAAGCTTTTTTGTTAGTCTTCTTATTTCATTTCACTCTACAACACCCTTTTTAATATTTCGTATTTCCGTCAGCACCCTGTATGTGATTACAAGTACATTGGATAGAGTAAGCTAGTGATGTATATATAGATCCTGATTGTGTAGATAAACATATAGTGACTTGAACACACAGAGGATGTGTGCTGATTTATACATAGCATTAATTAGTTGTGTAGGTACTGAGTGATTTCAAATATTTTAACACAAAAAATCATGTGTATGTTAACACACAGGCTCTCTAGCTCCAGCTGTGATTATCTTTATTTTCTTATGTAAATATATGGTGAATATGGTGACAACAGATGTGTATGTGTAAGAAAACAAAACGACAGTGTGTACACGTGTGCTCATGTCTTGACAGCTCACCGCCACCCAAATCCCGTATAAATAAGACACTCTCAATACCAGAGATCGATCTCAAGTAGCTCACAACTTTTTGATATCAAAGTCAAAAACCATTATTCAAATTAACAAATCACATCTAAGAGCTGAAACATTACGTAATTTATCGGACATATCTAATTCGCATCCATCCTTTTCTTTCTCATGCATTACTGAAGACGAAGTAAAAAAGGCTATTCTCTCTATCTCGTCAGTGGCCATTGGTGATGATCAACTGTGCTCAAGGATGATCATTATGATTCTACCCATACTATTGCCCATTCTTACCCACATTTTTAATTACTCGCTTACAACCTGTACGTTCCCAACCTCCTGGAAACGAGCCCACGTAATCCCACTGCCTAAAGTTTCTAATCCTACTTCACTGTCCCATTTTCGTCCAATATCCATACTTTCCTTCCTGTCTAAAGTCCTTGAGCATGTTGTTCATCATCAACTCTCTACTTTCCTGACTACGAATAAAGTCCTCAGTCAATTTCAATCCGGGTTTCGTCCCGGTCACAGCACAGTGTCTGCACTGGTAAATGTGACTGATGATATTCGCTGGGCTATGGAGAATAGGTCCCTTACATTGCTTGTTTTGCTTGACTTCAGTAATGCCTTTAATTCCATCGATTTTGATATCCTTCTTGCTATATTAAAGTCCATCAATGTATCCTCTTCTGCAGTCGCTTGGTTTAATTCCTATCTTCGGGGTCGGTCTCAGCGGGTTCGCCTTGATGAGTCTTACTCTGAGTGGTGTGACCTAACTGCGGGCGTACCCCAAGGTGGCGTGCTCTCTCCATTACTTTTCTCTGTATTTATTAATACCATTACCACAGTTTTATCCAGTAAATTTCATCTATATGCCGATGACTTGCAAATTTATCACCACTTCACAGTTTCCAAGGCTAATACTGCTATTGCTAGGATCAACGATGATCTTTCCCGCATAAGCGACTGGGCTAAATCGTATGGATTATGTGTTAATCCTTCCAAGTCTCAGGCTATGATTATAGGCAGTCGACACATGCGCAGCAGTCTTGATTTTAAAAATTTGCCTCCAATTATGTTCGACACCACACCCATCATACTTACTGATACGGCAAAGAACTTGGGCATAATAATAAATGCTAATCTTACGTGGAGTGATAACGTGAACAATACCAGTCGAAAAGTACATCACTCTTTTCATATGCTAAAGTGTCTCCAAAACTTTTTACCCTTAAAGACGAAAATCTCTTTGGCACAAACACTTATCCAACCCATTATCGACTACGCAGATGTTTGTTACTTAGATGCCACAGAAGAGGTGTTAAATAAATTGGAACGACTACAGAATTTGTGTATTCGCTTCATTTTCGGTTTGAAAAAGTTCGACCATGTTACAGAATATCGCAAAAAACTACAATGGCTCCCGATCCGTCTACGTAGAAATACCCGTATCCTCTGTCTCCTTTTTAATGTTCTGTTTAACCCTTCCTCTCCTCTTTATTTATGTGAGCGGTTTGCCTTTACTAATCCTGTAGATGCGCTTTGTAGAGCACATAAGCGTACACTCCTACAAATGAAGTCCCATAGAACCGATTTCTTTGCATACTCATTCACTGTCCATGCTGTCAGATTGTGGAACTCCTTACCGTACAAAATTCGTGAGTCGAAATCACTATATATTTTCAAAAAAAGAGTTAGAGAACATTATCTTTCTCTAACTTAGGTTTTTAAATCGTATAATTATATATTTTTATATTATAGATCGTTCATTGATAATATTTCAACACTAGTTCATAGATATAGGTACTTATATTTTATGTATTTATATATTTAATTGTATTTATGTATTTAGTATGTAGTGTATGTAATGTATATTTATTTGCTTGTAAGTAAGTTGTACGCACTTAATTTGTTCTTTTTAATCTCATTTTCCAGCCTCAGGCTTGCTGGTAGAAATTTCTTATAGAAATAAGCTTTGCCTTTGTACTTTTTTTTTTAATTTATATGTTTCTTTAATTAAGTTTCTATGTGTGTACATAAATTATTAAATAAATAAATAAATAAATCAAATTATTTACAAATTGAACTGAACCTACCACCGCTTCGGAAAGTCGATCTGTTGAGAAGAAGTGGCAAGGAACTCAACAGCAATCTCCTTTCAAAATTCAAAAAGTTTAGTAGTACTTTTCTTTTACAGTATCTTTAAATCTGAACATTTTTTGAAACTTTATTATAAAAGCGTACCTACTTTGACACATGAACGAGTTAAACCTGATTTTTCAATATGCACATAAAAGTTATACAACAAATAAAGTACTCGAGAGCTTCCAACTCGTTTCAAGTTTATTATCACTCTGTCATTGTCATACAATTATAAAAAAAAACGTAAAACAACTTCATTCCACAGAGTACTAAGTACTATCGAACCAATGGAGAAGAAAACGAAAAGCTCTAAATAGATGTCGCTTCATACGCTTGACACATAACAAACTATCAAATGAACAAGTTGTAATCGAAATTGCATGTTCCGTGTTCTATTTTGGGGTAAACCTATAAAATACTGTAAGCACATGTATCAAAATATGAAAAATGTCGACCGTAATATGTAGATTTCCACAAAAGTTTAAATCAAGTAACATCCACAAGTTCCGCATGTGTATATCCTTAGAGAAACTGTGGTATCCATTGATTACGCAATAATGCGTTTCTGATTTTTTTATCAAAATCACTATAAAATTAACTTTTACTATGGTATTTGACAGTTGTTATGAGTCAAGCGTAATCAGCGCCTCTAGTGGAATAAGAAGGCATTTTTCTACCCCATTGAATCATGACCCACCATAAGCTAATTTTGGTAAACCGTCTTAATACTAGTAGGTCGAAATTCGCTTGAAGCTAGGTGTCCTTGGTGACGAACTTGTTATCATTTCATTCGACACTGACATTTACTGAGTTCGTACAGTATCTAAAATGTCCTAAATGATACGATAAAGACCTTACAGACAAGGACTGTATACCGGTAAGAATTTCTGTACATTTTTTCTGTATGACGTCATACCGTTAAATTAGGTGTATTTAAAAATAACAGTACAGAAAGGTACAGTTAACTGAAATTTTCCGGTATTAATACTAATATTAAAATTTTATTTTTAAATAACTGTAGAATGTTCGATAGTTTAGTTGAAGCCTATGAAGCGTAGGTACATATGCTGACCTATACATTTAAATAAGTCAAAATATTTCTGTACTTAAAACATCTACAGAAATTAATCCGGTATACATTATTTGGGTACTGATATAATTAATTTAGATTTTAATAACTTGTACAGGTATTGTGTTTGATGAGGCAGTACACTAATAAGGGTACTGAAATTTTACTAGTATTATTTAAAAAATTTATACCGATATGCAGTCCCTGCTTACAGGTTTTACAGTTTCAAACGAATTATTAGAAAAATGGGTCATGATTCAGTTAGTTCGATAGCGCATTATTCATCACATTACTTTCATGTGACCATTTTCAAATCAAGCTTTACTTTCTTTGTGGACTTCATCAACCACTCAAGATCTCCCTCTTTATCGAGAGCATCTTACTTCCCCAGGCTTATACAACCCGTCAGATACTCACAACAACATCATTGTGCTCTCTCAGAAACACCATTGCCTCGTCGAGTTGCCTCTGCTCCGGCGCACCCTGTATATGAGGGATACTGACTTACACGTCCGATGCGACGTTTGTGAACCTATGACCATAAGTTGTGTGACAGTCGGGCTGAATGTCACGCCCGTTGTGTATATGGGTGTCGAGTTGGAAAGACGTGGTATGAAAACTATTTTGGAACGCATTTTTAGTAGTGTTTTTGTTGATTTGTTTTGAAATTTAGACGATTATTTTATACAGAATTAGTTATAGGAAGCTTATTATTAAATTATCGATCGGCAAAGTGATAATAAGATATGTTTTTGAAAGTTTTCTAGATATACCCGACTCTTAGTTTAATGGAAAGTATTTATTTTTAAATAGTTCCTGTAAAATTAAATTTAAATTGATTTTAGTCGATTGAATTATTTTGCTTTCGAATAAAAACGCAGGTTGCCTCAATACGCAACGAAAGACGTCATTGGATTAATATTTAAGGATATCAAGACTTTATTAAATACACAAATTTTACATAAGGTTAGAATGTATGTTGTGTTAAACAATTTAGTTTAAAGAAAATTGTTGCATCGAATTTTGTTAAAAATCACGCTCACACGCTGAAACTTAACTCTAGGAACACGAAACTAGAACACTCAAAATCACTACAGAATTAATTAAAAAAAAAAGGAAAAAATGTCATGCCATAAGTTTTTAATAATTTTCAACTATCTGTTTTATTTTATCTGACCGACACTACTCTATGGTCACAAGCTCACACATAAAAAAAAACACAAAATAACAAAAAAAAAACATTAAAAAAACTTAGTAAGTCTAAGGTCCAACGATGCGTTACGCGTTATCATACAAAGTGACAGCGTAAAGCAGCGTTAACACTTGCAAATTAATCTACATACTATAAAGAATATTTAAAAGGGAAAAACTTGAAAAACAATTATCCATGCCAATATTGGATACATGCCGAATATTACATTTCACTTAAAAAATATATAGGGTCTTTCATTCAATAAGGACGGGTCGATTAGAAGATGGAATAAACCAGGCTATGTGTGAAATATTAACGAAATTATTCCCGCCATTTTGTTTTGAATATAACATAATTCAGATGTCCGCCGCAGTTATGCACGGATCCGGAAAGTCCAATTTTCAATGACTCCACTGCCTTAATTCTACTGAAACTGAGTGATGTGAAACTGAGCATAGGTAATTTCTACTTTCAGGGTATCAGTTTATTGCGGTTTATTGGTCATTGGAGACTTCAGAAAGAAAGATAATATCATATCCATATGGCTCGATTTAGGCTTAAAAAATTGGATGAAAATGGATCTGCCTGTTGATTGTTGTCTGTCTGTTGAAAATTTAACCTCCCAGATTTGTGCCACCATTCGAAGACGCGGCGGACAGTTGAATGATGTCATATTCAAAACAAAATGGCATGAATGGATCTTTCAAATAACAGAAAAAAATGTTAAATATCTCAGACACAGCCTGTTTTATTCCATTTTGAAATCGACCCGTCCTTATTGAAAGACCCCATATATATTTAGCTTTCAGTATTTAAATATAAAGCCAAGATGTCCTTATCTAAAAGGATTTTTTATTTGATGGCAACACCAATCTATTAGATTCGATTTTATTACAAGGTTTTTTAACACCGTCAAATAGTTTAAGGACATCTAAGTCAGGAAAATTATTGATAACGAATAATACTCTAATTTTCGAATTTAATTTAGAAACGGCGTATTTTCTACTATACCTGTATCGTTTTATGTAGAAAGTGCGGGTTGTACATTCTTACGTAGTACAACATTAAGGCTTAATGGGGAGTTTTCTGACAACTCATAAAAATTAGTTCAAAAAACCTCTATAGATGGCACTTTTAAAAAGCCGAAGGCGTTAAGTCTGTAAACTATAATGTAGGTAAGTGGTATCTACCATCTATGGTTATTTATACGTTCGATTTCTGATACAGACGTCAGTTAATTTATTTTACTTTTAAAAACGCAGTGTGGAATAAATTCTTCGCCTTCGCCTTTTGTAAAGCGCCATCTATCGAAGCCTTTTGTACCAATTTTGTACAGTTTTGTTTTTTTAATGAGCTGTCAGAAAACTTCTCATTTTTCAATCAGATATAAGTTATCTGACAAGTAAAGTTTTACTTATAAATTATGGTCTTCAGTCCTAGTATAAGATGTTATATGTCATAATAACAGATAAAACAACTTTAAGGGTGTTGCAACACCAATCAATCGACGGTGGAATTGAGAATAATCCTAAATAACATTATTGTGACGTTGAATATGTAAAGTTTAATTTAATACAGTATTTAATGCTTTTTCCCATCTTAGACATTCCAAAATATTATTATTCTAATTTTTTTTGTATTCTGAATTATTTAATATTCACATTTTTCATACTAACATTCCATTTGTAATTTGATTGAAAATTCTTATGTTCTCATTGTATCTATCCTGATAATAACCTGTATGTACCAATGATCTGTTAATTGATTGAAACAAATGATTTGAATTTGATAGTTTTTACTAGGTCAAAAAAACCCGGTCGATGTCGTTCGAAGCTGTCAGTCGACGTGGATCTATTAGTGTGGCATCACCCTAATCCGGAAGGTTAAACTTTACTCTTCAGATAACTTTTATCTGACTATTAAATCTAGTAGTCTAAGTATAATTCAAATACGGTAAATATATAGGGTCGCCCTATAATAGTCAATAATATTTTAATAGCAGATTAAGAAAGATGAGTGTGGGTCATAATTACGAAAAAAAATTATTTTAAACATTTTTCATAAATTAAAATTTCAAAATTCTTCTAAGTGATCAAAATTTAAGTTTGATCTGTAGTTTATGACTACACATCAAGTAATTAAAACGTTTCCATTTAATTTTAAGTCATAAAGTCTAGATTAATCTTAAAATTTACTCTGAGACAAGAATCTTGGATTTTTTTCGAAATTCAGACCTGCTATCAAAATATAATTGACTATTATGAGCAGACCCTGTATATGTACCTCACCGAATAAAACATTCTGTTTTCGATTTTTTGATATCGATCCCTAAAAATACCCCCCGTTTCTAAAGTAAATCCGACCAGCTAGATGGATGCTGTATGGGTCCAGGGTTGGAAGCCACTCACCATGACATTGGTGGGCGGGAACACCGCCACCGGCTGCTGGTGCTGCAGCGGCGCGCCCGCGCGGCAGCCGGCGGGCCAGCTCTGCTGGGGACGGAGATGGCAAATGTTAACACAAGTAAAAGCTTAAAAATTACATAACTTCACGCCTGTATCCCTTATGGCCTGGGTTCCTATCATCAGTCTCTCCCCTGTGGCGCCGTGGTTACCGTGTGTATCATACGATATCACAGATTAAGCAACGTTTGGTGCGGTCGGTGCTTGGATGGGTGAACGCCGACCATTAATTTCTCTCGACGACTTCCGACGTTAAGCAGTCGGTCCCGGGTGCTGTATAATTGTATACAGTAGTCGTTAGGGTTTGTCAGAAGCCATTTTGGCGCCCTGAAAATTCTGGCATCCACCACCCAGCACTGGGCCAGCCTGATGAATTATGGCCTATACCTCCTCTTCAGCCAGGGGAGAGAGTCATGCCCTGCAGTGGGCTCATAACAAAGAGTTGTGATGATGATGATGATGAACGAAGAACCTAAAGTATTATAGAGTAACGTGTCACAACGTAGAAGTGGTGGGTATCTGAACCTTCATGAAATTCATAGCTGGCAGTTGGAGAATCCTCAGCAGATGATAGAAGATCGATCGCAACACATGTTTAAAATAAACTTATGGTGTGCAATCTACAATGGTGCAATAAATAGGACCAGTAGAGCTTCCTCCAGTATTAAATAGCCAGACTTTGGTGGCGAACTTATTATCCTTTCATTCAACACTGACAATTACTGAGTTTACATCTAAAATGTGCTATATGCATTTTACATAACATCACGTCTGTCTCCCTTTGGGGTAGGCAGAGACTAAGGAACGCCAATTGCTCCGATCTAGACATACCTCTTTCGCTTCCTCCAAGTTCAATAATTGTTCCATACATGATCGCCGGTTTCGGGTAATTTTAAGCAGGCCCAAAAAAAATAAGTTTCACAGTTTCAAACGAATCGTCAGCAAAGTGGGTCATGCATGATTCATTTGATTCGATAGTATCTGCTTGTGTGGACGTCTGTTTGGTGGGTGCGTGTGTGTGTGTGTGTGGTGTGTGTGTGAGGTTGTGTTAGGTCTGTATGAGGTCTGACTCGCGGGTAATGCCAATAGCGGTACCGTGTGCTTCATCTATGGGGGTTGAGGTACGCCTCGAGGTTTTTAGTGGGTCGGTCCGGCCTTCTACCGGTCGGGGCTGTGATTACACGTTTTCCTCCAGTAACAAAAACAAAAAAAGGTCTGATGTCGGTGAGGCCTTTGTGGCGTCTGTATATGTACCTGCTTGTGTGGACGCTTGTGTGTTGGGTGTGTGGAGGCTGTGTGAGGTTGTGTCAGGGTTGTATAAGGTGTAGGTACCTGTTTGTGCGGCGCGGGGTAGGCGGCGGGGTGCAGCGGCGGCGGGGACTGCACGGGCGTGGAGGGCGACGACCCGTACGACGACAGGCTGCCGGCTGACCCGTTGCTGTACATCTGAGGATAAACACGATAAGGCATAATGCATAAAAAATATAATTCACTCAGTCGCTCGTGACCACGGGGTCTGCAAAGACACCGAAACGTCGAGTTAAAATGTAAAATATAAATTATACGCGATTAATCCGGTTAAAAAGTAGTTTTATTTAAATTATGAATCGTGAAAACTTAAGACAAAACTGTAATAACTCCCCAGATGAGTCCTTTCACATGGAAACTAATACTTCATGAATCTTGTCTGCGACAGGCATGACACAGCCTTTAGCTATAGATGGGGACGGGGTTGATTTGTTCAGTGCACATTAGAATGTTTCAGCCTGTAAATTTCGCGGCTGAGACTGAAAAAACGTGGCTGAAAAAACTAGAATTGCAATATCGGCGTGGCGATTAGCAGCATGCTGGGCGGTACGGTACGAAGACTGCCGGGCGTTGACAACGTAACGTATTTTCAACCCTAAAGTCTAGAAATAAAGGATTTTTACAAGGTGTCATGCAAATACCGGCTGCAGCCTGGGCTTGGTCAGTAGCAGCGTGTGGGGCGGCGGCGGGAACCGCTCACCTTCGAACTCGGTAATCGTTCCGATTACCACCGCTGCCTTGTGTCTCGTAACGCATTTTCATCCCTATTCCTATAGAAGAAACGTCTAAAACTTCACTATGACAGCCTAATACCGGCTGTAACTTGGGTGAGGAGCAGCGAGTCGAGCGGTAACGGGAGTTCAGCAGCGCTCGCTCACCGCATTTCCAGCCCTAAATCCTGTACATTAAGGTGACATACCGGCTGCAGCCTGGGCTTGGTGAGCAGCAGCGTGTCGGGCGGCGGGGAGGTGAGCGGCGCGGCGGCGCGGAACGAAGACATGGGCGGCAGCGGCAGCTCGCCCGCGCCCGCCGCCGCGCCCGCGCCGCTCTCAGCCGGCACCGCCGACGCTAGACCTGTGGGGAAAACACCGGGCATACATTAAACTGAAGTTAAAAGATATAGGATTTATAGTCCTAATTAATTGGACTACTTCCATGCTGGACTGGGACTGAAAGAAAAACATAGAATGTGCCAGCTGCTTCTCTTCCCGGGCATACTGTAAAAGTCGGTTAAGGGACAGAGGTTTTATTGGCATTTTTGTGGGCGATAGGCTGACCCCCTGTCACTGCAATAGCCTCTCGCAATCATTATAATACCTCATTAGTCCAACGTGACATCAGTTGGTCTTATAATCTCTGATGATCTGCCTACCCCATAAGGGATATAGGCGTAAAGTTATGTATGTATGTATGTATTAACTGGACTGAATGGATACTGAAAAATATTAATCTCATATCTAAAACAAGACCTAAAGTCCAAAAATACCTAATGTCAGCAAGTTTTGTATTAACCCAAAACTCTATGGTTTAGACGGAGAAACAAATGGAGGTTATAATTGATTACTTTCATACCAGGGACGGTATCAACACGTTGCTTAAAAGAACGAGGACTATACTTGGTCAGGAAAATCAGTCACGATACCACAGAATAAGTAATAGTACCGTTGGTACAGAAGAATTACTCCGCAAGAAGATCTAAATAAATTCGAGTCTTGCTACGACGCGATACGGTGGAATTCAGCTCGCACAGCATTACGTACCTGCAAATTTATATACCTAGAAGTTTTGTCTCTTTCTATCGCATGCCTCTTATCTTTTCTTACGCTATTAGGGTTGCTGCCTAGTGAAGAATAATTAATCTCCTTATTTGTGATTAAGTATCTACCGATGTAGGTATTACTGTTATTCTACCTTTGTAAAAAATATTATTTCAACTTACCTAAAGTACAAAATGAAAAAAAGTTACGACGAATAATTAGTAATACTACCTATGTTTTGTTTACTAAATTGAACATAATCAAATCTAAACATAATCAAATTGAATATTTGTTTCTTTTTATGTCCATTTTTAAATACTATTTGCGACCTCGATCATATAATTACTGTGAGTGCTATTAGGTAGGTAGGTATCTACAACGCGCGCGCGTGACACTCGACTGATTCGAAATCCGCCGGCGGAGCGCTTCGCTGTAGGTAAATAACGGATGTACCGCGCGGAGTGAGCCAGGCCTGACGATACTATCATATCTCCAAATCACTGACCATCAGGTTACATTTGAGGTGAAATACCATTTCAATCAGTACGATAGGCTGAAAATCTGAAAGGTGAACGGCAACGCGACGCGATACGAAAACATCAAATGGTCGACGGTCGTTGTATGTAGCAGGCATCTATTGGAGAAGTATTGGTCGCATTACGTCCCGAGTCCGGTGGCTCATCTAATACAATGTGCCTTAGGCAGTTCTCACCTGGCGGCGTGGCGTAGGGCTCGTGCGGGTAGGCGGGGTAGTAGGGGGCGGGCCACTCGCCGCCGTAGTACGGCTCCTGGTAGGACGCGCCGGCGCCTGCGCCCTTCGGCGACGCGTAGCGGGACGGCGAGTCGTGCCCGAACTCATCGCTGCCGTACTGGAATAGAGAGAAGAGAAAAGTTAGTTCAAGTGATCACAGTATAGGCTCAGGTCTAGTGTGGACAGAGATACACTCTAGTTATAAGTCATGGCATATAACTCTAGCGCTGAGGTAAAGTAGAGGAGATTGCGCAAAAGTCAAAAATAGGTCTCTCAGATGTAGCAGTAGAACTATTTTTATGGTAGCTTCCGCACTAGATCCGGCTCCCGTCATCCGTCATTTTTACAAGATTTGAAGATCCGTATTTACTCGGATTCGGTGTAGTGCATAACTGTCTCCACAACGCAAGCTTTTATTAAAGCTTACTTTGAGGTGACATGTTGGTATGTCAGGGTAATTTATTAATTAATTCGTAGTGAGTATATGATATACTCTTTCATCTCATCATCATGATAACAACACTTTGCAATGAACCCACGCCTCTATATGACGAGGAGGTGTAGGCCATACCTACCTTCCTAAGCACGGAAATTGTCATGATAAATAGGTAAATAATCGGGTGTTACACCCATCTCTGTGTAGCGACCTCAGTTCGAATCAGCACTATTCCAAGATCTGTCGAAGGTCATCGGATTCCAACACAAATGGACAATTACGGCATCGTGGATGACCACGCCCGCTACACCCAGGTCACCACTTTGGGAACAAGGTGTTCGTTCCCAATCCCCATAAAAGTGATGGCTGGCCGCGGCCCACGGCCCGATTGTTTATGTCGGGATGTCGTATATATGCTATATTCGCTATATAAAATTTGATAGCGCGATGTAGGAATTACGCCGTGTCATCGTTCTATGGAGCGTCGCTAGATTTCGCTACATCTATACCGATCGGGCCAAACGTTGCTAACCTGTTATGTCATATGATATACACGGAAATCAGTGCACAAGATGATATAATAATTATACTTTATTTATTTATTTACAAATTTACAACAGATAATACACATGATCAAAAAACTTAAAATTAAACAACATGGTAAGGAGCACGGAGGAAATATATAGAGGAGCTGCCCTATCCAGTTTTTTCTAGGGACTCAGGTGAAGCCTACGCGCGGGGTGCGGGAGGGGTAAGCGGTGGGTTATGGCCAATCATAGCCAAGCAGGCGATGGCATTATTCACCTAGTAGCGAGTAGTAAAAACCGGTTGAAACATAAGGTTAAAATATTCACATGATCATCAAAAAAGTTCAGCTATACTTTACTAGGTGGCTCTAGATTTTCTACGAATTTTCATACGTTCCAAATCTGTCAGAAAAAACCGCGAAATAAAAGTATTTCTACTCGACGGCAGATAACGCAACCTTTTTTTGCGACATAAAAATCACCTAGGCAACAAATAACAATCTGAAATTTTGGACACAAATAATTGGAAAACAAACAATTTGTAAAAAATAATTATGAATGAAATTATCTTCGTGGTAAGTTAATTTTATTTGGATTGTCAATGTAATTCCTTTATAAAAGTATAGAAAACTAAATTTTACATCGAGAAAGAAATGGAGGATTTAATTTTTTTTAATATCTACGCGTGTACATACTTCACAGAAGTCAGCGACGAACTGACGCCAGTGCCTCTAGCGAGGAATAGCTTGCACTAAAGGCTGTGATGTCAGGACAACCCAAATTGAAGCTGTGCAACTTTGCTTACAGCAGCTCTACTATGTATCTGCTTTGTGGTAAGGAGTATACCCAATTATTGTTAGTTTAGTGAGCTGAATTTTTTTTCACTGAAATATAGAATATAGCAGTTATAAAATATAGGTACACTATTTATAATATTTCTTAAATCAAGATCGAAAAAAGTCCAGTAAATTAACAGACTACTTTCGCATTTAATTGTTCAATGGGCTATAGACAAATTATTATTATTTTGCATTATCGGGTGACCTACTTTATATTATAATATTATTACAATAAAGCATATTAAACTTTAATAACATTACATTATAAAGGTTTTAGATTGTGAAAAATAGTTATTTAAACATATAACGTACAAGTACGATGTTACGATAATATTTCAATGATGATCGTAAAACCAGAGTTTTTTGGTCCTTCGATCCGGATAGATATCAAAATATTCTAAAACTAGCGTTTTTAAACTCGCCTACAAAATTTCTCCGTACTTCGTAATAATTATTTTTTAATACAAGCAAATTTAAGAAAGCTTAGTTGCCATAATTGACAGAATGATTACAAAGTATGTACAATATAAATAACTAGATGTGCTCAAAGGTTTTGCTTGAATATCATTCAGTACAGTATATGTATAAGCTATATTCGTGGCTTTTCCCGCGAATATATCACTAAACTACGAAAATATCAGAATTAAATTGCGTTATAAAAATTCAGCTTGAAGAGTGAGAAAGAGCAAATAGCAATTGGTGTTTCCTAGTCTCTGCCTACTCCAAAGGGAAACTGGTGTGAATGTATGTATGTAAAGAGCAAGTAGGTACTAAATACACAGGTATTCAGGTTTCTGCTATAAGTGGAACCACTTTCCATTTCTACTTCCTAATCAAAACACAAAGCAATTTCTTGTCAAAATCAACCTTCCATTTACACGACCCTTTCTTAATCATCAACTTAACACAATATGCAAAATCCGCAAATTACTCACTGTACTTAGCAAAGCACAGTCACGCCTTCTTCGAAGCGAACCAGAATTGCAATCCGCGAAGCCTATTTATAGCAACGATACTATTGAAACAGACGCGGTGTTATCTCGTGTTGATACTGAGAAGTGGAAAGTGGCCTATCTAAGGAAAATTAGTCTTTGGACCTTATTGTTATTGCCACCCAGCTTTCTAGCATAGAATAACAGTTTTTGTAGATGATGCATATAGAATATTATCGTAAGGATTCATGATCCATAGTTAAATTAAATATCTTTTTACGTTGATAGGTTATATGCGGGTTCATGTTTACCTGACAATCGTTTGATCTCCTAGGAATTCCGACACAAGAAATGAATACAAAATACAACCTTCCCCAAGAACTGGGGACCGTTAGTTTCCAAGATCAGAGCGTTCAAATAAACAAACAAATCTTTCAGCTTTATTATATTAGTAAATGTCATCATCACAACTCATTTTTGTAATGAGCCCACAGCAGGGCTATGAGTCTCTCCCCTGGGTGACGAGAAGGTATAGGCCATAATCCACCAAGCTGGCCCACTGCTGGACGGTGGATGTTAGAATTCTCAGGCTTCTGACAAACCCTAACGACTACTGTATACAAGTATACAGAACTCAGGACCGACTGCTTAACGTGCCTTTGAAGCACGGAAGTGGCCGTGAGAAATGAATGGTCGGCGGTTAGTACAAGCTGAAATCTTACTAATACTATAAATATGAAAGTTTGGACGGATTGTTGGATTAGATGTTTGTTCCTCAATCACGACAGAACTCAACCGATTTGGATGAATGTGGCATAGTGATAGTGTAAAGTCTGGATTAGCACTTAGGCTACTTTTTATCCCGATATTCCCGAACTTGGTTAGTCAGGGTAATATCAGCCCGTAAGCTCCCCAAATCTCACGAATCCGCCAAATGAACTCCCGCGCAGTTTCGCAAGCGCGGCGATACCGCCGTATTGTTCGCGGAACTGGGCCGCCCCTGATAAACTCATTGTTTACTCTAACCGCAGATTGTGCGTAATTGCGCATGCGGCGGGCTCGGTGCGCGATCCCGGCCTTTGGATCTAACTTAAGGTTTGTGTACACTTTTGGGTATACGTTTTCAGATTCTTTGTACGAAATTAAATCGGTTTTAATTGAATTTACACTATAATTCCACGTTTCGGTGTCATGAGGGACTGACCCATCAAATGTAATCAATGGCGAAAAAATAAGGTTAAAATGTCTTATATTTTATGAGCGTAGTATTTTTGTGTTCAGTCGCTTTGTAAAGATTTACAAAACGAATAAAATTTTGTCACTTTGCGATCTCGAAAGTGGATCAAAACATGAGAATCATCGTATTTCTCCAATGAGGAGTTCTCTGACAGCTTATAAAGATTAATTCAAAAAACCTCTATAGATGGCACTTTTAAAAAGCCGAAGGCGTTAAGTCTGTATACTATAATGTGGGTAAGTGGTATCTACTGTTATTTATAAGTTCAATTTCTGATATAGACGTCAATAAATTTATTTTACATTTTAAAACGCAGTGTGGATTAAATGGCTATAATATGTTAGACAAGACTTCGTAAAGCGCCATCTATCGAAGCTTTTTGTACCATTGTCTGCTGTCATTGTTGAGCTGTCAGAAAACCTCTCATTAGGATAATTATTGACTTAGAAGAAGGTTGCTAGCTTAGGAGAATAGAAAGATGAACGACAAAGATTGACGGTTACCTGAGGTTCAAAAATCACAACCGCCACTGGACAGGATGCGTTTGTTGCTGACACTGAGTAATTTTATATTCATTATAAATTATTTTTGAGTAAAATAAAGATTTTGCTTGTAATGCACTAATCATTTAAACTACTAATCGAATATTAAAAAAGTCTTTGCAGTTTAAAGTATGGACAAGTACATCTTGAGGACTAACCTTTACTTTACTTCTTTAAGAGTAATACAACATATCCTAAAGCTGAAGAGTTTGTTTGGTCGGTACTTTGTTTCACTACACTTAATTGGAACAGGGACTGCATATGTATAAATTTTTTAAATAGTACTAGTAAAATTTCAGTACCTACCTAACCTTATTAGTGTACTGCTTCATCAAACACAATACCTGTACAAGTTATTAAAATCTAACTTAATCATATCAGTACCCAAATAATGTATACCGGATTAATTTCTGTAGATGTTTTTAGAACCTACAGAAATATTTTAACCTATGTAATTTCTGTACCGAAATGTATAGGTCAGCATATGTCCCTACGCTTCATAGGCTTCAACTAAACTATCGAACATACTACAGTTATTTAAAAATAAAATTTTAATATTAATATCAGAAAATTTCAATTAACTGAAAAAAAATCAGTTATGCTACAATAATAAAAAAGGTACAAGAATTATTTCAGTATGAATTCCTGTACTGTTATTTTTAAATACACCTAATTTAACGGTGTGACGTAATACAGATTTTTTTTTTACAGAAATTCATGCAGTCCTTGAATGTGGAATCGCATTCGATAACTGAGGAGCAGGCGAACAAATCCAGACTTGTACAATAAACGATTTTTTACAGGATGGACAAAAATTTATAAAAGCATATGAAGACCAGTCAGAGTTCTGAATTTCAGAACACGTAAGCTCTATTTTGGACCTCTATGCTGGACTGGGACTGAAAGAAAAACTTAGAATGTGCTAGCTGCTTCTCTTCCCGGGCATACTGTAAAAGTCAATTAAGGGACTGAGGTTTTATTGGAGGCTTTTTGTGACCCCCTGTCACTGCAATAGTCTCTATCCATCATTATAATACCTCAAAATGTGTTAAGCGTGACTTCAGATGGTTGTATAACCTCTGTTGTTCTGCCTACCGCATAAGAGATACAGGCATGAAGTTATGTATGTATGTAAGCTCTATTAATGTTCGAACACATATCTGTTTACTGTTTATCAAAAAACTGAATGGTCTAGTTTACTTTTAGAGGTATAAAAAAGACGTGTGGCACTCGGAGACTGCTATTAAATCGGTAAAGCTATTGCATAGCATTTTTTATCAACTTATGCAATTATTTTATTAATGCAGTATTTTTTTCCTGTTTTTTTTTCTTTGATATTAATTCAAGTTACACTTTGAGCGTGGTGACTGATAAAAAACATTTTTTTTCTTAAAACTAAAAAGTATCACCGCTGTGCCGGTCGGGGTGGGGGGTGTTAGGTTTTTTTCGTTACGGAATTTCTGGATGCGGACCCCACGCTCAAGGCCCGCGATAGAAGCTATGCAATAGCTTAAAAAAAACTGATTGCATGGAAAAGTCTGGATTTGTTCGCCTGCTCCTCAACTAATAATAATAACGGGATCAACAAAAACGTAAGCAAAACACGCAATCACTAGTTAGACAATAAATCACATTACCAAACGTATCTTAGAAAACGACAGTACACTAATTAACAATAGTAATTCCTACATTTGTCGCTAAAGCTCTGATTCACTTGCATTGTAAGCGCCTGTTTAGGCAAGTGTTTCACTCCTTGACCAAAAACTGCAGACTTGCGACACGCACCGCATGCGGCCGCGGCTTAAACCCTGTGCTTACTGTTAGCTATCATGAGTAAATATATATGTTACGGTAAGAGTGAAAAATTAATGATTACTAATAATTATCTATTATTATTATTAATTACCGAAAGTCGAGGTTAAAGTGATAAATTAATCACATTTGTCGGTTTTTATTAATAATTTAACCCTAGTAGTGATAAATGTAATAAAACCATGGACAAAATTTTGAAAATGTGATATACTCTGTTTTGTGCGATTATAAAAAAAAACCACGGGCCTAAACTGACCTCATCCTAACCTAACCGGTCCATGTCGGTTCTGTGCAACCAGCCTCAGCCGCTCCAGCTCGCATGGTGCCCTCCAATTGATAAAAGTCCTGTGGGATGTATATGTTACGGAATCTCCCTGTATATTATCTCCATAATTATAATAAATTTATAATTTTTCAAATTTGACATCCAATGGTTATTAATAGTAATAGATAATTATTAATAATTACTACTAAAAGTAATAAATTTCGATCGTTTATTCACATTTACCAAAACATGTGGTTATTATTAATAGTTTTGTAAAAATATTAATAATTTTCTATTAATCAGATTTACTGTGACATATATATTTTTAATACAGCTGATAATTTTGAGATTAGTACGCGATTGCTAATGCTGCGAGAACATCGGGATAAAAAGCATCCTATGTGGTTATTCCAGACTAAAATCTATATCTGTAGCTTTTATCCATCAACCCGTTTTTTCGGGAAAGAGTAACAAAAGGCGTAAAAATGGTAGTTCAATTTGATCATAAGTATCATTAGTTTTATATTCACTCTCTTCAACTCTTGAGAAGGCTTACAAGTCTACATTTTATCAACCAATTCTAAGGGATCACAAATTACGAGGGTAGAACCAAGATAAACCTTAACCCCTTCATAAAAGTCTGCGTATTAAAGCCAAATATTTGCAAGATTTTGCATGTGTCTAGGTTTTACTATTTAATTTATTAATATTAAACTTATTTTATAAATATTAAATGACGACCACTTTGGCGATGAGGTAAACCTGTCTGCCTCAGACGCCAATGGTTGCGGGTTCGATTCCGGCACGGAACAAGAAAAAAAAATGTTCCGTGTCTGGGTGTTTATCTATTTATGTATTAATATTCTAGGTTCCCCCTTATTCGCTGCATGGTATCCCATAACACAAGCTATGCTTACTTTGGAGTCATGTAGTTGGTGTGATTGTCTGGGGATTGTATTTTTTTTTAAAGTTTGCGTATTGAAGCCAATTATTTGTAAGGGTTTGACTGCATGTGTTACAAATATTAAACTTATTTGGTTCCGGTATCAACAGTTATCTCAAGGTAATGAATGTCTTTCTTGACATGATAATACCTGATTAGCGAAAGCTTCACATATTTACGTTCCAATCATTGCAACCTATAAAGCTATATATTATAGCTACGCAAACAAAAGCCCTTAAAAGCTCGCCGGCGATTGTGCAACATTAACTGGTTATTGTTCACTTTAAGGTGTTAAAGGGAGCCATTGGTATTATGTTGGTCGGTGTTGAAAACACCTCTTTCTATAGGTGTAAGTTTCTTACTTACATAAGAAACAGAAGTAACTGGTTTTTATGTTGATTTAAAACGAGTGTGTACGAGTGCTCTTTTTGACCAAATTGAACCCACCCCTTTTTACCACCGGACTACCAGACGCAGACAGAACTTCCATCCCTATATAGTGGATTTACCAAGAAGTCGAACAAAAAGCTTCGATAGTTCCTTTTTGGTACGGATTGCCAAGGAGTGGAACAATCTGCCTGCGTCTGTTTTTCCTGACCACTACAGTCCTGGAACTTTTCAGTGTCAAGTGAATAGGTTTCTCGTGGATGGACGTGTAATACCATAGTCTTCATGCGCACTTTCCATCAGGTGGCATGGAGGACAAACGTCCTATCCTTACAATATAAAAAAATAAAACAGATTTATTAAAAGGCGACTAATCCGAGTATCTCGTTCTATCTACCTCTCTCTTCTCTCTCATCTCTATCTTCAGGCGACTCTTGATATATAAAGCCAACTACTGTCTAACGCATTACTTTTAAAACGCGAAAGTTACTAAGGATTTTAGCATGACGGACTACGCTGCAACTCAACTCTTAAAGTTCGGGCAAAGCGTGGAACAAAGCGAAAGTTAATTTAGCCTGCAGGGCTAGCATGCGATAAAGACTCGAATCGACAAGATAAATAGTAGGTACCGAATGATTTTATCCAATCTTGTAAGCTAACATGCGCACCATCTAGTATCCATAGCACAAGTTCTTTAATTTGGGCTAGGTAATGTTGTGTGAGTGTCAGAAATATTTATTTATTTATTTATTTTTTACCATAATTACTTGATTCGATACCATGATTAAGCCAAACAGAACCAAAGTTGCCATATTCTAAAAAAATACATACCCTAAGAAAGAGCGATAAACGATAAAGGCCCGATTTATCGTTGTCGATGTTAGCATGCTAGCCCCGCTGATAACGATAGTTTAAAACACAGCTTCCGTCTGGAAGAGAGAGAACCGGTGTTCGACTGTTATGAGTTATCATAGGTTAGAGTCTCAGTTGGGCCAGTTCAGGAAATTAAATTATCTAGAATTATCACCTTATATAAAAAGCCTAATTTGAACCCACAAACTTAGTATGACCAAACAAACCTTTAACAACAAACATCAGCCTCACAACAGTCAATCACACGGACTATCACCCTACAAGAATGTCTGAACGGGCGATCCTGCGCGGGCGGCTGCGGGAATGACGTCACAGCTTCCTGATGCGCACGCGGCGAGTCATGGGCGCGAGCGGAACGAATTTTTTAGTTATACGAAGACGGTATAGGCCTCTCTTTTCCATCGAATTCCAAAAGGAGGTCTTCATATCGACTGTATGTTTGTAACGCGATAATTTCGTCAATTATAAATAGATTTTGACGATTCTTATTGGTAGAAGATACTTCAGAAATGTTCACATATAAATTTGATCAAAATCGAAAATTACTTCATGAAAAGTTTGCGAATGATGAAAACAGACTTTCCTCTTCAGCCAAACTTTTTACAAGGACTTGAAAATGCGGATGTTTCCGATTTTTTAATGCCCTGCATTCGTTAATTACTATCGATGACTACACCAGCGTATCTCACCTGATGGTAATTGAATATGATAGATATTCATTAATCCTATGTTGGCGATAACGATAAGCTTGCGATATTAAGATGTTTGTATGACTTCATGGTAGCGGAAGTATGTTGGTAGCACTGTTAAAGAGGGCGCTAAATGCAATGAATGACTGACATTCGATTGCAGCGCCATAGGTTATGTCTTGAAGTAGGGTGATGGCAAGTGACACACATAGACGTTTAGGAAGGCTAGGCGTGCGGACGTGTCTCAAACGGACGGTTTATAGTAGCTCGGTATTAATTAGTTTTAGCGTTGTAATGGTAAAGTAATAGCGGAACGTAACAGCGAATAAAGATTGTATTGTGAATAAGCCGGTATTATGACCAAGCCGACATTCTCAGGACTGAGTAACTGCCTTGTGATTATTTCTATCCTGTTTAATAAGCGTCATCGCTAACATCTAGGACAATCCCCTATTTGAACATCTCCTTACATGACCCATCCGCTAGCCTCTTACATCTTGCTTCATACAAAAAAATCAGTCTTTTTCTCATTCGATCTCATAACTCGTCTGCGAGTTACTGCTATAGATATTACAATAAAACGAGACTGCCATCGATCAATGGTTACCGTTATTTAACTTTGATTGTTGCATTCATGTGTGGCGTCGTAAAAATCTTTTCCATTGATAAAATGCGAAGAATTTTAGCCAAAGAGCTTTTTGAAGATCTGTTTTCAATAAAAGTATGTGTATATTTATGTGAAAAAAGGGTTTAGACGTTGTCTTTCATCAACTGATTGGAATTTATCATAAAAACTACGATGTGAGGTTAGTAGTAGTAGTATATCTATAGTATGACTACCCATAAGAAACCTATTACTTCGAAGTTTTAAAGGAGCAGAGCTTAAGGCTGTTAGGGAAAACATGCAGGTAAAATTACAATGAAATACTTTTTTATTAGACTTTACCCAGTTTCAATAAATAACACATTTAAACTCGAGATTTCAGTGTATTTATTAACAGATGCCGTGGAGTTAAGTGTGACTCAACTATTTCGAGTTATGTACTAATGACTATAATTAAATGAAATTCATATATTATTCCGTTTAAAAGTATCCCTTATTGAAATATTCTTTTCAGCATTTCTATATTTGTGATTACAACTCCTGTTGATATCTCTACAGTGCCGCGTTTCCGTCCCATTGATGACATTGAATCCGTACCATGGCTGACTTGGATAGACTACTTACAAACCGGAACCAAGACACAAGATAAATCAAACTATTATTTTTTTAACTTCTACATCAAACACACACCAATCGATCTACGACAGCAAATCAAATGTTGAACTTTACACCAATTCTATCTCAACCAACCAGAAAAAGACACACAAAAACGCTCTCACGCTTTCAGATCGACAAAAACTCCACCCGACTGCCGAACCCTGAACCCCTAAACAAAGAGATAGGTGTAAAGTTACACAAATCCATTAGGGCACGTCACTTCGATCGAGCACCGAATCAGGAGAGCTTGAGTTACACGGAGCGAGAGAGACAGGTGTATGTTTCGTTGTTAGGTCGTTTGATGTGTCATGTTGAGAATCTATAGGTTATGTAGGTAGAGCCTCTACTAACGTGACAACTATTGGTACTATAGGTTAGATATTAGTTAACTACTTAACAAAGTTACTTTGCTAATTCCGCGACTTGTACTTGCACTAGTGGAACTAGTGAACTTTGGTTCGTTGGTGGTCGTTGTACCCTGAAGATGCTTCTGGATAGCTAGTGGCGTGGGTTACAGTATTCCAGTGCGTGTTCGTTGCTTTTCTTGCCTTTTGTTTGAGGAAGGGAGGGCGGTGAACCAACGCAAGGAATTCCTGCATCACTAGTGCAAGTACAAGTCGCGGAATTAGCAAAGTAACTTTGTTAAGTAGTTGTCATGGATTTCCGCAAAGTAACGCCTGATTCAATCAATTAGATATTAGTTTTCGACATAAAAACCCTGCATGTCTAATACATTATTAACATAAAAGTTAGCTTGGAATGATACGTACATAACTTCACGCCTGTATCCTCAGATGGGGTAGGGGTAGAAGACATAAAACCATCGGATGTGAAAATTGACAAAATTTTGAGGTATAATGGTGGAAAGAGACTATGGGTCAGCTTATCGCCCACAAAAAATTCAATCAAACCTGCACGGAAAGAGGAGCAACTCTGCCCCTGTCTCAGTCAATGGAGTGCAGGAACTTAAATAATAATAAAATACAATCCCCAGTGACCCACAGAGATTGAATATATTAATATCTATATAACGTGCTTGATAAAAACATGTTGACCAGTGCACAATTATTAGATACTTACCACAGTTTACATTTAAAATATTGCTAACAAAGTTAATTATACACGTAGATTTAAGTATATAAACTATTTCTATTTGTTAATAAATTGTCACTCAAGATGTAATCGTGTCTTGCTCTATCAACCCTTTCCTGGTCGTAATACCCAGACAATCACACCAACTACATGGCCCCAAAGTAAGCATAAATAGTTAAACACCCAGACACGGAACAATTTTATTTTCTTGTTCCGTGCAGTATCGAACCCTCAAACACTGGCGTCTGAGGCAGACAGGTTTATCCCATCGCCAAAGTTATAACGCTTGCAGCAAAGTGTGCCACAGTGCCTCCACTTTTTTCAAATTTCTTCGTGTCAATAAACATCATTGTGAATACCTATCAAATCTAGCTAACACTGTCAGCATGACTAACCAATGCTAAAACTGGTTAAAAACGTCAAAACAGCTTCGGAATCGTCCAAAATCGACAGTCCCAACACCATCCGCCATTACAATATAATTACAATATGATTTGGACCGTGTTTACCCGACTAAAAATATACGTTTTCTATAATTAGCCGCCGAGGCGGAGTGGGCCGTACAAACTATTTGACTACGCGAACGTAGTATTCGTATGTTAAACTAGTCGATCGACCTGACTTCGTACGTGTAGCGTACAACTTTTGGACTGGAATGAATACATACATACATAATTTCACGCCTGTATCTCTTATAGGGTAGGCAAAACACCAGAGGCTATCAAACCATCTGATGTCACGTTTGACGAATTTGGAGGTATTATAATGATGGATAGAGACTATTACAGTGACAGGGGGTCGGCCTATTGCCTGTAAAAACGCTAACAAAACCTCTGTCCCTTAACAGTATGCCCAGGAAGAGAAACAGCTGGCACATTCTATGTTTTTCTTTTGCTCCCAGTCCAGCATGGAAGACAATTGGATAACAAATTCTTCACGGGTCTAATGTGAGGCGACGAGGGTAAAACTGCACGAGGTAGTTAGTCTGTGATAAGATTCAAATTAAGAACTAAACTAACTTATAGCAGCTCTAACTAACTGACGCTGTAACATTGCCGAAATAAAAAGAACTTTACATAAATAAAAAACCCTGAATAATACACAGTGTTTGATACAGACTGATTAGTTTAAAATCTTTTTTATAATTGACTCAGAACTCACTTAAATAAACCATGTATAAAATTAAACAATTACCTAATTCAAAAGGTTACATTACCTATTAGATAATGTCATTTATCAACTTATTATAAACTAGCCACCGCGCGCGGTTTTACCCGCGTAACTTTTGATCCCGTGGGAATTTCGGGATAAAATATAGCCTATAACCTTCCTCAAGAGTTGGACTATCAAATGCAATGAATGCAAGAATTTTTCAAATCCCACTTGTAGTTTCTGAGATTAGCGCGTTCAAACAAACAAACAGAAAAAACAAACTCTTCAGCTTTATATATTTGTATAGATAACATTGAAAGCAAATATAGATTCGCAGTAATTTTTAAAGTTCCTAAACCTTTATTGGACGTTTTTGTGTTTTAATTCGACATTGAATTCTCTTATTTTAAGTGGTTCTTAATGCCGTGACAGAAAGAGAAAAAACATTGTTTTTACATGAGACTGTCACGTTTCACGTCGTAAAATTTGACACTGGAGAGACTTGAAAATAAGAAAATGCAATGTCGAATACAGCCCATTATGCGCATAAATTAAACATAAATTAGAGTATCACAACATAGTACCACTTGTGATTGTGAATAAGATTACATTAAACGCGTTCTAAATACTTACCGAAATTAGCAAAAACCATTTCCAAATCAAATATTGACAATAAAATCGTAACCCTAATGACTCATCGTGTACATCCAAATATTCAGATTTCGAGCCACACCTGTTTTTTTTTAGTGACATTAAAAATAAAACTCGAGAAATTTAAATAAACATCCGATTAAGTGAACAATAAATTAAATATCGCCTCGCTACATAGTCGTATCGAACATAGATGACTCAGAATTTTGGAACAAGTTGCAAGCAGATAAATGAGTCTAGGAAGTAGTTCGGGCCGTTTTTGGCGCTAGCCTGCGCGATTGCGTACGGAATATATACATATTTCAGTCCCTCATGTGAATCATGTTTTTATAGTTTAAGATATGAAGAAGTTGGTTTAATTGTAGTCAGATGGTTAAGTGGGTATTTTTAAGAACTTTGGTGACATAATTGATTGTATTTTTGTATGCGTATTGGTACTTCCAAGTCTTTTAATATTATAATAGGTACACTGAAGAAGCATTAGCTTTTTATTCAAAATTTATAACACTTTGTGTTGGCTGGTAAGAATCAACTATATGTATAGCAATTTGTTGATTCTTGTTTGGTGATTCTTATGTGTATATTTGGATTCAAAATTAATTAACCACATCGATTATTGCCCGAAATTGATCAAGTAAGTGTTTTTCTTAAGCTTGTATACTTGTGACCTTTGGTTCCTATTAGACGTTTTTATGCTTTGTTATGTAGTTTTGTAGGGAAACCTGTTATTGGCTTTACTTTTAATTAGGTACTACACTTTGTCAAGCTGTATATCACGCTGTTGATTTTTTTAATAAAACAAAATAAAAAATAAAAAAAATAAACCTCTTGATTTTAAGAGATTTTCCAAAACATCGTCAGACGTCGCTACCCGTGAGACAAGTCAACCCGAACAGACAATGATGCATTATTACTTTTGGTTAGCATTTACTGAAAACTGCGCATCAGTTTAAAATGTAGCTTCACTATGAGTCATCAGTAAATTAAGAAACCAATAAATATGATGTCCGGCAGATATAAAACACTTAACCAAACTACAACCGTCAGTCTTAGTGACTTTTAACAGTGAATCTCTATTAAACGCTAACTTAACTGTAACCACCGAACCATCAAATATAAAGAACTCACCCCACTCTCCTGGCTTGTCGCTGGTGGTGGCTGAAGACCATGTTCCTCGTTGTATCTTCTCCTCGCCCTATGCCTCAACAACGCCGAAGTATCCGGCTGTCCAAACTGGAATATCTGCTCCTCCTTCCCAAGAAACACCTTATCACTAAAGTCACTCGGATACTCTGTCCTTATTATATCACTTTTACCGAGATTAAAGTCTGTGTTTATATACTCTGAACGAACTCCATCTAAAATCTCCGAGGTAAGTCGGAGGGAGTCTGAAGTTTGGCGGAGATTCACCTCGGTGTCAGGTCTGTAGGTTTCGCAAACCTGGTTAAAGGTGTTGAAGTACTCCGAAGCCAGGTCACTCTTCGGCTGGTACTCCATTTGGGATATTGGCGGTGGGTCCGCCGGCAGGAAGTTACTGTCCATGCTTGAATCATGCCTCAAGGCCATTGTCACCGACGCATTTTATTTTAACACTTAAACTTTTAATTTTTGCACTTTAGCGTTGAAAGCATCACAGATAAGTTACTATACTAATTCATTTTTGGTTTGGTTCTTAAAATAATATAATTTATTAGGTTTACGTTTCGTGTGTCGTCACTTTGATAAATACTATGTACCTAATCAGTTTGGCAATTCTAAGTACCTAATCGTGTTTTTATCGATCTGATACTAACAATCTTGCTATAGAAACATTTAATCAATGCTCAAAACAAATATTCAGAGGCTAACTCGTTAAAAGAAATGCAACAACAAAAGTAAATCTTCGGACAAAAAAAATCCTCAAAGACCACCCATAGCAAGCGAAACCGCAAAAGTTCAAACAATGACACGCTAAACCCACAAAAACAGAAATAATCCCCGATTTTTATGCATTTCGGAATAAGCGTTTTAGACTATAACAGCGGAAATCCTTTTGGTTTTATTCAAATATTGGGACTAAGTTATTTTAAAAGGGTACAAAAACATACAAACAGCTCACGAAGGAAAGCTGTATAGAAACAAGAATAATCAACGAATGCAGAGCATTAAAAAACCGACTTCACGTCAAAACTTTGGCTGAGCTATGAAGTCGTCGATATAAATATTCTCAATATTCATAAATATTTTTATGAAGAACTCAATCGATTTCGATGAAATTTATTTTGGACCACCTCTGAAGTATAATCTATCATATCGAAAAAAAACAGAAAGAATATTCAATATCAATTCATAATTGTCCAAAAAAAACATACATTCGTATTGAAAACTTCCTCCTTTTGAAAGTCGGTTGAAAAATATATACTTCTTACAGTATCATTGCTTAGTTTAATTACGCAATATGAATTAGATGTACTCACATGTTTAGGTTTGGGTGTCTTTTAAGAAACGGGAGATAGTCACTCTTAAAAACGTTGTGTATTAAATATAATTCATCGTGAAAAAAAACTTTCAAAGATGTGGATAAGATATAACTAGGTTATAAGCCCGAGCATTAACGAACGCAATATCAACACTAAATTTAACACTATTTAAAAGTACTTTCAGTAATGTTAGTTCTCAGCACCACTTCGACCAGAAACATACTCTAACTGTACCACTAAAATACAACCAGAGATTTAATTATACATCTGTCACTGCAACCAAACAACAATAACTAAGAAATCGACCAAACCACGGACAGACACCAACTAATCCTTTGACCATTACGATGCAAAATATAAAACGGCAAAAAAAACTTCAAAACACCTTGCGCGTACGTCCCGTGGGAATGAGAGGCAAGTACTGAACCTTTTCAAGTGAAATTTAATAGCAAGGTAACTTGACAAAGAGAGAGAGAAAGCAGGTACTCGTGAACATCTTGCAGAGGAATGCATCACGGTTCTTGTATTAATAGAAATACGGCTCAATCAAACGTGCATATTACTGACACGCCACCGCAAGCTTCAAAGTTGTCAAGAGCTTTGTGTACTAGTTTTAACCCTTTATCCAAGGACAAAGAAATCAGCTGTTTGTTTGCAAATCAGCGCAAGGCTTTAGAAGGTCGAATAACCTTCCCAATATACTCTTTTGAGACTAGTAGGATAGTAGTAGAATATTAAGCCTTAAACGGGCAGCGATAACCAAGAGGTTCATTTTTCTGAGGGTATATTAATTTAAAACCTTATTGTAGTTAAATAAGTAGGAACCTTCTTCAAAGAATTACCGACACAAGCCCTAAGTTATTTTATCATGTTGCATTTAGACGCTAGATGGGAAATAAAATCATTATTTCTGCGTTACACTATTTATACTTATTATTATTATTTTTTACATTAATGTTTTCGTGTTTTATCTTGTTATTGTATTAATTTTATAGGAATAACAGAATACCAGCGCCTCGAGTCCTGTCGGACTCCTGGAATATGCTGAGTTAGTCCCTTTCACATAATTATGTAACTGGCTGCGGTCTGAATTGCGTGAATTATCACGATATATAAATAATTGTACTGTTTTTTGTGTGAATAAATGTATTTCTATTCTATTCTATACATTACAAAAGTCCAAATGGCCATAACAGTATCTTATTTAATATTACTTGGGGGATACATAGTTGTAAAATAGTTTTTGGGTATACGGTTCATTCATAGACATAAACTTCAATCATTATCAAAACTAAATAAAATAAAATTAACCATAAAACAAACACAGACAAATTCAATTCAATTCTTCGGACGAAATGGCCGCCGCCAGACAAAACCAAGTTATCTCTTTCCAAAAACCAGAAAAAAAAATCTCAACACGTCATATTTCATATCAAAGCCACTGTACCCGTAAAGCAAGTTCAACGTCGGTCATAAATAAAATCAGTATGGCTGTAAAAACAAATTCGGCTATTCTCAATTTATTGTTGGCACCAAATCCGAAAACGAACGAAACCATTTCCGAAGACTTTCTTACTTATGCTGTTCTGCCGCTCGGACAATGGAAAGCACTAGGATCGTCAATGCAGAATTTGTAAAAAAAAACCATAACCTTGTTATATGAAATGGTCATTGTTTGATAAATGACGCATTGTTCGGGTTTTAGGGTACCTTTGCGATGGTGGAGAAACGGTAAATTTCGAATCGAAGAAGAGCCGAAAAATCATAAATAACAACAAACTTACAAATAAAAAATTGCAGACGCTGGAGCATGGTCGTAAGGTTGCTTGTTTGACAGTATGTTATCGGCTACATTTTGGTGAGTGTGCGAGTGCTCTTTTTGACCAAATTGAACCCACCCCTTTTTACCACCGGACTACCAGACGCAGACAGAACTTCCATCCCTATATAGTGGATTTACCAAGAAGTCGAACAAAACGCTTCGATAGTTCCTTTTTGGTACGGATTGCCAAGGAGTGTAACAATCTGCCTGCGTCTGTTTTTCCTGACCACTACAGTCCTGGAACTTTTAAGTGTCGAGTGAATAGGTTTCTCGTGGATGGACGTGTAACACCATAGTCTTCATGCGCACTTTCCATCAGGTGGCATGGAAGACAAACGTCCTATCCTTACAATATAAAAAAAAAAAATCTAAACTTGAGAAAAGCTTGTGTGAAAACACAGCTACAATATGTGTAAAACTACGGAACCTGGCCTACACCGAGCACACTCAAACTGGTTTGATTGCAACAAAAGTGCAGGTAAACCGCGGCCGGGGCGCGATAAATAATAACAATTGATACGCGCATTAGAAGCACGGCGAATGTGCGATGATGAATGGTGGCAGTTTGGTGAACATTTTTGACGTTAGGTATACAATAAGAGAAGAACGAGCATGTGCGTTACCTGACACTAGATCCTATGAATGCAACTCTAGGATCCTGGTAATAGAGCTATTAACTTAGACTACTATTAAGATTTACTAGCCTCGCAAAGGCTTTAGAGACTTAGAATAAGTGAATGTAATGCTGAATCAAGCCCGATGTATCCTCAAAATTACCTTTCCAACCGACTTCCAAAAGCAGGAGGTTCTCAATTCGTGTGTATGTTTTTTTGTGTCTTTTACACGATTTTACAGACAATTTTTTGACGTCAAATTGACGACCGGCTGGTGTAGCGGTAACATACATTGCCTTCTATGCCAGAGGTCCTGGGTTCGAATCCCGGCGGAGGCGGATATTTGTGTGATGAACACAGATATTAGTCGTCAAGTCATGGATATTTATATGTTAATTTAAGTTTATTCTAACAAAAAAATATGTATTTATTCAATATGTATGTTTATATATTTCTTAAGTATATCAGTTATCTAGTATCCATAACACAAGTTCTTTAAGAAACTTAATTTGGGCTAGATAATGTTGTGTGAGTGTCAGAAATATAATAATTCATATTTCACATTTCATGATAAGAGGATACTTATGAGGTAGTGCCGTATAAATTTCATCGAAATCGATACAGTAATTTTGAAATATTTGGAACTTTCGTAAAAATTATGTATCAATAAGATGAATTGTACATTGATGAACTAATACTTCAGCCAAAGCTCCGACTAGAAAAAAAAAAAAAACTGACACTCACAGAACATTATCTAGCCCAAATTAAGTTTCTTAAAGAACTTGTGTTATGGATACTAGATAACTGATATACTTAAGAAATATATACACATACATATTGAATAAATACAGATTTTTTATTAGAATAAACTTAAATAAACATCCATGACTTGACGACTAAAATCTGTGTTCATCACACAAATATCCGCGCCGCCGCCGGGATTTAAACCCAGGACCTCTGGCATAGAAGGCAATGTTACCGCTACACCAGCCGGTCGTCAATCGAATCAAACTAGGATTTAAAAATGTTTGTGAAGTCGGTTTTTTTAATGCTCTGCATTCATTGATTATTTAAACCAGAGATTCCCAAACTTTTTTAGTCGTAGACCCCTTGCCGCATGTTTTAGGGTATTGGGTAGACCCCCTACTTACCTGACACTAGTTTTATTATTTAGTCTGCATCCTACAGCTTCGAAAATTTTGTTTATTTTATAGGTACTTTTATGAATACTACATATTTCTTTTTATTATAAGACTAGCTGCTGCCCGCGACGTCGTCTGCGTGAACGCTATGCAGCACCAAACGCACCTACGATTATAACACTGCTAGAGTGATAATATGTAGCCTATATGTTGACCCGACTTCTTAACTATCTTCATGCCAAATTTGAAGTAAATCCATGCAGTACTTTTTGAGTTTATCCCGGAAAGACAAACAGACAAACAGACAAAAATTCTAAAAACTATATTTTTTGTTTCTGTTTCGATTGTAGATCATAGTATTCTTTTAAAAAAATATTCAATGTACAGTTTTGACTTTCCTACCATTTTATTATATGTATAGATACTAGCTGACCCGGCAAACGTTGTTTTGCCATATAAATAAAAAAAAAATAGATGTTGGCCGATTCTCATAGATACCGGATAAGCACAAAAAATTTCATCAAAATCGGTCAAGCCGTTTCGGAGGAGTATGGCAACGAAAACGAGAATTTTATATATTAGATATTATAATGTAAGTAAATAGGGACTATCATGGACCCCCAATTTTTTTTTAGTTGACGTAGACCCCTTGCAGTTTTTCATAGACCCTTGGGGGTCGATATCAACCACTTTGGGAATCACTGATTTAAACCATGTGTTACGGAGCTAGGTTTACCCTAGCATGCAACCTAACACGAATGGATACCTGTTACCCTTTAACAGAAAAGCTCCCGTTCACAACCATCAACGTAACCTTGACATAACGGCGACCATCTGTGAGCTGTGAGCATTAGCCGGTGGTAGCTAGTTGACAGGGGCGGCCTTGGTTCCCGAGACAGCTGTTCGAGTCCCGGCCCGTCACCTGGTGCGTGGGAGCGTACAGGAGGATTACGAGTCGTGGTTTTAAGGTTTTTAGGCTTAGATCTGGTCAAGTTTATGACTTAAAGTATGTATAATTTATGGCCTTAATTAAAAGCCCAAATTTTTGCACACAATATTATAAACCTAAACCTCATGACCAATTCTCACACCCCTCCAACAAAGCCACTCAACGAACGGTTATCAACGGTAACCATACCATAAGATTCTCGTGTGAAGTCACACATCAGCTGACATCGGTGTCGTGTGTCGCGACACAACTGTAGAGCGACAGCACCGCTTTCATCTACCATACAGTCGCGCTGTAGTCGCAGTCTTATAAGTCGCGCGACAGGAGTTGTATGTACCAAGGACTGCATACCGGTATGAATTTCTGTACATTTTTCCTGTATGACGTCATACCGTTATATTAGGTGTATTTAAAAATAACAGTACAGGAATTCATACTGAAACAATACGTGTACCTTTTTTATTACTGTAGCATAACTGATTTTTTTTTTCAATTTATTGAAATTTTCCGGTATTAATTTTAATATTAAAACTTTATTTGTAAATAACTGTAGAATGTTATAGTTTAGTTGAAGCCTATGAAGCGTAGGGAAATAAGCTGACCTATACATCTTGGTACAGAAATTAAATAGGTTAAAATATTTCTGTACTAAAAACATCTACAGAAATTAATCCGGTATACATTATTTGGGTACTGATATAATTAAGTTAGATTATATACAGGTATTGTGTTTGATGAAGCAGTACCTACCTACACTAATAAGGGTACTGAAATTTTAATAGTACTATTTAAAAAAAATATACCGATATGCAGTCCCTGGTCAGAACTCGGAATAGAACTGGTACGAAAATCGAAATTCACCTAATTAATACAACTCGTGTATAATCCTGCCTGACCTACTTATACACGGTTAATAAGGGGTTTAATTAATTAAAACCCCATTGAAAAATTATATTTACGAATTAACTTCCAAAGAGATAGGGACTAGGTTTTCTATAATAAAAATATCAATTTACCTAAAACATTTAAATAAAATCTTGCGCGATTTAATATTTCCTTGGTGCCATCTAGCGGCGAGTTGAAAACTAAACTAGTTGACGTCAAAACTTACAGCTGTACTGATTGACTCCATTTAATTTTCCACAAATACTATTAAAACTTATTTTGGGGCTACTTTTTATAACTATTATTTACAAATTATGACTGGTATGTACTGACACGGCAGCGTGTCGCGCTGCTGCCGCACACCTACTTTGAAGGCCCCATAGAACAGCTACACACTACACCCAATCCGGTAAAATACGGATCTAGAAATTTTGTATGAAATGACGGATGTCGAATCTAATGCGTTTGCTACCATAGAACAATATAATAAGATCTGTATGGTTAATGCGTCAGCGCAGTTATCGTATCGCACTGCGGTCGCGCGGCAGCCGCACGGCTAATTAAATTGACGTGTAAGGCGCCTTTAAATCGTGAAGGTGTCGAGACAAAAGTAACAACTTTTTTTTGTATAAAACATTAAAAACCTAAATGTTCACACCCTTCTAACCACCATCATTAGCCAATCAACGACCGCTAACCATCCCATCAAAGTCGCTGATGTGCGTGTGAACTCGCACATCAGCTGACATCGGTGTCGGATGTCGCGGCCGGTGGTCGGACCACCAGCGAGTGCCTGGTGGTATGGAGTGGTGAGGATGTGGGCATGTACACACTTTGTAATTGCTTACATGAGCTTCTTATAATAAAAAAAAGATTTGTTATCTTTTTTTAAAAGACACAAGAAGCACATTTTTGCAGTTGGAGATTTCCGATTGTTTTCAACATCAATCATTATTTGAATTTTGAACCCAAATAAAAATTATTGATGAAAATCCATTAATAGTTTTTAAGTGTATTTTGCACTATGTAATGATAGTGATATAGTTATCTATTACAAGATAAAACATGATAGTTTTGTCATTTCGGACAGTGAATCATATAATAACAATTCTAGTGGCGTAAATGTGTAATTTACTCTTCGTAAATACAATAAATAAATACATATATCTGCCTCTTACAGGGTTGCCTGTAAGAGATCATCTTTCGATGATAAGGCCGCCTATTGTGCTCTGTATCTTAAAAATTGTTCTGTATAAATATTCCTTATTTTTGTGTACAATGAAGAATAAATAAATAAATGAATATCTTTTATTCATAGGTTCACCACATTATCTAGCCCGAATTAAGTTTCTTAAAGAAATCGTTTTATAGGTATTAAGTATATGTATAAAATAGATAAACTTAAGAAACAAATACTGCACGGTTAATATATAGCTCATCACACAAATAGCCACCGCAACGGGAATCGACCCAAAAGCTCTGGATATGATTTGTTACCGCTACACCAGTGGGCCTTCTACTAAGCCCAGACGCGATAGAAAGTATTGAGTTTGTATCAAACCGCGACAAATCGCTCGAGCGCCCGCTAGCGTCGAGAACGGCCCAGATTTCCCGCGTCGCTGCCCGCGCCACTGTCGCTCTCGCTGTCGTCCAGTTTGCAGCCTTAAAATGACTGGACTTAAACACATTTACTAGCAATACCTATGTTTTCGATACTGCAGTGCGATCACAGAACTTTATCGAATCGTATATTAACGAATGTTTACGAATGCTCGTATAGTATGGAGTCGGTTGCAAGTTTTGAGTAACATTGTAATTTTTTATTTTACAGATATTTATGAGTACAACATGTTTACAAACATTCAAAATTAACAAGGCACACATTTATTTAAGCTGGCCTTGCGGCAATGGATAGATTTAATTTTTTTCTTAAAAACCGTCTCCATACTATACGAACATTCGTTAACAAACGATTCGATAAAGTTCTATGATCGCACTGCTGGACAGATTAAAAAGTCATTGAATGAGATACCTACGAGAGGACCTCTTCTATTATATTTTAATTATAAACAATGTTAACTGTATACAATTTAAATTCAATACACATTGTAGATTTACAATGGCTTCCCAGGTTAAATGACTCACAGATCTTCAAAACAGTTCGTTCGTACAGCTAGCCCGAATCGTTAACTTAGTAAAACAATATATTTGAGACTGGTTTCGCTCGGTTTTACCCTCGGCATTTCGAATCCCGCGGGAATATCGGGGTAAAATTAGCCTGTTATTCCAGACTTTACACTTTCACTATGCCTTTCATGAAAATCCGATGAGCCGTTCTGCCGTGATTAAGGAACAAACATCCTAACTTTCATATTTATAAAATTCAGACTATCGCCCGCAAAAACGCCGATAAAACCTCTGTCCCTTAACTGACTTTTACAATATGCCCGGGAAGAGAAGCAGCTCGCACGTTCTATGTTTTTCTTTCGCTCCCAGTCCAGCATGGAAGAAAACTTGTCTTAAATACAACAGAAGTCTCGTTACTACCCAGCTCAGCGCCTAACCACTAAACGCATACCCCGCGATCTTCACTCACAAACAAACTTTCACCAAACCGCATCATTTACACAACATTTCATTACACAACCGGGATCGGAACCCAGCACCTGTCCGCTGCGCCGGCGCACCTGTCCCCGTTGGTATTTTTGTAAAAATGTAAACAAGTCAATACTAATTTGTTGTGAGGTAAAAAGAAACGGAATGTTGCGACAGAGATACCGGCTGTCTGGTAGATTTAGTTGGTTTGGTTGTGCGTGTTTTATACAGACAGACATACAAATAAATAAAGCATTGATATGTAGATAATCTTAAATTCTTAATTATATTGAGAATGGGAAGGTTTTTGGAGGTTGAATCGATGAATGTGTGTTTATATTTTAGAGTGAAACGGCTGGACGGATTTAGCTGAAATTTTGTAGGCTTGCAGTTCATGGCATTTCATCCTGATACTGGAGATTTACAAGGATAAAGCTTTTTGCTTGGTGGTAGGATCCCTTCTGGGTCCGCCTGGCTAGCGACCACCCTTTATATAAAGTCTGCCGCCAAATGTTACCGCTCCGGCGGTAATGTGTTCCGGCAATATTGTATAAAGAGCCAGTTCCTTCCTAAACCCGTGTGCTTTCATCTTCGACCTCATCGTCACTTACCATCAGGTGAGATTGAGGTCAAACGCGGGTTTAGTCATTTATAAAAAAAAAAAAAAAAAAGAACAGCTACTGAACTAGTGATCAGCCGGTAATAGAAATTCTACACTAATTACACGTAAACATCTTTCTGCGCCTCAGCCCTAAATTACTTTATTTAGTATTTTCTATAATAAAGATATTTATGTTTGAAAGTTTAAAAAGTGAATGATCATCATCATCATCATCACAACTCCGTGTAATGGGCCCACTGCAGGGCATGAGTCTCTCCTCTGGGTGACGAGGAGGTTTAGGCCATAATCCACCGAGCTGGCCCAGTGCTGGGTGGTGGATGTCAGAATTTTCAGGGTGCCGATATGGCTTCTGACAAACCCTAACGACTACTGTATACAAGTATACAGCACCCGGGACCGACTGATTAACGTGCCCTCCGAAGCACGGAAGTCGCCGTGAGAAACGAATGGTCGGCGGTCACCCATCCAAGTACCGACCGCGCCGAACCTTGCTTAACCTGTGATATCGTATGATATGCACAGTAACTACGGGGCCACGACAACTTCAATGACGAATGATAAGGTAAGTTAATTGTGCCCTGTAGCAATATCTCTAATAAGGACTCTTTTCGCGACTCTTTTTTCCATTACTCCCAAAATGTTGTTAGTATTGAAGAATCAACTGCTACTGTAGGGTCTTTCAATAAGGACGAGTCGATTTCAAAATGGAATAAAACAGCCTGTGTATGAGATATTAAACACCTTTTTTCTGTTATTTGAAAGATCCATTCATGCCATTTCGTTTTGAATATGACATCATTCAACTGTCCGCCGCGTCTTCGAATGGTGGCACAAATCTGGGAGGTTGAATTTTCAAACGACAGACAATAATCAACAGGCTGATCCATTTTAATCAATTTTTTAGCCTAAATTGAACCATATGGATATGATATTATCTTTGTGAAGTCTCCAATGACCAATTGAAATGAGCAATAAGTCGCAATAAACTGATACCCTGAAAGTCGACATAACCTAGGCCATCACTCAGTTTCAGTAGCATTAATGCAGCGGAGTCATTGAAAATTGGACTTCCCGGATCCGTGCATAACTGCGACGGACATTTGAATCATGTTATACTCAAAACAAAATGGCGGGAATGGGTTTTTCAAATAAAAGAATAATTTCGTTAATATCTCACACATAGCCTGATTTATTTCATCTTAGACGACCGGCTGGTGTAGTGGTAACATAGCCTTCTATGCCAGAGGTCCTGGGTTCGAATCCCGGCGGCGGCGGATATTTCGCACCTTTAATAATAAACTGAAATAATTCAAAATTTAAGATTGTTGGGAAAACGCATTTAAAGTTTTAAGAGTGTGACCAGGTCTACATTATTGCAAATAAAAAGAAGAGTGAATACTGTACAGTGATTTTCTTTAGTAGTATACGTAACTAATAAAATTATCTACCCAACGGTATATTAATGGTGTTAATATTATTAGTATTATTTAAAATACAGAACTTTAAAAAAAACATTGAAGACTTAATTCGTTTTATGATTAAAATATTCAATTGTATCTTATATCTCATGCGGTATAAAACATGTTAATGCGCTTTAATATTTAAACTTTTTTTAATGTGCTTGCTTATTTAGGTTTAATGCATTATCAATTTATTTAAACGGAAACGTTTTGCTTTATTTCTTATAGTAGATGTTTAATATTAAAGGGACGATGACGATTTCAAAGAAGACCTTGTCTGGTAAGGAAGTCGTGGGTTCATATAAGACAATTTAATAATGATATTTTTTTTTATTTCTACTTTTATTGTTGAAACTAATTTGGGGATGATAACAATTTTCGCAAAACTGTTGCAGCTATAGGTATTTGCTTTATCTTCTTCTGGGTATTAGGTAGCGTATTGTCATCGGCACAAGACTTATTTCAGTGTCAGATACAAAATTTCGTTCATCCAGTAAATTATCAATTTTATTTTATTATTTTTGGAAAACTTACAGCTAGTTATAAATATATACAAAAACTTTAGTTTAAAAACGGCCGATTAAAAGTTTTTAATTTTATTGGAAGCTCATTATATTGATTATAAGTTATAAGGCTTCACTAGTTAAGTATATAGTTAGTTAAGTCTTAAAAGTAACTAAAACACCTATTCAAAGCAGTCTCCATGCTTATTGTGAATACTAGGTATATTATGTATACGTATACTACACCTATTTGAAATGTGAAAAGGCTTAAGATAAAGTAAATAATAATATGACTTGGTCTCAACAAAGACCGAGCTTTTAACGGATGAGCTATGCCCGTTCTTTCGTACACCTTTGGCGTTCTTAGATGGACTCAGACCGAATTTGAAGCCCTGGCTCGGAAAGTCCGTACTGCAATAACCCTGCAATGATCTTTGATCGTCAGTAATAAGGCTGCATATCTCCAGGAAGTGTGGAGGAAGATGCCTACTTGACGCCAAAACCTTGCACAACAGAGAGATATGTAGCCTCTGAACCTATTTTATGGCGAAGGCGGACGTGGGTATGCATAGAAAGGTCGTAGCGTGTGATAAATGAGTCACCCCTTTTGAATCTGGGCTTCGAGACATGACAGACACCGGCGGGGCTAAGCATTTCTGATCGTGACACCGTATGTAAAGAGAAAGAGCTGCACGGAAGGTTTTACAAGGCTCTACACGAGCCATACGTGGACCTTAAAGCCTCCGTGCATTGCCTTTACGCTTCATTGGCGCTTCGGGGACCTCTTTAGGATACAGGATCTTTACGATACAGGATCAGGTTATCAAGACGTATGTCAAGCGTGCCGCCAATCTGGCGAGTCCCTCAGACATGTAGTTTAGGGTTGTTCGGTTCTTGCTATCTGCATAGACATAACCAAGCAGCTTAGAGAATCTTGTCTACATCAAGAACTCCCTCTTAAATATGGTCTCAGGAATCATAAATTGCCTTATTACTAGTACACACCGGAGACCATTATTGAAGAGGGTAGCGGTTTGCTGGGATTGGCTCCATTCTAACGAATAAACCTGATATCGTGTAATAAACCTGATAATGGACCGATCGTCGTCTAAGGTATTTTTGGTGGACAGTACTATACCGCATGACGAGAATTTTGTGAAGGCCGAGACCGAAAAGCAATGCAAGCGCTTGGACCGTGCACAAGACGTGACCGAAATGTGGGAAGTTATGTCCACCGAAATCATTCTGGTAGTAATATCCGGAAAAGGTTTGATCCCAGCCAAAATGGTTAGATACCTTGAATCGCTCGGATTGGTGCAGCGGTGGTTCGCTTACAGCACGCATGCAAAGAGTGGTTTTATTGGAGACTGCCCGAACCATTCGGCGGTTTCTGTCTCTCATGACCTGAACCCCGACCGACTGGTCAGAATGTCAAGTATTTCCTGCCGAAGTAGTAGTAGTTTTTAAAGTCCAAAATAATATTATTTACAATTTTACTTAGAACGTTATTCTGATCCTGTTTAATGCATTTCGAAAAAGATGGCGCATTTTTAGATTTCTCACTTTAAGGTGCATCAGATTTTGTGATTAGCTCCACGATTCTTCGAGCTCTCCATGACGACGTCATAACAAAGAAAATTTATAGGTATCCGATTGACCTAAATAAAGAACTTAGTTCAAATATTTAGAAACAAAATGAACTAAATACGAATACATCATAAAAATTTGTTTATATTTAACAAAAAAACGTAGCAACTCATACAAATTCGTATAACATCAAATACTCTTTAAACATAAACTGAATCAATTCTGAATATCGCAATTTCAAATAACACTTTTTAAAAAGAAAATGAAATAACTTTAAAATATTCACTTTAATATTAAAATTCAACCAAAGCGAGCATTTAGCTGTTAATCAGAAAACGCACTATTAGGTGTTACACAGCCCCGTACATGTCGATCCAGTAACTTTGTTGGTGTAACACTGAATGGTGTCACTTTTTGACTACCCTACTGGTTCACTCAGTTAAAACGAAAGAGACGGGTGATCTATTATCTCACTTCTACTTGTGCAAATCGAGTGTCTGTAAGACTGATCGTAATCTTTTCACGGTTTTAATGCGTTTTATGATGAAAACTCAAAATACCTATTTTTTGAATTATTTCGTTTTATTATTAAAGGTGCGATTTGTGTGATGAACACAGATATTAGTCGCGAAGTCATGGATGTTTATATATTTGTTAAGTATATTAGTTATCTAGTATCCATAACACAAGTTCTTTAAGAAACTTAATTTGGGCTAGATAATGATGTGTGAGTGTCAGAAATATTTATTTATTTATTTATTATATCTTGAAATCGAGCCGTCCTTATCGAAAGACCTATAGATACTAACTAACTAACCTACCATCAGAAACTGTCATATTATGTAGCAACCACTTAGTTTACATTTTTTTTTAAAACCCTTGAACCAACCAAAACAACTAACCTCACTCGTATTAACCACCCTATCAATAACCATTCCTATATTAAGGCCCAAAAAGAACTAATTTCCAAAACAAAAAAAAACCTATATCCAGGTCAGAACAATCAAACTTGCAGCGGGCTCGGTCGGGAATCGAACCGGTTCTCCGAGTACAGTCACATCTAATAAATTATATACACTTCGCAACTTATTCCCTTGTAATAAGATTAAAATTCAAATGAAAATGTAAACATCTTATTACACGTACATACGGCCGGAGAATTGTGCAAATGGGAATATAATAGACGTTGTTTGTTGATGGCGGTGTGGGTGAAGTTTTTGTGATAGTCGAGGTAAATAATGTTGGGTGTTTGCAGCGCCATCTAGGTCTAAATTGAGTCTAGATACAAGTATGAGCTGTGGGGAATAGATAACGGGACTATGACACAATACGTCTCTTTTTATTACATTGTAAGCCTAGGCTCACCTGTCATCATCATTACCATAAAAACTCCGTGTAACTCTCCCACAGCAGGGCTATGAGTCTCTCCTCGGGGTGACGAGGAGGTTCAGGCCGTAATCCACCAAGCTGGCCCAGTGCTGGTTGGCGGATGACAAAATTTTCAGGAAGCCAAAAATGGCTTATGACAAATCCTAACGACTACTGTATACAGGTATACAGCAACCGGGACCGACTGTCATACAGGTTTTAAATCAGGTACAGACTGCAGCTCGTATAAGGTTTAATCTTATAATTATATGGTTTAATTTGCAACCTTTAGAGAAAAATCTATATCTATCGATACTAATATATAAAACTCAAGAGTTGTTTGTTTCGTTGAACGCGCTAATCTTAGGTCCGATTTGAAAAATTCTTTTTGCGTTGTATAGTCCCAGGAAGGCTATACGATCTTATCCCGGAGTTCCTAAGGGAACGGGAGTAATGCACGTGGAACTGCGGGAAGCAGCTAGTTAATCATAAGTGCGCAGTGGCCGAGCAAGATTTGATACGAGAGGCGATGGGAGTTCAAACCCGCTGCACTATAAAAGTAAGTAAGTAGAGAAGAACTTGCTACGAAAACGGCTAGTTCACGATAACGCCAGAAGTAAACAAAGGCTTTTTCATTCGTTCTTTTACAAAATATAAGAGCGCTATTTTCAAACGACTTCAAAAAAAGAAAGAAGGAGGTTTTCCATTCGTCTGTTTTTTTTTTAAATGTTTGTTACCTCATCACTTTTGACTGGGTAAACCGATTTTGATGATTCTTGTTTCATATGATAGAGTATACTTCCCATCTGGTCCCATATAAATTTTATCGAAATCGATTTGTTTTCCTCAAATATGTATGAATTCGGAGATCGTTTACCTTGACGACTTTATACTACAGCCAGAGCTTTGACGTGAAGTCGGTTTTTTAATGCTCTGCATTCGTTGATTATAAGTTGAAACTTACTGTTTTCAGTGGTCAGGTTTTTTAGTTTTTTAATAACTTTTTTTTGCCCTCAGTCTCACCTGGTGGTAAAACAAGATGACAAGCACAAGGGCGTAGGGGAAAACTCATAACTAGCTATGTTTTTAAACAAAATAGACATATTCTATCGGATAATATTTAGTTAAAAATATATACTAATAATCAGCAATATTACCACCAAACGAGCCTCTGTGTACACACGAAACAGATGCACGTAAGAAACGGCAGGTGTACCACGCTAGTACGCACTAAAAAAAACGCTACAACTCCAACTTAATCCTGCTACAGGAAACTCAGCCCTAAAGTTATGACAACAAGAGCGATTGAAGTTTCAAAGTACACTCAACAACATGCACATTCGTTCTGTGTAAACTCGGCAAATACTAAAACCTGACTTGACAAGGAAAAGCAGTTTTAGGCTACGTTAATAAGAACTAGGCGAAATTTCAGGTACAGTCAACAACATATTTGAATGCGAAGTTGGTTTAAAGTTAATAGGACAATTCGAAAACATAAGCGAGTATAGACGGGTTTCAGTGTTCAAACGGAATCTTCAATCTAAGATCACCACCTGGTTACTGGTTTTTTTTTGTTGTCATGGCAACCTATTATGTGATAGGCGAGTTTTTGATCGAGATCAATAGTAAGAATGAATATTGCAATTAACTCCTGACGGAAACGAGGGTGTTAGGCTGCAAACTGGACGGCAGCGACAGCGACAGAGGCGCGGGCAGCTATTTACGCGACACGATAGAAAGTATTGAGTTTGTATGAAACCGCGACAAATCGCTCAAGCGCCCGCTGGCGTCGAGAACGGCCCAGATTCCCCGCGTCGCTGTCGCTCTTGCTGTCGCTGCCGTCTAGTTTGCAGCCTAAGATAAAAGCTTTATGTTAAGAGTTCTAAAACGCTGAAAAGATTTAGAATAGAATATAATATCATTTATTCGCAGAATAAGATAGTTGAGTGCATCTAATCGAAAATTCTGTATAATTTGACGATCACTTTGGCGATGAGGTAAGCCTGGGTTAAAAAAAAGTTCCGTGTCTGGGTGTTTATCTATTTATGTATTTCTTTATATTCTAGGTTCCCCCTGGTTCGCTACATGGTATCCCATAACACAAGCTATGCTTACTTTGGGGCCATGTAGTTGGTGTGATTGCCTGGGGATTTTATATATTATTTTTATAATATGTTATTCAATTCAGCTTCTAAAAGCTCAATAAGTACTTAAAGAGTTCGCAAATAAAAATCACACATTACTCAAGGATTTTTCTAAATATACTTTTAAAAAAATACCAGATCCTTGGCACAATCCCCTTCACAATTTCACCCACTAAAAATCCATTAAACCTCATAAACTCCCGCCGGGGCACCGAACCCGAACCATCTCCGCTCAGGTAATTAACACACTAACGCATCTGGCCGCGGCGCATCGACTCACGCGCAGGCAGTTGTCGATCTTTGCATTTCGACAGATTATTGAATACTTTGTTGTATTGGATGTATTTGATCCTTGAGTTCGATCAAAATCGCCTAAAATAATATAGTTAAATATTGTAATGAACTTCCGACGCAAACGTGGGGTGTTAGTAGGTAGTTAGTTATATCTGTATGTATTGCAGGGACCGGAAAACCCCTTTATTTGATTAAGCCTATTGATAGGGTAACCCTATCAAAATCTTACCATATGGAAGTGTAACCCTATTGATATGGTAAGCCTATCGACGTGGTAACACTTTGAATAAAGTTAACTACTTTCGTATGTGCTTACCCTGTGATAGGGTTAGCCTATTTCTATCTCTTTCCGCGCATGCTGTTGAATTCGGAAGTATAATTCGAAGTGCGAGATTGAATAGATGGTGATATTTTTAATAATTTGATATTCTTAGAGATTAAATTTTCCTGCAGGTTTTAAAACCCTATTGAATCGGTAACCTTCAATAGGGTTTTCGATAGGCTTACTGCTTACATGAAGCTAACTCTATTGATATGGTAAGCCTTAAATTAGGGTAAGTCTTCGATACGGTTACCAAATTGATAGGGTTTTTTAAAACAAGTCTATGAAAAACCCAATCAAAAACCTCTTTAAGGGTAAGCGGTTCCGGTCCCTGGTGTATTGCTATGGAACCGTACGTCCGAGAAATGGATGAGAATTTCTTCCATGCTGGACTGGAAGCGTAAGAAAAACATAGAAGGTCCCAGCTGCTTCTCTTCCCGGGCACACTGTGAAATTCAGTTTGGACAGAGGTTGGTTTTTTTGTGGGCGATTGGCTGACCCCCTGTATAATACCTCCAAAGTCAAACGTGACATCAGAAGGTCTTAAAATCTCAGGTGATCTGCCTACCCCATTAGGGATACAGGCGTGAAGTTATGTATGTATGTAGGTAGCACCTTATTAAAAGTTGCTATGTAAAAATAAAAATAAAAGCGCCTACTTTAAAAGCGGAGCCAGTTCCTTGCCATAATTTCCCAAACTGGCTAAAAAGCCAACAGACTCACGAGCAGACAGATGTCGACTGCTGCATTTCAACAGATTATTGAATACCTTGTTGTATTGGGAGTATTTGGGAGCGGTGAAACGTTTGTGAGGAAAGACGTGGAGTCGATTATTTTGTAAACAAGTTTTTTTCTTGTTTGTTTCAACGCGTTTATCTCGAGAACTACTAGTTGGATTTAGGGCAAAAAACGCACTCGATAGCCCAGAAAAGATTTTAGGATAGTTTTTGAAAGTTAGTTACCATCTCAAGAACTGCCGTTTTCAGGATTTTAAAATAAAATTAATGGTGCAATAAACAGAGCTACTGTACAACAAAGACAAAAAGACTAGTAAGATAAATAAAACCTCGCACATTAAAACATTAGAACCTTTGTATATATTTTCTTATAGTTTTACTAGAGCAAGCAACAACGATAAATGCAAATTTATTCATTGCATCTAAACCCAATATAGACCGAGACAAGCGAGCAATATAGCAACAAATAAATAATATAAATACCAATCAAATGCAAGTAAAAAATGGGAAAAATACGTCACATTTAATTATTCAAAGTTATTCATTAGTAATCGACTCTATGCCTTTTTTGTTCTCTAAAGGAATGCCAGGCAGATTATAGAATATAGATTGCTCGGGCTATTAGATGCTTTTGATGAACCTAGAGTCGCGTGCGGTTTCACTCGCGTACCTTTAAACCAAGGACTGTATACCGGTATGAATTTCTGTACAATTTTTTTCTGTATGACGTCATACCGTTAAATTAGGTGTATTTAAAAATAAAAGTACAGGAATTCATACTGAAATAATTCGTGTACCTTTTTTATTATTGTAGCATAACTGATTTTTTTTTCAGTTAACTGAAATTTTCCGGTACTAATATTAATATTGATATTAAAATTTTATTTTTAAAATAACTGTAGAATGTTCGATAGTTTAGTTGAAGCCTATGAAGGGTAGGTACATATGCTGATCTATACATTTCGGTACAGAAATGAATCCGGTATACATTATTTGGGTACTGATATAATTAAGTGTGATTTTAATAACTTGTACAGGTATTGTGTTTGATGAAGCAGTACACTAATAAGGGTACTGAAATTTTGCTAGTACTATTTAAAAATTTTATACCGGTATGCAGTCCCTGCTTTAAACATTCCTATAACAATCTTAAAATATAAAACTGTTCCGTTACTGACTGAGAGACTGATAGACGTACAGTCATAACTACAAGACCCAAAGACCTGAAATTTGGAATATACATTGCTTACAGACTGTAGGGGAGCACTAAGGAAGGAAATCCCGATTTTCCTACGGGAGTGAGAAATACTGGACTCTTTAGTTTGTATGAAAAGTCTTATTCTTTGAGTGGATGGATGAAAAACTTCGTATAAGGTTATCTCAATGGGTTTATTTATTTATTTATTCTTCACTAGCTGACCCGGCAAACGTTGTTTTGCCATATAAATAAATAAAATAAAAAATAGATGTTGGCCGATTCTCATAGATACCGGATAAGCATAAAAAATTTCATCAAAATCGGTCAAGCCGTTTCGGAGGAGTATGGCAACGAAAACTGTGACACGAGAATTTTATTAGATTATACACATGGAGTAAGACATAATTTTATTAACATTATAATAGGTACAGTGCACAATAGGCGGCCTTATCATCTACAGACAATCTCTTCCAGACAACCCTGGGTTGTGTTAAAGGATAATTTAAAAGATACATTTTAGAACTTAAAAACTAAAGAACACATACATTTCTGATTCCCATAGAAAGGGTAGTTTAGCGGGTACGAAGTTACGCGATAAAGCTCTTTTTTATAAAGTAAGAGCCTCTTTATAAAATAAGGATTCCATTAGAGCTGTCCTATCGCATGTTAAAATAATCAGTCAGACTCAACGGCTCATTTCTAAGATAAGATCATACCACGCGTTGCTACATTGATTCGAATGTTGTTACTTTAAAACTACCCTCATATTTTAACCGATTTACGACGACCGGCTGGTGTAGTGGTAGCATACATTGCCTTCTATGCCAGAGGTCCTGGGTTCGAATCCCAGCGGCGGCGGATATTTGTGTGATGAACACAGATATTAGCCGTCAAGTCATGGATGTTTATATGTTTATTTAAGTTTATTCTAATAAAAAATATGTATTTATTCAATATGTATGTTTATATATTTCTTAAGTATATCAGTTATCTAGTATCCATAACACAAGTTCTTTAAGAAACTTAATTTGGGCTAGATAATGTTGTGTGAGTGTCAGAAATATTTATTTATTATTTATTGATTTAAAATGGTTAGACTGATACGCAAAATACCACCTTTACGTGTAGAAAAAAAAGAGGATAGGTACATTCTTTAAGAATCTATGATTAGCAAATTAACCGTGTTCACGCGAAAATACGACAATTAGAGCGTCTTTTAATTACTTTTAGTTCAACGTTAAATCTTACACGTATCATACAAGAATACCTCTATACAACCTCAATCACTGCATATAACCTCATCCTTAACGCCTCGCGTCGCAGACTGCTCGTCGCCTGATTCACTCGCACACAAACACACATACATACACTTATCATAGCGGATGCCGGACTATACATACATAATAATAGGTATTTAATGCATCCTAATTAAGTATGTAAGGTATGTGACTTGAATCTCTAAGTGGTCGCGGAATGCGGTCCGTGGTTTGTATGATGGCGGAAACAAAGGATGCAGGATATTCGATCCAGTGCGATCACAGAACTTTATCGAATCGTATATTAACGAATGTTGCTCGTATAGTATGGAGTCGGCTGCAAGTTTTGAGTAACATTGTAATTTTTTATTTTACAGATATTTATGAGAACAACATGTTTACAAACATTCAAAATTAACAAGGCACACATTTATTTAAACTGGCCGTGCGGCAATGGATAGATTTCATTTTTTTCTTAAAAACCGTCTCCATACTATACGAACATCCGTTAACAAACGATTCGATAAAGTTCTGTGATCGCACTGCTGTATAAAACTTGCCTATAGGAGGGCAGGACTTATGTTTATTTAAGACGAAATAACTTTGTTTAATAGGATTTTATCGCGTACTTATTTAATACTTTATTTCGGTGTCTGTACAGTGACTGTGGTAAGTAGTAGCGAACTAAAATGAAAGCACAACCCAACTATCTCCCATTCTGATATAAAAATACCTCATAAAACTAACGGGGCCGCCGATAATTACAATAAATAAAGCCTCCTTACTATGTAATTGCCTCAAATTATACCAAATTTAATATACAATTAAGCGATAGATGGCCGTCGTACGCGGCCGCGATAACAACCGCCCGGGGCTGAGTTTTGAAATTGAATTTAAACTTGTTCTTGGTGTAATTACATACGGTTATTCAGGCACAAGCCATTGATGGCTGTCTGATGGTAGATATCCGTGACCATCACCGTGCCATCTGTTAAACGTATCTGGATAAGGGCTTATTTAGGCAAAATGGTAAGGCTGAATGAATGATTTAGTTACGTAGCTTCTACTCAGTTCAAATTCTTGACGACCGGCTGGTGTAGCTGGTTTGCTTTCCAAATTTTACAGCTGTTAGGTATTCATTGTTGTGTACTAAAATTATGGACCTAGTATAGGTACTGCAATGCAAGAGAGGATTCGTCAGTGAACATTTGATTTAAGTCTTAAATTATGTCAAAATACTAAATAAACGGTCTTCTGAATGTAATATTTAATTCTAGATTATAGTTATTAAAATGAACCGAGCTTTCAATCTACTCTATAGGTACGTACTATGTATCAATACATTTCGTATTTATATCAAAATATTACCAATAACATTAATAATAATACCAACATAGTATGGGTAGCAGTGAATCCGCCTCGACGCGCCGCCGGGCGGATGTGAAAGCGAACGGAAGTGGATCCTTGGTTGCGCCTACGCATCGATCGACGCGACGCAGGAATCGAATCCGACACCTTCGTGTAGCGACGGTAGGGACTAAGCGGGTAGGGTATTTAGTTGGCATTTTGTATCTTACTGCGTAGGGCCATTTTTTAAACTTAATATCGAACAGGATATAAAGTTATTTGTGTGAACACCACACAGATATACGACCTCTAGTCAAGTTGTTCCTTTGTTAATTTACGTATAGGTATTTAATATATTACTGTAATTTATAATATAAGTTCTTAAAGTAAAATGATTTATGACTAAATATGACAGTAATCTTAACGTTTATTTTAATCTCGATAAATTACTTCTGATGACTGATTATAAAATCTAATATATAAAATTCTCGTATCACAGTTTTCGTTGCCATACTCCTCCGAAACGGCTTGACCGATTTTGATGAAATTTTTTGTGCTTATCCGGTATCTATGAGAATCGGCCAACATCTATTTTTTTTTTATTCATATGGCAAAACAACGTTTGCCGGGTCAGCTAGTAAAATTATAAAAAGCTATTTGAACACATACCAATAAATGGTTTATATACCTATCTAATACGACCTACCTTATCTAGTCTAGCTTCTACCTTATCTACCCTATTTTAGATTCCTACCTTTGACGACCACTTTGGCGATGGGGTAAACCTGCCTGCCTCAGACGCCAGTGGTTGCGGGTTTGATTATAACACGGAAAAAGAAACAAAAAATGTTCCGTGTCTGGGTGTTTATCTATTTATGTATTTATATTCTAGGTTCGCTACATGGTATCCCATAACACAAGCTATGCTTACTTTGGGGCCATATTGGTGTGATTGTCTGGGGATTTTATTTATTATTTATTTATAAAAGATAACGTCATCAGTCTGTCTGCATGTTCAATGTTCATGGCAATCTAAATACCGAAGAGATTTTGATTCGAAATGCATTATTAATAGATATTGGCTATTTAACATCACGGTACTGTAGCGACCTTTCCGGGATCGACAGGCAGAGGCGATACTTTCTAATTACTAAATTTATAAAAGAAACAGCTAGAATGCGTAAGACTTAAACATTTATTGTTATCACTTTTTTCGGACGCTACTGGGGAAATGACAATCTAAATATCAGTCTACTTGACATCCTGAAGGTTCTTAATTTTAAACTAACTATTATGCTATCAAAATATTTCCAGCCAGTGGAATTCAACGAGTTTGAGTCCGAATTCCACAGTACCAACCTAGACCTGTGCAGCAGGGCTAGCATGCAACCATCGATAAATAGTCGAATCGACAAGATAAATATTATTTTGTTATTTTATCCTATTATGTAAGCTAATATGCGCACCATAATAGATAGAATTACTCGAGTTGATACCATGATTAAGATCACATAGCCAAATATGTCATAATCTTAATAAATTACATACACTAAATACCATATTCTAAGAAAATATCGATAAAAGGCCCGATTTATCGTTATCGACGGTAGCATGCTAGCCCCGCAGACGAAGCTGCAGGCACCAAGTATATTTAAAAAGATAAATTTACGTTTCAACGCATCTATTCCCAACTATCAATAATATTCGCTTCTAATGGATATATGGCTAATACGAAACGACCTCTAAACTATAAAACTCGGCAGTAATTCCGATAGCCACCCAGATTTCTAGCCATCGCATTATGGAGACGGATCGTCTAAGCACTGCTATTGAATATTAATTACTAATTACAGCTAATTAATACGATTAATTATTTATTAAATGTTACTAGCTCGACAAAAACGGCAACCATTTTGATGGCTTCAAAAAAGCTTCGCTATAATAAATTATTAAGTTTAGTAAGGAGATCAAAATGTGTATTTTTGTATTTGAAAAACACTGAAGGAAAGTCTGCATTTGCAACTTTGCCTTTAAAAGCAAATTTAAAGGTAGGAGAGGGAAAAAATGCGAATAATTAACTTTTAACATTATCATTGTGTCCTAATTGAAGGTGCCTAGGTTTATTTTGATAAACTTATGGCGTAATAGTCACACTTAAAATATTATCTCAACAGTTATGCAAAACAGATTTTATTATACTCTGGTCTTTTGAGATAGCTTGTAAAAACAAACTTTTCATGTAAATAGTATTTATATCTGCAGATCTTATAAAATGGATACTGTAAGTAAATAAATACTGATAATAGCGGCCTGATAGTAGCCGCTAAGTCATGGATGTTAATAATAATAACTTCCATGCTGGACTGGGAGCGAAAGAAAAACGTAGAATGTGCCAGCTGCTTCACTTCCCGGGCTTACTGTAAAAGTCAGTTAAGGGACAGAGGTTTTAAAGGCGTTTTTGCGGGCGATAGGCTGACCCCCTGTCACTACAATAGTCTCTCTCCATCTTTATAATACCTCCAAATTTGTCAAATGGGACATCAGATGGTCTTGTAACCTCTGGTGTTCTGCCTACCCCATGAGGGATACAGGCGTGACGTTATGTATGTATGTATGTAAATAAATATTAGAATCTTTTATAAGGGTTGCAAATTTTTAAGCTACTCAGTAAAACCTCCAAAAAAACTTTAAAAACGGCCAAAACCGCAACACTTGCCTAGCATACGGAATTTGCGAAAGCTCATAAGTTATTCATCACAAAATTACCGGTGGCAAGGAAAACGTCTCAACTCCGATGCCCGCCGGTGTACTATTAGCCGGGTAGGGGGCAGCACTTGCGATTAATACTTATACCTACTTTTAAGTGCAATTTTTTTTTTCTGACGGCACTATTAGGCTCTTTGTTCATGGAGCAACTTAAGTTGCGGCAACTATTACTTTATAAAAGCTTCACGTGAAACGTAGATAGTTTTTTCAGCCATTATATGGAAATTTGTGAGCAACTTTCATAGCCGAGTTGCTCAGTCTAGAGGGCGCGGTTGTGATATAGAGCAACGCGTTGCGGTTGCGGAAACTGTCAAAGTTTAAAACCTATGCATATTAATACAGTTTGACAATTAGAAATTTAAGTCCTTAATTACAGCAACTGAAAACTGTCACCAGAACTTGAAGATCGAGTTGCTATGTTGAGTTGCGTGTTCATGACTTAAAAGAAAATGGGGTGTCCCTGGCTGTAAAATGTTATTGTATATTGTAAAAGATGATCGCTGTTGAGTTTCTTGCCACTTCTTCTCAACAAAACGGCTTTCCTAAGTGGTGTTATATTCAGTTGACTTTGTGAATAATTTGACTTATTTCAAGTGAATTTATGTACCTACAGAAGGTATTACATATCAAGCGTTACAAATCTATCAAAAAAAATTACTTGAATCTGAACTCTATGCCCTCAACATTAAGTTAAAATTGGTGTGGGAAATTTGATAGGTAATGTAACACTTGATCTGCTGCCTTCTGTACCTACTACATAAAGAATTTTTGGACTTTGATGTGCGCGAAGTCTATTATGTAAACAACGTGTTGCCTGTTGCTGCAATAGTTGCTCCATGAGCAAACCGCCTTAGGTATTGGATTTAGATATACCTATATTTAAGTGTAGTATTTTTTGAGCCAGTAGCAAAAGCGCAGAATTAAATAGCCAAGGGGTATACTTATATTGATAGCGCCTTTACGGTTTTTTATAGACGGAATCGAAAGTAATTGATGTTCCGAAGAAATGTGGTTCTAGAAAATATTAAATTTGTTTTTTTTTTTCGCAACTTTGTAAAAGCTTGCAGAGTCGCAGTTTAAACGATATTTACCTACTTAAATATTGAATGATTCGAACTTCTCTTTGTTTCTTTTATATTCTAGTTAAATTTTTGGTACTTTAGCTAATTTTTACCTAGCTATAGGTAAATAAATAAGTATGCGCTTTTGAAAAATGACTAAGTTTTTTACGTCACTGTTTTTCGCTCGGTCTACTTTTCAACCGACTTGCAAAAGGAGGAGGATCTCAATTCGGGTTTTGTTACACTATTTTTTGGAAAATTGTGAATCGAATTTTAAATATTCTTGTAAAATACTTTTTAATTACAAATGAGATAGCAAATATTGACATTCCTCAATTTTATGACCCCAGTGAACTAAAAGGTATTAAGTATTTTTTACCTACCCGAGTTTTTTCAACTTTAAACAGGGTTCCACAAGGTTAGTGTTTTGGCAGAATCATATTTTACGTTTTTAGTAATTTCTTTACTACTGTATAAAAGGGGAAAAAACTAGATCAAGGTATTCTTGTGTAAGTATTAAGACCTATCAAAAGAAAAAAAAACTATATTGCTGGATCTAGAAAATACCTACTTATATCTACTCATATCTACCATATCTATATAATAGTTTATAATCCAGAAGTACCTACAATAGATACTCCTGAAATTAACGCTTTGTGCTAATTTATGGCCAGTTCTGATATTCTCTTTGGTTCGAATTTAGTTATAAAATTTAGTTTGGATAAGGATACTGGTATTCCGTTATAGTTTTCCCAAATAAAACTTATGCCATTAAAATGCAGTTTTACCGATATGTCACGGAACACATAAATGATAATAAATAAACAAAATAAATATCGTTGTGAAACCCAGTGAAGTAACAACTGCCTACGTACAGACATTATCAAAGTGGGCGAAAAGGAATTTCGACAAGGTCTCAAAAAGACATTACAAATTCCACGAACATAAAACTACATCGTATCCGTAAAAGGAAGAAATGCGAACTTGCAACATTATTAAAAAAAAACCTCGCGATCTCTCAACCTCTTTGTCATATCAGGCAAAGAACCCAACTTATAGATCCTCGTCTCGTTCGAAAACACAATCCAAATTCAAAAGTCGTAAGCCAGCAGGACACATTCATAGAACTAAAAAAAAACTCCAGGCACTGAATGCAAGCCGTACGTACATCCACATTAGCAAAGAGCCGAGACGTTTCGGTCTATTCAATTACTTTATCACAATCATTTTCCCTTACCATACAAAACAATCGACACACGAAAGGTAAACACAGCAAGACAATAGTCTTGGAACGTCAACACACTTGATAACCACTGAAAAGTTTTTCAATTGAATACAGCGCGGGTTACATCACAAACTTTGTTCGTTTTATTATTTCTTTTATCCGCGGCGCAGCGTGGTGACGCGCTCCGTACGCGGCGCGAGACACAACTGAACTGCCACGGCCGACCGCCCGCTCACTTCGCCCGGTGTGACCAGCATCGAAACACAGAAACCGCCTGCAAAGTTCACGTGGCTGACAGATAGCCGGCGAAACGTGTACGACTTATCATTTCTAAACATGTCCTGTGCTAGTCTGAGTCAAGTGCCTTCGATTTTCTATGCTTCTTGTTTACGTTTAGCTTGACACGTGCACATACTTATGACATAGTGTAATATTTCTCAATTATTTTTCAATCGGTTAAGCAAGAGTTTACACAATATATTTAAATAACGTTTAATACGAATGTAAATTCAAAATAATGAATTTGTAAATATTTAATAAAAGAAATCTTTATCATTTTTTAAAGAAAGCACGATACCTATACAAAAAGACAAAAATTAAGTGGTACAAATATGTATGTTGTAAGTTTTTTTTAAATATTCACCAAATACGCATGTCACTCTATAATTTATTAAACAAAAGCTGCACTTTTCCAACAACATAAACACCTATCAACCAAAAAGCAGCAAACCCAAAATTCCCCCAAATTGGCGGAAAGCAAAGCTCTCCTGCGCATGGTATCCCCGCGTTAAAAATGCGACGTTGCCAGCCGGGCGCGCTCCCGCCGCGAACTTCGTAACATAAAATCGAGGTTAAACTTTTCTTCGCCCCAAACTTTTCCCCTGTAATTTTCTATCTCCCCGGGTCGTTGCTGAAACAACTTTTTTATTTCGTAATGCTAAGTAGTCATCTTGAACGATTAGTAATGAATTTATGACGAAAGTTATAATAAAGCTTTAAGAAACTTCCTTTTTACTTTTTTTTCGGGATTCATAAATTAGTATAGCAGTGCTACGGACATTTGCCTGCTTTTTGTTGTTATAAATGTTTTTGTTTACGCTGTCAACAATTAGTAAAATCTCGTAATAGCTATCCACCTAGGTATCCCGGTAAATTCAAAAACTAATCTGATTATTAAAAAAAGATCACGCGAGTTGGCAACGAGATATGATACCATATTAGTAATTAATTGTCATGAAATGTAATGAAATTTACAAGGATTACTGATTAAACAATAAAATGATAATGGAACAATATCTACTGATAGTCTTCTCTTCGATTGCCAGACCAAAATAGCTCTTGTTGCGATGTAGAGATTTACCTATCATATTCATAAATACGAAAACTATACTATAGTTATAGCTTGCCTTGCTCAAAAGCTTTTGTCAAGACAAATAAGGCAGAAATGGTCGTATTAGGCCTAAAGTTATTTTTCCCATTATGGCCCAAAAAGAGTCTTGAACCCAGGATTCTCACTACCGAAAGAGTCTCATACCGCAAAACACTAAATCCCTACGTGATAATCAAGGATTAAGATAAAGTGGTAAATACAAAGTATAATCATGAAATACAATATAGCTATCAAATATCCTCCAATCAGCGCTATCTGCAAGTTATTTTATCTAATTAAAATCAATTTCCAAGCCGTATAAAGCCATTTTAACACTAGTAACAATAAGATATCACACATCTGCCGTATGATTCAACATCCGCACAAACATTACCTATTAATTATATCAAGAAATTCTAATTTCTAATTATGATAAACTTTCAAAAAGGAAAAGATAGATGAATATTTGTAGACGACCGGCTGGTGTAGCGGTAACATACATTGCCTTCTATGCCAGAGGTCCTGGGTTCGAATCCCGGCGGCGGCGGATATTTGTGTGATGAACACAAATATTAGTCGTCAAGTCATGGATGTTTACATGTTTATTTAAGTTTATTCTAATAAAAAATATGTATTTATTCAATATGTATGTGTATATATTTTTTAAGTATATCAGTTATCTAGTATCCATAACACAAGTTCTTTAAGAAACTTAATTTGGGCTAGATAATGTTGTGTGAGTGTCAGAAATATTTATTTATTTATTTCACGCTAAAACGCTTCCAAGAAACTTCGCACACAAGTAGGACGTAGCCTGAAAAAACAAATATCCCCATTTTATTCCCACATTCCCAGAGAAATGGGATAAGTCAAGAGAACAACCAATAGGTATATAAAATCTCGATATAGCAATAATATTTAGCGCCATTTTCCTTATCGTTCACCCAAAGCGTATAGCTATGGCCTCGTCCTTAGATGGTGTATGAACTTAAGCCGAACATAGAACCTTCGGTTCACATCTTAGTCAGACAATTTAACTATTGCAAAAGTTATAATGCTTAATAATTATAGAGTACTGGTTCCTTGCCTGGATTTGTAAAGCTAAGTTCTCACTACCGTTTACTCGTTACGGAAATTCAACAATCTTTGTTATTGATATTGTTCGATATTGTGACATTTAATATTGATATTGTTCTGACATTGTAAATTATGACATTTAAAAATTTAATAACTTCGATATTAAGATTTTGTTACTAACACTTATATTTTTTCCAAATTTGAAATGCTGCTACTGTAATAATTTAATAAATTCTACTGACATTTAAATGTGATGCTATATTCTTTTTATATAATTTACTAGCTGACCCGGCAATCGTTGTTTTGCCACATAAATAAAAAAAAATAGATGTTGGCCGATTCTCATAGATACCGGATAAGCACAAAAAATTTCTTCAAAATCGGTCAAGCCGTTTCGGAGGAGTATGGCAACGAAAACTGTGACACGAGAATTTTATATATTAAGATTACTGTATGCTTTACTAACTCTAGTTATTTAAGTTAAAATTGTTACTAACATATTATGGATTACTGTTATCTGAAATAAATGATTATTATTATTATTATTACATTTCATTGCCAAATTTTATAAAAACCTTATGAATAATAACCATAAGTTATGTTTATGAATCACTCGTTACTGTGTTTTTTTCTCAAGTATATTAAAAGACTATAATATATGGAAAGAAAGTTTAGACTGTATCGTATGCATACAGTATAGCGTCGTGTGTGATACATTCCATTAATTTCGTGTCAAAAAAAAATGACAATTCAAACATCATCACAAATAAATAAATGAAAAAATGTGTTAAATAAAAATCACCCGACCAGGACTCGAACCTGGCACCTCTCGTTTGCCAGACGAGTGCTCTCCCACTGAGCCAGCGAGGCCTGGCGGTACGCCTCGAAATTACTTAACACATTACGTTAGCAATATAACGTAAAAACAAAAATCCAGGTCCCAGGTTCGAGTCCTGGTCGGGTGATTTTTATCTAACACATTTTTTCATTTATTTAAGGGTAATGAAGCATTTTAAATGCAAAAACTTTAAACTATTATCTTCACAAATAATTGTATATACATACTCCTGGTATATGATATGACATCACGGCCAACTTTACGATGAAATAGGAAGAATTAAACTGTGTAAAGTTTTATACACAGAAACTCGCTTGGTTGCTTTTTAGTAAGATTTCGAAGTTTAATAAAAACAAGGAAACAAACACCAATCTAATGAAAAAAAAACTCATTGACAGACCCTAGACAGTCCATAAAAACCGCAAAGCATACCATTTACTGATGCAAGCTTCAAAAAAAATCGACATTTCGATGCTAGTCGCAACAAAAACTTTGATTGCAACAAAAGCAGAATTGTGCTGTGGCTCCTACTCTCCTGATAGAAAATTTTATTTATTTATTTAACAATTTATGTACACACAGTTGAGATACAATTAAGAGACAATGAATAATAATAAGTACAAAGGTACAGCTTATCTCTTACGAAATTTCTTACAGCAGACCCATAATTTTGTGTTATATTCGGTAATTTCATTTTAGAATTGCAGCAAAAACTGTTTCTTTTGAAAGAAATAAGGTCCGAATATAAATATAAAAAAAGACCATTTTATTTCTTTACAATTTTTCGTAAACTTACTTAGATACGTAACAAACAGAAAAGATAGGAAAATGATGGTCACTCAAAAGATACTTGTGGTCTGTTTCACAATGTACGGATAAGTTCTACATAAGTTACAAATAAGCTATTTATTACTTATTGGTAAGATAAACACTATTGTTGCGTTTCACGACTGTCAGATAGCGCTATTTGTCACATTAGTTATGAGTCCGATGAAGTTTCTTATTCGGAACTTTTATCTTCCAAATAATTTATGTGCTACATAGCTATTTGGTACTTTATCCATACATTGTGAAACAGACCCTTAGTGAAAACACGTAACTTGTAGACCTACTTGCTGCCGTGGTTTCTCCAAACATATTTTAAAAAATCCTAGCCAAATTTTCTCTAAGCAATATGAATTAAAATTTGGACCTCAATTCAGCAACCTCGTATTATGTCATCGGCCTCTACAAAATAAGGGGAGGTTTATAGCTCGTTCATTGTCCAATACACGTGTCCAGAGTTGGCAGTATTGACCATTAATTATGTCCAAATTATAGTTTGAACTCAAAAATAATCAGTCTATACGTCTACAAAACGCAAAGTCGGAAATTAGTTGAGGAAGTTATGTTAGTTATAGTAACGTATAACTATCGATGAATAAAAAAGAAAACAATAGCTTGATTTCAAATTTAGAATGTAATATTTATATTATTACATTTTAAGACAAGAAACCTACTATTATATTTTAAGCTCTTCCCTTTTTTAATTGTAATAAAAAATGTTGTCCGATAAGGCCGCCCATATTCTCCATACTTGTTTCATGTATACCTAATGTTTGTGTATTGTGTTCTGATTGACAATAAAGTGTATTTATTATTATTATTATTATTTAGAAGGAAATACTTCCACCCATCCATGCAACTTATTGTTACAGATACCCTTATCAAATTACCCTAAACTATTCCGAAAAAAGCTATCAAGTATGGGTTTGTTTGATTTTAATAGCAACTTGAACCTATAATCTAAAAAGTTCTAAAAACTAAATCATTCCTAGTAATATCGCAAATAAAATCCATAAGAAAATCCCATTCACACATAGCAGCCAGAAATTTTCTTTAAAATTGTCATAAAGCATCAAACAAAACCCAACACTTTCCGATCATTCGCAAAACAAAAACAGACTTTATCAGCAAGCGTCGACTCGCGCTCGGCCCATGCGCAAGCGACGTTGCCAGCCCGCTCCCCCCTCCGTGCGAGCGAGACAGCGATACAAAACGAGTGAGACAAATATATGAGGGTGTAAGCTAAGAGAGCTTTTATAACGTAATATCAGTAAGGTACCCTTGATTTTATAGTAGAGCGGTTAAATAGATAAGTTTTCGATTGCTTATGAGAAGTGGTCGTTTAATTGTCATTGGTGGTTTCTATGTTTGATAAGTGGTTTTTAGTTAATTGATTGTAATTTTTTTATGTGTCGGTTTAGATAGGTTTGGGTTTAGTATTACTTTTTACTTTGATTGAACATAGAGCTTTATACTAGCGGATGATTTTTGATACTAGTGTTCACGATTCTATAAATTCTATAAATGCCGGTTTCATTCAACTAACCGAAGAGTTATAGAAAAGTAAAGATGAAAAATCCTATACTATTTTGATCTCAAGTGACAGATTTGACACAGGATAGTACAGAATTCTTTACAATTAATTATTGGTAGGTTACTGAAACGGGTCAAATGACCTTTTTATTGATCATATTATCTTATGTCTAAAAAGCAATATAAAGTCTTGAAAAAATTTTTGATTCAACAAATTTTTTCATCCCTTTTTTTATACTAAGCTAATCTTTTCTCCCCTATCTTTTAAGCTTGACCCCTATGTACCTTTTTCTTGTCCAAGAGCTGGACTTTCAAAAATAAACAGATACTTTATTAATTCGACTTTTAGTTTCCGAGCTTAAAGCGTTCAAACAAACAAACAAACCCTTCAGCTTTATTATATTATCACAGATATAGATAATAATGAAAACTCAAGTCAAACACCAACGTTTAACTATAATTATTATTAGATACATATATGCTCCGTATCGGAGTGTATAGTCCCGCCAAGGTCCGATATTGATAAATACTTAAACCGGCCATTACGTTGGTAGAAAAGTAGGACAAACAGATACACATACGTACTCACGAGCTATTAGATTGTGTTATTTGCAGTTTAGCGCTGATCATTTTTACTTGCAGCGACATCTAGCCTTAAACTCATACAGCTCGAGTTACAAGGCAGATCCAGGACATACTACTTAGTTTTACCGTTTTTGTGAAATAATATAAAACTTATATTCCATGCTAGACTGGGAGCACAGGAAAAACATACAATGGGTCAGCTGCTTCTCATCCCGGGACTACGGTAAAAGTTAGTTAAGGGGCAGAGGCTTAATGGGATATTGAGGAGGTTTTTAAATGGGCGATAGGCTGATCCTTTGTCACCGCAATAGTCTCTCTCCATCATTATAACGCCTCGAAATTAGTCAAATGTGACATCAAATGGTTTTATAACCTCTGATGTTCTGCCTACCCCATTAGGCATAAAGGCGTGAAGATATGTATGTTTATAAAACTTAACACGACGATACGGATCCGCGATCATGGTGCTTGTATCAGCTTCGAAATATCGAACGCGCGAAATTAAATTCGGAAATCATGGTGGGATTCTTAAATCATTAGATTGTAGTGAAAATAACCACGATAGTTAATAACAGTTATTCATCATCATCATCATCACAACTCTGTGTAATGAGCCCACTGCAGGGCATGAGTCTCTCCCCTGGGTGATGAGGAGGTATAGGCCATTATCCACCAAGCTCGCCCAGTGCTGGTTGGTGGATGTCACAATTTTCAGGGCGCCGAAATGGCTTCTGACAAACCCTGACAACTACTGTATACAAGTATACAGCACCCGGGACCGACTGCTTAACGTCACCTCCGCACGGAAGTCGTCTTGAGAAATGAATGGTCAGCGGTCACCCATCCAAGCACCGACCGCGCCGAACGTTGCTTAACCTGTGACATCGTATGATACACATAGTAACATGACCCCACGACGACTTCTAAAAACTTCTAAAACTGCTATTAACATGTCATAAATCAAAATATTGTATAAATAGGCTGCCTAAACTCCAGTAAGCGATTACAACGAGGCGACCGCCATTTACGAATATTAATATGTATTTTTTTGCATACCATAACATAGGACCGTAGGTAAAGCATTGTGCGGCGATCGAACCGGCGGCGACCGGTACAATCAGTTCGCCATCGCGGTTGTCGCTTTCCAAAAAGTCAAGGGTTCAAAACTAGGCTTTGTCAATAAATATCTGCTTTTTAAAGATTAAGTATGACATTCAGTGGTAGCGGTGGTGGAAGTTCCTTCAGAATAGATAAAGTTCTTCGGTACTTCGGCCCAGACAGGCCGAACACCAGAGGTTATAAGACCATCTGATGTCACGTTTGACTTTGTAGGTATTATAATGATGGATAGAGACTATTGCAGTGACAGGGGGTCAGCCTGTCGCTCACAAAACACGCCAATAATAAAACCTCTGTCCCTTAACTCACTTTTACAGTATGCCCGGGAAGAGAAGCAGCTGGTACATTCTGTTTTTCTATCGCTCCCAGTCCAACATGGAAACAATATCGTTGAGTTAAAACGCAAAATATAATCATATGCGACAAATCCGTATAAAAAGTGTCGTACCTACTTCAGTTGTTGTATCAACTACTTAGAAAAGTAAGTTAGGTCAGTATAAAATTTATCTATTTACGTTATTTCTTCTGTTGTACAAAGAACCGAGGACACAGCTAAGCCGCGCGATTAATAAACGATCACCTAATACCGCGGTGTAATTGCGGCCTGCATCATTTACACCGACTTTTCCATTCTTTTGAGGTTTACACGTCAACAGTGTAGGGGTTGCAGCATGTCATATTTTTTGAGGTTTTTAATTTAATTTATTTTATTTTCTCGATGTTTCTTTAGGTTGGAATGTCATAATATTGAAGGGAATTTCTAAGTAATGAACACTGAGGTACCTCTACTCAAGTGAAAGAAACCCACAAATGAATTCTAAGGGAGCCAATTTTGTACATACTGCCTTTACCTGTGTATAAATACAGAAAACGTATCGTAAAACTTTGAAATAAGTACAAACTTTCATACATCTTCACAAGTTTTATCTTTTTACCCGACTACAAAAAAGAGGGTTATGATTTTGACGTGTATGTATGTATGTGGGTATGGATGTTCATATGTTCCCTCAGAATTTCCAAACTACTAATCATAATTGGACCAATGTCGTTGGAAGCCTCTTCACTGTCCGCTGGTTACAGGCTACATAAAGTTATGTTAAATTGACTACAGCGCCCTCTAGGGGACTTAAAGTGAAGAACTAAAAAAAATTCTTCTTTTCGGTTTTGTGTGTATCAAGTGAAAGAGCTGTGTTAACACAACTCAAATATGTAAAAATTATCACTCCAGAATAAGCGAAATAATAATTATAGTAAATGTCGAAATTGGCAACAGAAAAAATGTTTACTGTTTAATTATAACAATTAATTATATTATTGTTATAATTAAATAACTGACCACTGAGCGACTGGCCACGTGACCACGGGGTCGTGGCCACGGGGTCTGCAAAGACACCGAAACGACGAGTCAAAATTTAAAATGTAAATATACGCGATAAATCCGGTTAAAAAGTGTTTTATTTAATTGCTGAATCAAATAAATAAATGCAAAAATACTCCAATAAATATCTTCATCTACTGCCATCATCGTACTCTATGGACCCGCTCAACTAATACGTGGACGAATAGAAAAGAACCAAGTAATTGTTTACTAGAGAATCAAAACAAAACTTCTTTACTATTGCCAACACATAATTATTATTGTAAAAGGGGAAAGAAATGAAATAAAAAGGGTGTATTTTTTAGAGGACACTAAATTTCTTGAGCCGTCCCATTCGATAACTTACTCTATAATTATGTGCTTCTGAGGATTTTCTTTATTCATGGATGTTTCCAATTCTTAAGTAAAAAAGCTTATAACAGTTACGGTAACACAAAACAAATAAGATGAAAAATGAACTGCCTCAGGTATGACTGCAATAGATATCATCTTCCATGCTGGACTGGGAGCGAAAGAAAACCATAGAGTGTGACAGCTGCTTCTCTTCCCGGGCAAACTGTAAAAGTCAGTTAAGGGACGGAGGTTATATTGACGTTTTTGCGGGCGATAGGCTGACCCCCTGTCACTAGTCTCTGCCCAACATAATAATACCTCCAAATTTGTGAAACGTGACATCAGATGGTTTTATAGCCTCTGGCGTTCTGCCTACCCCATTAGGGATACAGGTGTGAAGTTATGTATGTATGTATGTAGATATCATTTGATTGATTTGGGAACACAGTGAGCTCAATGCGACACTACGTTCTCTAATTTTAGGTCTGTCTTATCACCTTATGTGAAATAAGTGGACTTCAACTTAATGCTACTCTTACATATGCTCATTTCAAGCATGTTGCTCAAACTAAGCATGCTCATTTCGACAGGCTTGCGATTTTCGAGCATGCTACCAGCGGCGCGGGTGGAACTGCGTGTGCTTTAAACAGGTTTGCTATTAAGGATTAAGCATGCGAATATCGATCAGTGGCTCATACTTAAATATATAAGCATACTTAAAACTAGCATGCTTATTGCTAGCAAATGTGAACTGCTAAGCATGCTCGTATTGAGCATACTAAATGGCAAGCTTTTTAGTATGCTGATATAATGACGACCACTTTGGTGATGGGGTAAATCTGTCTGCCTCAGACGCCAGTGGTTGCGGGTTCGATTCCCGCACGGAACAAGAAAAAAAAAAAGGTTCTAGATCCCCTCCTAGTTTGCTACATGGTATCCCATAACGCAAGCTATGCTTACTTTACCAACAACTGCCCTTTCTACTTATCGAACTTAAGTTCTCAAAAGCCTTATTACCAACCTGGCCACGTCGTCATACACTTAAGGTGACCCCCAAGCCTAGGTTCCGCACCTACTTAGACTGTGCCCAGCTCTATAATCATGGCGGCACAGTTCAAAGGAGTCATTAGCCGGAGTCAAGTCTTTCATTAGATTCGATGCGGTACTGATCGGTATGGCTATAGGTGTATTAATATTGTATGCTTTGAAGGTTTGAAATATAGGGCAGTAGTTGGATAGGCTTTATGTCTTCTAAGAGTATTTTTTTATTATACTTGGTGGTTGCAGTTAAAAAAAAACTATGCATATAAAGAAGGAAATAAAATAATAAAAATAAAATCCCCAGACAAAGCCCCAAAGTAAGCATAGCTTGTATTATGGGATACCATTTAGCTAATTAGGAGAGAACCTAGAATATGAATATATAAATAGATAAACAACCACACACGAAACATTTTTTTTCTTGTTCCTTGCGGGAATCGAACCCGCAACCACTGGCGTCTGAGGCAGACAGGTTTACCGCATCGCCAAAGTGGTCGTCAAAGAAAATGAGTGGGTGACAAAAAATCATACAATAGTCAACTTGATAAGGTGCTTTTATACTTTTAATAATTATTTGAAAGCACCGAAAAGTAATTTACGCAGCATAAGTCATGGAGTGCAGACACACCAAGACGCAGATCTTCCGTTTTTTTTTTTATAAGTGACTAAACCCGCGTTTGACCTCAATCTCACCTGATGGTAAGTGACGATGAGGTCGAAGATGAAAGCACACGGGTTTAGGAAGGAACTGGCTCTTTATACAATATTGCCGGAACACATTACCGCCGGAGCGGTAACATTTGGCGGCAGACTTTATATAAAGGGTGGTCGCTAGCCAGGCGGACCCACAAGGGATCCTACCACCACCACCAAGCAGAGAAATCCGTTAAAATCAAAACAAAGAAAAACCCGCATTTTTTTTACATTAGTAAGATTTAAACTAAAGAGTCTTATTAATATTATAAATGTGAAGGTTTGAACGGATGTTTGTTCCTCAATCACGGCTCAACGGATTTGGAAGAAATTTGGCATAGTGATAATTTACCGTCTGGAACATGAGTTACTTTTTATCCCGAAATTGGCACGGAAAAAGTAAATATATGAATCCTGAAAACTTCATACAGTATTTACATATACAAAACTAGGATTTCATACATTTAAATACAATTGTAACTATTTATATTGAAGTTGATGTATTAATACATGGCGGTTAATACATCAACTTCAATATACATAGTTAAAATTTTTAACCCCTTCAAAGTACAGCGTTCATAATACCTATATTTTATCAGCATGGTTCTAAATAGGCTTTTAATTATACATCGATGGGTTAAGGAAGGCAATTAAGTCATCATTTTAATAACAATCCTTGTACGCACGGGGTCTTTAGAAACAGAATATTATGCCGGCCGCTCACTTAAGGAGTAAGGGTGATAAATAAATGGCAATTCACGTAAAATTAAAATAAATACCAGTACCAGTGAGGCTTCCAAGGAATAAAATAACCCCACTCTATCCACCACTTCGTAAGACAGTGTTTGGGTGTAACTCCCCTGTCCCACGAATTTGCAGGTTGGTAAATCAGTACAGCGATCTCATAGACGTCCATATAGACTCAACAAACAAGATTAGATCAGTATTAAGCTCTTGTGTTACAATTCGATAATATATTTCCTACCCTTTCTGTTATTTTTTTTTATACTTTTAAGCACAAAAATATGAAAGCAGTTTTATATGTAAAAAGTTTTTTTTTTCTACTTTTTATATTGCACGAGGTTTTCACCTATAATTGTTTGTTACACCTAGCTAGTAAGTTTATAGTGATATATACCCATTTATATGTAATGTTATAAACAAACGTTGGTGGATCAATAAATAAATAAATAAAATCCCCAGACAATCACACCAACTACATGGCCCCAAACTAAACAGAGCTTGTGATATGGAATACCATGTAGCGAACTAGGAAGGGGTAACCTAGAATATGAATACGTCAACAACTGTTTGCTAAAGCCCTTAAAGATATTGTATATCTTTAAGAGCTTACAACTGAGCCTAGAATTAATATTATTCTGTGTTATGATATTTTCGCATTTATTATTTTTATTTTTGTAATCTCGCAGGTCAACGAATAGGTGGCTAATATAGTTTAATTTACTGTTGTAAAATATATTACCTAAAGGTACTTTTAATATTTAATTAAATTTTTATTATATACTTATCTGACACTTACTGACTTTTACATTCTTGTGGAATGCAACCTAGACTATAATAGTTTGTTACAGTTGTATTTTGTTTTGAGTATTAAATAAATAAATAAACAACTAGGACTTGGAGCATTTGTTTAGCCACGTCGAGGATCGAACCCGCCGCCATACAAATAACGTAGTAGTGAAGGTATTTTACCACTGTGCCAAGAAGGTCGTCATCTAGCCCCACTTTGTGGGTCGTATTTTGAAAAATAAAGCTTCTCAAACATAGGGTTGCCAACTTCTTTTTCTAGAAATAAAGTATATTTGAGTCTGAAAAGAATATCAAACAATATTTTGGAAAAATGAACAGTATTCAATCTATTTAATGTTTTTACATATAAAATATTGTGAGTTATATACGTTGATTATTTTTGACTTTAATTTTATGCATTTAGAGTTAGAGGAAGGTAATGTTCTCGTACTCTTTTTCTTAATAATGTTATAGTTTTTGAGTCACGTATTATTTTAGTTTTAATTTAAATTATTTTAGTCTATCATATAAAGTGTTTAGCTGCATATGCTGAAAACAGTAGGCATTTTGTATACTTTATTTTTGTTCAACAGTAAACAATATACACACATACATACATAACGTCACGCCTGTACCTCTAATGGGGTAGGCAGAACACCAGAGGCTGTAAAACAATCTGATGTCACACGTTAAGAGGATTTTTTATGATGGAGAGAGACTATTGCAGTGACAGGGGGTCCGCCTATCGCCCACAAAAACGCTAATAAAACCTCTGTCTCTTAACTGACTTTTACAGTATGCCCGGGAAGAGAAGCCGCTGGTACATTCTACGCTCCCAGTAATCAAATAAAAAGCGAAGTCGTCGTTGCTCCTATGTATATAGTTGACGGTTAAGCAACGTTCGCGCGCGGTCAGTACAAGTATAAATAAAAATAAAATAAATAATTCTGACACTCACACAGCATTATCTAGCCCAAATTAAGTTTCTTAAAGAACTTGTGTTATGGATACTAGATAACTGATATACTTAAGAAATATATAAACATACATATTGAATAAATACGAGGGCGGTCCCAAAATTACCCGACCTGACTTACGTACTGGCAGTTTTATTCGATTAAATACTCTTTTTAAAAAGTCTGATCAATGCGGATTTTAAATTTGGAATTCGAACACGCTAGGTCATTTGTCATTTGTTTTGTAGTCCTTGAAAGTGAACGCTGTCAGAGAATTTTCTAATATGGAAAAAATTGGTCTACGATACGTCATTCAATACTTTCATTTGAAAGGCCTCAGCCCAACTAACATAAAAGAAGAGCTAGATTCTACATTGGGGGAGTCTTCTCCTTCGTTTACAACGGTAAAATATTGGGTGGCCGAGTTCAAACGTGGCCGTACGAACTGCCAAGATGAACCTCGCAGTGGGCGACCAAATGAGGTGACTTCGCCAGAAATGGCAAAAAAAATCCACAAAATTGTATTGGATGATCGTCGACTAAAGGTGCGCGAGCTAGCAGATATGGTAGGCATTTCAAAAAGTGCAGTACATCGTATCTTAACTGAAAACTTGGACATGAGGAAGCTGTGCGCAAGGTGGGTGCCGCGATTACTCACACTAGAGCAAAAACAGCGTCGTGAGCATGTTTCAGTCGAGTGTTTGGCAAAATTTCGAAGCAATAGAGCAGAGTTTTTGCGTCGATTTATTACCATGGATGAAACGTGGGTTCATTATTTCACACCGGAGACGAAAGAACAGTCAAAGCAATGGACCGCAAGGGGAGAATCGGCCCCAAAGAAGGCAAAAACGGTTCCATCGGCAGGAAAAGTCATGGCATCGGTTTTCTGGGACGCTCGTGGGATAATCTTCATAGATTATCTACCAAGAGGAAAAACCATCAACGGCGAGTATTACGCAAACTTGTTGCAGCGTCTAAGTGAAGAAATAAAGATAAAACGGCCTCATCTATCAAAGAAAAAAGTTTTGTTTCATCAGGACAACGCGCCAGTCCACACCTCCGGCATTGCGATGGCTAAAGTCGAAGAATTAAAGTTTGAATTGCTACCTCATGCACCTTATTCACCAGATTTGGCCCCATCTGATTATTTTCTGTTCCCAAACTTAAAAAAATGGCTCGGTGGGAAAAGATTTGCAAGCAATGAAGATGTTGAGTCTACGGTTAATGCCTATTTTGAAGAGCTCGACGGTTCCTACTACAGACGCGGCATTGAAGCTATAGAGCACCGCTGGGAAAAGTGTAAAGAACTACAAGGAAGCTATGTAGAGAAATAAATATAATTCATCCCATATTTTTTGTTTTTTCTTGGTTAGGTCGGCTACTTTTGGGACTACCCTCGTACATATTTTTTATTAGAATAAACTTAAATAAACATATAAGCGTCCATGACTTGACGACTAATATTTGTGTTCATCACACCGATATCCGCCGCCGCCGGGAATCGAACCCAGGACCTGAGGCATAGAAGGCAATTTATGTTACCGCTACACCAGCCAGTCGTCAAGAGTATGGGTGACCGCCGTTTCTCACGTCGACGGTCCTGGTTGATGTATACTTGTATACATTAGTTGCGAGGTTTTTTTTTATTAGGATACGACGTTTGTCTTCCATGCCACCTGATGGAAAGTAGTGCGTAGTCCATCCATGAGAAACCTATTCACTCGACACTCATCCATGCTGGACTGGGAACGAAAGAAAATCATAGAATGTACAAGCTGCTTCTCTTCCTGTTAAGGGACAGAGGTTTTATTGGCGGTTTTGTGGGCGATAGGCTGCCCCCCTGTCAGTGCAATAGTCTCTATCAATCATTATAATACCTCCAAAGCCAAAGATGACATCAGATGGTGTTATAACCTCTAGTGTTCTGCCTACCCCACAAGGAATACAGGCGTGAAGTTATGTTTCGACAACTCAATAGTACCAAACAGGACTGTCAGGAAAAAAAGACGCTGGCAGTTTCGTCCTTACGTATTTTATTTAATAGATTATACAAGGTTGATTTGTAGTCACCGGCCAAATTTTTTTACTCAATAAGTATCATTTATAGAAATGATTTTTGCAAAGAAAGAGCATTAATTTTTTACAAGGAAATCAATATATCCGCTAACATATTAACCAAGGCATGGTCACTCTGAATTTCCATTAAAATAAAGATGACTACGCACTACTACAAAGCATCTTGTAGTACTACGTCGTAGTATTAAAAATGAAATGCCGCGTCGTAGTATCTATGTTCATCAACAGCGACAATTTTTTTAAAAGTTTGTGGTTCCATATTTCAACTATTTTGTACTGAGCGACGCTAAATTAAATATGCAGGTACGTTTATATCGTATCAAAGAAACTAACATTTAAATTTGACTGTTGACTAGAAATGAACCCTGTATTTATTATCACCACGGGTAGCACAGCATATAGTTATCGGTTGTACTTTGCAATACCTATGCATTTACAGCACTTAGTCGGGTTAAACCTCCACTGCAATGAAATGCAGGAATCGATTTTTAAATTACATATAATATGTAACGTTACGTCGATCGGCCATTTTAATATAGAGGAAGTAACGAAGAGACCTTGTCGATGCAATATTTAATAGTAATATATTAAATATTAACGATTCTATTACTTGGATAAAACTGTCCATGTAGACAGGGAGACGACGGGTTAAAGTGGTTGACATATTCTCGTGGCAAAATTGGAAAATGGGCTACTTCGTCAACTATTTGTTTATTTATTTACACTTTATTGTATGCCATTAATAAGTACAAAAAAAGGAAATACATAACAATTTAGAGATACAATTGGCGGTCTTATCGCTGGAAAGCGATCTCTACCAGACAACCATGACTTATGAATTACTTATTTATAACTATTTTTTATTTCAATTCTGAAGTTTAGTTTATCTATGTTCTTAAATATGCAACTTTATCTTAATTTATAACAATCTGAAATGTATAGAATAAAATTAAAATGTTAATTTACAGGCATTTCAAAAGCGTTGCCTATGCGATAATATTTGAAGGCACACTTAGTAAGAAGGGTTTTGGTTGGCTGGCAACGCAAGGAGTTCAAACAACTCATCTACGAAAACAGGCTTATTATCCTAATTACATAGATATACCATATACCATAGCGGCCATTGCCGCATAATCACTTGAAAAATAAATTCTTACAAACAGTGTTTTACTTTATGAATATCTATACCTAGTTGTAATTGGAAACATATAATGTAATTACTGGAAGAGTGTTCACTCCTAATACAGGTCTGCGTACCTAAAAGGAGTGTCCTTCAAAATATTTTGTAAATGAAATTTGCCAAAAAAGAAATTTTGAATTTTAATTTAATTGCTGTGGCGCCGCCGATCTGTTTGACTGTCTATTCTATTTTTTCAGTACAAGCAAAAATGAACTTAGTGGTGATCAGGCGGAAGTGTCTTCAATAGTACCTAAGTCCTAGTTTTAGAGAGCCATAACCCTTATGAACGCTGGTTAAAACGTTACCTACCTAGTCATTGCAAACGAAGCGCAGAAATCATCGTGATACTATAATGGTTTTATGCTAAATGGCGCATTGTAAAACATCCAGAATCATTTATTAAACTGAACAATAATCCCGAAACGAACTCCAGAAACGACTTTAATTAAAACCCTAATATCATAGCGAAGATCCATAACTGGCAGGCTAATACAAAAAACTACCCTCTTTAGGATCAGCGGTACAAAAGCCCGCGGTCAATTCTAAAAGTTCAAACTGTACAACTCGTTTCTTTTCACCAGCGCTGGCGCATCGCCACGCTGCCTCTAATAACAAAAGCCTCGATTTCGACGCACGCGCCTCTATAAAACCGTTAACCAAAAATCAACTTTCCCACAAGGCTATAAGGCATAGAATGCAGTGGCCTACAGAAGTAGTATCGACAGATGTTCGTGTTCGGCAATTTTCGTGTTTGGTCGTGGAAGCTCGGCTCGTAAAGCGAAGGCTTTATTGACTGTGTGTGTAATAAAAGCTGTATTTCAAGGAACGGTAGAAAGCTTTAAATACAAAGAGTTGACTGAATTGTATCTTCAACTGGATTTAGGTCCTACAACTGGATTTACTTATTTACCTACTTGTTTATAAAAAAAAAAACATCTAAACATCAAAGGATAACAACGTACAAAAGGCGGTCTCATAGCTCTAGAGCGAATCGATGTTACTGGCTTAGGTTTGTGTAAAATGCAAAAACAATAATAATAATAAATATAAATTCGCAAAAAATTGAGTCGAAATCAACTACAATATCAATTCACTATCTGCCGGATACAGTCGTGGGGTAATATAAAAACTTATTTTACAAATTAACTTAATTAAGTTACATAACGTCGTCGTGGCGCCGTGGTTACTGTGCATATCAAACGATATCGCAGGTTAAGCGCCCTCGCTGCGGCCGGTATTAGGATGGGTGATCGCCGACCATTCATTTCTCACGAGACGACGACTTCCGTGCTTCGGAGAGCACGTTAAGCAGTCGGTCCCGGGTGCTGTTTACTTGTGTACAGTAGTCGTTAGGGCACCCTGAAATATCTGACATCCACCAACCAGCACTGGGCCAGCTTGGTGGATTACGGCCTAAATGTCCTCACCACCCAGAGGAGAGACTCATAGCCCTGCAGTGGGCTCATTACACGGAGTTGTGATGACGTGATGATGAAGTTACACACGTCAAATCTATGTTGTTTTTAATTGTGAACATCATTATCACAAAAAATGGCTATAAAGCAGCATGGAGCAGCAAGAGGACTATCTTCAATTCAGCCGTGTGAAGCAGGCTAAGAATATCCCTACTTAAAGCCCTTGAATATATGCGTGTGCGCACTGCAGGGCAGAGTTTCCAACTAGCTGGCCCAGTGCGAGGTGGTGGGTGTAAGAATTAACTAACCTAACGGCTACTGTATACACGTATACAGCATTCGGGACCGACTGCTTAACGTGCCCTCCGAAGCACGGAAGTCGCCGTGAGAAATGAATGGTCGGCGGTCACCCATCCAAGTACCGACCGCGCCGAACGTTGCTAAACCATCGTATGATACACACAGTAACCACGGCGAAACGACGACTTCCCATTTCTCAAACGACTTCCAAAAAAAGGAGGAGGTTCTCAATTCGTCTGTTTTTTTTTGTGTCTTTGTTACACGATATTTCGGACAATCACCTATGAATCGATTTTGAAAATTCTTGTTTTTTCAATTCATTATAACTCAGCCCAAGTTTTGACGTGAAGTCGGTTTGTTTAATCCTCTGCATTTGTTGATTATTCACTCGACATCTTCACTTTCAATCGAGTGAAATTGAGGTAAAACGCGGTTGAGTCACTCATAAAAAAAAATGAACCTCTCACTATTATGTTCGTGTGATACAAGCCACGTCCATCCCCCAACAACACGAAAGCCCATCAATCAAAACCGGTGTAACACGAGGGAAATGCAATTTTTGCGTACAGCCCCACGCTGCAACGCGCAAAAATTATCGCTACAAACTTATTTTTCGTCTACACAATACCTCAACTTTATTTTCAACCGACTTCCAAGAGGAGGAGGTTTTTTAACACATGTGTATGTTTTTTGTGTGTCTTTTTTGGACAATTATGGAGCGATTTAAAATATTCTTGTTTCATATGATAGATGATACTTCCATTTTTATATAGTTTTAAAATCTTTATGAGCTTTTTACGTTTCTTTTTTGTATTACTCTTTCTGAAATTATATTAATTTACATTTTAATTTATATCCGACCAGCAAATATTTGCACGCCTTATGTAAGGCAGAGTGTGATTGTCCTAAATATATATAATGTAACAACGGTCTATGTACCACATTCTAGCAAATAAAGGATTTGATTTGAGGTGTCCCCATATAAATTTCATCAAAATCGATTTAATAGGTAACTACCTAAATTATGAATATGTATGGGTACGGAGAATATTTACATTCTTCGAAGTAGGTTTTTGTAATGCTCTGCATTCGATGATTATCCTATCTCATTTTCACGCAGCGCCATCTAGGCCCCAAACTAAGCGGAGTTTGGGGATCGAACAGATACCTAAATACTTTCTTTTCAGTACTTAGACTGACACACCAACTATGTGGCCTCAAAACAAGCTTGTGTTAAGGAGGTCACACAGCGGAACTAAGGTGTATCTTAGGTATACACCTAGACCGGAGCCAGCTCAGAAAAATCCATTTCACAAATTAGCCCGGCTGCACTGGTAGACAAACCCTCGACCTCTCACGCCACAGCCGAACGCTCGACCACTGCACCACTGAGTACTGAGACCATCAACGATATAGCTTGATGATATATTCGTTATGTAATATCTTTTTTAACCCAAATTTTTAAGAAACTTAATTTTTTCTGAATGTTAGAAATATTTGTTTATTAAGGCGAGGATTTTCGACCGCAGTAGGCATTAACGCTATATGGGACTGCGTGGCGGGCAGTCGCGTAAATGAATACGTCAGCGCACAGAAATGTCACAGTATAATTAATAGCAGTAATATAGTAGCCTATACCTATGGTGTGCCTTGTTATACGAAATTCGTTTCTACGATGACTAAAACTTATGTCAAGGATGATATAATAGAATCTATATTTTTTATTTATCTGGATTTAGTATTGCGATACCTATACTTACTATTTTATTTTTTATAAATATTGTAATTGCCATTTTATAGATGAAATCTTTTTAAATTTATATCCTTACTGAATTCTGTTGTGAAAATCGTGCTATTTTGACTTGAAAGTATATCGTGACGTTAATTTATAACTTTCATAAATTATTTGTTCCAAAATTCATTAAAATCAGATAAGTAGGTAGTTGAGATCTTTTACGTAAGCTTTTATCTCTCTCTCATTCCAATCCAATAGGGCTGGTGTTTGAAAAAAGTAGGGTTTGGGAGCTATTTTCATTACTAATTTTCTACAAATTGGTCGGATGGTTTGGCTGAAATAAAGGAACAGAAAGATAGACTTTCACATTTATTATTTAGTATGGATCCGTTATTTAGTCACTACAACACGAGTTAATTTGAGCTAAATAATGTAGTGTGAATGTTACAAATAATTATTTTTTTTATGAAATGAAATTCAATCCACCCCTTCGGAATGTGCACCTGTTTACACGAAGTAGTAAATTTTTATTAGTTAATTATATCAAAAAAATAGTAATGTATGATTATATTCTTAAATATCTATGTATCGTCATAATGTATTAGCCGTCTAATCTATAAAGCCGAAGGGTTTGTCTGTTTGAACTTTGAACTAGATTATTCTTGAAAGAACCGATCAGATATAAATTATATCTGATCGGTTCTTTCAAGATGTTACTAAGTTGATGTTTAAAGGTCCAAAACACTATATTTTTAAAAAACATAGCATATGAAAGTTTAACCACAAAATACATAAAAGGTGACCAATTTAAACTAACTTTTAACACTGTGAAATTATAACTATCTGGAATCATAATTTCAACACACAGGAAAATTGGTGGTAGATGCCATCTACATTCCCTTTCAAGAACGAAGTAAGTACTTTTTATATATTAATAACTAGGTACATCAAAAGAATTGTAGGTGGCAGCATTACTCAAAAACATATTTGTTGAAATTATAAAGATACCAAACTAATTTGATATCTGGAACTTTTGAAATAGAGTCTATTTTACTCGTGACGAAAATAAATACAAGAAGGTATTTTAACGGACAGACATTTTCAATCCATTATTTTATTTGACGTTTAAGTACAGGCAAAGCAATATTATTTGAACGTAACCATTCAAACAAATTAACTAACAAATTAACTGATATTCTTTTCGATATTAATAACTAATACCCATCTTAATCTCACCATCAGTGCTAATGTCTTATCAGCACTCATCAGTACCTATAAATTACCATTAGTACCTATCAGTAGTTACCCATCTGCACCGATAAACACCTATGAGAAGCCATCAGCACCTATCAGTACCCATCGGAACCCAATAGCATCTCTCAGCATCCTTCATTACCCATCAGCACCTATCAGCACATCTGAGCACCCAACCTATCAGTACTCAACAGCATCTATCAGCAACCATCATTACCCATCAGCACCTGTCAGCATTTATCAGTTACAATCGTCACCTATCAGTAACTATCAGCACCCATCAGCATCTATCAGCACACATCAAAAAGAACACCTCTATAATATACAACTTTGCATAGGTGTTCTTTAATACTTATATAATATTATATATCCCATAACTTTGAGGTTTTGTTCCTTACTTAAAAAATAATACTTTTTGCCAAAGAATATGTGGTTCAAAAGTGCATGCTTTCCAAAATATCCTCGGTCTTAATATAATGAGTTCTAAAATATCACCCGTGTAACATCTCATCCACTCAATAGACGCGTGTCACTGAAGTCATACAATAAACAACAAAAACATTTTAAACGTTGAGGAAAGTTGCATACAATGTACACCGCAAAACGTCGCAAACTGTACCTACCTGTGCATAGCGATAAAAAAGGAGTAGAAAACGCCACGTTGTCATACTTCGCATAAAGTTATTTTTGACTTAATTGAATTATTTTGCATGAAAAATAAAAACCAAAAGAAAATTGAAAAATTATTCACATGTTATTTGATTCTATTACATGGCCCCATCAAGACCCTAGAGTTATGGGAAATCAAGCAGAACATATTGTACACAATATACATGGCAATTTTTTTTAATGTCATTTGGGGGTAAAGTTTTCTTAATAATAGAGATAGCAAATTCTACTCCATAAAACATTCCTTTATTTTAGGAAAAATTAAAACTGTATTCAAAGAGTTTTCAAAAACTCGCTTCTTCACCCAGGAATCGAACCGACTTAAATCTAAAAATGAAGATTTCATGGTTTTCCTTTCAATGAATTAACCTAGTATGTGAGAGAGATTTTATTCTTGTGATTGGCTCTAACGAACCACACAATAAAATTACAGGGTGTCATTTTTACAGATTTTAGTCGGTTTGAATCCCAGGTGAAACGAGTGAATTCTTAAAAATCTTTGAATGCGGTTTTATTTCTGTTCAATAATAAAGGACAGTTTCTTTGGAGTAAATTTTGCTATCTCTTCTTTAGAGTACTTTCCCTCCAGATGGCATTAAAAATTACACCCTGTATATTTATCGATGTGCACCTATCAGTATCTACGTTGGAATTGATGTGGAGGGGCAACCCACAAGAGGTGATGCGTTAATATTAACCCTGTATACGTACGTATAGACTAATAATAGTAATAATCCTAATAATCCTCCTTTTGTTTTCGTCGGGTGATTACGTAACCCTTCAACTGGCAGAGCAATAAACGTAAATTTCGCTAAACTGGCAGGCCTCTTTTGAGGTGTCGGCCGCTCGCCGGCTAGGGTTGCATTATTTATATTTTCTCGGCAAATATAAACAATAAAATGATGTAACTTATACCGACGTGTTCGTCATGAATTAAGCTAACTGTTTGTTTAATAATTTCAACAGTTAAGTGTGTGATTTTGTTTCTAGTTCAAGGTAAATGTAGAGCTAATGATTTTTTCCCAGTTTCTTATCTAAATTCAAAGAGTGAAGAAATAAAACACTATAGTACAACAGTTTTTGTTTTATTTATAACAAATAACATTACTTCAACTTATTCCATAAAAAAATAGGCTTTTCAGAATTTTTTTTTTACACAATGATCCTTTGAACATTTGGCTCACTATCGGCCGCTGGAGCGCACGGCAAAAAAAAAATTCTTTTGACGAATAATTATTTGAAGTGACCTCTTGTGACATTAGAAATACGTTCCTTGTTTAACCTTCTACTCATTCATTCAATCGCACTAAGAGTGCGTTCATTAAATAAAAAGTTATGAGTACACTACTGGGTGCATGCGTCAGCAGACATAATATGTCTGCCTGCCAGTTTAGCAACTTTTTGCCGCAGACATAATATGTCTGCTTGCCAGTAGAGGGGGTAAGAAAAGATTTATCGCAAAAAAAATTATATGCTTTTTTGCACTTGTTGTCTAATAAACTTAAAAAAAAATATCAGAAACAAGTTTTTAGCTCTATATTCAGAAGTAATAATTGTTTATAATACTCCTTTAATTTATCAATCAAAATATAAAATGTGACTTAACAAAAATTAAATGATTAAATTGTCGTACTGTTATGTGTACGCTATGGTCAAAAAGACGATCAATTACGCGGGAAAATCGGGAGCAAAAGCGACACAGGTCCTACCTTCATGACGCCTCGCGTGGTACTGAATTGTATCGCACCGTCGTCTTTATTATATTATATTATATTAGAAAAAATAGAACGGTTTAAGAAAGAAATTATCCAAATAAATTAATTTTATGCTACATTACCAATATTATGACAAGTTTTTGTAAGTATAAGTTTGATATTCTCTTAGAATATCGGAAAATCACTTAAAATTTTTATCTTTTTCGTAATTTTTTATGATCGAGTAAAGTTTTCAGTATCGTGTTTTGATCCACAGATTTATAAAATATATTAAACAAACTTCAACATATATTTTTATCCGATCCAGACAAACAATATTGGCCGGTTGTAATGAGTTTGAAAACGCATAGATTTCGCGAATGGGGCCCTTAAGTTTCAGAAACCTAAATAATAAAACATTTATACAACACCAAAACATCATTCCTCACAAACACCCTCACAGTCATCCCCTCTCCGTGTCAGCGTCTATCAAAACCCTACATTCGCTCCCCTCGTGTGTAGTCTTTTTGCTCTTACGCTCGTTCGGTCGTTCAACTTGTACTTGTCAATGACGACGACGGCCATTTTCGGGGGTCCGGACGTGAATATGTAGGTCACTTGTGTGTTGAGTGTTTGAAGATGGTGAGATGAATAATATTTAGTGAGATGAGCATTCATAAAATATTTTTTTTGGGGCTAATCTTTAATTAATTTATTTACGGAGATCAATTCATTAAGAATTTTTATACGTATGTTTTTTTAAAATATGAAGTGTACCAATATGTATAAAACAATTAGACTCCATTTCCATTCTTTTTTGGCGATATATATTTGACGACCACTTTGGTCGTCAGATGGGGCAAACCTATCTGCCTCAGACGCCAGTGGTGGCGGGTTCGATTCCCGCACGGAACAAGAAAAAAAAATGTTCCGTGTCTGGGTGTTTATCGATTTATGTATTTATATTCTAGGTTCCCCCCTAGTTCGCTACATGGTCCATAACACAAGCTTGCTTACTTTGGAGCCATGTAGTTGGTGTGATTGTCTGGGGATTTTATAAAAAACAAATATGAGACAGTTTGGGCGGTGTTATAAAAGGGGACTCGTATAGGTCGGCGAAGTCGCTACTATTCTACATGTAAAAGTTATAGAATGTTCATGTTTGTCGCTCTTACACAAAACGCAAAATCAGTTAGCCATACAAATTGGACACCTGACAACCAAATTCATTAAAACCATAGGTATCTATCTACAGAACTCTCATTCCCAAACAAACTCACTTTTACCAAACCCGCTGTACCTACTCCCTTTTACACGCTGACCTTACGCAACGCATAAAGGGAACACGGGATAATAAGCGCAAGAGAATTAATAAGTACATGCCTGAGTACAAAACAAAAAAAAAACAATCGCGACTTCGAACCTTATTTTAATAAGCTTAAAAGCTACAGAAAAGAGGTAGGGTGTACAAAAAAACTATAAAAGGAGGGTAATTTGAATAATCATAATGATCTGGTTGCGTGGTCTTGCTTTGTGTATGATAAAGGGTTTTTAAAGTGACGTGTAGCTAAAGGGGGCTCTCGTTTCGCGTTCCAAAGAATATGGCAGACCTGCCTCGTCGGTCCATTTAGGTATCTTGTTTAACCCTAGATAGCTAACCTCCGTCGATTCGACGGGCAGCGTAAAATAATATCGCTATATCTTTTTAACGGTGCATTCAATGGTTTTGTTTAGCCTAGCCAACTAAGTAGTCACCACTGGCGTTGTAGTGGCGCACGCGTTGGTAAGGTAAGTGTCATAGGTTCCAAGGTACAAGACCTTTGCCCGTCGTTTCGACGGATGGTTAGCTTTACTGTTAGTTTTTAGTGTGAGTGTGTAACAAAATCTGTTATTTATTTTTAGATTTTTATCATGTCTTCATTGCAAGATGATGCAATAGTTAACCTGCTTTGGCAAGGACTTAGTGATGATGCTCTGGATTATAGTTCAGCCAGTGAGACCGAAGATATTGTGTTGGAAGTCGAGGTATAAAGTGATGAAAATTATCAACCGTCTGATTCCGAAGAATCATGTGTGATTCCATCTCAAGACTTAAGCCATGATACTCCTGCTTCTGAAACTTTGGAGAACAACATCATTCAATTGCCTCAAAGGAATATTCGAGGTAAAAATCGATATGTTTGGGCTACTAGTAAAGGAAACATCTCGAACAGAACGTCGGCGAGGAAAATTGTCCGCACTGCAAGGGGACCTAACCGTTCATGTAGAGGATTGGTGAAGGAAGTATCTTGTTTCGGAAAGTTTTTCACAAACGAAATTTCGCGAAGAAATCGTGAACTGGACGAACGTTGAAATATCTGTGAAAAGATGTTTGTATCAAACTGTGACCGCGACACAAAGCGCCAGTCCATCCGATGCATCCATCCACCAGCCGAGACCTGCAGGCATCGACGTCCACTGCTGTAATACCTGAAGAGGAATCACCGGCGTTTTCTCATGAAAATCGCAAAAGAAAAACATGTGGGAAATGCCACCATAAGAAAAAGCGTATGACTAAAAGTGTCTGTGCCAACTGCAAGTTACCGATATGTAGGTAGTGAACGTAAAGTTGACTTTTGTGTCACTTGTGCTCAAGAAAAATATATTTTTTTATGTTATTACTACTGCTTGTGTTTCTATGTGTCCAATTATGGCAAAAAAAGTACATGTGCTAAGAATTATTTTTTTAATTTTGCAAATTTAAATTATAAATAACAAAAAGTTCCTTTTTTTAGATGTTTAGAAAAAGTAGGTATATTTTAATAAATAAATAAATAAAGTTGATTAATAAAACGAGTGTTTTATTTAAAACAATCAGTTTTAACCATATAGTTAAATAAAAGTTAAAAAAAATAAGTACTTCATAAAAAAATAAGCCTTTTTAAAATACCCGTCGATTCGACGGATGGTTAGCTTAAACAGGTCTCGCCAGAAGGTTAGCTATCTAGGGTTAATAAGCTGATCGCTAGATGTTATTTTCTAACATCGTCTGCAGGCCATAACTTCACTCTGGGAAACTAAACACACTGGCACAGGAGGCAAAGTCAAAAGTGATGGCACGGTTTATAGCATATGTGCTATTCAAGACTGTACACTATCACTATTCCAAATTTCATCCAAATCCGTTGAGCCGTTCTGCCGTGATTGAGGAACAAACATCAAGACATCCATACATTAATACATCCACCCTTCCAAACTTTCCCAATAATAATATTAGTTACACAAGATAATCGCAAAATAATCTGTTGGGATAATTAGATAGGTAGCTTCGATGTATCAGACGGACACACAGCTTTTACAAAGACAGGAACAACTTGCTGAACTGGGAAAACAGAATGTGCCAGGTGGTTGTCTTCCCGGGCATACTGTAAAAGTCGATAGGAGGTTTTTTTTTGTAAGCGATAGGCTGACCCTGCACTGCAATAGTCTCTCTCCGCCATTCTAATGCCTCTAAATTTGTCAAACGTGACATCAGATTGTTTTATAATCTCTGGTGTTCTGCCTACCCCATAAGGGTAGGCGTGAAGTTATGTACGAACGAACCCGGTAACGTCGTCTAGGAGTTTGTGACACTTTAGTGAATCGTGCCAAAGTTTGCGAATATAACTACAATCTATTTTACCAAAACGTTTTAAAAAGTCTTAAATACACTTCACTACTTACACATCAACCTAACACCGTAAATAATCTTCGCCCTCGTCAATCCCACCAAATTTACTTACAATCGGCAACCTTTACACCCGATTCGCCGTCATTAAATCATCTTACCAACCTGGGACTCGAACTCGAGACCTTCCCGAGGCCAGAACAGGATTGTGCGGACACCTGCGCGCACGCACTTAAGGCCTCGTTTATGAACAGGCGGCGCGTTGCGCGGTTCGTCGTCGGGCTTTTTCGTTACATCTCGCCGGCTTTAGTCTAAACCAGCGAATGTTTCCTAATATATTTTTGGCTCTTTAACAACAGGTACACTAAAACCTACACACTAATACAGTTGCAATATTAAATCTAAGTGCGCCGTTACGTTACTTATAAAAGAGCACAGCAAGCACAATTATTATATTGAAAAATAAATCATATTCTTATTATCAAATTAAATCCAAACAAAATTAAAATACGTTTACATTCGGCATAAATTTGATTAATTCAAAAATATATAACAATTCAAAAAAAGTAAATTAAAAATATGTGAAATAAAATTATGATTGTTATTTGGTATAGGAAGTCGTCGTGGCGGCGCCGTGGTTTACTTTGTGTATCATGCGATATCACAGGTAAAGCAACGTTCGGCGCGGTCGGTGCTTGGATGGGTGACCGCCGACCATTCATTTTCTCACGACGACGACTTCCGTGCTTCGGAGGGCACGTTAAGCAGTCGGTCCCGGGTGCTGTATACTTGTATACAGTAGTCGTTAGGGTTTGTCAGAAACCATTTCGGCGTCCTGAAAATTCTGACATCCACCACCCAGCACTGGGCCAGCTTGGTGGATTATGACTCATAGCCATGCAGTGGGCTCATTACAAAGAGTTGTGATGATTATTTGGTATAGGTAATGCCGGCGAAATCTAACGAAAACGCTTGAAGCCCCGCGCCACGCGCCGCTTGTGCATAAACGAGGCCTTAAGGCGTACGGTCAGCAGCGACACGTACGAACAGTTATATTATTATTGACTTGAAATTGTTCCAGGATCTACTTTTTCAATGTCTGGAATAATTGACGTGAGTTGTTGCGTATTTGCTTGCTTTTTTGGGAATTAATGGTTTAATTAATCGACGAATGCACGGTGAAAAGGTAAAACGAGGATAAAGCGTGTTTTAGTTGATGAAAAAAAGTAAGTCCCTACATATTACACGCCATATTTTAATTAGCAATCCATAACTCAAGTTCTTTAAGCAGTTTAATTTGGGCAAGATAATGATGTGTGAATGTTAGAAATATTAACTATTGCTTCCATGCTGGATTGGGAGCGAAAGAAAAACGTAGAATGTCTCAGCTGATCTCTTCCCGGGCATACTGTAAAAGTCAGTTAAGGGACAGAGGCTTTAAAGGCATTTTTGTGGGCGATAGGCTGACCCCCTGTCACTACAATAGTCTCTCCTCATCTTTATAATACCTCCAAATTTGTCAAACGTGACATCAGATCGTCTTATAACCTCTGATGTTCTGACTACCCCATAAAGGATACAGGCGTCACGTTATGTATGTATGTATTTATTATTTACTTATTTATTCTGCGCTCCGTACCTTTAAGTCAAATAGTTGCAATGTAAATTAGGGTGAAATACCGAAGGAACATTTTCGTCAAGAGTTGCGTAAACCGTCGCGTCACCCTACAGGTGGTGAGCATAACTTATGACCTGACTATTTTAGGCAACGATAACGAGGTATTAAATAATATCACTGATGGATGATATCAATTACTTTGTCAGATTCTGTGGCATTTCGCAGGAGAGCAAGGACTGTTTTTTGGTGACTAAAATCGAGTTTGACCTCAATATCACCTGTTGGCAAGTGCAGAAGATGTCGAAGATGTCGAGGTACACACGGTTCTAGGAAAAAAGCTACCTCTTCATAAGACACGTCCGTGTTAGTGTCCCGTCTCTGTCCACGACTATCCTCATCTCCATCCACATTATCTGTATTATCTCTCACCTCTATCGCTACATCTATCTACTTCTATCTTTACCTCTATATCTACGTTTCTGTCTAGTACTTGATTGCCTAATGTATAAATATAACAGTAGACTCCAGAAGATCACCAACTCGTTCATGGGTCAATGTGTACGCTTTTATAATAAAATTCCAAAATATTTAAGATTAACCCTTCGATAGATTTAAGGATAAGCATAAAGTTTTACTATAAGATATCCGGATGCAAGAAGATTGTTAATTGTTATTGTGTATTTTTAAAAGATGAGTTTCTTGCCGTTGCTGTTGAGTTTCTTGCCACATCTTCTCAACAGATCGATTTTCCGAAGTAGTGGTAGATTCAGTTCAATTTGTAAATAGTGACTTATTTCAAATGTATTTAAATACTTACGAAATAAAGATTCTTTTGACTTTGACATTACCGGAACACAATATCACTGCCGGAGCGGCTAGCTTACCCATGGGAGTTAGGGCTGTTCTAAGCAAGGACTGCATATCGGTACAAATTTTTTATACTAGTAAAATTTCAGTACCCTTATTAGTGTACTGCTTCATCAAAACAATACCTGTACAAGTTTTTAAAATCTAACTTAATCATATCAGTACCCAAAATAATGTATACCGGATTAATTTCTGTACCGAAATGTATAGGTCAGCATATGTACCTACGCTTCATAGGCTTGCAACGAAACTATCGAACATTCTACAGTTATTTAAAAATAAAATTTTACTATCAATATTAATATTATTATCAAAAAATTTCAGTTAACTGAACAAAAAATCAGTTATGCTACAATAATAAAAAAGGTACAAGAATTATTTCAGTATGAATTCCTGTACTGTTATTTTTAAATACACCTAATTTAACGGTATGACGTCATACAGAAAAAAATTATACAGAAATTCATACCGGTATACAGTCCTTGGTTTAAAGTCCTATGCTGTTTCAAGTCTCGTACGAATGGAAGGTTTCGTGAATAGACGATAACATCCTCGTCTTCACTTTCCATCAGCGCAGCCAGCATGCGACCATCGACATCGATAAATCAGGCCTTAATATCGATATTTTCTTAAAATATGGCACTTATAGTATGTATTTTTTTAGAATACGGCTTCTTTGGCTCTGTAATCTTAATCATGGTATCGAATCGAGTGATTGCATCTATTATAAATAAATAATAATAAATATTTCTGACACTCACACAACATTATCTAGCCCAAATTAAGTTTCATAAAGAACTTGTGTTATGGATACTAGATAACTGATATACTTAAGAAATATATAAACATACATATTGAATAAATACATATTTTTATTAGAATAAACTTAAATAAACATATGTTTAAACATCCATGACTTGACGACTAATATCTGAGTTCATCACACAAATATCCGCCGCCGCCGGGATTCGAACCCAGGACCTCTGGCATAGAAAGCAATGTATGTTACCGCTACACCAGCCGGTCGTCGTGGTCGACACACTCTCTAAATCGATTTTAAAAACTAATTGCTAGTAACGCAACGCTAGCAAAACCGCTAAAAGTTCTATTAAACACAATAGATCCAATTTGATACCCAACACAAACGGATGAGAGCAGACGACAACTTTTTTTACAAAAATCCAAAAATACTTACTCCACATTACAATGACCACAAAGCCCCAATTACAACGTCCTAGAATCTAGTCAGACCAGTCTGTCAAGCTGACAGATGTCAGCGGACACCACCAGAAGCCGATGGTAATTAGCGGCGAAGACTGTTGTTGTTTTTTAATAATTCGCATCGATCGAGTGATGGCATCAGATGATCAGCAATTAGTTTAAAGATATATTGATTGTGGTGAGGACTGAGGCAGGGTTTTGGTTACGGTTCTGTATACTTTAATATAAAATTATTTCCTTGGAGATAAACCGGCTGGTGTAGCGGTTACATACATTGCCTTCTATGCCAGAGGTCCTGGGTTTGAATCCCGGCGGCGCGGCGGATATTTGTGTGATGTACACAGATATTAGTCGTCAAGTCATGGATGTTTATATGTTTATTTAACTTTATTCTAATGAAAAATATGTATGTTTATATATTTCTTAAGTATATCAGTTATCTAGTGTATCCATAACACAAGTTCTTTAAGAAACTTAATTTGGGCTAGATAATGTTGTGTGAGTATCAGTAATATTTATTTATAAACAATTGACGACAATGAACTTTACGTAAACTTATTACTGGCTTACTACATTCCTTATTTATATTTAGTATTTTCGTGTTAAGAACCTCTTTAATACTGCATATTGACCTATCTACCAGTCTTACTTATGAATCAAGATATCACGAATTTGAGGCCGGAAAGTCACGGACGCCGGGGAAATTACTTATTTGAATTGTTTCAACTGCAAAGGCAAACTGTATAGAGAGTAGCCGGGTACAGATAGCAAATAAATTTATCGGAAAAAGTGCATCTATGTGACCACCAAAACCAGCCAGCGCCTTGAACGCTTATTTTATGAACGCAAGTTGGCTTGGTAACTTATTTATTTATTTACTTAAAATTACTTACAACCCTAATGCGATGTTATAAAAATATTATATATTAGTACCTATTTTAGATTTGATTTCAAAACGTATTAAAATGATTCCAAGTATTTTTGCGCAACTACTGTGAACTCAGCCCGGCTACAATTGAATATGTCCACGGTGTCAGATATGCTGTTTAATGTTTTAATTGCACGTGACATACGCGCGAACTACAGCAGTTCAGTCCTAACTGGGTAATTTTTGATATCACAACTTTAATACCATTCCACTATTAAATTCTATTTAAAAATCAATTTGAACAAGATTTGATCGGGTTCAATCACTTCCTTTCACCTACCGTTTTCTTAAACCAACCAAGGATCTTTTAAACCTTTAATCATCTCTTCGCTTGACGAATAGCAGATCTCCTTGATACCAACTCGATAGCTCTTCTTCATCAGCATTTATTTATTTATCGCCAAATGTTAAAGTAATCTATTTTCATTTAATATGTTTTCAGTTAAACGACCACCTACGCGATTCCTACTTTACAACTACTTTCAACATTTAACTTTGAGGCTGTAAACAGGACGGAAGCGACAGCGGCGCGGGTCGTTCTCGACGCCAGCGGGCGTGAGAGCGATTTTTCGTGGTTTCATACAAACGCCTGCCCGCGCCGCTGTCGCTTTCGCTGTCGCTGTCCCTGCCGTCCAGTTTGCAGCCTAAGAAACGATCACTTTGGAGATGGGGAAACAGTGTCTGCCTCAAGTGCCAATGGTGTACCTATATGCCTCAGATACCAAGGTCGCGGGGTCGATCCCCGAACATGTACGTGTATTTAGTAAATTATATATTTATGTCATTTTAAGGAAATAAGTCAGCTTAATCTATAGAATTTCACATAGAGAAAAGATTTGATTTTTATTATGTGTCTTTGTTTAGACAGGGTGACTGGCGAAATTTTAGATACTGAAGGAGAGCACTCTGTACTCAATTCTGTTTATAATAATGTAATAAAAGTAGGTACTTAATTTTTCACTTGAATTCCCTATAAAAAATATAAGTTTTGTTACTACATATTTACCTGGCACGCGGATCGCTACCCGAATTTCAAAAGCGACCCACCAGTCATCCTGTATAGAATCTACTCACTCAACAACTCTAGGACTTGTTTTAAAATAACATCGCCATACTTATTTTATTGGAAACTTACTCAATAATCCAATAATAATATTGCTACACAGAGCTATAATAAAAAAAAAGATCAAATTTTAAAGTCACATAAAAAAAGGTGTTATCTTTATCCAAATATTTGATAAGTCCGCTTCGCCGGACACGTGCTGTGTGCTCAGGTATTTAAAGTAAATAATAAATATTAAACCACCAACGATTATTTCTGTTTAGTATCGAATGTGTATCGATTTATTTATATAGCGTATCGGTCAAGTTGACTACTGATATCACAACCACATGCGGGACAAAACGGGACAATTCATAAAAAAATAAGAATAGATTAGAATATAATTTATTCGGAGAATATGGTAGAAAAAGGTTTCTTAAATCTGTATATAGGGTCTTTTTTATGAAGATCAAAATATTTTAGGAGAAGGTTAAGAATGATGTGTGGGTTCAATTTATGAAAAAAAAAACATTTTTTTTGTTAGGTAGATTGATTTTTTATAAATCTCATAAGTTAAAAACATTTTAGTTTAATCTGTTATTTACGATTAAACAGCAAGAAATAAAAGCGTTTTCCAACAATTTCTATTAAGGAATTTCATCACGCCCCGATTTTTCAATATTTAGAAACATTTGGTCACATAAAAGAATTGTAAAATTTCAAGTAAAACAAATGATATATATAATTTTTTTGTCATAAATTGAATCCACATATAATTCTTAATCTTCTCTTAAAATGTTTTCATCTTCAAATAAATGACCCTTTGTATATGTATATCCAACAGTATATTCAACCGTCAATATCAAATTTTTGTCAATTTTTCCATTCAACAGTTCAAAACTTATACATAACTTCACGCCTGAATCCTTATGGGGCAGGCAGAACACCAGAGGCTACAAAACCATCTGACGTCACGTTCGACAAATTTGGAGGTATTATAATGACGGAGAGAGACTATTGCAGTGACAGGAGGTCAGCCTATCGCCCACAAAATATATCTAATAAAACCTCTGTCCCTTAACCGACTTTTACAGTTTGCCCGGTAAGAGAAGCAGCTGGCACATTCTATGTTTTTCCTTTGCTCCCAGTCCAGCATGGAAAGGAAGGTAAAATCTGTCTCTCCATAACCTTTATAATACACTACCTGTTTCGCCCGGTCTTACCCGCGCAGTTTCTAATCCCGCAGGAATATTGGGATAAATAGTAGCCAATGTGCTATTCCAGACTGTACACTATCGCCATGCCAAATTTCTTCCAAATCCGTTGAGCCGTTCTGCCGTGAATAAACAATCTGTACATCCATCCAAACTTTCATATTTTATAATTATAGTAAGAAACATCTCTAAGCAAATACTTCGAAACTTACGACACACAACTTAATATTTTTTAACAAAATTTCTAACCAAAAAAAACAACTTCAACACATCAACGTCTCCTACAAACCAAGGGTCAAAAATTACGCCAAAAAGACACGTAAATAGGTAGATTTCGGCAGATGACCCACCTGATAACCAGCGGAGGCCTCGCGGGGGTCAAACAAAGTCAAACCGAAATCACCACCTGGTCGACAGATTTGCATAAACGTCAAACATGATTTTTGGCAAAGTAGAAATGTACAGAAGGCCAGTAAACGATAGGTACACTTTTCGTAAAGAGCATCGTAAACCGCATGCGTAAAGAAATGTCTCTAGTGACCACGGGGTCTGAAAAGATACCGAAACGTCGAATTGAAATTTAAAATGCAATTTAGTTACTTAGACTTAGATTTAGTTACTTACAAATTATATCGATAGGTACATTTCAATAGTAACTCTTCATCTTCGATGGCGTATAAAAATTTCTTTTTATTTTTTATTGGTGAGGTGACTAATTTCGTGTTTGACCTCAACCTCAACTGATGGTAAGTGAAGATGAGGTCGAAGATGACAGCGCACGGGTTTAGGAAGGACCTGGCTCTACATCAAAAAAATGTGAGAATAGTGTAGCGACTCTTGAGTGGCAAAGTCGCCCAAATTTGCGATGTTCGTTTGTTTCATTTTATTTTTCTGTATTCCGTATCATATTGCACTTAAGTTATTTAATTGTGTATTTTTATTTATAAAGTATGGATGGGACGTTAGTCTTCCATGACACCCGATGTTAAGTTAACATGAAGACTTGGGTGGTACACGTCCATCCACGAGAAACCTATTCACTCTTACGCTTAAAAGTACTAGGACTATACTGGTCAGGGAAAATAGACGCAGGCAGTTCATTGCAAACCTTGGAGACCCGTATCAAAAAGGAACTGTGAATCGCTTAGTTCGACCTTTGGAATATCCACCATATACGGATGGAAGTTCTGTCTGCGTCTAGTAGTCCGATGGTAAAATGGTGAGGGTTCAATTACTAGTATATACCCATCCCCTAGTTCCGCTGTGTGGAGACCAAAGCACAAGCTTATATCATTTTACGCGAAGTTTTGGGCAATTATGAATTTATTTCAATATTCTTGTTGAGGATACTCCAGAAGTGGTCCCATATAAATTTCATCATAATCGACGTAGCTATATTGAAAGGTATTGGGCGATCATCATCTTCGTGAGCCGAGAGACGCACACTGCTGGACAGAGGCATCCCTCAAGATTCTCCACGTCGCGCAGTCCTCATCTACCGTTTGACTTTCACAAGAGTGTTTTATATTCTTAGAGTGAATAAAACTTTTTGTTTATTTTTTTTCGACATGGAGAAAGAATTTTAAATTGATGACTGAAATTATTAGTAAAGTCGGTTTTTTTAATGCATTGCATTCGTTGATTATTTTCTATTTATTGTGGGTACTCTATTGGAAGAGCTTCGGCCTTCTGTGCCAATCTAATTCATGCGCGAATCATGTTTTCGCCATCGTATCGATTTCAAGAGTTGATTAATCGATATTTAATTCACCTCGGCGGCGTGTCATGTTCTCGTTTAGATTGATGTGTTTAGAACGATATGAATTTCAAAAAAGGCTCTATCCGATGCAAATTGAAAAAAAAAACTACTAAACGTTCATTGTAATACAGATGGTCTTGTGAAACTTTCAGTTGGACAGCGGAAGTGTTAAATTTTTGACAGTTTGACATATTTTTATTTTAGGAGTATTAAACACAGCGCTAAGAAATGGTGTTTTAGTTCCTGCGCGATCGAGATAATTATAATTATTTGAAATATCAAGCTGTAGCGACCTCTATCAACTATGGGCTAAAAATATAATATAAAATGATATACCTACTTCTTCCATGCTGGACAGGGAGCGAAAGAAAAACATAGAATGTGCCAGCTGCTTCTCTTCCCGGGCACACTGTAAAAGTCATTTAAGGAACAGAGGTTTTAAAGGCGTTTTTGTGGGCAATAGGCTGGCTCCCTGTCACTACAATAGTCTGTCTCCATCTTTATAATACCTCCAAATTTGTCAAACGTGACATCAGACGGTCTTGTAACCTCTGGTGTTCTGCCTACCCCATAAGGGATACAGGCGTGACGTTATGTAAAAGGTTTGCCGTAAAAAATACCGCACGTGCACGGAAAACTGTAATTGTTCACCTCATCTTCCCCAACTATCATATGACACTGAGGTCAATCGCTGCATTCCGGTTTAGTTTTATTTGTTTTTCTATCGCTAAACCTAAACACAGAATCGAAGAAAAATACCACCTTTGAATCCTCATCTAAAGCGTAATTAATGCGCGAATCTTGTTAAAAGGACATTTATATTCAGTTTGATTGAAAAAAATATAATTAAAGTTGATCAAATCGCGGTGTCAATAACAAGGTAAAGTATGAAGACACGTGGTTCGACGATGGTCACCTTTTTGTAAGATATAATAATAATATAATATATAAAGAAATGTATCCCAGTCTCACTCTTTACCGTCTAACAGCTCTAAAAGTGTGACTAGATAGCACCAGACGTCGTACTGCTGCATGTTAAACTTAAATCGTCTTCGGTGGAGACCCCAATTATAATTGCAATTTATTGCCGACACAAATAAATACATGTAAAGAGAAAAATTATGTTTCCAGATATGTCGCCTAGAGTTTTGCAAATTTAGAGATCTAACTCGAAAATAAAATAAAATTCAAAGTCAGTAATAAGCACTATTTATGTATCATCATCGTTACAACTTTTTTTTTTAAAGATCCCACTGCAAGCGGACCCACAGAATTGTATATTGAAATGTTCTTTTAAAGCTTAACTGTAAGCAAAATTTCAGCGCAACCCTGAAATTCCTGAAATAGGTAATTATTATGTCGATTCCTGCAGTGCTAGCACGGATCTTTTGTCGATCGTAAGTTTACGAATGCTCGTATAGTATGGAGACGGTTTTGCAAGCAATAATTGAAATCTATCCATTGCCGCACGGTCAGCTTAAATAAATGTGTTCCTTGTTAATTTCGAATGTTTGTTAACAGGTTCTACTCTTAAATAACTGTAAAATAAAAATTTACATTGTTACTAAAAACTTGCAACCGATTCCATACTATACGAGCATTCGTAAACTTACGATCGACAAAAGATCCGTGCTAGCACTGCTGCGTCGGGTATCGGGTCACCCTCTTCCCTAAAATATGGTTGAGGAGGGTGATGGCTGGTGCTTGCGTTATACTCGTGAACGGGTGCTACTAGCGGTGCCAGGTTGTTTTGCTAATGATACTATGACTATTTTATTCCATTCTTGTTCAAATACTCTGGTCCCAGTTTGTCATGTTCGTATTGTGCATCCATAGCTCTGCTATGTAAGCAATTTGGTTGTGGCATGACATTGGCTCTCACAATTAGCTGTCTAAGATGAATAAAACTTTTTGAATTTTGTAGGGTCTCGGAGAACCATGGGGGAAGCTATTCTTCAGCAGTACGCATCTCCGACTGATAATGATTATGACGATGGCATATTGAGAGATCAAAGATCATTTCAAGGAAACAGATTCTAAATTAAAGTTACGGTAAAGCTTTCTTTGCGATACATTTAAAAACAACTATTCCAAAAATAATTACCACGAAATCGTCTTAAAAACTGCGTAATTTTAATCACGTCTGTCTTCTAGACAGTACTGCGGCGAAGACATTTCCTCAAAGACGAAATGATTAGCTAATAGACGAAATCTTAGCTTTTATTACTCATTAATTGATCGTTGGACCAGTCGAATATGATTTTAATTGCGAGTCAAAAAGCTGCATGCATAATTAAACAGAGATCGTCTCGTAACATATTCTCTCTGATTTATTCACGTCTGCGTAGCGGCCTAAATCTAAATCATTCAAACAAATTCAATTCACGCGTGTGAGATTCTTGATAAAATATAGTCCTAAATCTTGGATAATTTAGCTTTCTGATTGTAAAAGTATTATCGAAATCGGTCGAGTGTTTTTCTTTCAAACCCTAAATCTTTCTCTTTTAACCTTTTTCTAAGTCATGAAAGCAGGCGGTAAGTATGCGGTTGTTGTGCACATTATACAGTACTTGATAGGGGATGACATATGCCACTTCGTCGTCTTGAAAATTCTGACATCGACCAACCAGCAGGGCCGTTCGCGTAACTAAACCAACAGCTCTGTGCTCAACGCCGAGCTCGTCGACGGAATTTCAAACAGTTCGACGAATGTCAGTTCTTACTCACGCCGTCATGAGCGGCAAGCGCTGGGGTCGAGTTATTTGTTATGTGAATACCAATTATGTCACTCGTCGCTGACGCATCGACGAACTCGACGCTGCTATCTAGGAGAATAGCCCTGCAGAACTTAAGGCTTAAACCTCCTTGGCACTCAGACTTTTGTGGGCTCATTACATAGAGTTGTGATGGGCTCTTTATAAGGTTGTGATGATCATGACAGAATGAGGTCTAGATATAAATAGCATAGTCTTGGGACAAAATATGATAAAAATATTGAAATTCGCCACAATATCATAAATATGGTGTAATGCCCTAGAATGAGGATGAGACAAACACATTTAAATTTACAATATCTGATCGTTGCCATTTCGGCAGACAGAGCCTACATTGGAAGCATTATTTAAATTAACATGAACTTAGCATATTTTTTTTACTTGGCTCTCAAAATCTATTTTTGTTGTAAACGATGAAGTCATAAAACAAATTAAATATTAATAAATAAATAGCTAACCATGCTGGACTGGGAGCGAAAGAAAAACATAGAATGTGCCAGCTGCTTCTCTTCCCGGGCATACCGTAAAAGTCAGTTAAGGGGCAGAGGTTTTATTGATAGTTTTGCGGGCGATAGGCTGACTCCCTGTCACTGCAATAGTCTCTCTTCATCATTATAATACCTCTAAATTTGTCAAACGAGACCTCAGATGGTTTCATAGCCTCTGGTGTTCTGTCTACCCCGTAAGGGATACAAGCGTGAAGTTATGTATGTATGTAAATAATTAACTCTCTCGTAGCTTAATCGTTATACTAAACAAACATAAGATTTTATAACTTAATTTTCAAGTAAGTACGTACCAATATAAAAATTGTTATAATTATCATTAACATCTTACACTCTTATTAATAAACTCGGATTAAAGTTACGCCTAGTATTAGCAGTACTGTACTGTACTGCTAATACTAGGCGTAACTTTAATCCGAGTTTATTAATAAGAGTGTAGGGGACTAAAAACCGTCTTAAATCTAAAAAATCTTATTTGCTATAAATACCTGTTATGATGACTAAAGGAACACGACTTACCTGAAAAATAAAGAAACAAATTAAAATCAAGAAAAAAACCTTATATTATTTTATTTATTTCAGGCTGATCTCTACAACTACTTGCAAAAATAAATAATGTTTCAAATATGTTATAGTCTGGCTAACGAAAATAGACACTGGGGGTTTTCGCAAACTTTTTCTATTGCAGTACTAGCACAAAGATGTCTATCATTGTTTATTAAATTTTTTCGTATATTCACTACGTATGTTTTTATTTCCATAATCTTTTTTTTTTTTTTTTATAAGTGACTAAACCCGCGTTTGACCTCAATCTCACCTGATGGTAAGTGACGATGAGGTCGAAGATGAAAGCACACGGGTTTAGGAAGGAACTGGCTCTTTATACAATATTGCCGGAACACATTACCGCCGGAGCGGTAACATTTGGCGGCAGATCAATATATATAAAACTGTTCCGTTACTGACTGAGTTACTGAGTGACCGAGTGACTGACAGACAACGTACAGCCGTAACCACTGGGCGTAGAGAGCTGAAATTTAGAACATACATTTTTTAGGGGATGTAGGGTTGCACTAAGGAGGGAATTCCCGAAATTCCCACGGGAACGGGAGTTATTGGACTTTTTAGTTTGTATGAAAAATCTTATTCCTTGAGTGCACGGATATGATACTTGGCATAAAAGTTCTTCAAAAAGAGACTGGTTGTGTTATGAAAGGAATTCCCGAAATTCCCACGGGAACGGGAAATATATGATGTTTTAGTTTGTATGATAAAATCTTATTCTTGGAGTTCACGGATGTGATACTTGGTATAAAGGTTCCTCAATAAATGTCTGTTTGTATAATGGAAGGAATTCCCGGAATTCCCACGGGAACGGAAAATAGGACTTTTGAGTTTATGCATGTACGAAGTCGCGGGCAAGCGCTCGTTTAGTATAAATAGCAATTTTTTGTGAGAAACTTAATTTGCGCTGCATTTCGTGGTGTGAATGTTAGGAATATTTATTAATAGAATCGATTTCACGTCTTTCTAATCAAACCGACCACCATCAAGAAAAAAAACAAAATTAACAAAGACCCAACAAAACTCATCTCCACGGCATGACTCGCTAATCTCAAAACTCCGAAAAAAACCCCGAAAAATAGTCATAAACCATCAAATAATTCACCGCCAGGAATACCTGCAACACGCCATATGTCTTTTTACTCGAAATCTTTATATTACAAGCATTGTTCGTATCCAAGCCAGTTTAAAAGAAAAAAAAATAATGCACTACAGAAAACATCTGGCATTGCACCCTCAAGGTACACCCCCGACCAGTGAGACAGCCTTATAATAACGTTCAAGGTTAGAGTAAGACGGATATACGTTTCAAAGCTACGTCTTTTATTTTGATGAAAAAAATAAATTGGATGCGCCCACGCATTCCCGGGTTCCGTTTCCGAATCGAAATCTTTTTCCATTTTTCGGAATCATATTTTGAACGTGTTGTTTTCGTTTCGTTTTCTTGGGATATGACGGGACGATAAAGTTCACTTGTTTATATTTGTAGAGTCTTTGTGATTTTTAATTGCTTTTTAAACTTTCGATAGAATTTCTATCGTATATCAGAGTCAAATATTGATTTCTCCGAAAAAAAACCACTGGCTAACTATGAAATCTATAAATATTACGATCAGAAATATTTTTTAAAATAAAATCCTATTGATATTGACTGGTCATCGTTATGAAATGTCATTTAATTTGTCATTTGATCATTTGATATTGAAAACAAAAATTTGTGTGAAATTTATGAAGGCTGCTTCTAAATATAGTTACCTACGTACCTACTCGAAATTTAAAGAAATATGCTGTGTTACATCAAAGACTATATTGTTTGATATTGTCCTTCTATCAAAGCTATCGAACTATATTTGCCCTCCGGAACGCACTAAATACATGCCCCCGTCTAACAGCTAAAGTGCCTATCTGTACCTAATAAAATTACCATATCCTATTACAACGCTTTTAAAATTCAATTTTTATTAATAGACAATCTATGTATCTATATCGTATTAAAATTACACACACATACACAAGTGCGCGCGTTAGTTGAAAAGTTTTTGTACTTGTTTACGCCAACAAGTTCTCTACCTGCCAACATTCATACAAAAAGAAAGGGATAAATGATACGTGTATGTACAAGCGAGAGAGAGAGACGCTTAATCGGTGCGTATGTGTTGGCGGGACAGATGTTCGAAATTCGTTCGTTGGCGCTTTATATGCGGGTGTTGTTTTTTTTTTATATAAATTACGAGGCAAAGGGTCGCGTCGGCTTCCTGACCGAGAGCGCGTGGGAACTTATCGGTTGCCAGTATCATGGTTTGACGTTTCGTCTATACTGTCCATGGACGTGTTTATATTTCGCACTTCTCCGTTAGACAAAAGCTGCCAGATGTTGCTAATATCATCAAGGAGACTATAGAGTTGTTTACTTGGCCATTGTTCTATTACGGCGGTTATGTTTGTCGAGTACCAAAAATGGTTTAATGTTTTAATTGCCGCTATAACGTGGGGTGCGGGAACAGTACTTCTTCAAAATTCATTCAAAGAAGATACGTTTATTGCACTTGTAGTATATCAATTTATCAGACGACAAATACAGATAATAAATATTACAATGAATAAACTTGTAGTTTTTTTTTTTTTTCAAGATTTCGGATGTTTGCACAGCATTTGCACAGCATTTGCACAGGATCGGTACTTCCATGGAAAAAGTCATTAGTAACAGTCGGTAAATAATATTCTTTCTTGACCAGATTTAAGATTATCAATTGATCTAGGTAATCTTTTAGAAAAAGAACAAAATATTTTACAGACTCTTAGAGATACCACTGTAATGTAATTAACTCACTATAAAATCCGTTTTAAACCGTCGTACATTATAAAACGTATAATAAATAGTTAAGTTATCATTTATGAATGTCCAATTTTAATTTGTAGCCTTCCGCTTTACTGCTTAACGCCCGCAAATTAATAACCAAACGATAAAACACATCACTAGACAAGGCCAATGACATCCCTACACAAAAGCCCCAGTTAATTTACATCACATTCGCCCTATAACTACACACATATAAAAATTTGCATACCTACCGTAAGTAAACCCCTATGTAAGCATCACATAGAAACATTCAAAGCCACGAGTTACGTACGGGGCCGTAAGAACGTCGTCGCCCGCGCACCCTAGTGTTGCGGTCTCGCTCGCACGCGTTGTTATCGATATCGCTGTCTCGCTCTCGAGCGGAAATATAAAAGGGAATGGCGTATTGAATCGAAACTTTTATTGCGATTTGAAATAGTATTGTATATGTAAGAGGGGAGTTCGATGTTGAGGGAATTGGATTATTTAAATTAAATAATTTTGTTTTGGGTTTATGAATTTAAATTATTAATCGATTTTAAGAGGTGATCTAGGTAAATAAGCTTTCTGAGGTACTTGTGGTAGCTGCAATCACTGGTATTTTAAAGTAGACCAATCAATCAAACTTTTGATCATGGTAGAGGTACCGAAAGTTCTAAATTTAAATTATAATTCAATACGATAAATCAAAAAAGGCTTTTATTGATTAGGTAAACGCCTCAAAATATATTAAAATCATATATGTACTACGAAATATGTACTACAATATACTGAATCTGAACCAAATCCGAACAACCATTCCAGTTGAGATACGGAGGACAGATATATTTTTAGATTGATTGACTTCATAAAGGCTACAACTTAAAGTAGAACTTTTCATGAAAGTCGAAAGAAAACTATGTCATTTCAGAATGTTCAATAGCATAGTGATTTTTTCGCAGAGATTCATAAACCTCAATGCTCAAATAAGTTTTTTAATGGGAAAAAACATATTTCAGGAAAATAGTCAACTTGCCCTGTGTACGAAATCACTACCCAAGAATAAATTACTTTATGATAAACTATATTAAAACAACAGAATTAGATAAAAATAAGACATCAATCCTACAGTATCTAATACAACGCCCTTACCCCTTCAAACCAAACCCACATCCCACCACCACTACACTAACCGTTGTAGTCCATCCACCAGCATTAAAGTCAAAAGCCTCGCGCGTCAACAGCTGTTCATGAACGGTACCTGGCGTCGGTGAAAAAAATACAATCTGACTGGAACCAGTCTTGGACATATAATCATTTCTATCGAGGCGTAGTGGCCGATTTTTCGGCTGCAGCGTCCTACATTCGAGTCCGAGTATTCTGGTTTTATTACGTTACCCCCTAGATCCACTGTATAGTCTCCATAACACAAGCGTACTTTTGGATCAAATAGTTGATCTATCAATATCGGTTTTTTATTTACTCCAACTTTCAACTAAATCTTCAAACCCGCTAATCGAGGTCGTCCATCCACCAGCACTAAAGTCAAAAGCCTCGCAAACAGCTGTTCATGAAGTTACCGTCGTCCTGCGCGCGCGCCGGCTAACCGGTGAAAAAAAACAATCTGACTGCAATGCAACCAGTCTTGGAGGCGCGTGGGATCGTTTCCGCTCAGGAAAGTGGGTATTTTTAGACTTTTGGCTTTTTTGATTTTTGCAAGAAAAGGTTTGGTGCGGTCTTTTACTTGATTGACTATAAATCAAAAGTTCTTTTTATTGGGTACGTTCACGATTCGTGACCTACTAAAGCTGTTTAAATTAATTCTAATAAATTTGTTTTACGCGCTTTTGAAACTAAGAGTCAGGTTTCAAAAAATATCACAAAGTAACGCAAAACGGCTATTGTAAAATATAAGTATGTATTTATTTCGATACCACAAAGCCTGCAAAGACAGCGAAACTTCTAGTATAAACGTACAGCGCAACTGCTCTAGTAATTAATACCTTTCGGATGGGGGCACGTATTTTACACTATGTCATTATTAAAAAACATAAATAATCGGCAAAAAAAGTCTATTGAACTATACCAAGCCACGGTAATATTATCCGTAGATAGTATTACCGTGACCAAGTTCGTAGTGTACATTTGTTTACAATGAAATGTTGGAAAATCCGCAAAAGCTCTTTTTGCATGGGGTTCACTCTAGGGTTGGCAACTTTTTTTTCTAGAAATACAGTATAGTTGAGTCTGAAAACAATATCAAACAGTATTTTGGAAAATAAACAGTATTCAATTTATTTAATGTTTTACACACATATTTTTAGAGCTTCTTGCACAAATTATTAATTAAAGTCTAGCATATAAAGCTTTTTATGCTAAAACAGTATTTTGTATACTTTACTTTTGTTCAACAGTATAATGTAGGGAAAAACAGTATAACCAATCAATATATATAAAATTGTTCCGTTACTGACTGAGTTACTGAGTGACTGACAGACAACGTACAGCCGTAACTACTGGGCGTAGAGAGCTGAAATTTGGAACATACATTCTTTAGGGGATGTAAGGGTGCACTAACGAAGGAATTCCCGAAATTCCCACGGGAACGGGAAATATATGATGTTTTAGTTTGTATGATAAAATCTTATTCTTTGAGTGCACGGATGTGATACTTGGTATAAAGGTTCCTCAATAAGTGTCTGTTTGTATAATGGAAGGAATTCCCGGAATTCCCACGGGAACGGAAAATAGGACTTTTGAGTTCATGCGTGTACGAAGTCGCGGGCAAACGCTCGTACTGTTATAAACAGTATGCTTGGCAACCCTTGTCACCCTCGCCCTTTATTAGACACGCATACTGAACTTCTATCCCTACATATTCCAAATAGTCCGAAACCCTTTCATAGTTCCCTTATGGCACGGGTCGCCGAAGTGCGGAATGAACCTGCTTCTTAAATAACTGAAAATATATGCTAAATAAAATCATCACCCGACCAGGACTCGAAGCTGGGACCTCTCGTGTGCCGGACGAGTGCTCTTCCACTGAGCTACCGGGGTCTGGCGACAAGCCACGAAATTACTTAGCATACTTTTTGTTTTTACGTTATATTGCTAACGTAGCTCCATCTAATGGATAGGATATTTGATTGGAAGAGCACTTGTCCGGCAAACGAGAGGTCCCAGGTTCCAGTCGTGGTCGGGTGATGTTTTTTTTTAAGCATATTTTTCAGTTTATTCAGTTATTTACCTTCCGTGCTGGACTGGGAGTGAAAGAAAAACATAGAATGTGCCAGTTGCTTCTCTTCCCGGGCATACTGTAAAAGTCAGTTAAGGGACAGAGGTTTTATTGACGTTTTGTTGGGCGATAAGCTGACCCCCTATCACTGCAAGTCTCTCTACATCATTGTAATACCTCCAAATTTGTCAAACGTGACATCAGATGGTTATAAAGCCTCTGGTGTCCTGCCTACCCCATTAGGGATACAGGCGTGACGTTATGTATGTATGTATTTAAGAGTAACTAAGCATTGTTAAATGCAAAAATTTTAAAATAAAACCTGCTTATTTTTCCTCATCATTAGGTTCTAGATTTTTTCTCTGATTCTTTTTTCTCTCATGGACTTATCTGCATCTGAATCATTACTTTCTTCAGACATAGAAGACCTATATACCATTCATTATACAAATCCTACTTCTAAACTAGCTGCTCCGCGCAGTTTTACCCGAGGGAAAATCGGGATAAACAGTAGCCTATGTGTTATTCCAGACTGTACACTATCACTATGCCAAACTTTATTCAGACATCCAAACTTTCACATTTATTATATTAATAAGAGTGAGATGAGTATTGGTCTTTTACACGCTGAAGCAGCTTCACAAATTGAGTTGTAATTTCACACACAGATAGGGCAGATAAGGATACTTTGGAACCCAAGTAATATTATAATTGTGAAAGTGAGGACGAATAAAGGTAGTCTACAAAATAAACATAGCTAAGCCCTTTAATCGACGTACAGCGACATCTATCGAATAAAAGCTAACTATTTTTTTTATATTATAAACGTGATAGTTTGGATGGATGGATGTATGCATGTCTGAATGTTTTTTCCTCTGTCACGGCAAAACGGCGTAATGGATTTGGATGAAATTTGGCATAGTGATAGTTTACAGTCTGGAATAGCAAATAGGCTACTTTTTATCTCGATACTCCCGCGGGATTTGAAATGGCGCGGGTAAAACCGCAAGAAACAGCTAGTTATACATTAAGATACAGTTTCATCCGATATTCTCATAGGGAACAGCTAATTCTGAATAATACTGTACTGGTTACAAGATATTGTACTAGTTCCTTAACCTTAACTCAACGATATTTTCGAATTTCGATTTGCTGAGTCGTATCCTAGTCTGTGAACACCGAAATATTAGGTTTGAATTTAAATAAAAAAGTGTTTTATTTCATATTTCCCTTTTATATTCCCTGTTTGAAAAAAAAACTCATACTTGATTCCAGTGAAAATAATTGCTTCAATTTCCGAATACGTCTTCTAAACCACTGTCTATACACTAAAATAAGCTGTATTTCTCAGAAACCCAATGAATCTGTTAATCCTTTATCACGCAAGTTTTATTATGTCCCTATATACCTACCTATACTCCCTATGCACCCACGTGGTACATGTACCGGAGGCACGCAAGCGGCGGCTAAATGCCGTGAATGTAAATTTTTTTTTGTTAAACACTCAGTCTGCATTTCGCCTCAATCTCATGAGATCGAAGATGAAAGCAAACGGGCCTAGGAAAGAACTGACTCTTCACCAAATATTTCCGGAACACATCACCCCGGAGCGGTGATGTGTTCCGGACATTTGGCGGCAGATTTTATATGAAGGAGGTCGCCCTGATCCTACCAAGAAGATCCTATTTCATTCGACAACCACTTTGGCGATGAGTGGTAACGGGTTCGATAACCGCACGGAACAAGATACCTATCTAATACGACCTACCTTATCTAGCTTCTACCTTCTACCTTATCTACCCTATCTTAGATACCTACCTTTGACGACCACTTTGGCGATGGGGTAAACCTGCCTGCCTCAGACGCCAGTGGTTGCGGGTTCGATTCCCGCACGGAAAAATAAATAAACATAATGTTAATCTATACATATATATGTATTTATATTCTTAGTTCCCCCTATTTCGCTACATGCTATCCCATATCGCAAGCTCTGCTTAGTTTGGGCCCATGTAGTTTGTGTGATTATCTGTGGATTTGATTTATTAAACTAAGTGTTACGCGCGGTTTTACCCGCGAAATTTCGAATACCGTGGGAATATCGGGATAAAAAGTAGCCTATGTGCTATTCCAGACTGTACAGTATCACTATGCCAAATTTCATCGAAATCCGTTGAGCTGTTCTGCCGTGATTTAGGAAAAAACATCCACACATCTAAACTTTGACATTTATTATATTAGTAAGATTAAAATTTCTCATTATAACACTCTCTACAACACAAAGCCTTTATCACGTGTTTACTCGAACATATCCCTATAGACCTCAACGTTACATGTACCTACACTTGGCGCGTCTACGGGAGGGAGCGGCGCGCGCGGCGGCACGCGATTGGCGCCTAAACGCCAGGTGCGCGGGATTCGCCGCCGACGTCACTTGTAAGTGGGTAGGGCTGGGTCGGGGTGGCAGTTTTGTCGATAAAACATTTTTTTGATATTTAAGAACATATGTTGCAAAAGAATAAAATTGAAGAGATTAATAAATTCGAAATACTAGTTAAATTTAAAAACAGTATTTGGCAAGAAATTATTACCTATAAGAATAGGAGTTTCGCGGGTAACGAGAGTTGTTATATTGTACTGCTAGGTAAATTGTACCATCTCAAAGTTGTAGGAAACTTGGTATTATTTACCTTTCCTAGTAACACGCCTACATTTTTTTAAGAACTTAAAGGTCGAGGGTATTCAGATCGAAATTAATGATAAAAAGGCGTGTATCATACATATATTATAAACCTTTATTACACTTTCGGAATGTCTTTTATGGAAAGCAGTGTTACTTTATGTATCTTAAATTCTTAATCAAGAGGGCCAATTTTGTAGCCGAAATTTACATAAATTTTATTTCAACTCGCGATGGATATGTTCAATAACTCACTAATTCAAAATAATCGACAATCCTCATCCCCTAAGCTGAAAATAGCTTTGGAGATTCCACATAAAAACAATTTCGAATTTCCAATCCTACTTTACCGCCAGCTACAGTGTACTTTAACTTCCTAAAATATCAAGTAATATTTAACTTTAAAACTATCGACAATGCACCAATCGGGCCCGGCGCATCACTACGCTACAAAAAACCGGGTACTTGCCTCTTCAGCACAGGTAGAATGACAAAATGAAGGATATATTCTATCCACGAGTATCTATTAAACTGCAAACTTTATTATTAGCGAGTTTGTGCCCGCAACTTCGCCTGCACAGGGTTAGTATTTCGAGTAGATTATAATGATGCAGACAGACTATTGCAGTTACAGGGGGTCAGCCTATCGTCCGCAAAATCTATATCTATACTAATATATAAAGCTGAAGAGTTTGTTTGTTTGAACGCGCTAATCTCAGAAAGTACAAGTGGGATTTGAAAAATTATTTTTGCATTTGATAGCCCAACTCTTGAAGAAGGTTATAGGCTATATTTTATCCCGGAATTCCCACGGGGTCAAAAGTTACGCGGGTAAAATCGCGCGCGGTGGCTAGTCGCTAATAAAACCTCTGTCTCAACTGGTTTTTCCAGTATGCCTTATAATATCTCCAAATTTGTCAAACGTCACATCAGATGGTTTTAAGTCTCCGGTGTTCTGCCTCCCCCATAAGGGACATAGGCGTAAAGTTATGTATGAGGATTATTTTCTTCTATCAATTTTAACCTTACTAATATTATAAATGTAAAATTTGGATGGATGTTTGTCCCTCAATCACGGCAGAACGGCTCTTCAAATTTGGATGAAATTTGGCATTGTAAAGTATTAGCATGAATTTTTAAACAATGATTTTTAGTGAAATAGCTAAAATAAGACAAATAATTCCAGAAGCTTGCGGAAAAATAGATGCTGAATGGAAGATAAAGGAAATAACCTCAAAATATGTTCTTAATTTAAATTAAGGACAATATTTATGGAGCGGATACGATTTTTAGACAAATTGGAGGAGTAATGTTTCTAAGTTTTTGCATTTAAAATGCTCAATTATTTTTAAATAAATAAAAAAAAAAATGTTATAAATAAAAATAATAAGTCCTGGTCGGGTAATTTAAATTTATCACATTTTTCATTTATTTAAGAAATTGGAGGAGGTTTGTAAAATTTCATTTGTAATGTATTTTTTTTATAGCGTATAAACCGCGCAATACTGTAAGTATTATTAAATTATAATGTGGGAGATAAGGACTATTTACCAATTAATTAATTCAAGTTTATTTATTTATTTGCTAATAAGAAAGCGATACAACAACGTGCCTTCAAAACGTGCTAACTTTTTGAAAAATTTTTCATTAGTATAATAAAATTTATATTTATGAAAGTTATTTTTAAAAATAACTCTGTTTATTAGGAATTAAATAGGAAAATAAAATAAAATCCAATTAGAATATTTACTAGTCGAATTCCTCAACTTTGCCCTCGTATCCCGGTTTCGCAACCTTGAAATTCCTGAAATAATAAATAAATAAATATTTCTGACACACAACATTATCTAGCCCGAATTAAGTTTCTTAAAGAACTTGTGTTATGGATTCTAGATAACTGATATATTAAAGAAATATATAAACATACATATTGAATAAATACATATTTTTTTATTAGAATAAATAAAAAAATATAGTCAGTGCAGTACGAATGGGAGTTCGGCGAGAAGGTCAAAAGCCTCGGCCTATTGTAGTGAGGCTGGCAAGGCGTTCAACTCGCGACGACATATTGCGTGCGGCACGAGTGCGCCGTGGAATTACCACTGATGGCTTGCAAATTTCCGGGGAGCCAGTGCGCTTCTACATCAACGAGAGGCTAACGAGGCTAAACAGACAACTGTTTGGGAAGGCCCGTGAGCGCGCTCGGGAGTTGGGATGGAAGTACGTCTGGACGCGAGATGGAAGAGTTCAGGTTCGCCAGACGGATGGCGCAACTGTGTACAAAATAAGATCGGAGGCTGACATTAGTCGTGTTTTTCAGGTGGCTACAGTTTGATATGTTAATATTATTTATTATATTTCTAAATTTGGCTTTAAATTTTAGATTGTTTTTAGCTTTTGTAGAAATTTGTGTTATGATAGTATTGCGTGTATTTTTTTTCTCTTATTTTGTGTTGTATTTTTCTGTGTTTAATCATGTTTTTGCAAATCTTTGCATAGGTTACTGTCTGTATTTACGTAGCTTAATTTCATTTGAATTTTTATTGTTATTTTGCGTATATAGGACCCTTTCTTTAATTACCTTCGCAGCCATTGATTGCCATACCAGCCGCATTTTTATTGATATTTTTGTGTATATTTTGTTCAATTTGTGTGTAGGTACTATCATTTTTATGATTTTGTATTTATTTAAATGTAGGTTAACTTGTTATAGATTTTCCAATTTAGATTATTCACAATGATCCCAAATAAATATTTTAAAGTTGGATTGCTAAACGCTGGCTCACTAGGAACAAAACATGATGAATTAGTAGGAGCAGTGCTGACTTGTGATCCTGATATTGTCGCAATAAATGAAACTTGGCTGCGGACGGGTGAAGAGCATCGAGCTCCATCAGTACCTGGGTATCGACTCAGACACATACCAAGACCGGTAACTACTCGTAGCCGGGGCGGAGGCGTTGGTTTTTATATACGACAAGGATTGTGTGTCCGCAATGTACCTCACCCACCCACAGAAAATGTTGAACAGATGTGGCTAAGTTTGACCATAAATAAAACAAAGCTTATTATTGGAACTGCGTACCGACCGCCATGGTTAAATATTGATGAGTTTTTTGACGTATTGACTGAATCCATAACATCATTTCGGAGTTATGATAGACTTATACTATTAGGAGATTTTAATATAAATTTTACCGGCAGTGACAATGACTGCCGATCACTAATGGACTTTTTAACAACTTTCAGGCTAAAACAAATTGTTGACAAACCCACCCACTTTACTGATCACAGTGAAACGACCATCGACTTGATAATGACAGACGCCCTAGTAGGTGACGTCAACGTATACTATATACCCGACTTAGGTAGGCATGCTCTTGTTACAGTTGACTTATTATTACAAAAACCGAAACCCATATCCAGGCGCATCACATACAGACCATTAAAGGACATTGACGCTATCAAGTTCAACCGAGATCTTAATGCAATAGACTGGAATTTAATAACACACCTTGACACAGTTGACGATATGATTAAACAGTTTAACGACAATATCACTGGACTTTTTAACAAGCACGCACCTGAGAGGACTGTGGTAGTAAAAGAAAGTCCTAAACCCTGGCTTACTCCTAATGTACTGCTTATGATGCAAATACGCAATGACGCACACAAAAAATTCAAAAAAAGTAAGAACGAAACTGACAAACAGTACTATAAGCAGTTAAAGCATATGGTTATTGAAGCTATTATACAAGAAAAGAAGGCTTTTTTTGGACACTACATTAACAAAAACAATAAGGACTCAAAGACATTGTGGAAAAATTTGAAACGTTACGTTCTCCCAGCGCAACGAGGTACAGAGCTGCCAGCGCACTTCTCTGACCCTAACCTGATTAACAGACATTTTTTAGATGTACCTGGTAGCTCAAATGTAACAATTTCTGACTTAAGTTATTTAGAAATGCATCGACATGGACCAGCAACATTTCAAATTCATAAAATCAGTTCGGAAGAAGTTGCGAAAATCCTGATGACTATCAAAACTAAAGCTAAGGGCGTGGATGGAATTGACGTTGATATGTTGTTACTGACGATGCCAACTACTCTAGATATATTGACAGCGATTATAAACAAGAGCATTGACTCAAAAACTTACCCGACGGAATGGAAGACGGCAAAAGTAACACCTTTACCCAAAATAACAACTCCTACCCAAATTTCCCATCTTCGTCCTGTTAGTATCCTTCCCTGTACTTCGAAGATAATAGAAAGAGCAGTGTGTGACCAGCTGGCAAAATACCTGGAGAAAAATAATATATTGCCGGAGCGACAATCTGGCTTTCGCAAGGGCCGTTCAACCGGAACTGCATTGCTTGATGTTGTCGATAACATACTGCATGCACAGGATGCCGGCAAAAGCACGTTATTAGTGCTTTTAGATTTCTCTAGGGCTTTTGACTGCTTGAGCATTCCCTTGCTGTTATCTAAGATGTCTTTTTACGGATTCGAAAACGCGGCAGTGAAATGGTTTGACAGTTACCTCTCTGACAGGACTCAGGTCGTGGGGTTGCAGGAAAACAATGGAGGGACACGGTTGTCATGTTCATGCTTGGTACAGAGAGGGGTACCACAGGGTTCAATTCTTGGACCCCTACTTTTTATATTATACAGCGCGGATATTACTACTTGTATAAAAAGTAGCAAGTTCCACATTTACGCTGACGATTTACAAATATACGCGTCCACTACATCTAATAATGTTGAGGATTGTATTCGCAGTGTTAACGCGGACTTAGAACGAATTGCGTACTGGTCGGAGAGGAACTGTCTCGTACTAAATCCAGATAAATCCAAGTACATGATTTGTGGTTCTAAATGTCAAATACGCAATACCTTAAATGCTCCCACTATGGAACAAATAAGTATTAAAACCCAACCAATTGACCGTGTAATTGAGGCTAGGAATCTCGGAATACTCTTTGACGGGGAGCTGCGTTTTGAGAAACACATTGTGGAAGTGGTCAGTAATTGTTTTTATCGACTTAAAATACTCTACAGTGTTCGTGAGTTTCTAAGTATTGATCTGCGAGTCAACCTTTGCGAAACTTTAATTTTGTCAAGGTTAAATTACTGCGATGTTGTATATAATAACTGTATATTGGGTCGATCGCAGAAAATGATACAACGGGTTCAAAACGCATGTGCTCGTTTTTGTTTCCGAATCCCTCCTCGTTCCCATGTCACTCCATACTTGAATGAGGCAAACCTGTTAAACATGAAGATGCGCAGGCAATTGCATTTCGCATCGTTGCTATTTAATGTCGTCAAGACCATGACACCCATTTACCTGCATGAAAAAATCAAGTGGTCAACACAAAGGTTTCGTAACAGGGACAGAGCTATTATACCTGCACATCGTACCTCAGCCTTCAGAGGGAGTTTTAGGTTTGCGGCATCCAAGTGTTGGAATGATCTCCCTCCTCCAATCCGAGGCGTGGCCGGTAGATTTACATTTAAGCGGAAGCTTAGATTATACCTATCGCAGCTACAGAACTATTCCTAAACCTATCCTAATGCCTTACCAGCATCCCCTATCTCCCTTAATTAGCCGTGTCCAATCTTTACACAGACTAATTTTTATTTTATTCAGATTAGTTCTACTATTCTAGCTGATTTATCTGTTTTCTGTAAAGTTTTTATTTATGTTAGTGAGTTAATCGTATAATTTAAAATAAGTATCTTTAATCTTTAAACATTTTTTTTTTTCTTTTCCCTTTATTTTTTGTGTAATTTAAGTAATAGGGATTTATCATTAATTTAAAATAGCATACTAACAGTGTATTTCTCAGTAGTATTTTCATGTATTTATGTAAACAGGGTTCACATCAGGTTATAGGTGCTGACTGAAAATCAGTGTTGTAGATCTTTTAGATCTGCAGCGGTTGCTGAGTCAGTTCCTTTTTCATGGCTGCGGGGTATTATTAAATCATAAATTTTACTGCGTGTACTTAAAATTATGTTATTAAAATTTTATTTCTTTTGTGTATAGATTGTGTATTGTCTTGTATATAGTGTATATAGTCTTGTCTGTGTATCCGTGGCTATGAAATAAATGTTCTTTCTTTCTTTCTTTCTAAATAAACATATAAACGTCCATGACTTGACGACTAATATCATATTATTATATTATATTGTGTTCATCACACAAATATCCGCCGCTGCCGGGATTCGAACCCAGGACCTCTGGCATAGAAGGCAATGTATGTTACCGCTACACCTGCCGGTCGTCAAAATTCTAAATAGCTAATATCTTGTCGATTCGAGTGTTTATCTATGGTCGCCTACTAGCCCTACAGGACACGAAATATTTTCAAAAACCAAAATCTTGCACAGTACCTCAGGCATATGTGGTCTGTTCGTGTATATGTATACGTAAAAATAAAAAGAATACATAAGTTTTGCAACGTATCACGTGTACTGGGCGTATCCGCTGTCGTTTTTCAGCCATTTCACAATTAAATAGCGTACGACCGATATTCTGTGTCGCTTGCTGGAAAAATAGGTTGCGTTCGATATCAATCTACGTTTATCAACTGATGTTTTGTTTTAGATATAGGTACTTATGCATATTTCAGTATTATAGTTTATATTTAAAAAGTACCTACACTTATATGCTTTAAATATCAGGGTTTTAGATTTAAATGCATGACTGATCTGCAACGATTGCTGAGTCCGCTTATACCATTTTATTACCATTTAGTTACTTGCTTTCTTAATGTGTATAGTTTATCATCGGTGATACTCTAGCTCAGAGGTTTCCTAACTTCTTGCGTCGTAGACCCCTTGCTATGTTTTATGGCTTTTGGTAGACCCCCAACTTCCCTGACATTGACTTTTTGATATCTTCTACATCCTAAAACTTATTTTTTTTAATAAACATAAACATATTTTCCTTTTTAGGTAGGTACTATTATAAACAATAATATGTCTATACATATATTACAAGATAATATAATGTAAGTAAATAGGCGCTATTTTCATTTCATGGACACCATAATTTTTTTTCGCAGTCGTAAACCCCTCGCACGTTCTCATAGACCCTTAGGGGTCGATATAGTCCACTTTTGGAATGACTGCTCTAGCTGAAGATAATATATCTACCTACATAGGAACTTATTAAAAAAGGCGTCTACGTTACTCTTGACTTGTATTTAGACGACCGACTGGTAATATACATTGCCTTCTATGCCAGAGGTCCTGGGTTCGAATCCCGGCGGCGGCGGATATCGGTGTGATGAACACAGATATTAGTCGTCAAGTCATGGATGTTTATATGTTTATTTAAGTTTATTCTAATAAAAATATGTATTTATTCAATATGTATGTTTATATATTTCTAAAGTAGGTATATCAGTTACCTAGTATCCATAACACAAGTTCTTTAAGAAACTTAATTTGGTCTAGATAATGTTGTGTGAGTGTCAGAAATATTTATTTATTATTATTATTTATTTAAAAATATTTTATTGCTTAGATAATGTTAATAAATTACTGTTGAATCAATTTCACAAGAAGACATATCAGCGGGTCAAGTTCCATATTTTTATTTCCCTGATAGATAGAGCACGCAAAGTTTTAAAACAATTTGTATCATCAAATACGATGTATTTCATTAAAACTAATTTTAATTAATATACATTTACGTCTCATTATCTAGCTCAAATTAAGTTTAATTGAAAATTATAATTATAATTGTTTTGTTTATAAATGTTTATTTATTTCAGTAAGAAGTGGCACAAAAAAAAAACAGTAAAAATATTACAGAGCATTGAAGCAAAAGGTATATCAATAAAAAAGGGAAAGAGTAAACTACATTCACTACTCCCTAATAAAGGGCAGAGCCCTGTGAGCTTAGGATAAGAAGTTTCGTTTAAGTAGAAAATAATTACATGAGTTATTGAATCAAGATAAATTACACATGAAATATATTAACATTAGAAACAAACTTACCTTTTTTAGCAGTAGAACAATAAAACAAAACTATACACAAACAAATGTATATAAATCTGTCAAACACTCACACGCTACAAAAACTTTATCAAAAAACAACACTAATTACAGCGACCAAAACTACTGTATCACTAAATAAAAGTAACAAAATAAAAAAATATCACAGCAAGTCGAACGGCATCTAAATACTGTTCTCAAAACAACTTACCTTCAATGTTTAACCTTACATGAAAATAAGACGATCTCTACGATAATTATGTATGACATTAAAAAAAATCTATGAATGTCTCCCAAAGTGACAGAACTAACTCAAAACAAAAATATTTCTACAAACAAAAAAACTAAATGTCCATCAATTGCGTTCGCATTCATCGAAACCTTTGCTAACGAGTCTGTAGCAGTGCCAAAGGTGTCAAGAAGGAAAGGTTGTTCAAGCTTGGGTCACAAGTACGTTAAGGTTTTAAAATTCCAAACCTGGACAGCAAGTTAGTTAATCTACACAAAACCAAAAAAAAAACAACAACAACACAAAACATATAACAACAACACAAAACATATAACAACAACAACACAAAACAAAACAACATCTACAATCTTCGGCTATCGAACAGCTACAAACGTGAACAACAATCATACCCATTGCGGCGGCACGTCCGCGTGCTGGTGGTGGTGAGGGTGGTGGTGCCGTCGGTCTGGCTGGTGGTGGCCGTTGGGCGCGGCGCACGACGTCGCCGCCACCCCGTACTGCACAACGTCACAACACAACGTTACTATGAGGGTGTCACAGTGCTGATGGAGTATGAGTGAAGAGTGCTAAGGAGACATGGTCTTGTGGCAATTCGTAAGGAATTACTAACAGCTATAGTTTTACGGTGGTATGGTAGCACCTTTATGCCAGATGCAATAGAATGTTTTACTGAGAGGATGAAGGTGAGGTGTGCCATCTGGACATGGAAAGAATAACTAACAGCTAATACCTAGTGGTAGGAAAGAATCATGACATGACGACCACTTTGGCAATGGGGTTAACCTATCTGCCTCAGGCGCCAGTGGTTGCGGGTCCGATTCCCGCCCGGAACAAGAAAAAAAAAATTCCGGATCTGGGTGTTTATGTATATGTGTATTTATATTCTAGGTTCCCCCCTAGTTCGCTACATGGCATCCCATAACACAAGCTATGCTTACTTTGGGGCCATGTAGTTGGTGTAATTGTCTGAGGATTTTATTTTATTTATTTATTTTGCGAAACATGCCTTATTAGTTTTGCTTTGTTCCGGATAAAAGTGTAGTTATTGGCACTTTTGGGTCACTTTGCATCTAATCATGGGCAGCGGTCATTGCTTAGCATGAGGGTAATCCACAGGCCAAAGGAAGACAGGTGTGAAGTTATGTATTATGTATGTAAGACTTAATAAACACACAAGGCAACGTTATTGGACATTTTATAGCAGCATCTGTAGTAACGTAAAAAGCAACATGATGAAGATGTAGATCAGCGGGGGATGAGTGATTTTTTGTGGTGGTAACATAGATTTTTTTAAAAGAGTAAATAATGAAATGTCTTCCATGCTGGACTTGCAAAGGAAAAACATACAATGTGCCAGCTGTTTCTCTTCCCGGGCATACTTTAAAAGTCAGTTAAGGGACAAAGGTTCTATTAGAGGTTTTTTGTGGGCGATAGGCTGACCCCCTGTCACTGTAATAGCCTCTCTCCACCATTATAATGCCTCCAACGTGACATCAGGTGGTTTTATAACCTCTGGTGTTCTGACTACCCCATAAGGTCTACAGGCGTGAATTTATGTATGTATGATATAGATAATACATATAGCAATGAAGTAATCGTTACAAAAATGATGGCTTGTGATCAGTTTCCTTAAATTATATGAGCGAGTGAAGTTAACGGAAGTTTTCACTCTCTTGCAATATGATTAAAAACTTATAGTAAAAAATTACATTCTGTATTTGTAAATTGCGACATTCTAAAAATTGTGGACTTAGTAGGTAAAAAACTAGAACGCCTCCATATCAAATAGAAGTTAAGTTTCGCGACACCCTATTAATAGGAATCTACAGGAAGACCCTCACCAATATAGGTACATAATATATTGCAGTAACTTTCCCTCGGCATCACCGCGTATATTATACAAGTTCAGCAATAAAACTACTGCAATATCGTAAGAAACCCCAGGATTTATCCATTTGTCACACTAATGACATTCTGTCCGAGGACACTGAAGGACCTCTGTATCCTTTAAGTCTAGTGCTGATACTGATTTGTTGCAATTTCGGTTTGTCAACCGATTTCCAAAAGGATAGAGGATACTTCAAGGTTGGTCTTCTTATATAATTTAATTTTTTTTGAAAACATGTATGGATACGGAGTATATTTACCTACATTGACGACCTTAGGTATACTTTAGCTAAAGTTTTGACGTGAAGTCGGTTTTTTAATGCTCTGCATTCGTCGATTATTTATAAGTATAATTCATAATTGTGTGATACCAGATTCTACATTTTTGCAACATCAAATACAAACAAAGGTACATAAAACGAAACGAAACGTTTTGTCCTGTACTGAATTTTAACGAAATCACACTTACTAAAATTATTTCAAATTCAAAATATACTGTTATAGGGTAAGACCATTACGAAGGGAAGATTTAACTAAGTATTTAAATGTTTGTATCGCGTCGTGTCAATGACCTCTTACGCATCGATGCTGGGCGCAGACTATAGTAAAATACTAAAAATTAAGTATAGTTTAAGCTCTTTTCTTCTGCGTTGGGAAAAATAAGCCTACTATAGTCTGCACCTATAAACGATGATTTCGACCAAACATTTTAATTGAACTACTAGATATTCTTACCGAGAATGACTTAACGAGCGGCGACACTCGCGGACGTGTAGATCACGGCGAGGTGTGTTAGTTACGAGACAACAAGCAGGATATACGAGTCCTGAGGGAGAGGTTGTAAAAACAGCCGTAATGATGTATAAAAGGGAGAATTAGTAAAGCAATGAAAACTTCTTCATCTTGGTACTATCAAAAATTAAGTCGTGAACATTAGTAGACACGATAGAAAGAATTTAAATGTTACTACTCCGGCGGTAATGTGTTCCGGCAATATTGTATAAAGAGCCAGTTCCTTCCTAAACCCGTGTGCTTTCATCTTCAACCTCATCGTCACTTACCATCAGGTGAGATTGAGGTCAAACGCGGGTTTAGTCACTTATAAAAAAAAATAAAAAAAAAAAGAAGACAAGGCCTAAATGGAGCCTGTAGTCCCAAACTAGAGGATATCTAAGTAGACACCCGAAGAAACTATGACAATTATAATTGATTGAATCAGGCGTTACTTTGCAGAAATCCATAACAACTTAAGGTGTGGGTTAGAGTTTTCCAAGTGTGTGTTCATTGAATTTCTTGCTTCTTGCTTGAGGGAGGGAGGACGGTGAACCAACGCACGAAAATCCTGCATCACCAGTGCAGGTACAAGTCGCGGAATTAGCAAGGTAACTATGTTAAAGTATGACAATTATCACAGACAGTATAATGTTAAAGGGAAGACCTTACAAAGAGTATCTAACTATAAAAAAAAATGTTTGAAACTTTGTTGTGTCAATGACCTTTAATTTGGCGTTCCTTGGCTCAGACTATGAATTTATTATAGTTTAAGTTTATAAGACACGAAAATAAACCCACTATAGTCCGCGCCTAGAAACGATGATTTCATCCGAACATGTAGATTCAACAACTAGGTATTCCTACGAGACACTCCAAAACCGAGGTTGACTTAACGAGCGGCGACACTCGCGGACGTGTAAACAGCGGCGAGTGTGAGTTACGAGACAACAAGTAGGAGATACGAGTCCTGAGGGAAAGGTTGTAAAAACAGCCGTAAAGATGGTAAGGGTTGGGTCTGAGGCGGCGCGGGAACTGCTATAGGCATGAAAACTTCCCCATCTTAGTACTATTACAGTTTAATAAGTGGACAGTACCTATTATTATTATTATTATTGGGGGTTTTGGGACTATATGAGCAGTCTTGTCCGCTCGTCACACTGCGACCTAAAAGATCTTTTGTGTGAGTCCCAATTTATAACTCGCCGCACACTCCAATGGAGTCCAGGAAATTTAGGATTTTCCTTACGGCGATGCTCCTAATCTCTTTTGGATCCAGCTCGAGCTTATCCAGGTGAGCGGAGCGCTTGTGCATAACTGCGGGGCAGTGGCACGGTAGGTGTAGAGGGGTTTCCTCTGCGCTTTCGCAGTATCTGCAGAGCGCCGTCTCAGTGAGACCCAGGTTGGACATATGCTTGTTTAGTTAACAGTACCTAAGGAAAAGCCCCAAATGTAGATTGTGTTATAGAGAATACAGTAGAATCCGTTTATTATGACTCCGCTTATATTGACCAATCGCTCATTATGACGTGTTTACACAGTGAAGTTTCGTTTTCATATCCTAAATTATATAACTAAGTCGGATATAATGACTTCGCATATAGTGACATACACATTATGACCCTTATTTATCAAATTTTATCCGCGTATGATTTCTAAAACCTTTGGCAGTGATCGGGAGTCACGTTATACCCAAAGACTTTCGGCGCGTGAAAGGCTTTTTTGATTTGAGTCTCAGAGTCTCTTATTGAGTCTACTTATTAATATCTACTTTGATTTATCTCTATTTTATTCCTCTCTATTAAAATAAATCACATACTAACTTAAACAGTTTATTTATTCTTGCAGTACCTATGCTTTGTATGAGGTCCGTTTAATATGACTTGTTTCTTATTTCCCTTCGATGTCATTATAAACGGATTCCACTGTACTACACAGCGAAACTAGTAGACACCGAAAGAAACGATATAAAACTATGAAAATTATCGCAAGCAGGTTTCTCAAGTTCAGGTTTCTAAGCTTGTAAAAAAAAAATTGGGAAGAAAGAAGCAAAAATACCACTAGATAATAGCTAAGTGAGCTAGTCGTCATTTTTTCAGGTAAAACCCGCGTTTAACCTTAGTCAAAGATGTTTTGTATTAGAATTTATCGTGATGTAATGGATAAAACACATTTTAACCGGATATATCGCGTATAATTTGACGACCACTTTGGCGATGGGGTAAACCGGTCTGCCTCAGACGCCAGTGGTTGCGGATTCCCGCACGGAACAAAAATAATAAAAAATGTTCCGTGTCTGGGTGTTTAGGTATGTATTTATATTCTAGGTTACCCCTGGTTCGCTATATGGTATACCTAACACAATCCTAAAATCCCTATAACAACAAAATCTATGCTTACTTTGGGGCTATTTAGTTAGTGAGATTGTCTGGGGATTTAACTTTATTTTAATTACATTTTGCAGACCCCGTCGTCACGAGACTCTCTGTTTTATGTAAGACAATATTATGCGATGTAATAGCCCCGAGAACCAATCATGACTGGTACAAATCGGATCAAAATTTGTTATTATTTATCAGGTGATATACCCAATACACTAAGGTAAATAGGAAGAAAACGTCTTAATTCCGCATATCGGTGGAATGTATCCGATGCGAAGAATTATAAAATAAAACTCTTATTAACCAGATTTATCGCGTATAATTTCATGGTCAGTCGCTCGTGACCACGGAGTCTGCGAAGACACCGAGACGGAGATAAAACATCACAACTCCGTGTAATGAGCCCACTAGCAAGGGCTATGAGTCTCTCCTCTGGGTGACGAGGAGAGACTCAAAGCCAACAACACCAAGCTGTCCCCGAGTTGAAATGTAAAATATAAATTAAACGGCATAAAGCCTGTCAAAAAGTGTTTGACTGGGAGCGAAATAAAAACATAGAATGTACCAGCTGTTTCTCTTCCCGGGCATACTGTAAAAGTCAGTTAAAGGACAGAGGTTTAATTGGCGTTTTGCGGGCGATAGGCTGACTCCCTGTCACTGCAATAATCTCTCTACATCATTATAATACTTCCAAATTTGTCAAACGTGACATCAGATGCTGGTGTTCTGCCTACCTCATAAGGGATACAGGCGTGAAGTTACGTATGTATGTAAATCCGCTTAAAAAGTGTTTCATTTAATTATTTACTCAAGTATTATTATTTTAGATTATAAATCGTGAAAATTTAAGTCAATATTTTTTTAAACGACCGGCTGGTGTAGCGGTAACATACATTGCCTTCTATGCCAGAGGTCCTGGGTTCGAATCCCGGCGGCGACGGATATTTGTGTGATGAATGTAGTCATTAGTCGTCAAGTCATGGATGTTTATATGTTTATTTAAGTTTATTCTAATAAAAAATATGTATTTATTCAATATGTATGTTTATATATTTCTTAAGTACATCAGTTATCTAGTATCCATTACACAAGTTCTTTAAGAAACCTAATTCGGGCTAGATAATGTTGTGTGAGTGTCAGAAATTTTTATTATTATTTATAATATTATGCGAAGAATTATTTTCAGTCTATCACTCCCTCAACTTCGCAGTAAAAGAAACCTTGAAATATATCACTAGAACTTTATTGATTTATAATTACTAGTACTTTCTTAAGTACTGATTTGACAAAGTCCCATATAATGGGTGTATAATTTGCGTTTCCTTGTCAAAGCTATTTAATTGACTATTATTCCCTTTGAATGACAATCTTCTGTGTAAATAGTAAAAAGACTTACAATTGATACGATACAATAAATAAAAACCCCAGACAATCACACCAACTACATGGCCCCAAAGTAAGCATAACTTGTGTTATGGGATACCATATAGCGAACTAGCGGGGGTACCTAGAATATAAATAGACAAACACCCAAACACGGAATTTTTTTTTCTTGTTCCGTGCGGAACCGCAACTCTTGGCATCTGAGGCAGACAGGTTTACCCCATCGCCAAAGTGGTCGTCGTGAATACGTTGAATACGTGAATATTATGTTAAAGTTTGGATTGTCGTTTGTTCTTCAATCACGGAAGAACGGTTCAACGGATTTTGCTGAAATTTGGCATAGTGATAGTATAACCTCTGGTCGAAATTACTAGTCTACTATATAAATAACAAATTTAACATGCGCTTCTATTCTAGTTCCAGCTGTAGCTTACAGCCCGCTCTCACTGAGACCACAACCAACCCGTAAGGATCACTCAACTAAAAGGGCCCTCTCAGATCGAAATAAAAAAGGGCCAAAGACCCGCTCAACGTAATTAAGATCTAAGTAAAAGCCAACTTACTACTTGAAACGTTTACGTGTGGGAGGACTTCAGGGGGCGGGTAGTTGAGTTGGACAGATCTGTGATGTAGTTACGCAATTATGTTGTGTTTTAAGTATACTTATTTTTATACTAATATCATGACTTGAGTTTCTGGCCACTTCTTTTATGTAATTGTAAAAAAAATACTCATTTCAAGTGTATGTTAGTATCTGAAATCCATCAACAAGCACTGAGCCCAGGGAGAGACTCATAGCCTTGCAATTGGCTCATTATTGCAAAGAGTTGTGATTATCTACACTAATATTATAAAGAGGAAACCTTTGTATTTTTGTATTGAATAGGCTCAAAAACTACTGGACCGATTTCAAAATTTCTTTTACCATTACTTAGAGGGATTCTTCCGAAGGCTTTTTTGGCGGTTGGATGATGACGTCAAAGGGGCGTGGGGGTGAAATAAGGTTTACCATTCAGTATGATTTCCTCTGATATATGCATGCACAAACTTTTAGTTTTTTCATGTTTGAAAACAGAAATTATTTCATTCTATGTACTACAAAAAAAGCAAGTCGCGTAAACTTTAAGTAAAACGTTACTGGTACAAAAACACGGGGTTGAAGATATAAATAGAAGATTAAGCTAGAAAATATAAGAATTAAAAATATAGTAACATGAAAATAATATAATGTTTTTATAATTAATTGTTTTCCTCGTCAACCACGTCACCACTACTTTCTTTATTAGGTACCGTAAGGTTTGGTTGTGCCTTACATTTTTGTAAATAAAGAGTTTATAAGCGCACACCAACCTTACGGCAGATGTTAGAATTTCATTTGAAAAGATTAAAAGTAAAAATAATAAAAATGACGCGGGTTGTCCGTCAGAAAAATATTTACTCCTATGTTTGTTTTTATCTCGAAAAGTAGAAGGGTCCCGAGACCCTGATACTGCCCCGCCACATCTTTATAAATAATCATGGTCTTAAAGTAAAAAGTGCACCAGTTTTATTAAATAAAAGAAGTGATATTGGAATAACCGTTTTTTCATTAGATAAAATCTGCTTATCAGAATTGCCGCCTAACGGTCCCCATTAGTGTACCTACTCGTATCTAGAAATGCTCGTATTTTGAAAGGTTTGTAAAAAATCTGTTTATCTTTCTTCACTTTTCATTCAGTCTTTCTAAAGAGACAATCTCCTGAAATCGTAATTTTTATTGAAATTTAAAACTGAAATAATTATGTTCTAAAGTGTATTTTTCAATATTATTAGAAATTATATTATAAGTATGGCAATATTATTAGAAATTATTATGTAAACATTGCAGAGGCAACTTGCTTCTTTACTCCTAAAAATGGATTTATGGAGACGTTAAATTAAATAAATAAATATTTCTGACACTCACACAACATTATCTAGCCCAAATTAAGTTTCTTAAAGAACTTGTGTTATGGATACTAGATAACTGATATACTTAAGAAATATATAAACATACATATTGAATAAATACATATTTTTTATTAGAATAAACTTAAATAAACATATAAACATCCATGACTTGACTGCTAATATCTGTGTTCATCACACAAATATCCGCCGCCGCCGGGATTCGAACCCAGAACCTCTGGCATAGAAGGCAATTTATGTTACCGCTGGTGTAGAAGTTGTTGTGTATAAAATTGTTTTTATTTCTGAAAACAACTTCTTCAATTTTATAACTACAATAAGAAAGCGCACACTTTTTTCAATTTTGGCGTATTTCATATCTTAATATTGAATTTAAAAGTGCATTAACAAATATGAGCGTTAAAAGTCATGAAGTGACATTTCCCAAGACGGTGGTTAGTTCCAATTTTTGCCACGCGCCAAAAGATTCTTGTTGGACTATACCTATAGTCCATTCTACTATGTTTGTATTTAAGATCCATATTTTATTTTATAGAAGTTATATTTAATTTGAATAATTTTTATGTTATTTTAGCACGCTTCAGCCTGAAAAACAGGATTATCCTAGTTCAGGCACCAATGTTCTATCCTTACTTGTATATTTAAACCAATATTTGTAATTTATGCTTTTCTGAAATTAATAAACATTTTTATTTTAATTTTTATTTATTTATATATTTATTTATTTATTGAAATTTTACATTTTTTAGGCCTAACCTTGCGTTTTTCAGAGGACGCAATTTTATTTTTTTGATGTGTAGGGGGGGTCAGTGTAAAGCTAAAACCAAGTTTGTGGGGTCGCCACCCTTGTCCTACGGCCGCCATCTTGAAAACAGGGGTTGAAATGGTTTTTACGATATATATCTTAAGCTATTCATCTGTTAAAAAAATTTATAAACATTTTTTGTTGCAAATTAAATCCTCTACAACTTTGGTCAAGTAACTTTTTGTCGTAGAACTATAAATAAAAAAGTTATAAGCGAAAATATTTAGAAATTCGAGAAAATAATTTATATTTTTTTATATAACTTTTTTTTATCATTTTACGAAAAAATTATATCAGACCATTTTTGTAGATCGTTTTTTGAGAAACAACTTTTATAAGCAACATTTTTTCATTAAGTCAATAGTCAACCCCAAATGTAACTTTTCAATGGACTACCATGTATTTACGACATAAAGATTTTTTGACTTCGACTTTCGACTCGAACACCTATGGCAATTAATATAATTTGAACATAAACTAGCCAAGTAAACGCCTCAAGAATTAGTGTACTTCTATATTGAATCAAAATTTTCGGCCCTTACGAAAATTTCTCAGACTTCGAGAATTTCTAAGGATGAAGATGCAGACAATGACTTATTCATGAAAACTATTGATTCTGTATATTTCATTTCTTTTCTGTAATATTTAATTGTTAATTCTATCCATATATATGTTACGGTAAGAGTGAATAATTGAAGATTATTAATAATTATCTATTATTATTGATAATTACCGGCTGGTTATTATTAATAACAATAGAGGCTGGTTGCACAGAACCGACATGGACCAGTTAGGTTAGGAGGTTAATGCAAGGAGCGAAGCATCATAACATTTTCAATATTTTGTCCATGTTTTAATAGCCTCTGGCTATATAACTTTAACCTCGACTTTCGGTAATTATTAATAATAATAGATAATTATTAATAATCTTCAATTATTCACTCTTACCGTAACATATATAAACAGTTACAATGGACCAGTTTTCATAACTACCCTCTAGTAGACGGTAAGAATGTGACCGGTCCAACAGATGTGTAGTAGACTGCTTATATTCAGTTTAGTTTCCGTTTAATTAAATACCACCTCATAATCTTACATGATGAACAGACACTTCGGTCCACCTTTAGGTATATGAGACATACTCATACATACAAAGCAATTATATAATCTTAAATACGCCGCCTAAACAATACTTAACAAAGAGTTAAAAAAAAACTTGACGGCTGGGATCACTCCGTAGAGTCAAAAATCCAAGATTCATTATCAGAACACTTTATATTGAGCCCACTGCAAGGCCTTGAGCACATTTCAGATATCTACAGTAATTCAACCTCATACAAACGGACGGACGAAACGCGAGCTATACTCACGCGGCTCGATCACGGCATGCATATGCGGATTGTTTATACTTTAAAATTAAATAATTCATCTTTTTGTGCGTCTCAGTCGCGGCGCATGTATTTTTCGGTCGCTAATTTATAAGACCGATTTGTTATTAGAACTTAAACATGGTTTTTCGACACAAACAGTATTTTTGTTGAACACTTCCTATTCAATTTACAAAGTAGGTATTTATTTGTTTATATAAAAAAAGGGTCCGAGCGACGTGGAAGACCTTGGGGGAGGCCTATGTCCAGCAGTGGACGTCTACAGGCTATGGATGATGATGATGATAAAAAAGTATACTTGCAGTAACAAAACTAAATGGAAGTAAACACAAAATAGGCGAATGTAATTTAAACGCTGACGGCGGGCAGCCCTATCACATGTGAACGGACCGCGGCGCTGTAGGCATTTATTTCAAAGATGCGGCTGTGAGATGAGACTGTGCCTTGAGTCTAACCCCTAGGTGACGAGAAGGTCTAGGTCGCAAATCAATATACTGGCCCAGTGGAGGTTGGAAGATGTCAGAATAGAAACCCTACCAAGTACCTATTTATTCGTATGTAGTTTATTTTTACGAGCCGTACACCTCGCCCACATTTATTTCCACCAATGCCTGGGTAGCCTGGCAGAAATCGCGCTTCGGCGATAAGGCCGCCCTTTCTATGTTAATTGTGTAACAATGTTGGTGTACAATAAACAGTTTGATTCTTATTATTATTATACACGTATGCAGCACCAAGCACTGACTGCTTAACATGGCCTCCGAAGCATGGAAGTCGTCGTGAGTATTGAATGGTCGACGGTACTCCATTCATCATTGTACCGGCCGTGCTGCACATTGCCTAACCTGCCACATCGTTTGATATCACATAAGCCATTACGATATGAATTACATACATATACAACTTCACGCCCATATCCCTTATGGGGTAGGCAGAACACAAGAAGCTATAAGCCGATCTGATGTCACGTTTGACAAATTTGGAGGTATTCTATTGATAGAGAGAGACTTGCAGTGACAGAGTGACAGAAAAACGTCAATAAAACCTCAGTCCCCTTACTGACTCTTACAGTATGCCCGGGAAGAGAAGCAGCTGGTACATTCTATGTTTTTCTTTTGCTCCAAAATAAAATTGGTTTTATAAATTGATTAATAATTAATTACTGCTCATTGTTACAGATAAAGTACTTCAATAATAAAGTCATAAATACGGTAGTCGTCTCTGCCGTCTGCGCTGTAACTTATTATAGTCGATGTACTTATTTCAGTCAATTAATTAAAAATAAAACTTCGATTCCTACTGCATGCCTATTTATCTGAAGACAGAACGAGATCAAAACTGCCTGTGAGTGCATGTTACGGTTAGTAAATGTAAATAGGAAGTTTATGAAATGGCCGTCAAAGAAATATTTAGTTAAAGTATATTTTTTTGCAGTGAACCCGATCTTATTTGTTGTAAGCACATTGCACACCTACTGAAAAATAAGTTTGATAATTCCCTAAACAAATATTGTCTAATTCTTTTTAAAAAAAGTTGAAATCGCGTCGTATTCTGTCAATGCGAACCAAATCGGTAACTAATTACTATTCAATTCTAATAGTTAGTTATTATAGGTATATTTTGGTTTCTTGATCGTTTTGTCTAATAATAGTTTACATTTTGTTTCCTTATTTCGATTTTTTTCGTAATAAAAGTAACTTCGTCAAGATATCGATCAAATACAAAAATATATTTTACATTCCAATTAGTAGGTTCTTTTATTAGCGCGTTCAAAAATGTTTGGTTCTTTTCAACTTTAATATATGAGCTATTCAACAATTTAAATTAGCAAAATCAGGAGACAAATATCGTGGACTTTTGAAAATTGACACAGTACAGTTTAACATACTAAGAGTCTTCAACGGCAGGGGTGTGCTGTCGGTGTAGAGGGGGACGAAGGTCCCTATTTACAGGTTTTTGCTCATTCTCGAAAATCTGTACCAATAGCGTATTAGTTGATATGACCAAATCAATAGGAAAACTTATGAATAAAATTTGGTCCGAAGCAACTATTACCCTATTTGTACAGATTTTCGAGATATGAGCAAAAACCTAAAAATAATGAAATGAAAATGAAATTTTTTTATTCATCATAAGACCATCGAATGGCCGCTTGATGACGTCGCAATTTTGTACTTCGGCTTTAACAAGGTGTTGATAGTTATTAAATAAGATAACTCGAAAATAGTAAAATACTCTCTCACTATACCGTCAACACACCCCCCACTCTTGAGGACTTTAATATCTTAATGCACAGGGTATACGTGTGCCAATTCTCAAAACTACACGAATTATTTCCCCTGTTTGCTGCTAAACTAAATCCAACTATAACTTTATACGTGTTTAAAACAAATATACTGTTATTGCATGTTCACTAATTTTGTAAGGTGTCTCATCTATAGCCAGCTCAACAAATAAATAAACAATCCACAACCCGGGCATTTCTAGAACCTGCGTAAACATCCCTGCACCGCAACTCTGCAGTCCGGCCGGCCGGCGCACGCGCACCTGTCGCGACCAACTCGACCGGTCGCGGGCAGGGCGATGCTCGAAATTATTATTTCAAGCCTTTTTTTGTAGAGATAAAGATATTCCGGCGATCCGCGAATTTTTGGGGCTTTGGATAGATAGAGATAATACGGATTACTTTCTACTACTTTGGATAAGCGTGTCGTGAAAGGCGACTAATTCGAGTGACCCCCGCTTGTTGGTAGAACACCTTCAGGGTTTGCTTAGATAGCGAACACCCTTTATATAAAATCTGTGGCCAGATATCATCGCTCCGGTGCACTGTGGACGGAAAATCGGCTTTCATAGACTTTTAATTTAATTTTTAATTAAATTTTAATTTTCAAGTCTTTTTCTGGTCGAGTCTTGCGCGGTTATGTGATTCGGCTATAGTTTATGAAGAAGAGGTTTTTTTCATCAGGTCTTTTCAAAAATCGCAGTATAGAGACTTTGGGTTATACTATTTATAGACTCTACAGAACTCACGAATTAAAACAGTACCAAAGAGGAACATAAGTAGTCTCAATATTATTTGTAACGTGTTCATTACCGAACTATGCTATGGTTTGAATTGAGTTTCGAATTAGTACCTATATATTTTTTAAATTCAGAGAGAAG